>CM053580.1:143644222-143677673 GCA_028627135.1 Pseudochirops cupreus | reverse complement strand
AATTGTTTTTCATTTCTGTTCAACTTTCATGATGTCATTTAGGGTTTTCTTGGCAAATATATTGGAATAGTCTGCTGTTTCCTTCTCTAGCTCATTTTACAGAAAAGGAACTGAGGCAAACAGGGTTAAGTGACTTGCCTATGGTCACACAGTTAGTAAGTGTCTGAAGCCAGGTTTGAACTCAGGAAGATGACTCTTCCTGACTCCAAGCCCAGTACTCTCTCCACTGCACCACAGATTTAGAACTGGAAGGGAACTCATAGGCCATCTAGTTCAAACTCCTAATTTTACAGTTCAGGAAACTGAGGTATTGGCATATTATGTGACATGGTCAAAGTCACACAGTATACAACAAAACTGGGATCTGAAACTAGGTCATCTCACTCCAATTTTTTCCCACATAGTACTACTACTGCTCTGAAGATCATTCGAAGATTGTTGTAATTTTGGGCACTGTTGCTTAACAGCTCTCCCTCCTTGACTCAAAGGTTATTCCAGACCGTTATTCAGAATGAACAGTTTCATTTTCTAATAACCCCAAAGTGCACTACCTTGTTACAATTCACAGATGATACTACTATGTTATATCGTCTGAAATGGTGCCTAGTTGCATGCTTAAAATTTTTCTATGGGTTGGTCTTGATTAATACTCAGCTTATTGCTGCTGTTACAGTATCCAGCTATCATTTATCCATTATTCTTGATACACATCCAGTGAGGAATTTTGTTGTGGTAAACACTGCTTAATCATTTCTAGACTGGTAGCATTCCAGAAAGCTCATGGTGACTTCATGTAACTTTTTATGCTACCTAGGACTAGAAGTAGTAAGAAATTATAGCTATTTAGAGTACAACACACAGAAGAGCACAATGAGGGATACTTTTAAATGATACTTTTTAAACAATGTATATTTCCAATGCCAAAAGATTCTGGTGTGAAAGAACACCTTACTCCAATGCATCATCATGGCCCAGAAGTGACCCTGGATTCTCCAGAGCTATGCCAAGTGGCGCGCAAATTTTGGCAGGCTCTACATCATGAGAATAAGGCTTCAAATATGAAGCAACCTATATTTCTTACGATGGAGGGCCAGCCTAAGTTGGGAGAGACTTATCTCCAAAAGGCTGGCTACCAGGTAACATTTTTTTTCTGCCATAGGAACTCAAGAGGATTGTCTTTTGAGGGCATGAAGGATTTATAATTATCAGAGGTAGAAAGAGTTCTCTTTGGGTGAAATGGCATTTCCTTGAAGCACTTAAAAAAAGAAAGCTTAATGTTTATTGTTTTATTATATGCAAGGCAGGTAGGTGGAGAAATGGATATCGAGTGCCAGGCTTGGAGTCAGGAAGACTTGAGTTCAAATTTGACCTCAGACACTTACTAGCTGTGTGACCCTGGGCAAGTCACTTCATCCTGTTTGCCTCAATTCCTCATCTGTCAAATGATCTGGGAAAGGAAATGGCAAACTACTTCAGTATCTTTGCCAAAAAACCCCAAATGGGGTCACAAAAAGTTGGATACAACTGAACAACAATATATTTATAATGAAGGTTCAAGGACTCCACTGTGCTGGGCTGATTTTCCAATCTCAATTAGTCAATCAACAAGTGTTAAGAAGTTTCTATATGCCAGGAACTGGGTTAAGCGATGGGATACAAAGAAAGGGAAAATCAGTACACACATGCCTAATTTCCTTTTCAGTCAGGGGAAAAATTGTTAAAACCACTCATGAAGCCAAATGTGAAAACTGGGGCAAGCCATTTGTACTCTGAACATTGACTTCACTTGAGGTCTGATCTGACAGACTGGCACCATCCTCATGTTGATCACTGTTGAAGGGATAATCAGACATTATAAGAGAACGTAATGCTGCCTGGGTAGCAGAATTCAGTGACTGCTTACACTATCAATGAAAATCCTTAGCCACATGGAAGGCTTCTCTGATATAGATTAGTAAACGGCCTTAGTCTTTTTCACACTTCTAAGTGATTAAGGTGCTCTATTTTTGTGAATGCTCCATCATTATGAATGTTAAAGTAGAAATATCTTTAGATTTGGAGACAGTAGACCTTTCACATGGGACCTTTCTGGGTGACCTTGGACAAGTTACTACATCTCTGACTTCTCAGGTACTTCTCAGTTCTATGATCCCATGACTAACTTACAGAACATTCTAGATGAGTCTCAAAAATATCTCTACTACATATTAGCTGTATGACTCTGGATAAGTTGTGTAATCCTTCCAAGCAACAATTTCTTTATGTATAAATGAGAAGTTGGACTAGATGATCCTTAATATATCTTTAACTGCCAAGATTTTATAACAACATTCTTAGGCTACAGGAATTTCTGAGAAGGTAAACAATATTTCCCAATGCTTATTTCCAGGTTAATTGCTGATTTCCTCATGGTTGCATAAAATAATTAGGGAAAAATTAGATTTTTGTCATGGAAACCTGTTGAAGTTGCAATATTAAGATATATGCTATTTAACTTGCTGCATTCCATAGCGGGACCAGTTTTAACCATACTCTTTGAGTGACCCAGAGTTCCTGAAGGTGATGCCAAGGTAGCACAAGTTATAGCAGGTTCTACCAAGTTAGAAGGGCTTTCTAATTTCTAATAATCAGCTCTGTTGACAGGCTGTGATTCTTTTTTGAGAACTAGACTAGATAAATCAGTAGAGTCTCATCACTTGAAAGTTTAATACTTGATTTCTTTTGGCCAACCCATACTTGAGGACCACTAAGGCATGAAGGAGTTTCAATTTGTCATTAAAGATTGTAAACATGTCAAATGAAGTGATAGATGTTTGGGCATTATTCTAATAGGAGTGCTCCTGGGGGCAACCAAGGTTCCACTGCCAAGGACATTTGGGAATTCTGGGGATTCTCTCCAAAGTCCATGTAATTGTCAAATGGGACAGGGTCAGTTCAGTTTCCTTTGTGTTCCTCTTGGGTCTCTTAGGAATGTCCCAGAAATGACTATTTCTATGGTCCTTAGAACTACAGGGTGGTACAAAGCATATCTCAGCTCTTATATATATATATATATATATATATATATATATGTATATATATATATCTTATATATATATCTCTTACTACCTAAGTTAGGCAAGTCACTTATTCCAGGACTCAACTCCTCACTGGTAAAATAATGGAATTGGACTAGATTGCCTCAGAGGTCACTTCCAATTTCAGTTCTGTCACTATGATTCAGGCCTCCTTATAGAATCAAAGGAGTTATTGCTAACAGGTGCAGATTCCCCTTAAGGAACCCGACCAAACCAAATGGAATTCCATTAGCTTTAGTCAGAGTTAAACTAATCATACATCACTGAATTCCTCAGATTAGAGCAAATTTACTATATAATGTACTCATACCATGGAAAGTTCTCTACTTCAAAGGATTCTGTATCATACAAAATAGCTTAATATATGCTAAGCTAAATTGTTGATGTGTGTTGATGTTAAGATCTACATTATGGAATCATAGCATCTGAAGAGATGGAAAGAACTTTAAGGATCACCTGGTTAATCTCCTACCCCATGCAGTCTTTTTGCAACATCCCTAACAAGTGACCATCCAGTCTTTACAACACTTTCAGTGATGAACCACTGCTTCCTCTAGTACAGTGGTTCTCAACCTTCGTTGTATGTGGGCATGTCTGCATGTAGGCAGACCCGCCTGGAGATGGATAGAGGAGGTTCCTAAGACCATCACAAATATGTTTTCTGATATGTGTAACTTATGTTGTTTTCCCCACTTTTTCATTCTCAGAGGTGAAATCTGAGTAAGATGAAAATCACAAAAGCAACACACTAATGGTGTAGACTAGGAATGCTACAGTTTTAGGAGGGTTTATGATTGACTGTGATTTGTACCTGATCTACTGATGGCTTTTTAAATTAAAAAAAAATGTTTTTAAGGCATCTGTCCGTTCACAAGCTATCTAAAGGAGTCACTTCCCAACCCTACTGCATCAGTGGATTGCGAGGAAGGTCAAAGTTCCTGACAAATATGACAATCTGTTACAGAAAGACTATAAACACTGACAACCCAAAGAAAACTGAGCAAAATTCTTAGTGGGTAACTTTTATTTTGGCAAAATGAAAGTTCAACTTCTTACACACAAACCAAACTCTCAGACTCCCAAACTTTTACTATATATATAAAAAGACAAGGAATCCTGGCCCCCAAGTTTTTAGGCATAAGACACAATAAAATGGTATCAAATTTTCAAGTTATACAGGCTAGCTGCAGTACACATACCATAAAAAGTTAACAGAATTAATACACATTCAATAATTTCAAGTGTACCTATGACACATACACACGTTCATTTTTTGTATCACAGTTTTTTAATAAACGTTTTTTAAAGTATCCAATACACATATATCCATGAATAGGCACAACTTTATGAATTTCTGGTGAATACAAATAATTTGATTTCATATTCTCTTGATTTGGAATTTTAAAAAACAACCAAGAGGAAATGTAAAGTGTCAAAAAAGTGAAATATATGCTACAAATTTCATAGCACAGAAGCACATTATGATTAGGCAGATTCAAAGTAGCTCCTAACTGGAATGATTTTTGAGAATGGTGCTAATATATTTTTATGTGTAAGCAAAAACAAATATTTTGGTGGGAGGGGGAAGTAAAAGCAAAATATATACAAATTACTAGACCTACAAAAAGAGTTGGAATATTAAACCCACAAAATTCTTCAAAATTCTTCACTTTATTCTGCATTATTAGACATTTTGAGCTTCATTTAACTGTTTTCCTTATAAGCTATACAGATGGTAGAGTAAGTTTTCTTTGCAAAAGAAATCCATTTTTTCCTTGCACAAAGATTACAGATTGGTTCTCGACCTCTCTGTGTGAGTAAAAAGTGCTTTTTAAGCATTGATATGCCCCGTTTTATAACAGCAAATAAAAAAAAAGTAAAGGCACGAAGGAATATAGCTTACATTTTTAAAGGATAATTTTTCATATGGATCTTTATGCAAGAAACATTCGTCATCTAATGAAAGATATTACATCAAATTGTTGCTAATTTCTGTATGTTGAGATATAGAACTCTAAATGCAATAACTCTGTGCAAACTATACAGTGGTGAAACTGGTAATTTAGGGGAAGTTCCCTTGCTCTCATTATCTCTACCAGAGTAGGTAGATGCTTGTAAGCTTGCAACAAACAGAGTACCAGAAATGCTATATATGTGGGAATTGATAAATGCAGATCTGCTTGGGTTAGCTTGTCTTAGAATTTTTTCTAATTCAGTGACAGAGGCCTTGATATGCTTTTGAGCTAGAATTTAAAATGAAATAATAAAATTACTCACTTTTCAAAATATATATATGTAAAGGAAATGTAACTGGGAACCACACTTTAAAGTCTTGGATTTTAATTGGCATTTATTTTAATTTTGTTTATGTACAAAGGGATTGGATAACCAGCAGCATTCAAAATATAGGACCAGCCCTGAATCTTACTTCTTGAAGAGAAAGTGCCATTTTTAAACTTGGAAGATTCACCACCTGGCTTTTAATTGATATCTTCCTTTAGTACACATATCTATTAACTTCAAGAAAGCTGTTAAGGTTAGCTAATGAGTTTAGACTAAGATCTTAAAATGTGCAGAACATTATTACTTCAGAGTACAGATAAGAAAGTTCTATTTGCAAAAAAATGAATTGTACCTTAAGTGGGAATTATTTAATAGTAATAGACTATTAAAGTCTAAATAGTTATTTCACAGGCTTATGCTAGTATATTGCCAATTCTAGCTTAAGCATCTAAAATCAGATATTGTTTCTTTAAGTATTTCCACTCTAAGCACCATGAGTCAAAAAAGCAAGGCCAATGGTTAAAAGACCCCTAGATTATTAACCAATTTAAAATGCAATGACTAGGAATATCTAATACTTAAATTGACTTAGGTCCGACTAAGACCTAATTTACTACGTTTGGGTGCTAAGAGTGTGCTAGTTTGCTGGGTCAAGTTCCTAATGATGCACCTGAGTGCAGTGCTGTTGTATACAGTTAGATGGAATGTACCACAGGATAGAATGTAACAACTCAAAAATAAATGTACTTAACATTTGAGTTCACAGTGACTACTGAAGACTCCCATTTGCACTCACATTATTCCTTATCAGTGCTTTAGCATTCTTCTGATTATACATTCAGTAGTAATAGTACCTCCAAAAGCATATATATATATATATATGTATATGTATATATATATGCATATATATATATATATATATATATATATATATATATATAAAACGCATGGCAGCACATACAAGTTTCATTATAAACTGCATTATATCATGTTCCTATGAGAATAGTGATACTTAAACAGATGCATCAAAAATGATGTATTTATGGATAAAACTCAGTAACAGTAAAAAGTAACATTAAAAAGTTCTTCCCACTTTTAAGTTCCTGTCTAGACCCTAAAAACCCGGGATATAGAAGAAAAAAAAATTCTAAAGGGAAGGAATCTGTTGACACTGATACACCCCGCCCAAAATAAGCCAGTGTTTGTACAGAATCAGCCATTTACGGAAAGGTTTAAAAACCTAACTGTAGTTTGTTTCTACATGGGTTTACCAAAGGGAATTCGTGACCTCTTTCCCTCTCCTTCCCTTCCCCCAAGTACAGAACACGGAGTTTATTTTCCTTAATCTTTCCCCTCCCCCTTCCTATACTTATTCCTAATTCTGTTTGACACCCAAAATTCCTATGCCAGAAAGCACACACTATAAATTGTGCCTAAAAGATTAATTTTTACCCGAATACATTGGACTTCGGTCTCAGTTTGAAGGAGGATGTGGAGGAGCTGCTTTTAAGGGGCCTGCCTTCCTCCGATAGTGGCTGTTCAGGGTCCCTGAGGGAGGGAGTGCTGTGAACGATCTGTGTTCGGAAGCGGATTTTGTTGAGTCTGGGTCTCATCCTGCCGCTGTTGCTGCCGCCACCTGAGACTTTGCGACTCACTGACTTGCCCCCGGCCGACCCATCAGCCAAGGAATGATGATGGTGGTGGTGGTGGTGGTGATCTCCCCCATCCTCCAGTACATGAGACAGTTTATATGTGATAAGATTCGAAGGGAGTACTTTAGAGAGCTTCCAGCGACCACTTCCACTATCCGAAGTGCTCTCTCCATCATCATCTTCCAGGGCACCCACCAAGCTCCTGATTTCTTCTGCGATGCTCTGGCTCAGGTATTGCGAGGCCTTTTTCCCGCTGTAATCCCTTATGTCCACGTCTGCATCGTAGGCCCCCACCAGCAACTTCACTACCTCCACATGTCCGTGCATTGCAGCTAGGTGCAGAGCTGTATAGCCTGCGCTGGTCCTGCCGTTAATGTTTACCGGTAACTGGTGCTTGTTGGCAAAGTTGACCAGCATGGCCAGGAGTTCCTGCTTTCCGTGTTTGGCGGCCCAGTGAAGGCATGTGAAGCCGGTGATGAAATCACGCTTGGACAGTAACCCAGGTTCGCAAGTAAGCAGTCCCTCCAAGCTGTCCCATTTACCATCCGAAGCAGAAAGCATCCAGGCATGTTCCAGAGGGTCCAAGGCCACCGAGCCGGCTGCGCTTCCTTCCTCCTCGGTGGAAGACGAAGCTAGGGAAGCTGTGTCCGAGTCTCCACCACCTCTGGTGGCACGGCCCGCACCTCCGGAAGAGCCCCCAGGGTTGTTTCCCCCAACAAAAAAGCTCCTCTTAAGCTGCGGGGAATTGCCTATCATCAGGTCCAGCAAATTCTTGCGGCCAGGTCTTGGAGTACTGACTCCTCCTGGGGAGCTGCAGAAGTCTCCCTCCTCCCAGTTTCTTGGGAGAGGCTCTGACTCTTCCCCAGTGCAGGAACCCTGCGGAAGCCCCCGAAGCAGAGGTACATTGCGTCTAGAGTTCTTCCTTCGCGCCCCCACACCCAGGGGCTGCACCTGCCCCAATCTCGGCAATTCATTCCTGCTGCTTTCACTGGAGAGTAGTTGGAGTGGCGATTCCTGGTCCGCTGATTGTCCACTTTCCTCAGGGGTGACCTCTGGGAGCGGGTGGTCCCCAGTAGAAGGAGGAGCGCTTCCCTCCAGTGACTCAGGTCCATCTGAGGTAGGTAGGTCAGCGCTATCCAAAGGGCCCGGGGCCTCTTCGAGCTCGGATGCTTCTGTCACCGAGATGCTGGGGACTACCTGGCGAGATGCCTGCGGCGGTAACTGCTGCTCCTGTTTCTGCAACACAGGGTTAGGCTCCTCACTTCCGGGGGAGACTGGTGGGCTCCGCGCATCCTCGTTTCTCAAGTCCGCCGGTCCTGCTGGAGGTGAGGGATGATGCTCACTGTCCGCCACAGGTTGGGCGCCCTCAGGGGTCAGGGCCCCTGCGTGCCCTGGGGGAGGCGGACCAACGCCGCTGAACTTCTTCTTCAGGTACACGTACTTGGTTCCATTCGCAGGGTCGGTTCGGACCGTGGCCACAGCGTTCACGAGCTGCTTGAAGCGCTCCCGGGCCTGGGCTCGCTGCTCGCCCCCCAGTGCGCCCCTGAAATGCTCCACCAGCTCCGTATTGCGGGCTCGGCCCCCTCTCTGGGTGAGGAAGAGCAGCACCGCCTCTTGCCCGAGCTCCGCCATCCCTCTCCTCCTCTCCTCCTTTCTCCCTTGCAAAGGGACAGCGGGGCGGGAGGCGGCTCAGCCCGGCCCCATCGCAGGCGGGAAGGGCAGCTCGGCTAGGGGAACAAGCCGGCTGGCCCGGAGAGACCACCAACGTCTGCTCTTGCGCTCGGTGAGGCCGGCCCCAGTCCGTGCCTCCGGACGGACAGACGCCGCGGTGTCTGCAACTGCCTCCCGCAGAGGTTGTCTGGCCACCACCTCTACTAGCAGCAAAAGCAACAGCAGGCGCCCCAGACACCGCCCCCTACTCCCGCCGCCCCGCCCTTCTCCTCCCTCCCTCCCCGGCTGGCTCCACCCCACGGGCTCCGCCTCACTTCCGGTCCCGCCCTCCAGCCGGCCAATCTCAGTTACCACTAACTGGTCGTCCTGCGGCTTGTGGGGGAGGGGGCACACATTCTCTCTACGTTCCCTTCATTGTTTTTATTCTGGATGTTCTCCCCGCTTTCAGAAAACAGACTCCTCCCCCCAAACTCTTCCAGACTCTCTTTTGTCCTCCGCCCTCTCCGAAACATCATGGGGTTCCCTGCCACGAAGAAAGGTTCTTGACCTAAACCTAGAAGGGTGGGGAACGGCGCGGATAACTTCTGTGCCAGCACATACCCCTCCCCCGTCCTCAACTGGCTGCCCGGTGGCCAGTCGCGTCATGCTAGCGCCCCCAGCGGCACAGAATGTTCGCGCACGAGGCCCTCCTCTCTCCCGAGAATCCCGATATGGCCCCGCCCCGCTCCCCAACACCTCGTGGAGGCCTTTCGGCTAAGGCCCCGCCTCCTACCTCCCTCGGGCTACCGCCCTCAATGAACTCCGCCCGGGTCTCCCGCGCCTCTCCGGGCTCTGGCTCCACCCTTCTCCGGTCCCTGGGTTCCAGCTCTCCTAGGCCCACCCTCCCCGGGAGGCTCTCTCCAGACTCCTTTGCGCCACCAGTTAAATTGCAGCCGCTGGAAGCCCCCAGGCTGTACTTGGGACGACTTCGGTTCCTGCTATTTCATCTCCTCCCTACTCTGCTCTGGGGCTTCCCCTGTACCCTGCAGCTCCGGCTTTTTCTTATCCCGCATCCCGGATCCTGGCCAGCTGCAGGACATCCCCGGAGACCATGACTTCTTCCGATGTGGCGCGGCACACGGTAAGTGCCGACTCCCGGGGCATCCTTCCGGGAGTGGTGCCAATGCCTCTGTGCGCGCTCAGGAGTGGGGGGCTGGCGGGGCGGCAGCGACTGCTCGCGCCCAGGATGGGGAGGCTTCGGTCCTTGGCTCCTACGTTCTGCAAAGATGTTAACTTTTGAGACCCCCCCCCCCCCAACCTCCACCCCCGGGAGTCACCCGTCCCCCGGGCTCTCCTCTCGGGAACCTCTGCCTTCTTTTCTCCCTGCCCACCCTCGGGCTCGCCCACTCAGCCACTTCCTTTTGCTTCCTCTAGGCTCCATCAACTCTGCTTATTGTCACCCGAACTTGACAAAGCCCTACGACGGGGGTGGGGGGTGGGGGGGCAGGGTCGCCTCTTGAGTCTGGGAGCAGGAAACTTTTTTCTCTCGCAGAAACGGGTGGGAACGGTTTGTGTTGATTAGGTTGCGGGGCCTTTAGGAAAAAGCGGTGCAGGGATATTAACTCGCTACTCATGTGCGATGTTCAAACTCTCTTCTTCCTACCCCTGTGTTATTAGGATTGACCTCTGACTAGAGTGCAAGCTGTAATTAAGAAGTCAAACTTGAGCGGTGGAATTAGGAGGGTGCTTTTGTACTCTGCGTGTTGGGGCATTTAGGAAAGAATGGAGTGGAAATTTGCCCACGTTTATGTTGCATAGTGGCCTTTTTTGTTCTCCTGTCTGGAAAAATTAAGACTTGTGATCTTGTGCTATCAAACATTTGCTTAAGTTTTTAAGTATGGAACATAGCACTTGCAGTTTGTGAGTGTGGAAAGTATAATTTGCAAATTTAATGTAATCAATAACATATTTTCATGGACTTCAGTTTCTCTTGTTACCTGTAGGATTAAGTGGAAATTTGTTACCCTGGCATTCAGGATCCAGTTTACCCTTTGACCATTTCTACTATAATAGGCCTCTTTTGGGATCTGCTGCGCTGCTCGTCTTTTTGGTGGCTTTGCCCTCTTCTTATTCCTCATAGCTTTTTTTTTTTTTTTTTTGCAAATCTGGACCATCTTTTAAGGCTGGGATCATATTGTGCTTCAGTAAAGGGTGCAGATATTTATTAAGCATCTACTACCGGCAGGGTATTGTGTTAGGTATTAGAAATACAAAAGTAGATAAAAAGAATACAACCCCAGTTCTTGATCAGTCTGTCACCGAAGGAAGCTATAGGATAGATTGTCAAACAAACAAACACACAATACCAGAGAGAGGGGCAAGCCCAATGCAGTGGTCTAAAATGTAGAGCTTTAAGCTTCGCAAAACTTCATAAAACACTTTAACATAACTTCGTAACACTTTCATTCTCCCAATAGCCCTGTGAGGTAGTTCCTGAAGGAGGTTTTCCCATTTTAAATATGAAGAAATTAAAACCCAGAAATGAAGTAAATGTGATTTAGGAGCAAAGAGATTTAGAAGAGATTCCAGAGATCACTACTGGGACCTCTCATTTAAGAGAAAAAACTGAGTCTTAAGAGAGGTCAGGTAACCTGCCTAAGGTCACACAGATTGGAAGCTGGGGTGGGAGGTGGATTTGAATTTGACTTCTCAGTCTTGGCACTTTTCCATCACACTCTCCACTATTTCTTGCTGCCATTCAAAACTACACAAAGAGAACATGAGGAGCTAGATATTACATAGCTTACTTTTATATATCATCCTAAGGTTTGCAAAGTCTGTCTCTGTAACATTATTTTGGCATTTCTTCCCCTTTGTCCAAAAAGTGGAAATTTCTTATACTTAGAGTTTTTTTAAGCTGTACTTTGTTTTATAGTACTTTTCTGAGTTCCCATAAGATTGTGAGAAGCCTGAGAGCAGGGACTGTTTTTTGTTTTGCTTTTCTCTGTATGCAGGTGTCTGACACATTGTCAGTGCTTAATAAATGCTGGGTGACTGACTGACTACCCTAAAAGTAGAGTTCTGTCACATTAAATTTGAAAACATATATGTATATAAGCATATAGTGAAAAGACAACCTGTGATCATGGAGTCAGTTGAAAGTGGATTCAGTTCCTCTGACTTAGTATTAGCCAGATGATTATGCTCAAGTCATTTGACTTCACTTTCCTCATCAGTAAAATGGGGATGTAATGTCTACCTCATAGGCTTTTGTGAGAATGTAGTTAATGTTATGCTCTCATAAGATTATAATTTAGAGTTAAAAGGCCTTTGGTGACCATCTCATCCAACCTTGTTTTACAGTTAAAGTTCTTTGGACTTTAAAGTGTCTATACAAATGTTAGTTATTATTATCTTTGAATATTCATAGCCATACAATTAAATGCTGATTAACAAATGAAGAAGAGTCAAGAGGTTTAATTAGTAGAGTGGATTTGGATCTATCATTGTCTAGTTTAATTTCCACTATTATTTCCACAGGTTATGAAAATCTGCTATATAACACTTTGTTTGACTTGCTGCTCTCTTTGATCATTAAGCTTCAGAAAATATCTTAATCTCGAACCCTTATTCCAGATTAGTCAAATCAAAAATTAGTCCAATTGAAGCATTCTATACCATTGCTGATTTTCTTATTCCATGAGTATACCTAGTTTCCTTTGAGTCTGACTTGATTTTAAAAATCAGCTTATTATCTGTATAATTTACGTGTTGTTTTTGTTTGTGAACCAGATAATATTCCTTTATTTGGTTCCTACTGAAGGTAGGATTTGGAAGGTTTTGTTCTGGGGTGTCTCTCTATCTTGTTTTTTTGTCTGGTTCTTTGGGGAATGTCTTTTACCGGTTAGGGATTGTCATACAGCCTATTTTGCAGAGTTGGAACTAAAATCCAAATTTTCCTGACTCCAGTGATGTTTTTCTATCCAGTATACTGTATTATCTCCCATGTTTATTGCTAACTTCTGTGATAGCAGCAGGACTTTGTGTTTTTTAACAAGTGCTTGATTGCATTTTCCTATCTTTGGAGAGCTACTCATAATTTTTCATCAAATGATAGTTTTGTGTCTATTGACTACTTCTGAATAGTATTATAGAACTCTCAATTTCTATTTGTTGTTGCAAGCCTTGGATTCTCTCATTCTTCTCTTTCATTTCTTTTTGAGTTTAATAAGTATCTGCCTAATTGAAGATAAGCTTTCCCAACTATTTTCTTAATTTTATTTTTTCCCCTTCAAATACTTTGTCATTACAGAATTCATGCAAATTCCTGCATGGACACCATTTTGTTTTGATTATCAGACTATCATAGCTCCCCTGTCCTGTGTCTGTCTGTCTCTCTCTCCCTCCCTCTCTCCCTCCCTCTCTCCCTCCCTCTCTCCCTCCCTCCCTCCCTCTCTCCCTCCCTCTCCCCCTCCCTCCCTCCCTCTCCCCCTCCCTCCCTCTCCCCCTCCCTCCCTCCCTCCCTCTCCATCCTTCCCTTCCTCCCTCTCTACTCCCCCTCTTCCCCCCCTTCCCAAACCAATTCCTATCCAGACCTATTCAAGGTCTGGCTCAAATCTCACCTCCTCCATGAAGCTTCCCTTACCACTTCAGCCAGCCTGCCTCTGTTAACTCACAGCACTTAATGATTGTTACCTACCTATTTGGTCACATGCTTCTAATTAGGACATCTTTTGTAATGTCATTATTGACTTTATGTGTATATGGTTTTTCTCCCCAGTAAATTTGTAAACAACTTGATGGCAGGAAAAGCCATCAGTTTGTTCAGCAGATAGCATTGGGTACTATCTGGGTGGTATTTACTGAGTGAATAAATTATCAATTCCTTAACGGCTTACAGGGTTTGTCAGTTTTTTTTTAAACTCCTCTAATGTCATACTCTCATTGTATGCTGTTTTCTGTCTATATTTTCTAGTTTATTCTAATTTTTTTTTATCATATTAGCTCCTTTTTCTTAAAGGAATGTTCAACATGTAAATAAGTAGGCACAAAAAAACATGCATCTTTGTTGAGGCAGAGTGTGTTGGCATAGGATACTGGAAATATAACCTGAATTCCTAAATGTAGAGGATCTTCATAGTGCCCTAGTAGCCTATCTTTGCATGGGGATAGAACCTGGTATATAGCAGGTGCTTGCATTTAACTGAGTTGTCTAGGGCATTCTGTTAATGAGACTATGTTTGTTGTTCAGAGCATATGACATTGATTGTGCACTCTCCTTTACCTTCTGAATAACTTCAAACAGAAAATTTTGCAGGATCACGGAATGTACCTTAATCCCAAAAAATGTCTGGTAGTTATATGTTGCTATTCATAAGGAAGATCTGGAAAAGTGAATGGTGCAATCCACCACAGCAGTTGAAACAGCTTAAAACACATGTACTTCTGTAATTTTTGTATGACCATCCTATAAGAAATACAGGATTTGAATTTTTAGTACAGCATTATTGGGCTTCATATTTATTTTAACTGTAATTTATTTTATTTATTTAATTTATTTTAACTTTAACTTGTAACAGGAAACTTAGTAGATTGAATGGGGGTGGGGTGGGAGTGGTGGTGAGGAGTAGGGGGCAGTTCTGTTCCTAGCATCATTATGAGATGTGTGATTTTGGTCAAGTTACTAAATCATTAGTAGTTCAGTTTTCCTCTATGGAATGGAATTTATAATTTTTCAACTAATATGGAGAGATTAGTGGAATAATCCTCATAAAAGTCTTACTGTTGCCTTTATTGTGCAGTGTAGGTAGCTTTGTGCTTTTGAATGTTTGCCAGTGGAATGGAAACGCTGGCAGGTCCTATTAAGTCAGAGACCTTTTAAATAAGGGTTGGCAATGGAACCCCTTAGAGGACTGCCTGGGTAAGGCAGTAGGGACTTATTATCAGGGTTTACTGTCAGGCGATGAATTGTTTTGACCACAGTGACTCAAAAAGGTGGTCTACTTAGGTAGTGGTTTCAAATTCTGGGATTCATGGGAAGAAAATTGTGACTTGGGCCAGTCTCTTCTCCCAGTATGACTGAAATCTGATGGAGGCCACTCTTGTCTATGTCTGTTGGACCTTGCCAGCTCCTCTCTCCCTCCCCATGTCTTTCTAAGGGCCAGCTGTAGTGTTTATGCAATAGCCTTTTGGTTCTTCTCCATGCCTCAAGAACTTCCCCACTCAGATGTCAAATTGATCTTCCTCAAGTGCAGATTTGACCTTGATCATTCTCCCCCCCTCCCACTCCCTTATCAGTTGGTTTCCTGTCACCACCAGGATCAACTATAAAGTCCTTTGTGATGTCTAAAGCCCTTCAGAACCTGGCCTGCTCAGATCTTTTCAGTATTCTTACACCTTCCTTCCCTTAACCCCATGAACTCTGCAATCCAGTGACCCTGACTTTCTTGCTGTTTTTCATAGACTTTGAATGATTTATATCAGGTATTCTTAACTTGGAGTCCACAATCCATGTGTAGATTTCAGGAGTTCTCTGAAATCAAATGGGGAAAAAAAAACCCCAAACTCTACCTCTTTATTTTCACTAACCTCTAGTTGAAATTTAGCATTTCCTCTCAATTATTTAAAAACCTTTTGAGAAGGGTTCTATAGGCTTTCAAAGGAGTCTGTGATACCAAAAAAAGTTAAGAGCTCCTGACTAAGATGAAGGTAACTGTTTTTGATATTCATTTCAGGAAAGAAGACAACACATATTAGGGGGGTAGAACCTTCAGTTTCAAACCGGATGGAATTGGCAGTTTCTCAACAGCAGGGAGATCCTATATTGAATTTCATAAAGACTGTTTAATATACAGTTGGGTTCTTTGGGCATGGGGAATATCAAGGGGGATGAAAGTTTGGATCCTTGAAGTATGGGAAATATGAAATAAATAGAAAAATATGATAACTTTTGCTGAATTCCTGTTCAGATTAGGGGAATGTGAGGTATTTATGTCTGAAACAAAGAAACGGTTTTAAGGTAACATGTAACTGTTACAGTAGTACATACTGTACAGTAATGATACTTTTAAACAAACACCTATTCTGATGGTGCACTGTTGTTGGAAACATTATCAGAAGTATAGAGAAGGATACATTACTAAGATCACAAAAAAAAGGGCAGGGGCCATTGTAGTTAAAAACAACATTAAATATTAACACTTATAACAAATATGCCCCAAATAATATACACCTGAAATTTTGGGTGGAGTAAAGGGTTTAAAGTTAGAAAGGAGGAGAGAACCACCCTTATGCTTAGGTAAGTAATGGAGGAAGCAGCAGGAGTAAAGGCTCATTGTCTTAGCTTTAGAAATTCAGTAATTTCAGTGTTCTTTCCTTCCCCCCATCCCCCTCAACATTTATTATTTCTCTGGGCTCCAAATACAAAGCCTATTTTAGAAAGCTGTTTCTTAAGACAAATGTGATTTTAACTAGTTATTTTATATTTTATAAATATATATAATATATTTATATTTTATAGTTATATTTTATAGTATATATATATATATATATATATATATATATTATATATTTTATAGTGTTCTCTCCAGATCAAAGAGCCCTGTTGATCGCCCTTAGAAGGTAAGCCTTTGATTGCCTGTCTGTCTACATTCCTCATCTGTAAAATGAGCTGGAGAAGAAAATGGCAAAACGCTCCTGTATCTTTGCCACGAAAACCCTCAGATGGGGTGTTGAACATGACTGGAATTGACTGAACACCCACAATTCTAGAAGAGCAGAAGCTAACCCCCAACAGTGGTCCATGAATATGAATAAACAAACAGGTCATAAAAGAATTACAAACTGCTAACTATATGAAAGATCAAATCACTAATAAAAATACATGGAAATCAAGGAAATTGAGACTTTGTTTAAACTTTAAACAGCCGTATTATACAAAGGTCATCACATAATTGGCTATTTCTCTACTTTGTACCCAATTTTAATTTATTACTGTTGTTTCCATTTATATTGTTGCAGTTGCTGTTCATATTGTTTTCCTAGTTCTATTTACTTTGCATTAGTTCATTTATCTTCTCATATTTCTCTGTGTTCATCACTTCTTACAGCATGGTAATGTGCCATAACGTTTCTAGTCAGTAAGCAAACATTTATTAATTGTTTATTATTATTGAGGCAGCTAGAAGGAGCAGTAGATAGAGTGCTGGGCCTCTAATTTACTTTAATTCAATTTCATGCCATCTATCCCTTCCATGCCAGGTTCTTTTGCTTTTTTAGGAATTTCAGTAACAACAACTTCTGCTGTAGTAAACAGAGAACCTGCACCAGCAGCATCCAATAAAGTAGTTCTTACAACCTTAGTTGGGTCAGTTATTCCTTTTTCAACCATATTCACAAAATCTCCAAGCATGGTATCATAACCTGTCTCTGAGGAGCTTTCTGAAATTTTCTCAGCTATCAATGAGCCTTCAACCCTGCATTCTTAGCAATGTTCATTGCAGGAATTTTCAGTGACTTCTTAATTATTTCTATTCCAATTTTTTGATCTTCATTAGCTGGAGTTGATGTTTCTAAGTCAGGAATGCATCAAAGTAATACACAGCCACCTCCCAGAACTATGCCTTCTTCAACAGAGGCATGTGTTGCATTACCTGATCTTTCTTTTCATTTCTACCTCACTTGTTCCACCAACCTTTATTACAGCTACTCCATCAGAAAGTTTGGCCAAACATTTGATTTTTCTTTTTCATAGTCACTCATAGTAATCTCTTAATTGTTCAGTTATTTCTTGAACACGGTTCTCAACTTGGGATTTTTTGCCCTTTCCTTTCAAAAGCATGGCATCATCTTTTGTCACAATGACCTTTCCAACTTTTCCAAAGTCATGATCTTGAATATCCTTAAGATTCAGAGTCAATCTCTCTTCTCCAAACACTGTACCACCAGTAGCAATAGCCATATCCTTAAGCTGGCTCTTTCTGTTGTCACCAAATCCTAGAGCTTTTACTGCAATAGCCTGCAGCCCATCTTTTAGTTTTAGTTCAAAACCAGTGTACTTACTGCTTCTCCATGGACATCTTCAGCAATTACGACTAAAGGCTTACAGTGGGCATTTGCAATTTTGAGCACGGGTGCCATATATTAGACACTAGAGATCTTTTTTTTCCACTTAAGAGAACATAGGCATCCTGGAATTCACATTTCTGACCTTTACCTGTATTAATAAAATATGGAGAAATATAGCTGATGTCAAACTTTATGCCTTCGATAATTTCCAACTCATTCAATGTTTTACTGTGATGACACCCTTTCATCCAACCTTTTTCATTGTTCCCAATTTCTCTGTCTCCATTTGCTGAAATTATTGCAACTTGAGCAATTTCTTCAGGGATTGTGACAGGTTTAGACTGCTTCTTAAGCTCAGTAATCACTGCATCAGCAGCCAACATTACACCTCTCCTGATCTTCACTGGATTTGCTCCTTTGCTAATCTTCTCAAAACCTTCCTTAGCAATCGATTGTACAAAGACCATTGTTGTGGTATTGCCATTCCCTGTCTTTTCATTTGTGTTACTGGCAATATCCTGAACTAGCCTGGCACCTATGTTTTTATATATGCAAAAGTCAATTACTTTTGCAACAGTCACACCATCTTTTGTTACCTCTGGACTTCCCCCACTCTATTCAATGATCACAGTTCTTCCCTTTGGCCCCATAGTAATGGCAACTGCATCAGCTAAAAGATCCTATACCTTGAGGCATTAAGGCTCGGGCATCTACTCAAAATTTGATGTCTTTAGCATAAGCACCTGTCAGGTGGGGGGCCAGTGCGTTAGAGACTGGCCTTATCTGATGAAGGACTGTAGATAACCCGAGCATTTCTGTGGGGGCAGGCAGACAAGTGCATGGTACAGATTGGCAGCAATGAGTGAGGGATACATGTATGGGGTGCACACGGCAAAGAGTCTCCGATAATTGAGACTTTGGTCCATGCCCAACAAATTGACCAAAGTGACAAAAGATGGGAATGATCTGTATTAGAAGGATCATGGACAGAAAAGCCTATCCATGCACTGGTGGTAGAGCTGTGAATTAGTCTATATTGGAGAGCAGTTTGGAATTAATTAGAAAAAGTGACTAAAATATTCATGTTCTTTGACCTAGAGATACCTGATGGGCATATACCCCAAGGAGGTAATCAATAAAAGAAAGTCTTCATATACACCAAAATATTTATAACAGTACTTGTTGTAGTAGCAAAAAAGTGGAACCAAAGTAAATTTCTATTGGCTGGGTTTGGCTAAACCAATTATTGGTATACTCTTCATTTTCCACCCAGCTCTGGACTCTTGGAATTCTTTGGACTTTCTCTCACACCCTTAGAAAAGTTTTCTAAACTTATCATTGGGAGATTTCATAGCCCTATGAGATCCAATCAGCCTTGGTACTCATACCTCATCAGTCAGTATCCTTTACCCCTTTGATTTGTTATGAACTCCAAAACCTCCATTTGAGGGAGGGATCCAGGCCAACCATATCTTCATTTCCCACTTGGCTCTGTACTCTTTTGAACCTCCTTGGACTTTTCCATCATGTTCTTTTTACCCCTTACCCCTTTTTAGCTCCATTTTGTGTGTTGTCTTTCATCATTACATTTGTAAGTTCCTTGAGGACAGGGACCATTTTTCTCTTTCATATTTGCATCCCTAGCACTTAACACAGTGCCTGGCACATAGTAGACCCTTAATAGGAAAGGGAATAAGCATTTCTATAGAGCCTACTGTATGTCAAGTGTTCTGCTGAGCGCTTTATAAGTCTTAGCTCATTTGATCCTCATATGTTGTGTAGCCCTGCGAGGTGAGTGCTGTTAGTGTCACACAGCTAATAAGTGTCTGAGTCTAGATCTGAACTCTATTCTTCAGGCCCAGCACTCCATCTACTGCTCCTTCTAGCTGCCTCAGTAATAACAATTAATAAATGTTTGTTTACTGACTAGAAATGTTATGGCACATTACCATGCTATAAGAAATGATGAATACAGAGACATATGAGAAGATACATGAACTAATGCAAAGTAATTAGAACTAGTAAAACCATATGAACAGCAATTGCAACAATGTAATTGGAAACAACAGTAATAAAGTAATCAAAACTGAATGCTCTGAAATTTTAATGACTAAGTTTGATCCCAAAGGGGAGATAAAAGGTGGCACTTTTTGGATGGGATGTAGAACCCAGCAATAATATCAGATTTTTCCAAATGTTGGTTTTGCTGACAATTTTTTCTCTCTTTCTTTAAAAAAATTCTTTGTTATAGGTGTTGGCTCTGTGGGTTTTGTAGAGAAAAGAATACATTAAGAAATGTGGGTAATGTATAAAAAAGAGAAAATATAACAATATGTATTTATTTAATATGTATTTTTAAAGTGTCTTACCACTAATATATTTCCATCTCCCTCTACCAAATATAGTTTTGTCAGAGGGATCCCTGATTTTTTTTTAATTCTGAATAAACCTCCTTCATTAGAGATAAAAGGCAGTTGATTGAGGTAATACTTGGAAACTTATTTACAGTATGATGAATCTAAGCAGATGACAGATACTGAATCCCAGGAACTTAGAGAGCCAGAATGTAGAGGTGGGGAAAAATTTCCACACTAAGAGAAATGGAATCCATTGTTAATTTGAAATACATACCTTCATTAAATTAAAAAAAAATTTAAATTACAAAATAGTAAATGTAAAGTATTTTAAGACTCATCTAGGATGAAGTCTGTTGCCCTTCTAGTCTGGGTGACATGATTGGAGGCTCATACCTGCTTGGAACTTGAGTAGACTGTTGTTGGCCCCAATTTCCTAACAGCTAGTTGGAAAGCAGTACAAGTTATGAGTGTCAGAGCTTGTAAGCTCACCCTTGGTTTAAACCAAGAGTGGGGAACCTGCAGCCTAGAGGCCAGATGTGGTCCTCTAGGTCCTCAAGTGTGGCCCTTTGAATCTAAACTTAATAGAACAAATCCCCTTAATAAAAGGATTTTTGTAAAACTTCTGACTCAGTCAAAAGGCCACACCGAAAGAATAGAAGGACACATATCCTGGAGGCTGCAGGTTTTCTGTAGCACATCCCAGCCCACCTCTGTGTGGTTTGTGGTCAGAAGCACAAAAGTTGCCCAGAACACAGCTTTCATCCTAAGCCCAGGCTGGATCTGAAAAGGCTCTTTGCCTTGGTAAACAACCACAGGCCCCTCAGAGCTCTGGGGTCAAAGTGGCACTGCTGGGTCCTGTTCTTGATCTTAGTCTTAGATCTTGATCTTGGTCTTAGATGTGAAAAAAATTGCCAGCTGCAGGCCTTGGGTCTCTTTTATCTCTGAGATCCATGAAGAAGATTACATCTGAAGAACACCTGGAGACACAATGACCTCTAAAATGACCTTCTTTCCCTGTTCCTACTTTTATAGGCTTACAGTAATGGGGTTCTAGCTCCCTCTGTATCATCCTGGAAATTGTAGCATCACTAAAATATGATACTCTACCCCTGCACAAACCTACCTGCCACAGCCCTGAACTATGAAGATGGCAACATGGCTTATAGAATGAACACTAGAAAGTCAGGTGCAATAGGCTATTGCACCATAAATTTATCGGGTGGTTATGGGTAAATCACTTCTCTGGCCTTTGGTCTTCTCTAAAAATGAGAGGGGTTGGATTATGTGATATCTAATATGCCTTTTAGCTCTGTAGTTCTGAGTTGAGGGAGTCTAAAGCACACAACCTTGTATCATATTGGGGAAAGTGACTTTTAGATCCAAGTGAGAATCTGGAAGAGCATTCTCTCCTCTCAACCTGGAAGTGCATATTCCTTGATTTCTCACAGTAAATGGAAAAGTAAAATTAAATTCAATGTGAATGAGTGAATTAGAATTTATTAAATGCCTATTATGTGCCAGTGACATAGCTGGCTCCTCTTCATGATCCTTGAACGCTCTGGATCACTGACCTTATTCGTAGGCTTCAACCCAGTCCCTTGTTATAAGACCCTACTTGGGCCTTCCTGGTGCTAAATGGCCTTTGACTGTCCTTATGCTGACCTGGGCTAGAAAAGTCACGTACTGTGGTTTCTCCTTGTATTTTATGATCCCTTAGTCTGATGTTCTTCCTGGATTTAAATGTTGGAGTAGTTTTAGAAGAGAGTATTGCTATATTGTTTCTTCTCACTTAGCCGTCTTTGCTGGTCTTTTGGGGGTCATTTCTCAAAACTTTAGTACTTTATGTTACGTAAGTGGCAAGGAGGGGGCAGGTGGGATTCAGGTTCTTTATCATTTTACTGACTCATGAAAATTAGATGCTTCCTTTTTTCTGGCTTACCTGTAACCTTCATATTTATATTAATAAAGTAATTAGTACAAGGATATTATAACTTCATTTGGAACCTAAGGTCATTCTAAGTCAGTTTGGGGGTTTTCTTAACCCTAAATATATATAATAGTCAAATTATCTTTCAAAGATTCCTAAATACTGTTGCAATTTTTAAGACAGCATTTGGAAGTTTTGGAACTGACAAATGTCCAACATGGCTACCTCTTATCTCCTCACTTCCCCTTTAATGGAATTCCAGGGGATACCTTATAAGATATTGGGAGTTCTGTAGAATACTTTTGAACCCACTGATTCTCTGTATAAGCCATTTTCTCTCAAGACATAAAGACTATAAGAGAATTAAGATATACAGCTGGTTTAAAAACTTGTTCCCCAGTGTCTCATGGTCAAGCTTAGGTGATATGGCAAATTTGTATAAAGTACTGAATTTCAGTAATATTTGGTAACTAGAGTCCTTTGGGGAAAATCATAAAATATTTTGGCTATGAGGGGTATCTCATTTTTTAAAAAAAATTGCTGCCTTTTTAATAAATGAGCGAACCAAGAACCAATATGATAAAAATGACAATTCCACCTAAATTAAACTATCCAGTGCCATGCCAATCAAACTACCAAACAGTTATTTTATAGAGCTAGAAAAAAAATCGCATAATTCATCTGGAAGAACAAGAGGTCAAGGATATCACAAGAATCAATGAAAAAAATATGAAAGATTGTGTTTTAGCTGTACCAGATCTCAAACTGTATTTTAAAGCAGTAATTTTCAAAATAATCTTGTACTGGCTAAGAAATAGAGTGGTGGATCAGTGGAATATATTAAGCACATTACATTATAGTAAATGACAATAGTAATCTAGTATATGACAAACCCAAAGATTTAAGCTTTTGGAACAAAAACTTATCATTTGATTAAAAAACTCCTGGGAAAACTGGAAAATAGTATGGCAGAAATTAGATATAGATCAGCATCTCACACTTTATACAAAGATAAGGTCAAAATGGGTACATGATTTACTCATTAAGGGTAATACCATAAGCAAATTAGGACAGCATGAAATAGTTTGTCAGAGCTATGAATAAGGGAAGAATTTAGGACCAAAAAATATAGAGAGAGCATTACAAAGTATAAAATAGATAATTTTGATTGTATAAAATGAAAAAGTTTTTGCACTCAAAGTCAGTGCAACCAAAATGAAAAGAAAAACAGAAAACTGGGGGAGTGGAGCAGGTGGGAATTTGTAACAAATATCTCTGATAAAGGCCTCATTTCTCAAACAGAGAACTGAGTAAAATTTGTAAAAAAAAAAAAAATACAAGTCATTCCACAATTCATAAATGGTCAAAGAATATGAACGGGCAGTTTTCAGAAGAAGAAATCAAAACTTTCTATATTTATATGAAAAAATGTTCTAAATTACTATTAATTAGAGAAATGCAAATTAAACTCTGAGGTGCCACCCCATCTCCTGTCAGACTGGCAAATATGACAGAAAAGAAAGTAAGTGTTCGAGGGGATGTGGGAAAACTGGGACATTAATGCATTGTTGGTGGAGTTGTGAACTAATCAAAGAGAAACTGTGCGTACTCTTTGATCCAGCAATACCACTACTAGGTCTATATCCCACATACATCAAAAAAAGAAAAGAAGGGAAAATGACCTATTTGTACCAAAATATTTATAGCAGCTTTTTGTGGTGGCTAAGAATTGGAAATCAAGAGGATGCCCACCAGTTGGGGAATGACTAAACAAGCTGTGTATGTGGATTGTGATGGAGTATTATTGTGGCATAAGAAATGACAAGCAGGATGATTTCAGAAAAACCTGGAAAGACTTATGTGAACTGATGCAAAGTGAAGTGAGCAGAACCAGAAAAATGTTATATGCACTAATAGTAATATTGAACAATGAAGAATTGTGAATGACTTACCTAGTCACAGAAATACAGTGATCTAAGACAATTCCAAAGGACTCTTGAGGTATGGGCTCTGGGAACCCCCTTGAGCTCTCCTTGAATTCTTGAGGTACAGGCTCTTGATGAGGCATTTGCCTGAGGTCATAAACCTTTCGTTATAGCTAGGCCCAAATCTCTTACTCTTACTAGCCTAGCCCTCTGTTGTTCATCTGCTTACTACCCTTGCTTGAGCCTATCAGAATATCTATACCCAAATCAACTGTTACCTGACCTTATTAACTCCTCCTAAGACCCTCCTCAAACTCATTACTGGAGTCTGACCTCATCTGCTTCTCCTGAAGACTCTCCCCAAACTTCTTCCCTACCACTCCTAGATTCCTCCCACAACCTTTCTGTATATAAGACTCCATCGTGCCTCCATGTGTGTGGGAGCACCATAGAATTTTATAGCATAGACTTGCTCTGACCCGCTTGTCCAATGCAAGTGTCACAGATACTGAGGCTCCTTAAGAGTCTACTCAATATGGTGAACTTTTAATAAACTTTGCTTTTCTTTGGCTGAGAAAAGACTTGACTCGAATTCATTTGGCAGGACCTGGTGTGTTGGTATTTTGGGGTTTCAAGCACCCTAACCCTTTACCTCTTCATTTTTATGGTAAACCTCTTCAGGACTAATAATGATAATACTATCTACTTCCAGACAAAGAACTGATACTGTCTGAATACAGATAAAATATTGCTGTTTTTCACTTTCTCTTTTTAAAATTTGTGTCTTCTTGTACAAAATATCTAATGTGGAAATGTTTTACATGATTGCATATGTATGAAGTATATCAAATTGCTTACTATCAAGGAATGGGGGAGGGAAGAGAGGGAGAGAGAGAATTTGGAATTCAAATCTTAAAAAAAGTTAAGAAATTGTTTTAACATGTAATTAGGGAAAAAAAGGTATACATCTCTCCTCTTAAACCTGGAACAGTACCCAGAGTACACAGAAATGCCTTTACTTCTCCTCAACTCTATACTGATCTAATGAGATTTTAGAGATAGTAGCAGAGAACCCTGAGGGATTGTTGAGAGGCAGCATGTTTCAGGCAAGTCAAACCACCACCACCACCAACAACAACAACTTACACACCATTTTCCCTCACACCGTTGTGAAGACAGCCCAGGATTCTGAGCCCAAGAGACTTGGGAATAGCAGTGTTTCCAAAGCCACTTGATCTGCTTCTAGTCTAGTCCTCATAGCTATCACTATAGAGTGAACACTAAAGAGGAGAACTACTTTCCCCATTACCACCAGCAATAACTTCTGACCAGCTGCTACCAACTGGCAGAAGGGCATAGGAGCCCTGGGAGTGGCAGCAAGCACCCTTGTAGACCTGTGATGCCAAACTCAAATGCAAATAGATCCCTGAGGGCTGCATATCAATTTAGAAAACCTCACATTAACATTTATCTATGTTGTATTTTTCTTAAAATGCCTCACAATTATATTTTAATCTGGCTCAGTGCCATTGACACCTCTGCTATAGATTACCAGTCCTACTTCTAGACTAGCCCTTACAGACATTATTCAAGGATGCAAGTCCTGTGGAGAAGGGCCTGGGTAACCCCATGAGCTGTCAATCATCTGCCGCACATAGAGTAGGCAAGCCAACCTAGCTAAAGCAGCAAGAAGTTCATCAGTGGAAATGCATTAACAAAGTGGCATTAATATCTCTTACTGGTACTGTCAAAGGACCATGGGACCTTCCCATCTGACAAGGAACTACCACCTTCCAGATGTGATGTCTCCCCTATTAAAATGTAAACTTGGATGGGGGGCTGTCTTTTTCTCTTTTTGTCCCAAGCACTTTGCACAGTGTTTTGAATATAATAAGCATTTAATAAATGTCTTTTTCACTCATTCATTTGTATATTAAATAACTCAATTTCTTAGGCCCTTCATATCTTTTTGCAAAGTTTGAAGTATTGAGTGAGCAATTTATGGGAGTGCTTAGTGGTGATTTTCAGATTTCCCCATGTTTTAGTGTCACCTCCTTCTCCTTTTATATGTATATTAATTTCCTCCATTAGATTATCAGCTTTTTGAGGGTAGGTACTATTTTCCTTTTGGTTTATATTATCTATACTATCACTAGTCCTTATCGATGTTTCACATAGTAAGTACTTATTAAATGCTTATTGACTGACATTAGGATTTCACCTTGTGGAGTGGTTATTCTCCCTGTACCCCTTGTAGATAAAAGATTGAGAATTTCTTGACCTTAAAATGATTGCTTTTTGATACAAAGGTCAAGAAGATAGTAATTTCTTATTGTTATTAGCACGTATTTTTGGTGCTATAATTTCTACAAGAAAAGCATTTTAATCCTCAATTAAAAAAAAACTATCAAGTAATGTCTGGAAAACATTAACTTGACAAGGCTATTTATAGTCTTTCTAGGTGACTCAGGTTTCCTGATCAAAATACTTGCCCACAAGGAGATTATAAGAAAGCTTTTGGGCAGTCCTCAGAAGCTCAGGAAATGAATAAACAAAGGAGAATATTTGATATGAACTTTGAATAGAAAAACTTAATGAAGATTATATGGAATTTTCCTATAAAAACTGCAACACATATCCTGTTGGCAAATATTCATTGTCTTGGAAGCAAAATTTGCTTATCAATCAATTTGCTTATTAAACAGTGCATGGACTAGAAAAATAAGCCATGTATATTGACAGGTATGGTGAAAGCCGAAAACAAAAATATCAGCCAGTGTTTGTTTGGTCATGTGAGATCTTTAATTAGATTGATTACTTCAAATAATATGTTCTCTAATTACCTAATACTATCATGGTTATAATTGCCAGTGTGTGGGTTAGAAAACTACTTACCCAATTAAAGAAAAATCAGAGGAACACTTGCAGTGAATAGGAATATTTTATTACCAATTCCCTGGAATGGGGGCGTCCCTCTCCAATGCAGGTCAGAAAAAGGAGGCCGCCCAACCCTTCCGGGGGTTGAAGTTTTATACCCTGAGTGTTGTAAAGATACATTCTTTGGTCGTCCCTGACTTCTATTGGATGAGAACGGGGGTACAAGCTCAGCCCAGGAAGAGGACAAAGAGACGAGAGTGAGCTCTAGGACTGCCCTCGACTCCCATTGGAAGAAGGGCAGGGTCTTGTTTAGGCTGAATTCAAACAAAGAAGTCTCAAACTGCCCTGTCCTGCTGTCCCTCACCTCTGCTTGTGCAAAGGATCAGGTGCACACTCTGACGTGAGGAGATACCCTCATTCCCTTTGGTCTGTCTTTTCCCTTGCTTCAGCAAAGGATCGGGCAGAAATACATTCTGGTACAGAGGTAGATACTTTGTGAGGTAAAGGAAATAGACTTAATCCTACTGAGGGGAAAACAGAGAATGAGATAAGGGGATTACCGAGCCCGCTTTTTCCTCTGAGAAAACTCCTCCCCTCCCCTTTGCTGTCTCTCATTCTCTTCCTATCTCTGGGGAGTCTTCATCCAGTGGCTCCCCATTCACCAGTCATTATTACGTTTTAGGTACTTTTTAATGCCTCTGAAGTTGATAGCCTAAGAGGAAGGCTAATTGTAATGGTGATTTTATGATTGCAAATAGTTTTTCCCCGGCCTGAGACAGATGTTCCCTATCCAAAAACTTAAGACTTCTTTTGTCTGCCAGTTAAAGTCTCTACTCCTTAGTCTAATGTTCAGGGTCTTCTTAATCTTGTGGAAATCTACCTCTTTGGGTTTATTGATCTATAGATCGATCTGTTCATATATAAATATACATATACAGTCTTCTTGTGCTCTTACATGAAATTTCTCTCTACCCATACTGCTTCACGCCAGTCTTCCTGCCCCTAATTTTTTTTAAATTTAAATTTAGTTAATTTTAATTTTTTTTAAAATTTAATTTAAATTTAAATTTTATTTTCCTAGAAGTTCTGGAGGAACAACAATAGGGGAGAAAAGGGTTCACACAGTATTCATTCAGTAAACATTTATTAGGTGCCTACTATGTGTCAGGCACTGTGCTATAAGCACTTAGGCTACAAAAAGAGGCAAAAGACAATTTCTCCCTCAAGGAGCTTACAAATATATACAAAGCAAGCTATATGGAGAATAAATAAATAATTAAAAGGGGGGGGGGAATCATTAGATTGGTTTAGGGAAGACTTCTTGTAGAAGGTGGGATTTTAGTTGGGACTTAAAGGAAGCCAGGTAAGTCAGAAGTTGGATTGTAGGAGGAGCTTTCTAGGTATGGAGGACAGCCAGAGAAAATGCCCAGAGTCAAGAGATGGAGTATTTTTGTGGAACAGCCAAGAGGCTAATGTCCTTGTACTGAAGGGTACATTTTGGGGAGTAATGTGTGAGAAGACTGGAAATGTAGAAGGGGGCTAGATTACAAAGAACAAAATTTTTTATGTCCTAATGTATAGTCAGTCTTTGTATA
Source organism: Pseudochirops cupreus (assembly GCA_028627135.1). NCBI lineage: Eukaryota > Metazoa > Chordata > Mammalia > Diprotodontia > Pseudocheiridae > Pseudochirops > Pseudochirops cupreus. The sequence goes on along the minus strand of CM053580.1, from coordinate 143,649,264 downwards.
TGTATCATAAACAGCTGAGGAAAAAGGTATATTCCTTTCTATTCCCATTCAATTCTCTCGAGACATCTAGCATATCTAGCTTAGCCCAAATTCTATTTACTTCCTTGACGTATTTATTTTTTCATTAGATTTGTCTAGTTCTGAGAGAGGAAGATTAAAGTCCCCCACTATTATAGGACTGCTATTTCCACTTGTTGTAATTCATTTGATTTTTCTTTTAAAAAGTTAGATTCTCTAGTATTTGGTGCATATAGTTCAGTATTGAGATTGTTTTATTTTCTGTGGTATTTTTTTTAATCAAAATGTAGTTACCCTGTTTACTCCATTTAATTAAATCTGTTTTAACCTTAACTTAGTTTGAGATCATGATTGCTACCCCTGCCTTTTTGATATCAGCTGAAGCATAATACTTTCTATTCCAACCCTGTTTTAACTCTGTGTATCTCTCTTTCTTAAATGTGTTTCTTGTATTGTTGGATTCTGATTTTTAATTCATATTTATGGGTGAGTTCATCCCATTCACATTCAGAGTTATAATGAGTATTTATGAATTTCTCTCCATCTTATTTTTACTCAGTATTGTCCTTCTCAAGCCTATCTTTTTCCCTTATCTTTATTAGATAATCCTTTCCCCTTACCCTCCTATTCCTTAATTCTATCCACTCCTCTAAGAATCCCTCCCTTATCCTGTTCACCTCCCCCTCTTAAATCTCAATCTACACATCCTTCTAAAAGTCCCTCCGTTATCTTGTCCCTTAGTCTTCTTAATTTCTTTATAAGTTTAGAAGACTTTTATATCCTTATGATGAGGTGCAGGCTCTGGGAGCCCCGTTGAGCTCTCCTTGAATCTTTAAGATACAGGCTCTGGGAACCCCTTGAAGTCTGATTAAATCTTCTTACTTGATGAGGCATTTGCAGAGGCCATAACTTTTTCATTGTGGCTGGGCCCAAACCTCTGTTACTAGCCTAGCCCTCCATTGTCCATCTACTTCCCACCCTTGAGCTTATCAGAATATCAGTCCACCCTTGCATTGACCTTATTAACTCCTCCTGAAGACCCTCCCCAAACTCATTACTGGAGTCTGACCTCATTGACTCCTCCTGAAGACCCTCCCCAAACTCCTCCTCTAGACCACTCCTAGATTCCTAGGTACATAAGACCCCTTCTTCCCTCCATATGATGTGAGAGTACCATAGAATGACCTAGCGCAGACTTCCTTTGTGTCAGACTTACTCTGGCCTGCTTGTCCAGTGCAAGCATCACAGATACCTAGGCTTTACATTTCTTTGGCTGAAGGAAGACTTGAGTTGAATTCACTTGGCAGGACCCGATATGTTGGTATTTTGGGGTCTCCAGAGCAACGCTAACCCTCTTTATGGGTGTGTATATAGATATATATCTATATATCTATATATCTATATCTATATCTATCTATCTATCTATCTATATATGTTCCTTCTTTATCCCAGATCAGGTGAGAATAATGTTCCAGCACTACCAGCCTTCCACCCCTACCTGCTTACTTTGTATTAGTTCTTCCTTTCATGTCCCATTTTTATGAGATATATTTTTTACTACCCAATTTTGATTTTTAGAATTACCCTGTTGTATACAACTCAGCCCCAGCCTTTCTTTCAGACTACCCTATAATGTAAATAATATAAATAATAATATAAAATAATGTCTTAAGAATACTGATAACATTTTCATATATAAGTAGTAAACAGTTTGACCTTAATGATTCTCTTATAATTGGTCATTAATATTTTCCTTATATTTCTTCTGAGACTTTATATTGAATTTTCCATTGATTTCTGACTTTTTTTTTGTCATAAATACCTGAAAGTCTTTTAGTTTGTCAAATGTCCATTTTTTTTTTCCAGTAAGAATTATACTTAACTTTTCTGGGTAAATTATTCTTAGTCACAATCCTAGTTCTTTTCATCTTTGAAATATAATGTTCTAATACCTTACAGTCTTTTAGTGTAGAAGCTTCTAGGTTTTGTGAAATCTGTAGTATTTAAGTTGTTGTTGCTGCTTGCAATATTTTCTCTTTAACCTGGGAGTTTTGAAACTTGGCTATGACATTCCTGTATATTTCCCCTCCTCTGCTCTACCCCCCTCCCCCCATTTTCAGGTGGAGAATGGCAGATTTTTTTTTTCTATTTCTACTTTACCTTCTTGTTCTAGGACTTCAGGACCATTTTCCTTAATAATTTCTTGTAATATTGTATATTCTTTTTTTGATCATAACTTGCAGGTAGTCCAACATTTCTTATATTGTCTCCTTGATCTGTTCTACAGATCAGTTGTTTTTCTAATGAGAATTTTCTAATGCTTAAAGTTCTTTTTTTCCCCCCTTATTTTGTTATTTCTCAGTGTCTTATAACATCATTCTATTCCTCTTGCCCAATTCTAGTTTTCGAGGAGTTACTTTTTTGGACTTCTCTTTCCAGTCGGTTAACCTTATTTTCATAAATTTTCTTGGATTGCTTTTATTTTTTTTCTTAATTTTTCTTTGATCTCACTTGACTTTTGAATTCCTCCAAGAACTCTTTTTTGGGCTTGTGACCATTTGACATTACTCTTTGTGATAGGAGTGGCTTTTCTTTTAACCTGGCTATCTTCCTTTGAATATGAACCCAGAATTTCTTTTATGCCATACTAACTGTCTGGGTTGTCCTGCTGAGATAAAGAGCCACTGGACCCAGATAGTTCCTGAGGAGAAAATCAGGCCTGTGATTTTGCACAGCCCTCCCTCACTTAAATCCAATTCAATTGAATGTTATGGTATCTGTCACCTCCCAGATGTTATGGTCTTCTTTGAGAACCACAGACAAACAGGCAACCTCTATGAGTAGAAAAGGAGCTAGCTGCTCACTGGGGACCAAACTTCCAGCTGGGCAACATGTTCTCACATGCACTTCCTCCCCCCCCCCTTCTCTCTCTCCCTCCATAAAAGGTATCACACACTTACCTGTAGGTGTTCTGCCGAAAGGGAATGTTAATTTTAATCTCTGAATTTTTTTTTACTCCTTAACACCAATCTTAACCCCAAATCACTCTGGCTTTCATTTCATTGATTGGCCAACAGTAGGTCCTGGACCAAGCCCTATTTGGTTATTCTGATTGACTCAGAATGAATGTAAATAATAATTGTTTCTGTTTTGCCCTGAAACCTTGAGGATCTTCCCCCCTCTGAGATCTATTTTTGTTTTAAAAAGAGGCCATTCTTTGCCTCATTACTTATTAAGCCTTAGTCACTGAATGGGTGTTGCCTCAGTCAGACTGAGACCTGTTAAAGACCTTAGCTTGAAAAGGCCAAGGTCCCCCACTGTATCCTGGGCTATCTCTTGTTGTCCTGCTCTATGGACCCAGATGGTTCTGGAGGAGAAAATGAGACTGGTGACTTTGTACAGCCTTCCCTGGCTTAAACCCAATTTACTTTCATTTCATAGCATCACCTTCCTGATGTCATGGTCCTCTTCAAGAAGGAAGGACAAATAGCAGAAGCTATCAATTATCCAGTTCTTTTTTTCTTTGCTTACTCATTTTTATTTTGATTTGTTTTATTTTTAGCAGCTTATTAATAGAATTAGGTTTTTATCCTGAGTTGTGGGTAATGATACCCCAGGCCTCAGTCTTCCTTACTGTTATTTTCTGAATTCTATCTGGGAAACTAACCTTAGGCACTCTTTTTCTCTCCTAAGCTACAGTTAGATCCTCCGGCCACCCTGTCCTGAAAATGTTCTTGCTCCCTGTAGTGCCAGTACCACACTCATTGGGTGTGTGCTTGCTCCTCTTTTCCCGCAGATGCAGCCTGGTATCCTCTCTGGTCAGCATCCATAGGCCTGGCATTTGGAAACAGTGGGAGTCTTTTATTTCCCTCCCCCTGTCTGATCCCCACATTGTTCATTACATGAAAGTTCATCAGGTGAAAATTCCTTGCATGTGCTCTGTGAGCCAGTGACACTGGCTTTTTTGATGCTTTTTGCACATGATGTTTTGTTTCCGCTTTCCTTTCTACCAGCTGTTCCTCATTGCTGTAATGTTCTTTCATCTCACCTCTGCCACCTGGCTACCATACCATAGCCTCCTTTAAGATAGGTCAAATCCCACCTTTCAAAGAAGACTTTCTACCATTGTGTCACTCTTTCTTTCCCTTCCATCTGAGATTGTGTCCCAATTACATCACTTCTATTTATCCAGTAAGCAACCAGGCACACACAAAATACCTCAGTAAATAGGTACACTCACTCATACACACACACAACATACCTGGTTGTTTGCATGTTTTTACTTCTCTTTGAATTTCCAATGCTTAACACTGGTCAGATACACAGTAAGTCTTTAATAAATGTTTGTTGACTGATTGATCTAGGTCAATGGTTCTCAACCTGCAGGTTTCACAGGGGTCACAGGGGTCACCTAAGACCATCAGAAAATACATATTTCTGATGGTCTTAGAAACCTAGACACCGTTCTTCTATCTGTCTTCAGGCGGGTCTGCCCACATGCAGATACACCCACATATGAGTATTAAAGGATCGTGGCATTAGGAAGGTTGAGAACCACCATTCTAGATGAAGATGTCCATTACTCAGTTGTGGGATTGGAATTTATGAGAGAGATCAGGGTTGAAAAAATATATTTGATAGTCATCTGCTTAGTGGTAATTAAATTAGTGGAAACTGTTACGATCACCAAGGGAGACCATGGTGAGACAAAAGAAAAGGAAGGCCTAGAACAGAAACCACAGTTAGGTGGAGAGAGAGAGAACCGGGAAAGAACAGTTTCACAGAAGTCAAGGAAGGAGAGAGGATAAAGGAGCATACTATGATGTATATCACCACTACTTCCAACCCCCCCCCCCCAACCAGTAATAGTGCAATATAAACTTAAGCATCCTGAGTTTCTTCCTTCTCTTTGCTTTTATTTTTAGAGTAAATTGCTAATTTTACCTTTTACAGAAAATACTTTGAATGAATATTTGTTAATTGAAGATATTTGCTATGTGAAGGCTCTGTAGGTATAAAGATAT
>CM053580.1:143628601-143643722 GCA_028627135.1 Pseudochirops cupreus | reverse complement strand
AGTAAATTTCAAACAATGCTCTCCTCCCTAGATTCCTCTACTTAACTATGTTGTTCCCTCCCTGAAACAAAACTGATGAGAATAAAGTTTATATAATGCTTGTCTCCCTTCCTTCTTTTCCTCTACTATGTTTTTGTACCTCTTCATGTGATATCATTTACTCTTTTCTGCCTCCTCCTTTCCTCTTCTCCCATTATAATCCCTTTGCACATCTTATTTAGGTTTTTATCATCACATCAGTTAATTTATACTCACATCATCTATCTATATATATATATCCCTTTTAAATGTCAAAACAAATATACAATTCTCAAGATTAACAGGTATCATTCTCCCATATAGGGATGTGAATAGTTTGCTCTTACTGAATAACAAGTTTGGTTTTTTTTGTTTACCTTTTTATGTCTTTTGAGTCTTATATTTGAAGATCAAATTTTCTCTTGAGCTCTGGCCTTTTGATCAGAAAGGTCTGGAAGTCCCTTATTTTATTGCATGTCCTTCTCTTTGCCTGAAAGATTATGCTCAATTTTGCTGGGTAGGTGATCTTTGCTTGTAGTACAAGCTCCTTTGCCTTTTGATATATCATATTCCAATCCCTCCAGTCTTTTAATGTAGAAGCTGCTAGGTCCTGTGTGATCCTGATTATAGTTCTATGATATTTGAATTGTTTCTTTCTGGCTGCTTGCAGTATTTTCTCCTTGACCTGCTGATTCTGGAATTTGGCTACAGTATTCCTTGACATTTTTAACTTGGGATTTCTTTCAGGAGGTGAATAGTGGATTCTTTTAATGACTATTTTGCTTTCTTATTCAAGGACCTTGGGGCAGTTTTCCTTGATGATTTCTTGGAAGATACTGTCCAGGCTCTTTTTTTCATCATGGTTTTCCAGTAGACCAATAATTCTTAGATTATGTCTCCTGGATTTATTTGCCAGGTCAGTTGTTTTTCCAGTGAGATATTTTACATTTTCTTATATTTTTTTCATTCTTTAGAGTTTGCTTGACTGATTCTTGATGCCTCATACAGTCCTTAGCTTCAACTTGTCTAATTCTAATTTTTAATGAATTGTTTTCTTCAGTTAGTTTTTGTACCTCTTTTTCTACTTGGCCAGTTTTTACTTTTAAGGATTTATTTTTTCTGGTTAGGATTTGCACCTTCTTTTCCATTTGGGCAATTGTACTTTTTAAGGAGTTGTTTTCTTCAATGAATTGTATTTTTAAAATAATTGGTCTTTTTTTTTCCCTACCTCTTTTGGCTTTTAAATTTGGCTTTAAAAATCTTTCTTGAGCTCTTCTAAGAATGCTGTTTGGGCTTGAGATCAGTTAATATTCTCTTTTGAGGTTTCAGATGTGGCTATAGTGTCAATGCTACCCTCTTCTGAATGTGTATTTTGTTCTTCCTGGTTTCTATAGTAGGATTCTCTGGTCTTTGTTTTTCCAATTTGCTTTTTGCCCATTGTGATTGCTTGTTTCCTGGCTTTTAAAGTGCATCTCTGCTTCTGGGGCACAAAGGGCTCTGACCCACACTTCTTGTGCTGGGAGCTAGGGGCCTGGTTACTGGATTTGTGTGCTGTTGCCTCTGCTTCTATCAGAGGCTAGGTTGACTAGTGCGTGCTAAGGCCAGGTCTTTCTGTATTTCCCTGGGGTTACACTGAAGCTCACAGGGTGAGGTGTGGGGGAGGGGTGGTCTGGCCGTTTTGGGTCTCTACCTCCCCAGTCGATTTTGTGTTGTCCTGGACTGGAAATCTGCCACACTCTTTTCCTAGTGGATTCTGTCACTCTAAAATTTTTCAAATTTACTTTTTAGAGGTATCTGACAGAATTTATGGGTGAACTCAGTTGAGTCCCTGCTTTTATTCTGCCATCTTGGCTCTACCTCCCTTAATTATAATTTAATCTGGTTCTGTCCCCTTAAGAGTTTTGCACAGTCATAAATGATGAGAGAGTTGCTGATCTGCCTTGGTAAAGTAAGTGTCTTTGCCAAGAGTCCCTTTCTCTGATGAAATCACAAGTTTAGACCCTGTTTTCCTCTTTCCTTTTCCTCCTTGGAGATAATGTTTTTCAAAAAATTAGTTTCTTGTTTGGTTGTTTGTTCACCACAATAATTTTTTACTTGTTTTTGTATTTTTTATGGGTTTTTAAAAAAACTTTAAATTTTCTATTTTCAGGTCTTTCAGTCTCTTGGGGGGATGAAAATGGCATATTCCACCTCACAACCAGGCAAAGTAGAAAAAATAGTGAGTATATGTTTTAATTAATGACATGACTATGTGAGTTATGCTTTAAATATGATGCCATGATTTGATTTTAACCAAAAGGCCTGGTAAATAACTTATATGATAGATGTCATTATGGTATTGCTGGATCAAAGGGTATGCAGTTTTATATCCCTTTGGGCATAGTTCCAGATTCTTCTCCAGAATGGTTGGATCAGTTCACAGCTCCACCAACAGAGTACTAGTTTTCCTATATCCTCTCCAATATTTATCGTTTCTCTTTTCTGTCATATTAGCTGATCTGATAGGTGGGAGGTGGTGGTACCTCAGAGTTGTTTTAATTTGCATTTCTCTAAATCAGTATAGATATAGTGTACTTTTCCCCATAAGACTATAGATAATATAATCAAAATGATCCATTATACATTTTGTCATACTTTCTATATCTTGTTTGATCCTGAATTCTTCCCTTGTCCATGTAGCTAACAGGTAAACATGCTCTTCTCATTTTCTTATGGTATCATTCTTTGTCTAAATCATGTACCAATTTTGACCTCATCTTGGTACAAAGTGTGAGATGTTGGTCTGTACTTAGTTTCTGCCATGCTCTTTTCTAATTTTCCCAGCACTTTTTGTCAAATAATGAGTTTTTGTCCCAAAAGCTTGGATCTTTTAGTTTGTCAGACCATGATGGTACTATGATCACTAACTACAATGTATTGTCTACTTAATCTGTTCCACTGATCTACTTCTCTATTTCTTAGCCAGTACCAGATTCTTTTGATGATTACTTCTTTATAATAAAATTTGAGATCTGGTATGGCTTGCCACCTTCCTTCACATTTTAAAAAATTGATTCCCTTGATATTCTTGACCTTTTATTCTTTCAGATGAATTTTGTTGTTTTTTCTACCTCCATAAAATACCTTTTTGGTAATTTGACAGGTATGGCATTGCAACTGGTTTAACAGTGCTTCTTTATTGCTCATTGTGTTTTTCTCCAATCCCTTCTGCATAATAAGTTGGACATTCCTATTTTGAAATCCCTCCAAAAAAACCCCAACTTTAGCTTTTTTCTTCAGGCTCTCTTCCTTTTTTCATTGATCACCTTCCTGAACACCACTACCATTTCAGTTCCTCATGTCTGAAACATTAACCTTATATTTGACTTACTTTCCATGTTTCTCATATCCATTCATTAACTGGGTTCTGTCTGTTTAATTTCTGTGATATCTCTCTCACTCATTGCCTCTTCTCTTCTCATTGCCATCACTATAACACATGCCTTCATTAATATCTTCCCAGAGTATTGTGATCCTTGCTCATCTCCACGTTCTTCCTCCACTAACTGGTTTTCTATTGTATGAACACATGAATCGTCATTATGTATAGATCCAGTCATTTCACTCCTCCATTCATTGATTTCCAAATCAAGTTCAAAGTTCTTTACCTGATATTTCTACCTGTGCTTGTAACATTTTCATTTTATTTTCCTCTACAGACTCTATGCTCTAAACAAAATAGACTATTCCCTCCCCTTAGAACTTGGCTGCCTCCTTCCTTTTGCTGAGTTCATTCCCTATAATACCTTGAATGTTTTCTCTCCCTGAGTAGTCCTACTCATCTTCTAAAACCTAACTACATGTCACCTCCTACTTGAATCCTTTCCTTTTGTTGATAATTCTGTATTTTCATTTAAATATGATTTTCCCTCTTAGACCTTATACATACTATGTTATAAATTGCTATGATGTACTTATTACATTTCATTTCTCTGTTCATGTCTTATTTTCTTAATAGTAATGTAAATTCCATGAGTGCAGGGATTGTGTTTTATCTAAGTTTAGTATCTTCCCCTGTAGCTTAGTGTAATATTCTGCACACAGTAGTTGATTAATAAATGTTTCTTGAGTTGAATGGTCTACATTTTATTTTTTCATTTCCTAGATATCTGACTTCTGACCTCATCACTGTTGCAACAACTTGTCATAAGGTCACCGGTGGCCTCCTAATTACAAATTCTGTTGCTTTACTGTTATTTTTTTTTTATTCTCAGGAATTACCTATCTCTTATATTCTTATCCTTATACATCCTTGTCCTTTTTCCTACTTCTCTGAATTCCCTCTTTTCTCTTTCCTTTTCTTGCTCTTCCATTCCCTAACTGGGCATTCTGGAAAGTTTAATTCTTAGCTCCCCTTTTCCTTTCCTTGAAGAGTTCATCTGTCTTAAAGGCTTAATTAAATCAGGACCTCTAAGTTTGTCAATACCAAATATACCTCCCTGTTTCTGACTTCCCTTCTCCCCCCATGTTCTAATTCTACCTCATCAATTACCTTTTTGATATTTCTATTGCCAGCTTCAAATGAAGCATGTCTAATGCCAAGATCACCTTTTCTCCAAAAGCGATTCTTTTTCCTAACTTCCTATTTCATGTCAATGACATTTTTTTTGTTTTAAGAGTGGGAATGGGATTGTAGAGGTCATCTCTTCTTTTTTTTTTTGCTTTTTTTTCCCTAGGGGGGAAGATAGGGCAGTTGGGGTTAAGTGACTTGCCCAAGGTCACATAGCCAGTTTTTTTGTGTGTGAAGTGTCTGAGACCGGATTTGAACTCCTGACTCCAGGGCCGGTACTCTATTCACTGTACCACCTAGCCGCCCTGAGGTCATCTCTTCTAAAGCTCTCATTTTCTAAATTAAGAAACTGAGGTCCGGAAGGGGTTAAGTAACTGGCTGATAATAGTACAGATAGAAGAACAAGGTAAAGTGGGAAACTAATTTTTTCCATTAATGATTATATGAATTATTTTTTAAATGATCATATTTTTGTTATTAATTAAAATATATTAATTAAAGCTTTCTTCTTATGCTCAGGATGATACTCCTCGTTGTTTAAATATTACTGGCCATGTTGGTTTTGAAAGCTTGCCTGATCAATTAGTCAACAGGTCCATTCAACAAGGGTTTTGCTTCAACATTCTTTGTGTGGGTAAGTGCCAAACTTTCTTGACATTTTCTAACATTCCCAAAACATACAACATAAAGTCTTTCTGATAAAACCACATGCCAATTTAACAGTTGTTTGTGTCACTGTTTCTAACCTGTAGGATGTGGGATACCTAGGAAGTGGAGGAGTTGTCTTTTTATGTGCAGACTACTATCACGTTGATCTTTATTTACTTTAAACAAAATGTGTAACTCAGCTGACAGAATAAATGTTTTTAGAGTGTACGTAGATGTGAGTGATACTTTTCCTGAATATTGATAATAGCTTTTTTATTAGCACTCAACAGCATTTTAATTATGTATATTTAAATATATATATTTATATATAGAATATATATAATATAATATATATGATTATATTATATGATATATAATATAATATAACATATAATATATATGTGAAATATAATATTTAAGTTGTTCTCTGATTCCTTTCAGCTACTGTTCCAGAGTTCTGATGGGCTGTGGAGGGTGATATAAAATAGGGATAATAATAGCACCTACCCTACAGGCTTGTCATGAGGATCAAATGAGATAATAATTGTAAAGTGCTTAGCATAGTTGACAGATAGTAGGTGCTATGTAAATGTTAGCTATTATTACCATTAAACCCCATCCTTTCAAGTGCTTTGGGAATCCTGAAGCCACTATTGGATTTTTGTTGTTCCTTACTTTGCTGTGGTGCTCAGATGTATTTATGAAGTTGCTTTTCATTTCAGGGGAAACTGGACTTGGAAAATCAACTTTGATTGACACATTGTTTAACACGAATTTTGATGATCTTGAATCTTCACACTTTCACCCAAATGTAAGACTTAAAGCACAGACGTATGAACTCCAAGAAAGCAGTGTTCGGTTGAAACTGACCATTGTTAATACAGTGGGATTTGGTGACCAGATAAATAAAGAAGAAAGGTTAGTTTTTCCTTGTTGATACAATTATTTAAAATTAATCATTTGAAGTATTGGGTTTAAAAAAAACCTCTGTTTTCATGGAACAATGATGTGTCTTTTGGCTGTGGCAGTTACATTCTTTACCTGTGTTATGCTTTTATTATGTTTTATTTTGTATTTTGCTATTTTTGTCCAATTCTTATATCCTCTCCTGTTTTAAGGACGTTAGGGGTAGCGATCATATTGTTTGTGTCTTCTCCAGTGACTAGAACAGTACCTCAACTTTTTTCAGTCATTTCAGTCATTTCCAGCTCTTTGTTGACCCCCATAGGATTTTCTTGGCAAACATAGTAGAGTGGTTTGCCATTTCCTTCTCCAGCTTATTTTTCATGTAAGAGAACGGGAGGGAAATAGCATTAAGGGACTTACCTAGAGTCACACAGATAGTCTGAGGCTAGATTTGAACTCAGAAAGATGAGTTCCTGACTTTAGGCCTAGCATTTTATCTACTTCACTACCAAGCTGCCCCTTCTTCCGCCCCAAACCTGGAAATGGTTCAAAGTGCATGCTTTCTTGATGGGTCAGTTGCATTAACTCTGTATAGGAAGGAAAGCACACTATATTCTTTACAATAATTGTTCATTTAGCACATATCTTTTCTATAGTATAACTGAAATATCTTACTAGGACTTGAATATTATGTATAAAATTTTTGAATTATTATGTTTTTTTCCAGTTATCAGCCAATAGTTGATTATATAGATGCTCAGTTTGAAGCTTATCTCCAAGAAGAACTGAAGATAAAAAGGTCTCTCTTTAACTACCATGATTCTCGCATCCATGCCTGCCTTTACTTTATTTCACCTACAGGACATTCCCTTAAGACACTTGATTTGTTAACCATGAAGAGCCTTGATAGTAAGGTGAGATTTGGAAAGCAGCCGATTTATTACTTTACTCATTTACTATTTTAAAAATGTTTTGATATGAGGGCTAATTATACATACACACACATATTTACATCATTCTTACTTGTGAGTATATATTCATCTTTTTGTCATTTCTTCAATGATTGGGATATTTATTCAATGATAGGGGATATCTTAATATCCCTAGTTAATTAGTATTTTTATACATCTCTTTTTTTTTGGAGGGGGAAGGTAGGGCAGTTGGAGTTAAGTGGCTAGTTTTTTGTGTTAAGTGTCTAAGTAATTGTCCATTAAAAAAAAACTTTTATTTTAAAATTTTCCCTACTTTGTTATATGTATCCAATATGTACCTCCTACACTAAATTTTTTTATTGTCTAGATGTACTTTTAGCAGTTAAGCTGTTATAGATAGGCTGATAAAAGAATACAGGAAGCCAAATTCCTTCACAGCAAACATGAGTAAGATGACAATCTTTTTTTTTTATCTTGATACATTTAAAAAAAAATCAGAATACTTTCAAGCCCTACTTGATTACTCATTTATTTCAAGAAAGATTTGACACCATCCCAAAAGGAAAAACTCCTTGTAGCTCATTGTGATATATGACAAAGGTCAAATCATATTAGAGATTTATGTAATTTTATTGGCTAAGACAGGAAAAAGCATTATAATATTTCATGTATTGGTCCATGAAAACTATTTACTGAGTTGTATTTTCTTTTTCATTGTGGAATGCTGTTAAGTTTTTAAAGGTACATGTAGCAGTGATATAATTTCCTTTGAAAAATATTTCTGTAATCAAATAACTTGGCTGTCAGATTTTTGATGTTCATTCAAATAGGCAATTTATCATAAGGGCAAATAGGTGTTAAACAAAAATTACATAATGAATCAATGGAAATTGGTGGAGGGGAAATGAGGAAAGCAAAAAATAGATTCTAAGTACTGTTTTAGTGCTTTGTGCTACAAACTCTGATACTTTATTGTAACAACCTCAAAGTGAACAGCCCAAATTGCTGTGCAGTTTTTCCTTCTCCCTCAAAGGATCTTTCCCATTACTAGTCTATCAGAGTCCAAAATTGTACTAGTATATATTTATTCATTTGAACTTCAGAGGTTTTTTAATGTTTAAAAACTTCACATGAAAACTCAGTTGCTGTTGGGAGGCATAGCAAGTAGACTAACACCTAATTGGAAAAAGAGCCATGGGTTGAATGGGGCGTATCACATAGTGATAACTACTTTGGTGGTGTGAGGGGAGGGGAGCAGAGGCAGATTTCCATTGCTTCTTGCATGGGGTGGCCCTGATTTCTCAGCATCTAAATGAAAAGGAAAGTAGAACTATCTTATGTGTTAAACCAGTGGTTCTCAACCTTCCTAATGCCATGACCCTTTAATACTTGTATGTGGGCGTATCTGCATGTGGGCAGACCCACCTGGAGACAGATATAGGAGTGGTGTCTGGGTTCCTAAGACCATCAGAAATATGTTTTCTGATGGTTTTAGGTGACCCCTGTGACCCCTGTGAAAGGGTCGTTCGACCCCCAAAGGGGTCACGACCCACAGGTTGAGAACCACTGTGTTAAACCATCAGATTTGAACAGTTAGGTATGTTATTATTACCTGAACTTTTTGGAGTAGGAGAAGTCAGGAAAGAAAAGACTAGATTTCTGCACCTAGGTAGATTGATACAGATAGAAAAAATCTTATAAAAGCATTGGGTCTTCTTTGACACTGTTTCCAAGGTAAGCACCTGTAGTTTGTGTGGTACATAAATGATATGCTATAAACATAGGATCCCACAATTATTAAGGTAAAAACATTTATGGTCAGACTTAAATTTTGAATGGGAAAGGCTTTCTATAAAAAATAAAAAATAACCTTTGGTTGTTTGATTTTTTTTTTAACCAATGCTGTTTATTAGGTAAATATCATCCCTGTGATTGCCAAAGCAGATACAATTTCTAAACCTGAATTACAAAAGTTTAAGATCAAACTGATGAGTGAATTGGTCAGCAACGGAGTCCAGATATACCAGTTCCCAACAGATGATGAAACTATTGCACAAATTAACTCCTCAATGAATGTAAGAACTTAATATTTGAATATGTTTTTGTTTATGGCTACTATTATTAGTTACTAATGTGCTTTGCTTTTAATTTCCTTCAACTATAACATTGAACATTGAATTAGAAAAGTCTGATGTGAATGTTTTATTTTGTTGAACAGGGAAAATTGCTCTGCAGATATAAGTTCTTTTTTTGGAGGGGAAAAGCAGGGCAATTGGGGTTAAGTGACTTGCCCATGGTCACAGAGCTAGTAAGTGTTAAGTATCTGAGGTCATATTTGAACTCAGGTCCTCCTGATTCTAGGACCAGTGTTCTGTTCACTGTTCCACCTAGCTGCCCCTACAGATATAAATTCTTAAGAATGATTTCTTTTTGTCCTTATTCTTCAAGCTCCATCAGGGCTGGAAGGTACTTTCAAACTGGATTACATTTACTTATCCCAGAAGTATAGTTTGCCTTTTTAAAAAAATGAAGGTGTAATTCCAGCTTTCTTTGTCAGAGCATTTTAGAATGTTTCAATCACTTAAAGTCAAGGAGAACTTCCCAATGTTGAATTGAAATTTAAACTGATTAAAGTTGGATGGGACCTTTAACTTGACTTGGTTTTTTTATTCTGTCTTCAATGAAAACAGAACATATGTGTGCGTATATATAAACATACAACCTAACAGATATGTACACAATGTATATATTATTTTTGACATAATTATTACATATGTAACAAATACACGTATGTATTTGTAATCTTTTTTTTTACATAACTATTTTTATTAATGAGAGGTTTATCTTATCAAGGTGACCTCGGGGCAGCCCCAAATCTCCTGGTTCAGCAGTTTGATTGATGAACAGGCCCTTTTAAGAATGTCTTTATTGTCTTTACTGTTTCATCCAGCACTTCACTTTCCCAGGAAGTCACTTTCTTGGCCAGAATATGTATTTCTTTCTCTGCCAAACCTGCTCCTCTTATTGGGCATATGAAATAGATACACAAAACCCAATTTGGTTTTAATGATCACATAGAGATCTGTGTTGTTCCCAGACCCCAGGTCATTAGAGATACCAGTTGAGATGGTCTCATTAGCTTCTTGGCTTCCTCTTTCTCCATGTCTGGTTTAAACTTACCTTCAAATACAGCCATTGCTGGTGAGGACCCAGAACCCATGGTGGCGTGAAGCAATTTTATCCATACTTGTGGAGAAGTTCAGTAACATCTTCTCTTCCTAAAACCGAGGCTGTTCCCACAACCTTGATAACCAAAAAGCATGTATTTAAGCATTAGATTAGTAGTAACAATTTTGGGTCGACATCCCATGGAAAGGGAATGGAATGCCAAGTTAGAAGCGATCCCTTGGGTTGCCATGTCAGTGTCTACTGAGGTCACAGCACCAGAGCAAGAGATACCAGGAGATACAAAGTGTATTTCTGAACAGCTCTTATCAGCATCAACCATTCTTTCTGTTGTTCCTATATCTGCCCCAAGAATTGTATGTCACCTTTGTATCCTACTCCTGTGATGGTTACGTCTGCTTTCTCAGCTTTTGGAAGCTCATGCTGCCCACGCTACCACTCTTTTTGTTGTTATTGCAAACTTGGTTTCAAGGGATGCATTTCTGTGGCAATTCTCAAAAGAGAAACTGCTGAGTGGAGCCGTCATCTTCTCTGGGGAGTACTTCTGGGGCTCTGTTCATCATTTGAGAAGCTTATAAATTTTTTATTGGCATCTTTTCTTCAGACTAAATGATTTCTTTTAAAAACATGGTTTTGCCTCAAAGAACATATTTTATAAATCTCTAATGATAGCTAAACATGTCTTCTACAGTTTTATCTTTCAACCTTTGTTTATACTCATTTTTCTGCTTGGAATTTTTTTTACCCTCCTTACCACCTATGGAAATCCTAAGAATTTTTCAACTTCTAGTGCAAATCTTAACATCTACCTACAGAGCTTGATTACTTTATTTCTCCTTCTTTTCCCTCCTTTATGTAGCCTTTAATATCTTTTACTCATTTTGCCCTTTATAATAATCTAGCCTGCATTATTAATTGCCTTTCTAGTTTATAGGCAGAGGCATTCTAGTGCTAGAACAAACTAATTTGTGAACTGATTGTTAAATTTGTGAGCATTTATGCATCAGAAATTGGCATACTCTAAAATCAGGGCTTGATGTATCGTTTTGTTGCTTGTCTATTCTTAAGAAGGTGGTGGAGAAAATGTTCATAATCTAGGTTAAACTTTGAAATCTGTTGCGTGTACATTGGCTTTTTTCTCTCTCTCAGTCGGTCATTAAACATTTGCCAGAATACTCTCAATTATATGCCTTATATTTCTAATGAGTTAAATATATTTCTCAGTAAGGAAATTTTGTTAAACTCAATGTTTCATGCAAGATTTTCACTATGCTTTGTGTATAATGGGTATCCAATAAATGCACTTTTAATTGATTGGTCTGATTATAGAATTTAGGGTCAACTCTTAGAGAACTCAAATAGTATACATAGTGTTCATTGTACTTTTCCTTCTCTAACTCTTATGATGATTCATTGTTAGCTATTTTTTTAAAATATCCCTTTAGCCAGTTGTGTATCCATTTAATTTGATCTAAACCAGTTTTTTTAGTTTCATGGTGAGTGTGTCCCATAGACCAGAGGCAGTGCCAAACTCAATAATGACTGACATTTATATAGTGGCAAAATATTTTACCTTTTTTTTTTTTAAAATCTTCAAACAGCCTTATTTACCTGTCAAGATTTAAAGCTGAATTTTTTTAGGGGCTGCTATAAAGTTATCTCTAAGTTAATGTTAGGTGAAGTAAAATGAGTTCTTTCAGGGCAAGTGACATTGTAACTTCCAAGTGTCTTTATAGAGAACCAGGAGCATTGACCACAGTAAGCATTTAATAAATGTTTGGTGAATTTTCAATTTGGTGTATGTATATTATTATTATTATTATTATTATTAATGAAGGTAAATAATGAGCTGTGAAACCTAGTTTTAGAAATTTAAGACACAATGCAAAACATAACTAATACCTTTAAGTCATTTCATTTATGATATTCTTGTCATCCAAATACTTGGAAACTCAAGTATACCTATTTTCACATTTGTATGAGAATGTAAAATTAATAACTAGATCTTTTCCAGGGCCATTTGCCATTTGCTGTTGTGGGCAGTATGGAAGAGGTCAAACTTGGAAATAAGATGGTGAAAGCTCGTCAGTACCCATGGGGTATTGTTCAAGGTGAATATGATGAATGTGAACAAGTATTTGGATAATTGATTTGAATATAATTTGTTCATAGTGTAATGATTACAATTTTCAATAAGATGCATCATTCTAATTTATTATTTATTATTAGATAAATATTTAAATAAAATCGAATTTGGATCCATTTTTTTTATCAAGGTAGTGTTTGTTGTAGATGATAATTGTAAATAGAAAATAGAAAACGTTTCTTAAATTTTGGGAGCGATCTAAAATCTTTAAAAAGTAAAACTAAACAAAATTTGAACAGGTACAATAACATTAAAACAGATTACTTTATAAATTGAGATGCACAGTGCATAGTGAACAGTCTTGTGGATAAAAGTTTTTATTGATCAGATGATGTGTATATATGTGTGTGTGTGTGTGTGTGTATGTGTACACACACACACACAGAGTCTTTCTGTGCAGGTTATTTTAAAAAAACAAACAGCATCCAATCACAAATTACGGCCATGTGTTGTTGTTTTTTTTTTTAACTTCATCATGTTTTCATTGCTGTGGATATTTCTTCTAAGATAGGTCACAATTTCTTTATAATTTAGTAGTAGACAGTTTTGAAAAATGTTATTCCTTCTCTCCTTTCTCCTCTACCCCAAGTCATCTGGTCCAGCACATATTAAGAACCTATTAAATGGTTGTTGATTCGATTGTTGTTGAGACAAATCCTTTGGTGCTTAAGCCTCTTTGCTTAGCTGGTCCTAAGAGCTGTTCCACTCTGTTCCTGGGATCATATATCAAACCTTTCTGAGTATCTGCCAGACTTGGTGCTTCTTCTGGATACTAGATATAATAATAGTGATAGCACATGTATGTATGATATATATGTATGTGTGTGTGTGTACACACACATATATGTATTTCACTGTTGGATATCAAAGTTGATAACAAAATATACCTGTATTTTCTTGATGTAAGAAATGTACAAAAAATTAGTCATTGTAGCATATCACATTGTGTTTATACTGATTTGGACACAACACATTTAGGCTTTGGGGAGAACATACTTTGTGTCACGTGTAATATAGTAACATGAATCTATGAACACTTAGATACTATTTGACTAAAATTGCTCAGAATCTTGAGAAGTTTGTGTCATTAGACTTTACTACTTTGAGAACAGCGAGTATTCTTAGTCAGCTCTAGATGGAATGACCTAATGATATTTGTTTATGGACTGTTAACAAAGTACCAATAGAATATGTGGAATGGCATAACTGTGTCTGTATTATATATCATATGAGATATATGTATATATCATATTATGCCAGTGGATAATTATAAAATAACAATAAGGTGCTATAGACTCTAGACATTGAATTTTTTTTTAACATTTTCCTGATTTCTTAATTTTGCTTATAATTTAACTATAATGCCAGTGGATAATTAGAAAATAGCAATAAGATGCTGTCTACTCTCTAGACATTGAATTTTTTAAAACATTTTCCTGATTTCTTAATTTTGCTTATAATTTAACTATAATGCAACTCTTTTGCCCTTGAAAAGAATACTTGAAATAGACCATAGCTTACTTACTTTATTAAACTTGTAATTTTATAAGTTATTTCAAATGTTTATATTATATACCACTTTTCCTACTGTCCTTTTTCTGATTAGTGGAAAATGAAAATCACTGTGACTTTGTAAAGCTCCGTGAAATGCTTATTTGCACAAATATGGAGGACCTGAGAGAACAAACCCATACTCGACATTATGAACTTTATAGGAGATGCAAACTGGAGGAAATGGGTTTTAAAGATGTAAGCCCAGAGAACAAACCAGTCAGGTAAATTGGATATTCTGTTGTATGAGAACAGACATTGCATTGTTAACACTTTTTAATATACTAGAAAGGAGACCACCTAAAGGAGAGATTTAACAGACTTTATATATAGAAGGATGTATGGGAGGCAATTTTCAGTGTTTCTTAGTGGATAGAGAGCTAGTTTGAAGTCAGAATTGGCTTAGGTTTAATTCCTATTTCTGATGCATACTGAATGTGTGGTCATAGACTGGTCATTTAAACTCTGTGTGCCCTGTGCAACTCTTATAAAGACTTTAAGGTATATTGAGACAATGCTTTTGTGCATTGGTAGGCAGAATTAGGAAGTTTCATTATTGGGAGTTCTTAATGATATTATAGGTGGGGTTGAAAACATTTGTTTATCTTTTTATGGAGGCAACATGGTATAGTCTCTAGAGACCTGGCCTCCAAGCCAGGAAGATCTGGGTTAAAAGTCCTGCATCTGATTCATATGGCTATGTGACCTTGGGCAAATCTCTACTAATGAAAGAACAAATCCAGTCTCTCTAACCATTATACATATATGTATAGGAAAATGATGAAAGCTTATTAAAAAAAACATATAAAAACTTTAAATCCTAATATTTCAGGACTTAATGTAAACTTATAATTCTGATTAGCTTTATCTTGATAAAACTTGCCAGAAAAATTTGTTTTTCTAGATTTCTCTGGATATGGTTATTTCCTAATGGGATTATTTTTTAAATTTGTAAATTATTTGAACTGTTTCTCTTCCTTCTTCAACCTGCTATCTGTATTTTGGTCATTATCTTGACTTTTTACAAAGACAAGCAGAGAAAGTAGTGATGTTGAACCTCAAATCAATTTGATTTTGTAGCCTTATTAATCATGAATCAAGTTTAAATTTTTAAAGTATCCTTCCTCAGTTGTACAGCTACATAATTCACAGCAGGTGTCTCCCTCTTTCCAGAGGAAAATCTAC
>CM053580.1:143607990-143628101 GCA_028627135.1 Pseudochirops cupreus | reverse complement strand
TATCTTTGCCTAGAAAACCCCAAAATGGGGTCGTGGAGAGTCAGAAATGACTGAACAACAACAAAATTTTTCTAAGTTGATTTCTAGTTCAGTTGTAATAAGAGAACAGATAGGAAAGAAGAAGGTAATTAAATATTAGACTTTCAAACTCTACCCTTGTGGTGTTGTACCAGTTACACAAGAGTACAACTGACAGAATATTAAAACATGTTTCCATTTCAAAGTGGAAGGAGATGCATTGTGATCGCTATTGGCACTGGACCATGGGAGTGCATTAGTGAAGACACAACAAACAAATCTCAGCAGTCACTGAACATTTTTTCCTCCTCATCTCTTTCCAGGCTGAGCTGAAAGCTGGCTGCTGAACCAATGACACCACTCTTTCCATTTTCTCCCTTCTTCTCCTGATAGTCACATTTGACCAAAATGATTTGAATGATTTGAAAAGAATGCTTTCTTCCTGTATTGTTTAGTATTGTAAAGTGTCATGAGACAGTCAATATTATATCAAATCCCAAGCTCTTGGAATTCGTGGGATCAGAGATTTATATTTAAGTGAAAAGATCCTTAGAAGTCAACTAGTCTCAATCTTTCATTTTGTAGATAAAGAAACTGAGTTGCAAAGACATTAAATGACTCAGTAAGGTCATACAGCTAGTAAGTGGTAGAACCAGAATTCAAACCCAGATCTTTTGACCCTCATCTGAATCCAGGGCATTTTCAGCTGTCATAGAGCAAATCATATTCACCTCATAGATTTCCACCCCATCATTCCTTGGCCTTGTGACCTTCTAATATTATCCCTAAACAGCTTCGTCTCTAAAGAAGGAAAAAGTAGGTCTTTTTTCAGGTTACAGAGGAAGCAGTAGCTTCAAGGTCTATCTGAACAAGTCAGAAAAACCATTGCTTTTGCTGCAAGCACTCTGGATCAGCGTTGGGAATCCCTTCAACCAGACCAAATTGTTTGCTAGGAAAATATGTGCCTAGGAAAGAAGATTCTGCCTACTCCTCTGCTAAGCCATTCCAGCAATTAACAGCCTTCAGTGTCAGCAGATCCTCCCTTAAATCTCACTGGCATTTAGGTGTTACATTCCTTTCCTCCAGGCTTGCTTTTTCTCCTGCAGAATTCTTCCACCAACAGAATGAGGATAAGTGAAAAGCAGGGAAATCGCAGAAAATAGTGATACACAGTCAATCAACTTGTCAGGCAACATTTGAGGAGTGCCCAGAAAATGGTGAAAGTATGTTGTTGTGCAGGCGTGTCTGACTCTACATGACTTTGTCCATGGGTTTTTCTCAGCAAAGATGTGGGAGTAGTTTGCCATTTCCTTCTCCAGTGTGTTCCCATTTTACAGATGAGGAACTAAAGTAGATAAGGGTTAGGTGACTTGCCCATGGTCACACAGCTAATGTCTAAGGCCATATTTTAACTCAGATCCTCCTGACTCCAGGCAGGCACTCTATCTACTGTGCCACCTTGTTGCTCTGGTAAAAGCCTAGTGAACATTAAAAGATACAGAGGTACATGATCCCTGAACAAATGTGTGAGATATACCAGCAGAAGTCCTGGGTTTGAGGACCAGCTCTGCCACTGATGGCAGGCAAGCCACTCAGTCTCTTCATAGAATCATAATGCAATGCAAATTTCCTGAACAACCATCAGTTCAACCCATAGAAACTCAGAAATATACAACCATAGAATCTCAGTGTTGGTTAAGACCTCAGATGTCATAGAGTCTCACTAGTTCCTGAGTCAGAATACCCTCAGGTAAGGTCCACTGGAAGATTACCAGTGATGGTCAATTTTTGACCTTCTGAGACAAGCCCATTCTACTTTTGAAAAGCTTCAGCTGTTAGGGAAGTTTTTTGATCCCAATATCTGGTTCTCTGTAATTTTCATACCTACTGGACCTAGAAGTCTTGTAGAACCAATGAAAAAAGTGTAATTTCTCTTCCATATGTGTCTTCTGCATGTCTCAAAATAGCTATTCTTTCATATTTCCCTAAGTCTTATCTTTTCCAGTCTTATCATCTGATTCTCATATGGCATGGTCTCTAAGCTTCTCACCATCCTGGCTGCTCTCCAAGCACACATAAGCTTGTTAATGTTTTCCATAAAGGGTGGTCCTCAAATTGGAACACAGGAATCCAAACGGGGTCTAAGGAGGGCATTATGGTGATACCAGTAGTACTGTAACCTCCCATATTTCCATTAAGGATGCCTTCTGGTATAATGGAGAGAGGACTAGCCATAGCCTTAGGAAGATCTGGGTTCACATTCTACCTTTAGCATCACCATATGACCTTTAACCTCTCAATGGTCCAGGCAATACTCTAAGAGAAATTACAGATGAGTTGCTGATTTGTAGCTTTAGAGGGAAGGGCCCCTGATTTGTAGCCTTAGAGGGAAGGTCCCCCCACACACTGATGAAATCATGGGTCCAGACCAAAAATAAAGGTAGCATTAGCTTTTTTGGCTGCCATATCACTGTTGACTCATATTCAGCTTGTAGTGCACAAAAAAACCTAGGTCTTTTATTTTTACATGACTATTATCTAACCTTGCCTTCCCCATCCTGTGTACTATTGTAGTTGATTTTTTTAAGTGTAGGATTTTATATTTATTCTTATGAATTTCATTATATTCAATTTGGTCCATATTTCTAACTTTTAGAGAGCTTTTTAGAGCTTTACATTCAATGTGAAGCAATTACATGTCCCCTGTTTCCACTCCTACCTTCTAGTCACTTTAATTTGATCATCAGCCTCAAGTTGCTCTAATTTGATCATTTTTAATTAGATCATCAGATGAATGCCTTCATTCTAAATGACTGATAAAAGTGTTAAGTAGAGTAGGCCAAGTGCTGAGTCTGAGAATAGGGCACTAAAAATTCCTTCAAGGCTGACAATGATCCATTATCCACCTAATTGTACTATCAGCCAACTCCTTTTATAATACAAGAACATTACAAGAGACTTAGTCAAAATCCTTGCTGAAATCGAGATAGCCTTCCACTTATCTGAATCTCAGTTTCCTCCTAAAAAACGAAGAATTCTACATATACTTAACCAGTAGAGTATGATCTCCTTGAAGTCAGAAATGATTTCACTTTAGTGTTTGTCAATACAAAGGAAAAAAGTCTATATTCTCAATTTCCATGGCCATTGTTAGTGTCCTTCCCTCCCCCCCCCAGTACTGTGTATGTACTTTGCACATAATTTCTATTTACTTATCTCCATGTATTCTTTCCCCCAACAGAATGCATGGTCCTTGAAATCAGGGACTGTTTTGATTTATTTTGTCTTTGTATTACCAAGCACCTAGCACAGTGCCTTCCACCACCACCTTCCACTGTAATCGATATTTGTTGAACGGTATTATATCAGGGAGATAGGATTGGAGGGCACTATGAATGGCTCAGCCAGGAAAGAAGAATGGCAGGTTGGGGATCTGCATAGCCTTGACTAAAGTATCAAAGCCCGGATGATATGACTACAGTGACCCTTTGGCCTCCACTGGAAGATAGCACTTGATGGAAACCTCACCCAGACATAGTGCTGAACCAGATGATCTAGAAAGCTAGAAAAGCCGACTTTTTAGAGGTATGATACTGGACAAATCTCGTACCCTATCTTAGCCTATCTCTGCATTTGTAAACTAGGTATTAAACAATAGTTTCTACCTCTTGGCTTGCCATGAGGATCAGATGAGATTAACTGTGTAAAGTATTTTGTGAACCTTAGAGCACTATATAAATGTTTATTATTATTATTATTACTACTACTACTATTTACTACTACTACTACAGGGCTATTTTAAGTGAACATTGGCCAAGAAGACAGTTAAAATTACATCTTCCTAGCCTGCTGAAGTAACACTACTTCAGATTCTAGTAGTTCAACCTTGATTGCTGACCTGGCATCTACAGGAAACTTGAAAAATGCACTTAGAAAGATTTGGAGTGGATCCAGGTGTTGGCATTTTGCCAGGACTGGATTTGATAGTGGTACTAACCTCCTAGCTAAACACCTTGCACATAAGAGGTGTTCAAGAAATTATTTGTTGAAGTAATGAGTGAATAATTGCTAAAGTAGAGTGAAACTTCTACACAGGATCCTGAATCACAACCTTCCCCTGGAGTGACCTTCGATAACCAATTCTAAAGTACCTTTGATCTGAGCATCCTTGCAACAGATTGATCTTGTGTGTTCTTCTGGATTGGCAGCCCCCAAAATGAGACTGTATCCTCAATCTCCATGGGATTAACAAAAGTAACTCTACCCAGGGAAAAGAAGATTGGTCTGGGAGTCAAAAAGACCTGAGGATGAGTCCTCACTCTGCCATTTTGGGGCTATGTGACTTTGATCAAGTCACCTTACCTAAGCCTCAGTTTATAAATAGTACCCCTATTTGTAAAACAGGGGTACCAATCCTCACACTCCCTACTTCTCAAGGTTGTTGGCAGGAGAGTGACTTTGTGAACCATAAAGCAGTAAATGAATGGGAGCTGCAATAAAGACCTGCCTGTCATCTCCAGTACCCCATGGGTGTCCCACCCCCAGCTAGCCTCTCCTTTGTGTCTGACGATGGAACATCAGAAACACCAACAGGTGCAGTTTCTCATCCCAAAGCTAGTGCCACATCTGCTACGCCATGCTGATTCTTCTCTTTCCAAATTATTTTTTAAAAGACTAATGATCACGGCAATAAAAAATGTCATAGTGAATACATTTTTATGTAGCACTTTCTTTCAAAAATCCCATTCGAAACTCTCAACAATCTTCCAAAGATCTATGGGTGCTAATACTACCCCATTTTACAAATTAGGAACCTCATGCTGAAAAGAATGGAGTGTCTAGTTAAGTTTCTTCAGGCATGATTACAACTCAGGTCTTCCTGACTCCCAATCCAGCACAGGACGCACTGCTCCACCTAGCGCCCTACGGCCACAAGATCGTCCATCTGGGACCAGCATCTTAGGCATTAAATCAGGCAATTAGACCCAAGTCTTGCCTTTCAGAAGACAAATTTAAAAAACCCTTGTTCAACAGGGAAGTAAATATGTTTAGCCTCCTCAGTGAAGTAAAAACCTTTGAGCAAAATCACCACCAAGAACACGAAATGTCCCAGGGGTAGATCACCTATGAATGTCCCTCCCAACTCTTTGCATTTTCTCCTTTTTCAGGGAGATAGCCAAAGTTGAACACTAGAAATCTTCACAAAGTCAGGATCCCAGCTTTCTAAGAAAGCCACACCCTTATTGGAGGATGACCTCTATTTTGTTTACAGGGATGAATTCAGAAAGAATTTTCACAATTTCAATTCTTTAAGTGCCAAAATATTTAAAGGGCAATAAAATTATTTTTGAAAACAAAAATTCATAATGGAGAAAGAAATTGTAATGGAAAAGTTAATTAATTTTCACTGTTGTAGAACATTGAAAAATACAAGTAGGGGGAGAATTAGACACAGATTATTTGTATGCCCATGGGCAAATCATTTTATGCCTCTGAGTCTTAGCTTCTTCATGGATGAAATGGGGATAATACCCATGGTACCTCCCTTGAAGAATTGTTAAGAAAATCAAATGAGGTAATATTTACAACACTTTGCAAACCTTAAAGTACTGTATGAGTCAGTGTTATTTTTATGTCCCATCAGTGCTCTAGGTCATGTAATAATAATAATAATATTCACTTAGAATTCTATTTACTTATTAAAATTAAAATATTCACTTGCTTAAATAACATTTAAAAAAAGCCTTATAGGAAAGCCTCTGGAACACAGGGTAGATCCTCTGGGGAGACTTTATGGGAGGACTTGGGCAGGAATCCAAGGGATAAAAAGGCATAGACAACTCATGATCTGCACCCCTGGCTGTAGGGCCCCACATTCACAAATTCACAGATCCATCAAAGTGAGCATAACCACATATTTCACAACACATGTGCCATTTTTGTTAGTCTATTTTTTAAATTCACGAATAAAAACAATGAGGAATCCATAAAATTCTTTTAAATGTCATAAAACTCATCAGATTCCACAGATTTAATTATCATCTCTCTGCAATGAGTCACAGGATCCCGGATTTGAGGATTGGAAAGGATGTCAGCAGCAAAGCCCTCCAAAGAGGAGAAATCCAACACCTCCCAAGGCAGCCCAATCTACTTCCAGCTAGCTCTAATGATTAGGAAATTTGAATCTTTAACAACTCACTGAGTCTGGTCTTCTAGAAAAGTTCAGCACTAAGTCCTATGGCACCTCTCCTATTTTCTGTGATTTTTAAAAATATCACAGATTGTGACTCATCAATCATATCAGCTAGCTCTTTCAGGATATGGTTTATCTGAGCCTGTTGACTTGAATTCATCAAAGGCAAATGCCATTTTTTGATTAGACTATAAATTCCTTGAGAACAGGGACTGTGGTTTTGCCTTTCTTTGGATCCTCAATGATTAACACAGTTCCTGGCACATAGTAGGCACTTTAATGAATACTACTTGATGTGACTTATCTTGGGTATCAAATCCCTGTTAGTTATTTTTGTTCTGGGAACTCCAGCAGATGTCTGCATTATGAAGTCCCCCTCTAGGTGGTCTATAGTATTCTCCAGTGACAAAAATCTGTTTTTCTCTCCTTTGACCTTCATCCAAATATTCCCCATCACACCTCCCCTTCTCTATTTCTTGGATTTCTTCATATGAATATACCTTCTTAAAATACACTACTACCTCTCCTACACTTACCTATCCTATTTCTTTGTATAAGGTATAATTATCCAGAACTGTAATCCAGTCACGAATTTCATCCCTCCAAGTGACAATGATAGCTGGGATGTCAAATTTGCCCACTTGTACTGGGACCACTTATTCCTTACGTTTCTTTGCTAAAATCTAAGCATTTGTACATGAAAAACCATTTTACTTTAATTTTTTTTCTCCTGTTAATTTCTGAGTGCCTCAGCTGCTCTAGAATGTATGTGTGAGACAGACGGCCTGTGCGCGCGCGCACACACACACACACACACACACACACACAAAATCTCCCAATCTTTTTAGTTTAAAGCACTTTTGGTGAGATTTTTTAAAGACATATGGCAATTACATTCTTACCAGGCTTTGTTAAGTATACGCCATTCTTGCTAGGACCCTTTCAACTTTACTACGTAAGCCATAATCCAGAAATGACTTCCAAATCTATAGATAGAGTGCTACTTTCCCTCCTGAGCTCGATTCACACATTACCAACTACTTGTTGTACATTTCAAAATGGATATACTGTAGACATCTCAAATTCATATTTGCAAAACAGAAATTATCATCTGTCTTCCCCCTACCCCTCCACTCCTATTCCAAACTTCACTATTTCTGTCAAAAACACCCCCATTCTTCCATTCACCCAGGTTTACAATCTTTGAGTCATTTTTACTGCTCTTTCCCTCATCCCACAGAGCCAAACAGCTGCCAGATTTTTATTCTACCTCCACCCCATCTCTCATGTCTATCCCCTTTTCTGCACCCATAGAAACGTCACTATGGTTCAGCCCTTCGAACCTACATTATCACATTACATTCTTTACTGATTTTACGGTCTCTCTTGGATCCATTCTCCACATAGCTACCAAAGCATCATTCCTAGAGCATCAGGCCTTCTCTAAATCAAGAAATCCAGTAGTTCCCTATTACCTCCAGGATCATATCCAAACTTTCCTGTTTGGCATTAAAAGCCTTCTACAATCTGGCTGCAGCTTGCCTTTCCAGGATCATTATACATTATTCCCCTTAACACACTCGACAATCCAGCCAAACTGGTCTTGATGTTGCTGACCTGTCATTCCATCCCCTATGTTCATGCTTTTGATCAAGCTATGATATATTCCTGGAATGGGGGGCTCCCCACCTCCAACTCTTAGGATTCCTGTTTTCCTTCAAAGCTTAGTTCAAATACTGCTTTCTACCAGAGGCTTTTCCTGATGGCATTTGCTGCTAATTCCTTCCCACCTGCCCCCAAATTACCATGCATTTATTTTCCATATACTTATGTATGTACATATATGCATATATGTGTGTATGTCCCCTTTACCTCCTCCCTCCAAGACAATTTAATTGCTAGACATGTTTTACTTTCTTTTTCCTATGTCCTCAGACCCTAGTATTGTGCTTGCATATGAGGCACTTAATAATTGCTTCTAGATCAATTGATAAATAGCAATTCATGCAAAGAACACATTTTGATTATTCCATTAATAAAAACAAGAAAAGGCATTAAAGAGTCCTAAATAATGCCAGCCTCGATATTTCCAAACACCAAGGCCATACAAACTTATGTTTCAAGTATGTAAGAATTCTAAATAACCAGCTATTTCAAGGGTCTGTGGTTTCATTGGTATCGTTACCACGTCCCTCAGTCCCCTTTATGACTTAGTATAGGGTCTGTGAGAGTTAATGAGGCTCATTCTGTGACCAACCTTATCAGACAAGACATACACACTCCATCACTGTGCCATACTCAGAAGCCTTTCCAACATAAGAGGGGCTGCCTGATCTTACACTCCATTAGTACAACTTTCTAGAACCCAAGATCAGAGAATCATAGGATTCAGATCTGCAGCGAATATTAGATGCCATCTAGACCAACCCTCTCATTTTACAAAACGGGAAACCAAGGCCCAGAAGCATTAAGTCACACAGTTTATAAATAGCAGAGGTAAGAGGAACCACTGGAATGTGACTTTTACAGAAGATACTTATTTGACACTGCAAAAAATTATAAATGGCATGCAATTATAAGTGAATTATGGCTGATAGTTCTAACACAGTCCTTCCAAGGAGATGGGCAACTCCAGTTATAACAAGTTCAGTGGGCACTAGGAGAATATAGCCCAGGAGCTCCTGCCACCTCGTGGTGAATGAGGGGCTGTGCAATTCAGCATGGAAGCTTGAAAGAAAGAATTGGAATAAGATGCAACAGAGAATTTAAGTGCCCTCTTTACATAGAAATGGACGCCTTAGGTCAGTAAGTTCTATAGCACCATTCCAAATACACAGCACCTGATTCTACAAACGTATTGTTGAGGGCTAATCCTAGAACTGGACTGAACTCCCGAGTGCAAATCCCACCTTTTATGCTTATCTTAGGCAAGTCATTAATTTTGCTGAGCCTCCGTTTCATAGGATCATAGCTGTGGAGCTGGAAAGAACCTTAGTGGTCATTAAGACAAACCCCCTCATTTCTGTAGATAGGGAAACTGATAGTTAAGTGACTTGCTCAGGGACACACAATCAGAAAATGTCTGACAAGAGATTTAACCTAAGTATTCCTGACTAATCCTATCCACTACACTTAAGCTGTAAAACTGGAATAATAATATTTTCAGTAGCTATCTTAAAGGATTGTTGTGAAGAGCAAATGAGATTTTTGTGTTGTAAATCTTAAAGCCTGTCATTTATCATTGTCATTACCACCATCACTATTATTGTTACTATTAGCCATCACATACAAGGCACTGAGTGAAAATAAAAACACACCCCACCCTCAGGAAAGTTCTGGTTTTCCAGTGATAATTTCATCTGGAGATTACTGGGTTAATTTAGTTTTCCTGCTACCTCTGAAAACCAAGGGTGCTGGATTAAATGCCTCCGAGATCTCTTCTAGAACAATGTTGGATGATTCTCTCACTACAGTGGAGCTATGAGTGTGGAAAGGTCCAGGGCTTACAGGAAGGAAGCTACAGGCAGAGAGGATTCCATACATAGATACTGGTATTCACAAAGGAGTGATAAGGAAAGCCACACTCAGATAATGAAATCCAGAAGGACAAAATCTCAAGTATGCCAAATGCTCACACTGATGATGCATCTGGTCATTAAGTCATAGAGTTTACAAATCATATGATGGTCTGGGAGCAATTTCTCAATACAATCTACCCTTGAGTATTCAGACTAACATGGAAAGCAAGCGTGAATTATCCAAAAGAGATCAGTAATCCAGAAAGTATGCAAACTGTTAGTTCATTCTAACAGGCAAATGATGAAGCTGTATACAATCTAAACTTTAGACTTTCTCCTTGCCTAGCACACTAGTTTGTACACAGTAGATGCTTAATAAATGTTCACTGACTTGAACTGAATAATAGAACCATGTAACAGTAGTTTGGTAGGTATAATTTCAAAAAATGTTGTGACTATCTCTCCCTCTCTGTCTCTGTGTCTGTCTGTCTGTCTGTCTGTCTCTCTCTAATTCAGGCACGTAGGTGGCACAGTGAATCAAGCGCTGGGCATGGAGTCAGGAAGACTCATCTTCCTGAGTTCAAATCTGGCCTCAGACACTCACTAGCTGTGTGACCCTGGGCAAGTTACTTAATCCTGTTTGCCTCAGTTTCCTCGTCTATAAAATGAGCTGGAGAAGGAAATGGCAAACCACTCCAGTATATTTACCAAGAAAACCCCCAATGGGGTCATAAAAAAATTAGACACAACTCAATCAACTCCACAACAACAACAATAAATTATCATCCTTAACTAGTAAGTTGAAGCCAACATGCATATTGTTATTAGGGCTCTCCTTTCTTCACCCGTGCTTGCTGATAAGTCTCCTCACACTTCTTTGAATTCTTCAAATATGTTGTTTCTTGTAATATTCCATTGTATTCATCTGCTCTAATCCGCTCTGCTGTTCACCAACCAGCGGTTACCTAGTTCCCAAGTTTGTTTTGTGTTGTTTTTACACTTGCAAAAGCATTAACCCATTATTAACACTAAGAACAGTGTAAGATAAAGGTTTACTCAGGAGAAGCAGTGGAAAAAGCACAGGACCTAGACTGAAGAGAGACCTATGTATGAGTCTTGTAGCTGTGTGATACTGCCCAGGGTATCAGTTTCAGCTGCCTCAGCTGTAAAATGGGAACAATGATACTTTCCTGATATGACGCCTGTAAAGAAGATGATTTTGGAAGCCTAGAAGCACTTCAGAAATAGGAATTATTACTATTAAGAGCACAGACATGGGCCTATTTGGCCATGAGACATTCTCTACTCAAGTAGCAATAGCAATCTGATGGGAACCGAGGTCTCCAGGAGAGAACAGTTAAACTCAGCAGGTTCCTCATGCACTGTTTATTATCTTAGTTGTTAGAAAATACTGTTTATTTTTACTGAAACATTAAATGTAGATAACTAATCTGCAACTTTTTCCCAGGTTTCCTGAGATAGAAACTTTATTGACTCCAACTCCCCCATGGGGCAGACCCTGGTCCTTTTGTAAACTCTTAGAATGGGGGCTTTTGTACCAAATCATGATTTGCCAAATCAATCGAGATGTTCTTTTTTATACAGGATTCAGACAATACGATTTTCACACGGCCCAGGCCGGAAAGAGAAGAACCAGAGTCTAGGAAGACAACTGGAACTCAGCCTCTTTGACAAGAATGCCACTGTCCTTCATATTTAGTTGGTTCTTCAGATTAAAGGCAACCTTAATTCTAAAGCCTGGCATTGCTCTGCCCTACAGGATGTCCAGTTATTTCAGGAGGTGCCACAAAATCTTAACTCATACCACATTTTTTTTTCAGGGCTGGGAAGGAAAGGAAGAAGAGAAAGGAAGGAGAAAAGAAAATAATAGAGGTCTAAACTTCGAAAAGGTTAGGAATCACTCTTCTAGAAGCATATAGAAAGGTAGGACCCATTTTAAAAAGTGACCAATATATCAAAATCCAAATGTATAAAATAGATATATTAAGAGTAAATGTGTTTTTCTGTTAAAGTTATTAATAATGACTAATGTTTATATATCACTTTAAAATTTTCAAACCATTCTATACATATTATCTGATTTGATCCTTACATTCAAATGTAAGCTCCTTGAAGGCAAGGACTGTTTTACTTTGTCTCTATAGCCATTGTACTTGACACATAGTAGGAGCTTATTCAATGATTGCTGATTGGCTGACAAAAACCTCGTGAGGTAAGTGCAATTAGATATTTTACAGATAGGGAAACTGAGGCTGAGCAAAAAAGGTTAAGTAACTTGGGTCAGCATCTCTATGTCTGAGGAATGATTTGAATTTGGGTCTTCCTGACTCCAAGTCCAGCAGTCTTTCCACTGTGACCTTAGCTGCCTCAAATTTGCTGTTGCGGCATAGTACCATGTTACACCAGGCCCTGAAAGGTTATGCCAACTGAACAAAGCTGTACCAAGTCCAAGCTACAGGCCTGGGTATGGACAATGTATGTGCCTAAATTCAGAGGAGCTCACTGCCATAAAGTTGACAGCTAAGGGATGAATTCTTTTGGCCACAGCAACTCACAAAATAGAGTGTGGTAAGTCTGTGTGGTCTTACCTTAGTGACTAGAGTACCCATTATAATAAGATAATTTGTATCAAAGTATTTACGTCCTTTACTTTTTGAAATTATTCAGTTTAGGATCGCTATAACTGTACTCCCCTAAAACACCTGAAATGATTAAATTTATAAAATTTCACAGTACATGCAACGTTCAAGAACATGATTATTAGTTAAATTGAAGGACACCTATACTCATTCAGCCCAATTCTTCCCCTTCATGTTGGCAGGCAATACATTTTCTTAAGGATCTTCCAAGGCATCTAAGGCCTCTTTGTATTAGCTTGGGCAGGGAGGAAAGTATTATTGGTACTTTTCAATGTAGTAGTACTAGGTGTAGGAGCCAAATATATGTTGGGGTGTAGGGTAGGGGAAAGTGTTAAGTTCCCCAAGGAAACTCTAGGGTCATGTTGACTGGATGGGATACATGGATAGAGAGGCTGTGAATTTCCCACCTGGTTTTCTTTTCCTTGTGTGATCTGAGGAAAGTTAACTGGGCACTACCACCTGTAGAAGAGAAGAAAAGATGCTAAGGATTCTCCCTTCTAGGTGGGATGAAGTCAGAAAGAGCAGCAGAACTTGATTATTATAATGCCAATCATGGCAGCATACCTGTGAATAATTTTAAGGGTCTAAATACATGGTATAATAAACTTTCTATTTATTCAGCAATAAACTGAACTGCTCAATAAAGCATAACATTCATAGCAACATCCTTAAGCAAAACATATCATCTATATCTATCTATCTATCTATCTATCTACCTACCTACCTATCTATCTCATAACCTTCAGTATATCATATGGCACATAGCTATATCATTGTATTCAGAAACATTCCCCAAAATACTTGTTTACACAATTAGAGGGTCCCAGGCTAGGGTCTTCCCTAGTACAACACATCCTTAAGGGGTAGCAAAAAATATGAATATCATCCATCCCTAGGTCACAGTAAGTCAAAATCTTCTCAATCAACACACAGTATCCAAGTAAATTCCTCTCTCATCTTGACTCAAGGTTGACTTCCAAACCCCATGGCTCTTCCTCTGTGGGCTGACTGCTCCTGACTCTCACCTGGATTCATACATAGGCAGCTCTCCACTCCTGCTCCGTATCTCAGTTCATGGGGACTGCTCCACTCCAAGCTCCTGCCTGACAGCAGACTCCAGGGGTTCCTACCTGTACCTTCTGTTTCTAGGAAAACAAAGCTTAACAGGGCTACAACAATATTTATACACATTACCAGCACCACCATTTCAATTCACTTTAACAGCTCTTAAAAGGGGCTTAAGCTAAGTCTCCTTCTTATGAGCAGATCTCTATTCTTCTGTTTAATTCACTCATAAAGACCAATAAACAGGGCTTCTCTCTGAGAAGTTAACATAGATCAACAGACAGAGCACCAACATCACAAAAATTCTTTCTGTTAAGCCTCCCCATAAGCAAGTTCCCCTCACCCACTCAGGCTCATTTCTCTTTCAGCTCTGCTCTGCTCTTTACTCTGTCCTCTCCCTCCAAGCAATACAATATATACTGTTTCCAATCAAAGATTCTCAATTCAATTAAAGACTTTTGATTCAATCAAAGGTACTTTATTCGTTAAAACTCAATCCAAAAACTCCACCCCAAATTCTACTTTGCTTGCTGTTACAACTATATATAAACAAAAGAAATCTGTGCTAGAGATAACACAATTTTAAAGGTACTAAGGGATAAATTTCTAAGATTTAAAGAAGAGTCCAGACATTCTGAAGAGCAATTTGGAACTAGGCCCCCAAAGTTATGAATCTGTGCCTATCCTTTGACCCAGCAATACCACTACTAAGTGTATACTCCGAAGATATCAATGGAGGATGAAAAGGATCAATGTACACAAAAATATTTGTAGCATTTTTTTCTGATGATAAAGAACTAAAAACTAAAGAGGTGTTTTTCAGTTGGGGAATGGCTAAACAAATCATAGGATATGAATGTAATAGAGTACTATCATACTGTAAGAAATGATGAAAGGAATTGTTGCAGAGAAACCTGGGAAGGCTTATTTGAACTGATGCAGAATGAAATTAATAGAACCAGGATCATAGCTTATACAATGACAACATTGTAATGACAAACAATTTTGAAAGACATAAGAACTCCAATCAGTGTAATGACCAGTTAGTCAATAAACATTTATTTGAGTGCCTACTATGTGCTGGACATTGGACTAAGCGCTAGAAGTGCTAAGTGCTTAGCTGAGTGCTAAGAAAAGCAAAATATAGTCCCTACCCTGGAGGAGCTTACAATCTAATGGGTAAGACAACATAAGAAAGTAAGGCAAAAGGTGGGAGTGCAAAAGAGAACATGATGGATAAGTGCAGAGGAGTACTGGCCAGGTGGAAGGTGATCTAGACATTCTCCTCAAATGGAGGTTCTGAGAGGAACCTCTCCCCTCCAATCAGAGGAAGAGAAGCGGCCTTGGGGTAGAGGATATTGATTATATATAAATAAGTTTCAGGGCTTTTGGAGGATGAAGAGATTCTTGGGGCATTGATAGAGAGTTATGGAGTAATGAAGCTAGGTGTGAAATGATCTGCCATGATTCCAGACAATCATGCTGAAACATGCTCCTACCTCCTGATAGAGAAGCAGGCAGCATAAGAGCCACTCAGAGTGCAAAGTGAGACATATTTTTTGGATGTGGTCAATATGGCAATCTGTTTTGCTTGACTACAGATTTGTTGTAAAGGTTTTGCTTTTCTTTCTTGTAGAGGGCCAGTACTGAGCCAGTCTAGTCATGGGTAGAGTCTGGGTCAGGATTTTCCTAGGGGGTCCCCCCCGCTTTCCCCGCTCCTTGTGAGGGCTCATTGTTGCTCAGGGTGATTGGCTTACTATCTTTCCTTGATTAGCAAGAGAACAGGTTGTGATTACTAAGAAGTGATCTCACCATGTGCACACAATGTAATAAAGTACTAGGAGGCAGAATACCAGATGTAATCACTTTTGCTATTAGTATATAAACCCTTACTGTCAGATAAATAAAGGGACTGCCTAGATAGCTTCCCACCTGCCTGTCTCATCATTCCCACGCTCTCACGTTGGGGCCATGCCCCTTTGGTGCGGGCATCACTTTCTTTTTCAGGAGGGTTGAGGGGAGGAAGACAGCGATAATGGATTCTTGTTAACGGAAATAGATATATGGGAAAAAAATTTTAATGGAAAAATATCACAGATGGCAATATTGCTAAAAATAGGTAAAGAAGAAGACATCAGCAACCACCAACCTATATGCCTACTTTTTAAAAAATCTATAAAATCTTTGGGAAAATATTTTATACCACACATCAAAAATATTTTCAGTAAAAAATAAAAGAGGCAAAAAACTATCTTCTTAACACCAATGGTCTACCAGCAATGCTCCATGATCTTAGAACAGTGGTTCTCAACCTGTGGGTTGCGACCCCTTTGGGGTCAAACGACCCTTTCATAAGGGTCCCATATTTCCGATGGTCTTAGGAACCTCCTCTATCTGTCTCCAGGTGAGTCCGCCCACATGCAGACACACCCACATACAACTATTAAAGGGTCACGGCATTAGGGAGGTTGAGAACCACTCTCTTAGAACATCATGATCTTAGAAGAATCAGTTGCAGGTCACTCAAAGGGCAACAGAAAGTCACATAATAGAGGCAAACAGATTGCGTTTGACTTGTGCTTGAGAAGTAATATAAAATACATTATCCAAGGGCATATAATAGTGAAAAAGAGGTAGGCCAATTATGTACAATAGCAAGTGACAATAAACGGGCAGTATACGTTGAAAATATTTAATTTTTCAATATTGAAAACTCAAACATCAAAATATTAAAAGAACTTATGGAATGAGTGAATGAAGGAAGTAAGGAAAAAAAGCATTTATTAAGCACCAACTATGTGTACAGTACTGTGCTAAATACTGGTGATATAAAAAAAAAAGTGGAGAGAACCCTTACAAAAAAAAAAAGCTCACATTCTAATGGGGAAGACAATGCAATGTAGAGGTTTCAGCTGCAGATAAGATGCCAAGAATCCATGAGCCTTAGGACGCAGTAACACCTCTTTTTTAATATCTTTTACACTGATAAAATAATGCTTCTGATTTTGAACCACTTGACAGTGTCAAGGACAGGGGTGTAAAGGATTTTATTTTATGAGTCTTTGGATAGGTAGCAGTGGCTGCTGAGGAAGCAGGTCCTGTAGTACCTGCAGAAGCTATTGCAAGGTTACATTTCTTCAGTAAGTGTTGCTTCCTGGAATGACACCTAGGGGAATGAGGTTGAAAGGAAGGCCGGTGATCTAGAGCCACGGCTGTTCCAAGGGTTCTTGGAGCTCACCTTCTTGTAGGTCAGTGCTGTTGGTGGAGAGGAAGGAGGACCCCTTCAGAACAGTGGAACAAGCACATTGGGTAAATTCTTTATGGAAGATCTACTTCCATAGAGCCTATGGAAGCACACACAGCAGAATTATCAAGATGTAAAGGCATTCTTCATCTGAGACCATGAGCACCCTGGGAGGAGGAATGACAAGGTTTGATTTTCTTTTGTTTTTGCCTTTGTGATGACAGCACTTAACACAGTGCATTGGCACACAGTAAATACTTAATAAATGTTTGATGACTAGATGACTTGGGAGTGAGTATACATACTAATTAGGCACCAGATCTATCTATAGATAGTAGGGAAAATTGTTCATAATTCATTCATTTGTTTGGGTTTTTTTTTAAGAAACAAATTGTATCTATTTTTCATTTCTAAAAACAATTTATCAGTAACTGAAAAAGTTACTGCAAGTAAAGAAAATAATGGATAAAACTTTATAATCCAAATATTTGCATTTTGTTTTAAAAAAAGAAAACCTTAACAAAATAAGTTTTTTTTGTTTGATCCCCTTTTTTCTGCTCCCTATTCTGGGTACATATAAGAATTGTGTTGTCTTTTATGTAATTATAGTCAATGTATGCATTGGTCTCTAACGAAAGCTTTTTTCCCCTCTATAACATATAATATATCTTTCCATATTACTTTATATTCCTAGCTTTTAATGGTTTTCTACTACATTGCTAAAACACAGTTTGTTCAGCCACTCTCTTATGATTAGATGCAATGT
The DNA here is from genome assembly GCA_028627135.1 of Pseudochirops cupreus. NCBI lineage: Eukaryota > Metazoa > Chordata > Mammalia > Diprotodontia > Pseudocheiridae > Pseudochirops > Pseudochirops cupreus. The sequence goes on along the minus strand of CM053580.1, from coordinate 143,610,637 downwards.
TCATTTCTTGGTCAGTATCATGGTAAGGTCACCACAAACAATATACCATGTTGCTTTTAATCATGGCTTAACTTGGGACAAAGTCATTTAATCTGAAAGCACTTTCTTGTTGGCATGAACTTCAGAGATATATTAAACCTTGTGCAGTTGACAATGGATGCATTTGAATAAAAAAAAACTTTTGGTGGAGCAGATAAGAGAAGCAATTATCTGAAGAAATCTTTCCACATTAGTTATTAACTATGTCTACCTAATGGAAGAGGCATCAACTAATCTGATAATTGGTGCTGCTTGGATCACAGAGGTAAGAGAGAAAGAGGACACAAAGACAAAAAAACAATCTTCCCACACAAAAGCTTCCTTCAACCAAAAACAGGTAGTTGGTTAGCGTTCTAGCAACTACATAAAAGCCACATGAATGTGTATAGATTGTCACTTCATTGACTTCAGATGTCCAGTTAATATTAAGACTGATATTGTCACTATAAATATCTTCTGATGGATTGGTTTTCAGACATTTTCCATTGTAGAAGTCTTCATTACAAAGGAAGCAGTTTAGGGAACAGCTGAAATAAATCTTTTTAAGTCTTGAAGAATTAGTATGTATCAAAAAAACCAAAACATACCCTCCCCCATGTATTTTTCCATTCCTTTGAGAGCAAAGGATACCTGCAATTCTGATCCATCTGAAATCATGATGTTCTATGACTCATGGTTCCACCAGACAATACTGTAACAGAAATGGTGAACTTTTGCATCTGGGAACAACTTGGGACCATTGGAATGACTGTAAAGCTTCCCCAAGGCCCATTCACCTATTCAGTTCTTTATATTCCTAACTCTTTGATAGTTTTCCATTACATTGATAAACTACAGTTTGTTCAGCCAACCTCTAATTGTTGGACACAGTGTTTAATTCTTGGTATTTATTAGAAAAATAAAGAGTTCGTTGTGTCCCTCCAACTAGTTTTCTATTTACTTGAAACAGGAAGGATTTTTTGCTTGTTTTTGTTTTTACAAAATGCTATACTTTGATAATTTAGTGACACATAACTTTAGGACCATTATACACCACTCTACTACTCCAACAAAAAAAAATATAAATTCCCCCCCCCTTTTTTTTGCAATTCCTCATTACATAATTTTACTTGCCCAAATAAAACATTTACAAAATTTCAAAAATTTCTAACACCATAAAATGTAGGTTTCTTACTAAACTGCTAGAATGAAAACAATAATGTCTAAATAAAAAAAGACAAAGAACAAATTGTTATATAAACCTAGGTGTTATATCTAAAATCAATGCTTTTTCTTTAGGTCTTCATATTCTTCTCTTTCTTAACCATAACTTGCTGGATTTCTAGGTCCGATTCCTCTATGACTCTATGTAGTCTCAGGGTCAGCCTTCAGTATGAATGTCACTTCCTATTATGGAACCACTCATAGCTACTGGCAGAACTCTCTGTGCCACCACCATGACATGTCTGTTCTCCTGGGTCATAGAGGTCTCTCATGTTCAGTGTTCCCTCACCACCCATTCTCTCACCTTTCCATGGTCTAGTGGATTTAGTTAGCCCATCCAACTGTAACTTTCATCTCTTAGATGTGTCATTTGCTCTTCCAGCTCAGATTAGTGAATTATCATGTCCTCTTTTCTCCTGTGCTACTTTATCAGTGTTGCTACTGAAATAAGAGACATCTCAGAAGATACTATCTCAGAAGTCCACTGACATTTTGGAACCAAGATATCTTGGAGGAGTTTTGGGAAGATTTCTGGGAGAAAGAGGCTAAAGAGAAAGAAGCTGAGAGTTCAGAGTTTATGAGTCAAATTTTGTCTTCCATCTTGGGACAATGTGTACAGAATGCTAAGATCTCTGGGTAGCTTATTTCCCAAAAATCTTCACAAAACTCCTCCCCCAAACTGGAAGAAATAGGTATAGACTGATATGTTACGCCATATACCAGGATAAGTTCCAAATAGATACATGACTTAGACATAAAAAGTGATGTCATAAACAAATTAGCAGAGTAGAGGAATTATCTTTCAGATCTATGGATCAGGAAATAGTTTACAAGGACTAGAGAGAATTACAGAAGATAAAAAGGAATATTTTCATTATATAAAATTTTAAAGTTCTTTCACAAATAAAACCCATGAAGCTAAAAATTTAAAAGGAAAGAACTGGAAAAAAAATCTTTGCAGCAAAGGTCTCATTTTCAAAATAATAATTCAAAGGAACCAATTCAAAATTATAAGAATCATTCCTCAATTGAAAAATGGTCAATGGATATGGACAGATTAATATACAAATGTTTTACATGATAGCACATGTATAACCTCTATCTTATTGCTTGCCATTTCAGGGAGGAAGGAGAGGAGAGATGGAGGTAGGTTAGAATTTGGAACTCAAAACTTTAACCAGAAATGTTAAAAATTGAAAAAAAACTCAAAGGAGGTGGGCAGGGAGTTTCCTAAATAAAAATTAAATTTTAAAAACTATATGAGGGGGGCGGAGCCAAGATGGCAGCGTAGCAGCAGCAACATATCGCAGTTCTCACACAGCCACCCCAAAATCCCCATAAAACAGGACTCTAAACCAATCCTAGAACTCCAAAACGCACACAAAGATACTTCCCACTAAAGTCA
>CM053580.1:143571393-143607490 GCA_028627135.1 Pseudochirops cupreus | reverse complement strand
AGTTCCATAATCAAATGTTATAAATATATCTATCTATCTATATATATATGCAATTATTATTATTATTATTATTATTATTATTATTATTATTATTAACTACATCCAACTGGAACTTGAGATACACAGGCACTCTAGTTGGGAGATCCATCCTGCCCTACTGAAAAGTCAGGGGGTGAGGGGGGAAAACATAGGAGAGAACAGATTGGGGGAGGGGGGGACACACTGGGATGGCTGTTTTGGGGTGGTGGGTAGGGGAAAGATGGGGAGAAAATATGTAACTCAAAATCTTGTGGAAATGAATGATGCAAACTAAAATAAAATTTAAAAAAATTTTTTAGTTCCAAATTCTCTCCTTCCCTTTTTCTCTTCCTCCCTGCATTGAGAAGCAAGCAATTTGATATAGGTTAAGAATGTGCAGTCATGCAAAACATATTTCCATGTTAGTCATGCTGTGAAAGAAAATAGACCCCCCTCCCCCCCCAAAAAACCAAGAAAAATAAAGAAGGTAAAGAAAATGTGTGCTTTAATCTGCATTCAGACTCCATCAGTTTTTTCTCTGGAGATAGATAGCATTTTTTATCATAAGTCCTTCAGAATTGTCTTAGGTAATAATACAGCCATTTTAGAAAGAAATTTGGAACCACATCTCAAAAGTTACTAAATTGTGTATGTCCTTTGACCCAGTTATATCACTATTAGGTTATCCCAATAAAAAGAGGTAAAGTACCCACCTTACCAAAATCTTAATTATAGCTTTTTTTGTAGTGGCAAGGAACTGCAAATTAAGGAAGTATTCATCTATTGGGAAGTGACTGAACAAATTATGGTACATAAATGTATGTAATATTATTGTGCTGTAAGAAATGATGAAGGAGTTGTTTCAGAGAAACCTGCGAAGACTTGTATGAACTGATGCAGAATTAAGCAATTAGAACCAGGATCACAACTTATACAGTAACAACATGGTAAAGACAAACAACTCTGAACGACTTAAGAATTCTAATCAACACAAAGACCAACCTTGATTCCAGAGGACTGATGATACACCTCCTGAGTGGTGATGAACTCAAGGTATAGAATTAGACATATATTTCTTGGGACATAGGCAATGTGGGAATTTGTTCTGCCTGAGTATGTGTATTTGTTTTTCAGTTTGGTGGTTTTTGAAGGCAATCAGGGTTTAGTGTCTTGCCCAGGATCCCATAGCTATTAAGTGTCTAAGACCACATTTGAATACAGATCTTCCTAACTCCAGGGCCAGTGCTCTATCCACTGCTCCACCTAGCTACCTCACGACGCACATTGGTTACAAGGTCTGGTTTTGGTTTCGGTTTTTTTTTTTCCAATATGGGGAGGGGAGATAAAGAAATTAGATTTTTACTCATTAGGAAAAAAATCCTCATAGAAGTCCAGGTTCCAAAATGTCACTAACTGGTGGACATCTCGGGCATCTCTCACCTCCATAGTAACACAGAGTTTTAACTATATTTCTTGATTGTGAAGATCTTCCATACATCTCAGTTCTTCCTGTATCCATGTTTAAAAGATTCATCTTGTGCTTTTGATACACATTTTTCATTTCACTTTCCAGTTTGTCTTTGGGAATCTTTCCTGTTTTTCTGAACTTGTGCCCTTTGTGGTTTTTTCCATTTCATCTAAACTTCCACTCTGGGCACATTTAAGGTCTAAGGCACTAGAATGAGCAAAACATGGAGGATTTTTGAAATACTGGGAGTCTTGAGCAAATGTTTCCATCTCCATCATTTAGTTTCTACAAGAGTTGTCAACAACAAAATCTCCTTCATTGCATCATTCAAGGGCTTTTCTTACAGCCAGCACTAAAGAAAATCTAACAGTGTCTTCCTCTGTCATTAACAATTATAGCCTTTTCAATAGATCCAGACTTGTTGATTCAAGTAATTCAGTGGAAACCTAGGCTAAAGATACTGTAAAAAGAAGGAAGCATTTTGTGGCTCCCTCTGCTGGAAGAATCAAGCTCTGCCTTTTCAAGTTAAACTGCAGCTCAGATTCAATGTTGATAAATCAGAATCCATTGACCTGGTTGATAGAGATTGCTGTAAATTGTCCATATTTAGCAAATAATTTTTGTTATCTTTATCAATAAATATGGATAGATCTTTTCTGTTACCCTCAGTTGTTAGCAAAGACCCTCAACAACGAATTTGTGTGTATCCTGTATTTAATTATCTGCATATATGTATTATTTCCCTCCTACAGAAAGAAAACTCTTTGAAGATGGGGACTCGGAATGCCGCAGAGTCAGCGAGTTAGGCCCTGTCTGCTGATGGCAAACTGGCAGGTGGATCTCACCTGGTCCGCGGCTAGGCCCTGAGGCCCACAAGCGGGTCTCTGTTCCGGCTCTTTAACTTTCTGTAAGCTTCTCTTTCATCTGCTCTTGTGATTTTCTCACCTGTGTCGATGCGTAACTTCTTCGAATTTTCCTTTTATTCACTTGCTGTTTTTCAATGTGTCTTACACGGGTTTGTTTGGCATTAGTTTCGCTTCTGCCATTTTAGGTGTCACAGTTGCCTTGAAGTATTTTTATAACGCCAATGCTTTTTTCATGCTATTCAATTTTTTATTTTGGTAAAACAATTATTTTAAACTTTTTGTTATTTTCCTTGTATGTTTTTAAAAGATGTTTTTTCTTCTCTTTGGCGTTTCTTTTTTTTGTTGATTCCTCCAGGTACGTAATGAGCTCTGCTTTCCTTCAAAGTTTTCATTCCACCATCTTGACTAGGAAATTGGAATTCTTCATAATCATAACAAACTCTATGAGAGATGCCTTATTGGAGGCCACCTTTAGAAGGACTGAATTTTGTGTTACTAAAATAAGTACTTTCTTAAAAAAATGTTAATTCACTATATTTAATATGATTTTATATGTATAACCTATGTCAGACTGCATGCCATCTTGGGAGGGGAAAGGGAAGAGAGGGGGAGAAATTAGAACTCAAAATCTTATAAAAGTGAACACTGGAAACAAACTAAATAAATATTTTTTTAAAAAGAAAAGTTATAATTCACAAATAAAAAAATTGCTAGATGTTGTATTTCCTATGCACAGCAATAAAAAGTTATAATCAACAAAAATATCACTAGTTATTATATTCTTATGCCCATCATCAATTGCATGTAAAGATGTACTCCACTATAAAAAAAAGTCCACAAAAGTCGGCTTGATCCTTTCTCATTTTTTCATCAAGATTTTATAGAAATGACAATAACACAACAGATTCCAAAGAATTAAAAATTAGTATCCCATTGAGGCCAAAGGAGAGGCATGGGGTGCATGTAAGGTAGCCACAATGAGAATTTCAAGGAAGAATAAGAAAGGGATGTCCATCACAGAATTGTATGATAGGAAGACAAGAAAGACCATGTCTTATAAGAATGAGAAAATATAAGTGGGTCAGCCCAAGTGTTCTAGGCATTAGTCTTATTATGATCTAGTTGCTCAACCCCAGAAAATGTAATTCCTCTTCTCCATGAAAGTCCTTCCAAGATTTGAAGAGAGATAATATTTGTCTTTTCTCTTTTCTTTACCAGGCTAAATATTTCCAGTTCCTTCAATAGCTAGTCATATTACATGATCTGGAGATCATTCACTAAACTTTAATGAATCCACCTAACTGTATTCTCTTCTAGTCTACATCTCCAGGCCCTGTCTGGAGTCAGGAAAACCTGAATTCAAATCTGGCCTAAGACACTTACAAACGATGTGACTCTGGGCAAGTCACTTAACTCTATTTGCCTCAGTTTACTCATTTGTAAAATGAGCTGGAGGAGGAAAGAACAAACCACTGCCATATTTTTGCCAAGAAAACCTCAAATAGAGTCACAAAGAGTCAGATACCACTGAAAAATGACTGAACATTAACCAAAAACCCTCTAAGAATTTACAATTTAAACAAGGGTTCTTATTCTGGGCCCATAAACATGTTCTTAAAAACAGTTTGATAATTATATTTCAATGAAATTGGTTTTTTTTGTAATTTTATGCATTTAAAAAATTCAGATATGGGGTCTGTAGACAAATTGCTAATGATTAAAAAATGTTAAGAATCTCAGGTTTTACTGGAGAGAGAAGACTAATATGTAATAATAGTAAATAAATGTCAGTTCATGATTGAATGCTAAGCCTTGCAAATTTAACTATTCATTTAATTAGCATAAACCCATGAGCTGGCATCTCTTCCATCACTATTATGCAAACATTTATTCTCTCACATCAATCTTTAATAACACAGAAATTACCATTTATAAGCCAGTTGGTAAGATACTTAAGGTTCTGTAGACTCTTAACTTTTGCAAAGTGCTCTCCTCTCAACATCCCTGTGCAAGTAGGCAATATAAGCATTATATCCCCATTTGATAGGTGAGGAAATTGAGGTCCAAAGGAAGTCAATCAAAAGATTCAAACACTTAAATGCACCTGTTGATGTTCCCTCCAATGAAGCAGATTGAAATTATGCCTGCTCACCCTGTGTAACTCTTCTCTATGTCCTCCCATAAATTCATCACAAAGGATTCACCCAATACCCCCGGGGACCTTTACTTGATATCACAAAGATACCAAAGGAGCACATAAGCTGTCTATTAGCTATCTCTCACTCTCGACACATGACTAGCCCATCTTCTTTTTTCTATCATACATTTTATTAATATCCTTTACTTCATTTCTTCTTGGGAGTTTTTATTGGTGAGATTTTCTAGTTTACTTATGTCCGCAAGTATATCTCTCCTTTGCACTCTGAAAGCTGGTAAATATTAAAACCAGGACTTAGACTCAGGCCTTCTGATTCTGAGGTCAGTCAGTCTTACTACTATAACCCTTTGCTTTTCACAATTTTATTAATCTAATAGAAATAATTTACACATAAAATTTTCACCTTTTCTTCATTTTATGCTTCAGCTGGAAAAATATATGGCCTCTCAGGACTGGACACATTATAATACATGTCAGTTAATGAGCATTTGGGGAAAGGGAAGACAATCTGATTTCTTACCATACAAGTTCTATCCATTTCATGGTCCTTGATCAAAAATGCTGAGCAAGATGTAGGCATTCTACAGCTGTTTCTCTATAGCTGTTCTAGTGCAACGAAGCCAGAGGAATGAGTTTTCAAAGAATTATATGAGACAATAATGTTGTTATTATAACAATATTTATTATTATGAGTAACATTAATATTTCCTCTCAGTTGAGAGGTGGGGGACTGCAGAGCTGGGATTTTGTATATACTGTCACATGAGGTTACTCTGTTTATTGGTTTGGCTTAAATGATTATTTTGTTGTCCTACTAAAAGAGTCAATGGGCAAGGTGGAAGACATCAAGAAAGAATTTCCAACAAAAGTCATCAAAAATTTTAGTCCATGTGAGTCAATACTATATATATTATATTACATTTTATATTATCTACACACATACACATACCTGTACATGCACGTGTGTGTATGAAATGTGCCAAAGGAGTGATTACGACAGGAGATTTCGGGAGGAAGAGCCTGACTTTAGCTAGGACAGTCAAGGAGGCTTCGCGGGAGAGGGGAGACTATCAAGGTTAAAGACTATTTAGTTCAGTGTTTCTTACCCCTAAGTCCAGTGAAACTTATGGGCCCTTTCTCAGGATGTTTTTAAATGCATAAAATAAAATGCCTAAGATTAGAGGCCGCTAGGTGACACCATAGTGCACAGAGCTCAGAACCCAGAGCCAGGGAGACCTGAGTTCAATTCAGCCTTAAACATTTACTAACTCTGAGACTCTGGGCAAACCACCTACTTTCTGTCTGCCTCAGTTTCCTCATCTGTAAAATCGGGATAACAATAGTGGCTACCTCTCAGGCTTGTTATAAGGCTAAAATGTGATTTTTACAAAGAACTTAGCAAACCTTAAAGTGCTATATAAATGCCTAGCTAGCTATTATTAAAAAGGAAACCACTTATTTGGAAAAAGTTATCAAAATATTTCTTTAAAAAATTTCACAGACCCTTGGTAAAGAACCTCTGATTATAATTTAATCGCTGTATCTTAGAGATGAGGAAACTGGCCCAGAAAGGGAAAATTACCTATTTTCCAAACCTCTTATCACATTGATTTTTTAAAAAATTCTTCTAGGAGAGTCTACAGATCCAAACAATACATTATCCTTTGCAGATATCTGTCTCCTCAAATTTATCGTCCCTTTCCTAAATGTTGTTCATGCTGAGGAAGCATGGGAGAGAAAAAAAAAGTCCCTCTGGTTTCGTGTTTAAGGAATCAAATTCTACTCTCCCACAGGACAATCAGGGAGAGCCAACAGTCCTATTTCACCTCCCTAGAAAATGGGGGAGGGGTTGATCACCCCTGTTACAATGGCAGTCAAGGACCAGACAGAAGGAATCCTATGGCCACAGAAACTGGATTACATTCTTACTCAAAACGTACACCTAGGCTTTGAGGGGCCATAGTAAAGAAACACCCAGGGTGATGGCATTTGGGGGAACTTTGCCGGCTGCAACTTCTAGGGTTTTTTACTTATAATAAATTAAGCCAAAGAGACATCATAGTATAGTGTGAGTAGGGTCAGTCAGAGTCAGGAAATGAAGAAAAGGAGATGAGAACAAGCTTTTATTAAATGCCAGGCACTGTGCTAAGTACTTTACAGTTATTATTTCATTTTATCCTCAAAATAACCCTGAGATTAGTTAAGTTTTTACAGTTTCAGAAGCTGAAGCTAAAAGAAACTAGGTGACTTACCCAGGGTCACATAGCTGTTGAGGCTGAATTTTAACACAGGTCTTCTTGAGTTCAGACCCTGCACTCTAGTCCCTGTCCCACCTTCCTGCCAAGATCTGGATTCAAGACCTGCCTAGTTTCCTTCAGAACTCAGCTCAAATGCTGTCTTCTTCATGCTGCCTTTATGGATCCCTTCATCTGTTAATGACTTCTCTCACCTTCAAGTTGCTCCATATTACTCTGTATAAACCTGCTTCCTGTATATAGTCATATATAGCTACATATGTACATGTCTCCTCTGACAGAATAATAAATATGAGGGCAGAAGAGATTTCATTGCGTCTAGCACAGGGCTTCATACATAATAGGAATTTAAGAAATGTTTACTAATTGATTAATTGCCTCACATACTAACCTTGTGAAAATACAAGGAAGACACAAGCCCCCAAACCTCTAATCAAGTGTCTAAGATAGCCCACCAGCACTAGTGGAGGGACATCATACCCTAGCAGTTCTCTATACCTATTAAATCACAGGTCTAGACCCTCCCCTCCCCCAACCAAATCTACTATCTCCCTCACTCAAACCAAAGTCAACTGCAAGTCATGTCATCGTTTCCCTGATGCCATGGTCCTCTTCGAAAACAAAGGACAAATACAACAATCAGTTCTCAATAATGCTACTCAGAGAAGGTGAGATATCTATGACCACTTGTTAGCTCTGATGCTTTAGAGTACACTTTTTCAGGACAATCTTTGAATCCCCAGCACCCAGAGTCAGGCATGTAAGGACAATTAATAAATGCTTGCTGATGGACTGATTAGAATGTTTTGAAAATCAGTTGATAGAAGTGTGATTTTCTAAGAACACTGGAACCTCAATACAAGCGACAGAGTCCTTACAAAGAGACTTTTCATAAAAAGTTGAACTCTATCCAACAAAGTTCAGTGACTGAAGTGCCAAAAGGAACTCATTATAAGGAGGTTCCAAGACATAAGGGAACATTATGATGAGCCTCTACTATAATTAGGATAAATTACCCTCCCGTAGTGAAAAACAGGAAGCGCTCAGCATACAGTTTTAATGAAATGAGTCAGGTTAGTCTCCAAAGGAGTTATTTATTTTTCTGTGAACAGTAACTCAACTCTCCAGAACTTCATAATTAAGCCTGGATCTACGCTGCTCACATCTGATGGCAACAGATGTTTGGATGTGGACACTGGAATCTTGACCTTGGTGGTAACAGCCAGGTGCACACCTACAATTCTATCACACTTTGATTACTCCAGACCTAGCTATTTTTAATCTACATGATCTTGGAAGGGAGTGCTCCTTTTTCCCCCCTTTTTACTATAATTCTCTGAGAAGATTACTATCTTTCCTTAGGGCTGGAGTGAAAGCAGATGGAGGAAGACCAACAAAGACGGCACAGTAGGAGGTAGTTGTACAGCCCAGATCTCCTCCACAACTACTCTAATAAAGATGTAGTGAGAGCCCCAGAGTGAGTAATAATCAGGAAATCTAGAGGAAAACCACAGTGAGTCATTTTTCCAGTCTAGGTCATCATAAGGAAACAAACCAAGGCTTGCAGACACTGGAGAGAGAATCCAACTGGGAAGTTGGATCTTGCCAGAGTGAAGACTGAACTGGAGCCTAGCCTGTGCAGTGGGGCAAGGAACTGTGTCACTCTGACCTCAGAGCTGGTTTTCTAATACAGTGTAGACTAAAAAGGGGAGACTACTAATGACTGCGGAGGGGGAAGGGCAGGGGAGACCTGCAGCTGTGTTCTCAGTGGTTGTAGACTGAATAGGGACTGTGTCTAACTCTCTGTGCTGTGCAGGAAGCAGGAACATGGGTCAGCCAGAAGATGCTATGTCTTTGACCCCAAAGGATCATGATTCCAGGATAGAACGAGAAGAGGACTTGCAACTCAGTTTCTGCTGACTTGTGGTTGCTGAAAGATTGAGGATTCAGCTCAGACATGGCCTAGGCTATATACTTGACAAGGAGCAGAAAGAGAACACAGCAATAATAGTAAATACTCATGCGAGGCAGGGGGCAGCTATAGATGACTTAGTGAATAGAGTGCCTGGCCTGGAATCAAGAAGGCCTTAGTTCAAATCTGGCTTCAGACAGTTACTAGTTGTGTGACTTTGGGCAAGTCACTTAACCCTATTTGCCTCAGTTTTCTCATCTATAAAATGAGATGGAGTAGGAAAAAGCAAACCACTCCAATATCTTCATCAAGAAAACCCCAAATAGAGTTGCAAAGAGTGAGATGCCACTGAAATGACTGAACAAAAACTTGCTAGGCATTGGGCTATGTGCTGAGGATAAAAATAAGAAAAAACGAGTCCCTGCCTTCAAGGAGCTTACAATCTAATGGGGGAGGATGATGCACAAAAGGAAACTGAAAAGGGGTAGGGCATGCCGGAATGTATCAGGCCAGGCATGATATTCATTGAGTTGAAATAAAAAGCAAAGCAGCTGATGGAAAATTAGGAGTTAAGCTGGAAAGTTCAGAGCCCTCTGATAAAGAAAGGACTTGGGAGGGTTTTAGTGCTCTGTCCACCAGCTCTCCAGTCAGAGGGGAGACACAGCTGAGGGTCCCGAGAAGGTGTTATGACTGTTGAGGATTGTAGCCCCAATGCAATCTTTACAGCACTGACTGTGACTATAAATATACCTCTGTAGTGCTTGGTTGTAACATATAACTGGCTCTCCATATAGAAGACAGAAGCAAAACATTTATTCAGACACCAGAAAACTGAATTCCAAAACCAGTCAGCCAATTCCATCATATCAATCAATAAGCCACAACAGCACAGAGAGCCACAGCATCCTTTAGCCTTCCTACAAGCCAACATAAGCCTACCTGTCACAGCAGGTGGCAAAAAAATAAACTCATAAGTCTGACTGAACTCCTTGCCTCCCACCATCTCTCTAGCTCTGATTCCCAACTTCCTGTGAGTTCTGCTCTAGCCTTCTGCAAACTCCTCCCATCACAGGATCCATATGACTACATTCAGCCTATTAGGGGGCAGAGTTTATTTTCAAAGCAGTGAAGGTCTTCAAATTCCCCTAGGCTTATTAAGGGGCAGGGAAGATCTTCAAATTACCCTTACCATTACAAATATCAAGGCTGGATCAAAAGCCATGATGATGAGTTTTCAAGTGATGAACTTATCCTGAGGGTGGCATGATGTTTATTCTTTCAGATGCTTAGGTGCCCTTATGCATTTTTCCCCACAGATATATAGATCTGAATCACTGACTATCACTTTTGAGTGACTATTTACCTGAAAGTGTTTTCCTAAAGGTCAAATAAGATCACGTATATAAAAATATTTTATCACTGGAAAGCACCATATAAATGAATATAAGTTCTTATTAGCACAATAATAAAAATCAAGATATTACCTCTTCTGGAATTATTTGCATTTTAAGACTAATTTCTCATAAAAGCTTTGTCCCTGTTAGAGAAATTTCAGGCATTTGTGAATATGGGAGAGGTATTGGGTGGGTGGAAGCTGGGATAAAGCAGGAAGATCCTTCCAATACTCTTAAAATCACATCAGGTCCACTCTACCCATGGGTCCATTTCTCCTAATGCTGGTTTTCTAAAGGTGACTTCATTATTTAAAATGCTGTGACTTTCTAAATCAGACATATACATGACTTTTAAAAAATCATCTGTTGTATGATTTATATAATGTGCACTTGATCTTATTACTTCCCATCTACAACAGAATGTATCCTCAGTCATCCCCCCTTTCTTAAATCTTCAACCTTTCTCTATAAACTGCTTCCTTTCCTATTTCCAAATACGTCCAAATCTCCCGCATTCATAATAAACCTTTGCTGACCCTATCATTCCTTCCAACTGTTCTTATATTTCTCCTTTCCTTCTCACCAAAGTCTTTGAAAAAGTTGTCTACACTAGCTGTTTTCAAATCCTCTCCTCTTACTCATGTATCAAACCTCTGCAATCTGGTTTTTGACCTCATCATTTCAATGAAATTGCTTTCTCCAAAGTTACCAGTGATCTCTTTATTGCCAAACCCAAATGTCTTTTCTCAGTCTTAATACTTCCTGACTCCGCCATAGCATTTGACACTATTGGCTACCCTCTCCTCCTCTGGATTTTTGTGATGCACCTCTCTCTTGGTTCTTCTCCTACCTGTCAGACCACCTCATTTTGTTTTGCTGACTCATCATCCATACCACCCTAAGGTTCTATCCTTGACCCTCTTCTCATCTTGTCAATCTCAAGAGTTCCCTTCATATTAGCTATCATATTTAGGCAGATCTACAACAAATCTATGTATCTAACCCCTATCTCTCATCTGAGCTTCAGTACCGTATCACCAATTGTCTATTGGAGACTTCAAACTGCAAGTGCTAGAGACGTCTTAAATTCAACATGTCTAAAACTGAACTTATTGTTTTCCCCTCCCCCATTTAATGCTCCCCACTTCCAAACTTCCCTACTTCTGGCAAAGACATCTCCCTCCTTCCATTGTCTCAGGTTCACAATCTTGGCATTATCCTTCACTCCTCACTCTTTCTCAACTCACATATCATTCACCAGGTCTTGCCATTTCCAACCTTACTTCAAATCCCATACCTTCTCCCTACTCACATAGCAACCACCTTAACGCAGGACTTCATCAACATTCAAAGAAATCATTGCAACAGCCACCTGATTGGTTTTCCTTCCTCAAGTTCCTCACCACTTCAGTCTCTTTTACACACTGCTGCCAAAGTTTTCCGTAAGCATAGATCTTACTATGTCATCCACACTCCCTCACCCTCATCCCCAACCAACTACTGTGACTCTCTATTGCCTCTAGAATAAAATATAAAGTCTTCTGTTCAGCTTTTAAAGTTTTACATAATCTAGTCCCAAGCTACCTTTTCAGCCTCATTAGACAGGGTTCCCCTTCCTGTACTGTGTGACCTAGCCAAGCTGGATGAAAGAGAGATAGTGAAATATTATGATCCTGAGGTAGTCAAGGTCATATCACCAGCATGTCAGAGGAAGCATTTGGGCCTGGGTCTTCCTAACTTCAAAGCTGACTACTGTACCATGTCCCTCATATTTTCATAAGCTCTTATGATGTCCCCTGAGACTCCATTTGCTCATTTTGTAAAATATAAGGTTCATAATACGTGATTACCTACATCACAGGGTTGTTAATGAAGAAAGCACTTTGTAACTGAGACGTTTATTACAAACATCACTCAAATACACATGGTTCTATAATCTCATTAATATGGATATATGTTCCTGTGATGCCTAAAGTCATCTGAAGGGCTCCAACCAGGAAATCAAAGGGGCCAGATTTTTAATATATACTTGACAAGTCCATGATGGTTACCTCCTATTCTATATATTTCATCAGGATAAAAATAAGAATGGAGAAAAGGGGGGTGTGTGTCTATGATGTAATAATAACATAAGAATACATTCTCATCCCCCAAAAAACCATTCAGTGACTCAGATACCAGCTGCATGTTTTCACCAAAACCAAATGCAAAGGGATTTAGGATTTAACTAGCCTGTTGGTTACTGAATTATTTGAAAATAAATCTATTTGCATAGCTATTTTCTGTTCCTAACCCCTTATCTTTTTTTTAAACCCCATTTATCTTTGGAATGGTAGTAAGCACAGTAAGCTGCTTTAATAAGAAAGGTGCTGATTGACAGTTGGGGAAATGATTTATAACTCTAAAGCCATAGAATCTCAGCAGATAGGAGAAACTGGTTGTGAAGAAAACATCCTTACTTCACTTTTAATAGTATGGGGCATTGCCAAGTTTATTTTAAATCTGCAAACAGTTATTTTTAATATATCCCATCTAACCCAGCTTTTTAAAACACATTCCAAGAATATCATTTAATTCCAAGAATATCAGTTCATATCATTAAAGGAACATTTAAAATTTACTCAGAAAAGGAAATTGTGCCTCACTTTTGGGAGAGGGGCAAGCATAAAAGTAAGATATCCTCCAGGACCAAAGTTGTTTTTCTGATAATATATTATAAATGGAGAGATGATATGACTTAAAGAGGTAGTTGGTCAGGAGATAGGGGGTGCCTCTCATCCCCTCTTGATAACTATGGAAAGGATAAAAGCTGGGAGGAAGGAATGAAAGAAGGAAATGCTCAAGATCACTCTACTAAAGGATTTATATCCTAAAAGAGTCAAGAATTGTTTAGGAAACATTTGTCTCACTAAGATTTCTGAAAGGCTTGGTTTCTTTTTAAGGTCATAAAATATGGATCCTGCTGCGCCATTTGGAAAACATCCAGACAAAATCTTGATCCAAGAAACCCAGGAGCATGTTTTTCCATAAATGTGTGTGGCAGGCTTTAGACTCGGCAAAAAGTCAGTCTGCATGGTGTGGGTAATATCACTATACTCAGTACACCCATGACCTTGTCTTAGGGTTTGTCCATGGATTGACTGAGCACGAGGAAGGACAACTAGGCTAAGATAAAGAGCTTCCTTAACGGCCAAATCCAAAGACCTTTTAAAGGTCATCGTCCTTTTCCCCTACGCAGCCTTTGACACTATAGATAAAGTTCTCCTTCATACTCCTTCCTCATTTGATTTTCATGATGGTGCTCTCTTTCTGGTTCTTTTTTTGCCCTCTTGATAACTCATTTCCTATCTTTTTCAATGACTCCTCTTCTTTCCACTTCCTAAATGTGGACAACACTCAAGGTTCTGTCCTTGGTGTGTTTCTTGATATCTTTTCCTTCATAATTTTATCAGTTCTCCAAGTTTTAATCATCACTTCTATGCAGTTAACTCCCAAATCAGTGTTTCCAGCCCTGACCTCTCCTTTGAGAGGTTTGCTGGACACTCCCATTTGAATGGCCTGCTTGGCATCTCAAATGCAACACGTCCAAAACTAAATTCATCACCTTCTCCCAAAAATCATGTGTTTCTCATCACATAATTTCCTTTTTTTCTGTTGGTGGCCTCATCACAGAGCTAGAAATCTCAGAGTCATTTTTTACTATCTTTTAACCACTATATCCAGTCAAATCACTAAGTCTTGTTGATTCTACCTACACTTTATCTCTATATGCACACCTTCTTTCATCTCCGTTTGTTACTGTACTAGGTCAGATGCTGATCACCTCTACCCTCAATTACTGTAATAGCATCCTTACCAGTCTCCCTATCTCTAGTCTTTCCCCTCTCATCTAGCTTAAAATTGTTTTATTATAAATTTAATAACTATAAAGGAAAGCAAATAATCCAACATACAAAATAAAGCATAAAATTTTACACAAGTCCTTGCTTTGAACAAGGTAGAACAAAATAAGTTAACATACAAAACAAAAGAAACCCACAAAAGAAAATGTTTTTGTTCTTTTCCTCTTTCCAGGTCTCTCTGAAATTCAGGTACCTCTACTTTTGTTTTTTTTCAAAGCAATCTGATTGCCCAAGTATGATCAAATACCTTTAGTGGTTCCCTATTGCCTACCAAATAAAACATAAACTTCTTGGCCAGACCTTCAAGGCCCTCAAAAATCTGGTAGCTCCCTTCTTTTCAAATTCTAGCATGTGCTACTCCCTGCTTTAAGCACTCTACATTTCAGGCAAACTAAACTATGTGTAATATTTCAATCTTTTCCTGCCCTCTCCCTCCTCCCTCACACATGAAATGGTCTCCTCTCACATTTTTAGCTGTTATAGGAATAAAAAACACCTATAATGCTTATCTCACCAGATAAGGATCAAGAGAATTAAACCATGTAAAACACTTTGCAATGTCAGTTGTTGTTGTTGTTGCTGTCGCTGTTGTGGTGGAATATCTAGCAGAATCCTCTCCATGTGGGGTATCCCAATTGTTTTCCTTAAAACATACTGAAACTGTCCTTGACACTCACCTGGCCCAAGGAACTAAAGATTTGGTCTGGTGACCTCACTCAGAGTTGCCTGAGTGCAAAAAGCCAGGAATGCTTGCTTTGTCCTGATGCTCTTCCTGAAAATTCATATAGCTTAAAAAGGCCATGGTATCCTATTGAATCTGGGGCCATCACTTGTCATCTTGACCTGTGTCTTGCCACTGGACTCAGATGACTCTGGAGGAGAGAGCAAGGCTGATGATGTTGCACAGCTCTGCCTCACTTAAATCCAATTCACTTGCAAGTCAAGATATCACCCTCCATGGGGCAGCTAGGTGGTTCAGTGAATACAGCACCAGCCCTGTAGTAAGGAGGACCTGAGTTCAAATCCGACCACAGATGCTTGACATACTTTACTAGCTGTGTGACCTTGGACAAGTCACTTGACCGCAATTGCCTTGTCTTCCCCCTCCAAAAAAAAAAGATATCACCCTACTGATGTCATTGCTCCTTTTTAAGAACTAAGGACCAACAAAACAACAACCACCACAGGCACCTTAGAACCCGTACTCAGCTGAATCAATGTATGTCTTCAATCAATATCCTTGTTGAATATTCTTGTTATTCTTATGCTACTATGACCACGAAAATTTCCTTTTCTTAACTATCCAGCCAACTAAGAGTATTCCATTTCATTCCAATGTCAAACCTGGAGATAGCCTAATACCACCAGTCTGAATCAAGCCTTTCCTAAAACCACTGTTATGATTGAAATGCCTCCCTTCCTTGAAAGCTCATCAGATGCCATCTTTTCCAGGAAGCCTTCTCTGATTTACATAGCTATAACTGACCTCTCCTTTCTATAATCTTTCACTCCATTCTATTTGACCTGTCCTAAGCACTTTATTATGATTACCTACAAGTTGTCCCATCCTCCTACTAGATAAATTTCTCAAAGTACAGAAAAATATTTCTTTGTGTCCTATATGCACAGAGTATTACATATAGTATAGGCTTAATAAATATTTGTTGAATAAAAGAGATCATCAAGTAATTTCACTGAGGACACAAGAAAATAGATTTAACAGAATGTACCTATGGGATCCTTACACTATTCCATCACATAAAAGTGACAGAACACTTTAATTCAGAAGACCTGAGGGTACATTTCTGCTTGTCAATTAAGAAAAACTTTGGGCAAATCACATAGGCTAAACCTCAGTTTCTGCATCTGTAAAATGGGAAAATAATGATTGCATTATTAACAACTATCACCTAGGTAGTCTGAAGACCAAACGAGATAATGTATGTGAAAATGTTTTGGCCATAATGTACCATATAAATGTAAAGTCTTAATACTTATTAATGGAAAAGTATGTGCTGAAAACAAGGTACTTTCCCATAATGATATGGATCTCAAGTACATATGCTGAGTGGAAGAGAATGGGAATGATGGAGACAGTAGATAAACTATGTACAAGTAGTATCTGTTAGCAATGGAGAGTCAATTGAGCAAGACCAGCCGGGTGGTTGAGGGGCAAAAATTTCCTGAGTTAAGCAAAGTGTGGGAGGTGCCAAAATCTGGCTAGGTTGTGTTGAATGTAAATGTTGAAGGACCAAACACTTAGATGGGCATAGATCAGGCCAATGAATATGGGATCAAGCGAATAATCAGATCCTCCAGAGAAAATAAGGACAAGGGAGAAGAGGATGTGACCTTCATCTATATTCCCAAATTTACTCATACTTCTTGGACTTCCCTTGATGGCATCTTGGGTTTGTTTGTGTTGGGAAGAGGAAAGAGCCCATGAGAATAGAGAACTTTTACCTATAACTATTCCCTTGATTACTGGGGCTCAGATGGGGGACCCATTTCTAGTTTTTATATGTTCTGAAAAATGTTTTATATCCAAATGTTCATTAGAAGTTTATTGCTTACTCAAGGGACTAACTTACTCTTTGAGGTGGACTAGAAATGAGCCAAATTCAAATTTCCCAGATGGAATTTTAGGTAAGGGCAAATACATGCTAAATCAATGTAATATTAAATAAATTCTCCTAGACTGAACCTGTTCCTAATACCATTTTGGATAAGTACAATAATCCCACCTAACATTTGCAATACACTTTAAAGTTTTCAAGGCATTGTCATGTATAATATCTCATTTGATTCTCATAACAACCCGTGAGGTAAGAAGGATAGATATTATTAAACCCATTTTATAGGAAACTGAGGTTAGAGAGTACTTGTTATAGCTAGTCAACTGTGAGAGCTAGAACTCAAACCCAGGGTTTCAAAGAATCATTCTGGTCTTATCATTCAGAACTTAAATAACTTTTCTATTTTACTTTTGCTATTTTTTCTCAGTTCTCCTGCGTAATTCTATCAGACATTTTGCCAATAGCAACAAAGCTGAAACAAAGAAGTCAAATCAGAGGCAAATACAGAGTAGGTAGGTTTCTAGTCCTGTTTTTGTTCCCTCCTTTTTATTTGGCATTTGGCTCATTAAGGATAGATGTAACAATGATTAGGAATAACAATTTTTTTTGGTCTTTTTGGAGGGGAGAAGGGAGGGCAATTAGGGTTAAGTGACTTGCCCAAGGTCACACAGCTAGTACATGTTGCGTCTGAGGTTGGATTTAAACTCAGGTCCTGTTGATTCCAGGGCCCGTATTCTATTCACTGTGCCACCTAGATGCCCCAGAATAACAATTCTTAAGAAAGGAATTGGGTTCTAAACTTATTTTGAATACAAGTAGTACTAGCAGACTACTCAACCAAGCAACTACCAAGTAGCAACTACTTAAATTCAATTTGTAAACTTTTCTTGGCCTATTTGGAAGAACAGTAACAACAAAACTACCCTAAGCAAATCACAACCTTTATGGGCCTCCATTTTCATATCTGTAAAATAAAACTAAATGATCACTAAAGTTTCCTGAAGCTCAAAATCCTGTGATCTTATGAAGACGGAACTTGATGGGAGTCTTTTAAGAGACTTAAGTCTGGATCAAGTCAGGGCATTAGCTCCATTTGTGGAATACAATACTTCTCATTCTTTGCAAATAAACTCTAAGCAGTTCATTAGAGTTAATGGTGTTAGCAAATTGCTTTGGTCAGAGTTAGAACTTTAAGCCATTTCAAGATTTCTGGACATGCTAGGAATCTACATGAAAACTTTCTGACCTTCTACTTGGTTGCTCCCATACCACATAATGGTGTCACTGGGCAACTGCCCTCTAACAATCCAGTCACCACTGCCCAAAGCTGGAATTATGCTGAAGATGTTTTTGCTTAATATATGTTTGGGAAGTCAATTGCAAGACATTTTGGAAGGCAGCAAAATGCGTTGTGATCCTTCCTTTGTCAAGCTAAGTTCATCTCTTCATTTTTACCTTCATTGTTCATCTAAGGGACAAATTCTAAACCTGATTCCTCATCAGGACAATGGGTAGAGAAAGAGAACAGTTTTCTTCAAAAAAAATGTTCACCTTTATTTATTTGGGATCCTTGTCCAACTCAAATTAGGCAGTTGAATCATCTGCAAGATTAAACTCTTAATTTTTTTTCCCATTCATTAGCATTTTTTATATTTCCCAAGAGAAATTATCATTGGCTTAGAGGCAAAGTTAAGTATTTCAAGAATGTTAGGGTTGTGAACCAACATGATGTTCCTTCTGTAACCAAGACCTGATAGTCTTATCAGAACAATTTTTTTAAAAAAAGTTATCCATTCTGTTTGGGAACAGGCAGCTTTATTATTTCACTCTGTAACCTTTCAGATAAACATTTGCCAGTTGTTCTCGGATTGGCTCGACTACTCATAAATTTCTCTGTGATAACATTCTGACTTTGCTCTAGCACCTACATTGTAATTTTAAATTGTTTTACTATAGTTCTTACTGGATTTGACCCCTAAAATTGTATGGATCTTTGTGCTCTGAATAACATTTAGGAAGAAACGCAACATTTTCCTCAATAAAACTTTTACTTAATCGCAAGATTCCAGATAAGGTCATGCTGAACAAGCTTGAGAGTTTTTACCTCTATGCAGATGACTCCCAAATCACGGCTTCAGCAAAAATGCCACCTTCTCCTTCTCCAAGAAGCCTGTCCAGTCTCCTTTAATCTTATTGTCCTCCCTCTGAGACAATCTATCCCCAATTTATTCTGTCTCGATCTTGTTTGTAAATAGCTGTTTGTATGCTGTCTCCCCCCACTTGCTCACTGAGAGTAGGAACCGTCTTTAGCCTTTCTTTGTGTCTGCCCGAAGTAGGCACTGACTGACTATATCTCTACTCCCAACCTTTCCCCAGAGTTTAGTTGTTCATTGCAAGTAGTCTGCTGGACATCTCCACCTTAGTGTCCCACCAGCACCTCAATCTCAAGTTACCAAAAACCAAACTAATCACCTTCCCTCCTAAATCTTTTTCTTTTTTTTTGGGGGGGGGGGGCAATCAGGGTTAAGTGACTTGCCCAGGGTAACACATCTAGTAAGTGTCAGACCAGATTTGAACTCAGGGCCTCCTGACTCCAGGGCCACTGCTCTGTCCACTGTGCCCATGCTTAAATCTTTATTGACTGCCTGATCCCATCTGTACCATCAATTGCCTGGTCCAGTCATTTCTACCTCTTCCCTATCTCCCACATCTGGCCCCTAGCTCCATCTGCTGAGGCTCCTCAATTGGAGCATTCAAGTGCCAACTTAGATGCCGCCTCTTCCATAAAACTCTCCCTGATCTTTGACCCTATTAGTTGAAAATGATTTCTCCTTCCTCAAATTTATCACTGAATTCTTCTTGGACCTTTCCTCTGTACTTTGTAGATCTTACTGACTTGTGTATTGGCCGGTTTCCTCTGAGATTGTAAGTCTCTTGAATAGCATCTATGTGGTGTCTATCTTTGTATCCCTTTCGTTGTCCATTCATTTCAAGTCGTGTCCGACTCTGACCCCATTTGGTTTGGGTTTTTGGTGTTTTGGTTTTTTTGGGCAGAGATACTGCAGTGGTTTTCCACTTCCTTCTCCAGCTCATTTTATAGATGAGGAAACAGAGGCAAGCAGGGTTAAGTGACTTGCCCAGGGTCACATAGGGCCTTGAAAACATTTGTTGTTGTTATTGCTCAGACCTGTAATTTAAATGCATAAATACTCGGCTGATTATCTGCAAAGATTCTTAGGTCTTTTTTAAAGCAAAACTGACTTGTTCTCGGTAAACTAACCAAGCAAAAAAATTGAAGTGAAATACATTGGTTTTGTCAGATCCACAGTACGTTTTATGAAAAACCTTTGTGGGAGAATAAAAGCTATCTTAGAACCAAGACTTTCTAGAATGAAATACAAAAGCAGAGGCTGAGGAGAAGAAGAAGAAATTTTGATCAAAGTGGAAGGAAAGTTATAAAGGGAATTAATTAATTAAGCACTAATTAAGCACCTAATATGTGCCAGATGCCGTACGAAGTACTATAGAAATGTTATCTCACTTGATCCTTACCATAACCCTGGGAGGAAGCTATTATCATCCCCATTTTACAGGTGAAGAAACTGAGAATTATGCTTTTTTTTTTTTTGCTCTTTTTTGGAGTGGGGGAAGGCTCTCAGGGTTAAGTGACTTGCCCAAAGTCACATGGCTAGTAAGTGTTAAGTGTCTGAGGGCAGATATGAACTCAAGTCCTCCTGATTCCAGGGCTAGTGCTCTATTCACTGCGTCACATGGCCGCCCTGAGAATTATGCATTTTATATGGAAAACATAGACAATTTTGAGGGAAAATTGGAACACTGTACCTTCCAAATATTGGTGTGATTGTCATTCTAAGAACCAGAGGTTATCAAAACAGAGTTTGACTGACATTCAAACAATGAGAAAATTGATTTATTTTGTTCCACCTAGTTGAAGAAGATCTTGATAGGGTTTTCCTTCATTTTTCATTAGGTACCAAGGAAAGGGGTGGGGTGGGGCACTGAATGATTTGCTGGTTGGGAATCTGTGAAGACCCTGATAAGGAGAATTTAGCATTTCATTTCTCATTGTGTGTTTCTCTCTTGCTACACCTAGGCATTCTGCTCCTCGGGTATCTGGTATTATGCAAACAAGGTATAGCTCTAGCTGCCTAGCTGGCAGGGATGGAAGAGATGTGAGTTAGTACCTGACAATATCCCCAGCAGCAGCTGATTGAGGTGTGCAGTGGCAAACATATCTAGCTGGTTGCTATGAGTTAAGAACAGTTACTAAGAAGACCTCAAATAGAGAACTATAGCCCAGTCTAGCAGCTAAGACCTAAAAAGTAAAAGGGTGGCAACCAAAAGTTGCCTAGATTGCTTGGGGACACCTAGGAAACACCTAGCCAGAAGACTGGGTGGAGGGAAGTGAAGATTTCAGACCTGGTGGCAAATGTTTAAAGCCAACATTGTTCATTTCACTTTCCCTGTAATAAAGCATGTAGGATTTCAGACTCTTCCCAGGAGCGGATCTGTTACTCTGAATTTCAAACCTCATTCTTTATTTTGATTTTGTTTTTCTTTTGGGTCATGTGAAGTTGGGAAGGAGTTTATAAGTTCAAATAAAATACAAACTGAATGATTTTGTGAAATTGTGAATTTTTGTTGAAAAAGCTTCACACTCATACCCTAGACTAGACTGAAACTGGGCTGAGGGCACTATGCAAGTGGAAGGAGTACTGATTTGGCACAGAGTTCAAATCCCAGCTCTCTCACTAAATATCTAACTGTGATCTTAGGCAACTCAATCTCCTTTTCTGGGCCTCAGTGTCTTTCTATCTCTTGTTGGTTTTACTGATATGTTTTATTTTTGCTTTACATTTACAGATTACTCTCACTTCATGAGAAGTCACTAGTAACAGAGTAAATCAACCTTCACATTTGCAGCAACCTCCTTTCCACCCTTTTATTAAAAAAAATTAACAGAAATCTATTTTCTCTTTCTCCCACTCCATTGGAAAACAAAAGAGAATCAAATTCATTGTAAGAAAAATGCACAGTGAAGTAAAACAAATTCCCTCTCTGGCTGTATAAACAAAACATATCTTATTCAGCACCCTAAATACACTACTTCTCTATAACAGAGGGATAGCCTATTTCATCTTGGGCCCTCTAGAATCATGAACGGTCATTGCATTGATCAGAGTCCTTACAGCTTTCAGAGTTGTTTGTCTTCACACTGTTGTTATTGCATAAATTGTTCTCCTAGCTCTTTTCATTTCCTTCTTCATAAGTTCTCTACATCAATTCATATAAATTTTTCCATATCCCTTTAAAATCATCCATTTCCTTGTTTCTTAAAGCACAATAGTATTCCATCACATTCCTTTACTACAAGGCATTTAGCCATTCCTCAGCTGATGAACTTGATAAAGTGAGGGGGTTGGATAACCTTTTAGTTCCCCCTCCCCTCTAAATCTGGGATACTATGTTCCATCAAAAAGAAGACTGAGCTGCAGGATGCAGTTTGGTCCCATTTGTTGAAGGGGAGGGAGCATACACCATCTGGTGGTGCACACAGGGATTGCATTCTCAATATTTACTTGACTCCTTTTTCCCTTCCAGGAGGCACATGAAGCACTTGAATGCCCTTGTTTGGTGGCATATGTGATACGTCTGACCTTTACCACCAGCCTTTCTGTTTCTTAGTGCCACTGTATAAGTAGAAAGGCAGCTGGATGGTGCAATGGATAGAGTGCCAAGTCTGGAGTCAGGAAGACCTGAGGTCAAATCCAGTCTCAGACACTAGCTGTGTGACTGGGCAAGCCACTGTTTGCCTCAGTTTCCTCATCTGTAAAATGAGCTGGAGAAGGAAATGAAGTAGCCAGTGCTGTTACTGGATCACTTACCTGGAAGCAAGTATTGGGTCAAGAAAAGATATCTAGTCAAGTGTCTGTCCCTTTAACAGGAGGTGTGGATAAGTACAAATGTAGTTGTTATGACTATATGGTTTGAATGTGAGATTTGTGTCTCAAGCAAATTTTTACTATTGATCATAATGGAAGATAATGTGAATAATTTGAGTCCACAGACCATAGCACCACAGAACTAGAGTTGGAAGGGACCATTTAATCTCACCTCTTCATTTTACAGATGAGTAAACTGAGACCCAGGGAGATCCAGCAACATGCTAAAGATCACAAGGTAGTAAATGGTTCTGAAAGCTCATTTTAACCAATAGCTTAAACTTCCTTCCTTATCAAACTCTGAACTAAGCAGAATGATTTAATCTTTTTTATCTTTCCACACCAATAGACAAATACTGGTGTTAATGAGCAGTGAAAAATGCTAAAATGCAAGTAAAGAAAGGGAAAATCAAAATGTCGGACTACCATCACCAGGATGAACAAAAGTTATTTATGTGCCTGTTCATTTCCAATATATCTCTCACCCTCCATCTATGTATTTTTATGTCTTATCCATCTCAACTAGTATCCCATCAAACTAATTGTTCTTAAAACCTTTTATGTATTGCTTATGTCATTCTGAAATTCCATATGGGGTATCCCCAAAGTCTGTAGCTTAAAACTGTATTAAGACTTTGAGGACATCCTGTATTTTATTATGATTATAATGATACACTGATTTTAAGTTCTACAATCTTGAAACTAAGATGACTTGAAGCAAAATGCATGTATTTAAATATACAAATTAATAGGGCCCTTAGAATTATTGGAAAAAAAAATGATTGCCCTATTTGTTACATCCCATATTTCTTAAAAACACAAATAGATCTTTAAAAGACAATGATGAAAAAACCTTAACTTTTCCAAAACATTTCCATAATAAGAAATACAAAGGCACAAAATAGAGGAGGTTGTAAAAATATTTCTGTAATTTAAAAACCAAATCCCAAAACTCTGAAGATTTATGAAGTCAGTTATGCTCTCAGACACTGAAATGTTTTACTATTAACTCTGAAGAAAGTCATCTGTGGCTCTATGGAAAATCTAAACACATGCATATGATGAGGGGGGGGAAAGGACAGATATTTGTTAAGATACAAATAAAATGGATTTTTGAGTATATTAAATTTGGAAGAATCTATACCAGATGGCAAGTTAAACTCTGCCCTCTGCTGCAAGTCTATCACTGTGTTGAATTATCCAGTCTTCTGTGTAAGATGAAACTGCTAACCCACAGTTGTTAAGGCTTGGGCTTTGAATTCCTTTTCCAGGAGAGGAGATGCATTTCCACAGACCCATAAATGGTTTCACATAATTGCTCTTGTAGAATTACAAGTATGTATGTATGTATGTATGTATACATATATATATGTATGTGTGTTGCAAGAATGTCACAACTTGTTTGCTCTAGGGCTGCATGTGTCTGTGGCCAAGGGATAGAGTAGGATAGTCCCACACGAAGAGTGAATACATAATGTTACCCTTAAAATGGTATTATACTTCAATGCCCAGCTCAAATCCAAACCATTCCATGAAACTTTCCCTTACAATCCCATCCACAGGAATCTTTCCTGCCTCAAAAATGATTGCACTTACATGAACCACTCATTTGGCACATAATCATTTTCTGCCTTACATTGTACCAGCAGCATGGTACTGTATAGTGGGCAGAGTAAATCCTGCCTCTACCACTTACTATCTGTGTGACCACAGGCAAGTCGGTAAGGCAACAAGTTTTTATTAAACGATTACTTGTTCCAGGCACTTTGCTAAGTAACAGGGATACAAAAAAAGGGAAGGGGGGAAGTGAGTAACAGTCCCTTATCTCAAGGAATATATATTCTAACTATGAAAAAGCAGTAGTGTGCTTGCTGGAGACAGCTTTTACTTTCAAAGTGAGCATTCATTTACATTCCAGAAATAGGCAAATATTCCAAATCAGGGCCTGATTTATTTTTTTGTTAATTTTCTAGCCTTAAGAAAGTGATGGATAAAACGTTAATTTGTTTTGTTGTTGTTCAATCGTTTTAGCTGTGTCTGACTCTTGGCAACCCTATTTGGGGTTTTCTTGGCAAAGAGATTTGGCATTTCCTTCTCCAGTTCATTTTACAGGGGAAGAAGCCAAGGCAAATAGGGTTAAGTGACTTGTCCAGAGCCCCCACAGCTAGGAAGTATCTGAGGCCAGATTTGAATTAAGGAAGATGAATCTTCCGGGCTTCAGGTCAGGCACCTTATCCATTGCATCACCTAGCAGCCTGTTAATAATGCAAGCTAAATTTTAAAATGTATCATGTTTTGTTTTTCAGAGAGCTGGTTATTAAACATTTACCAGCATACCCCTGGAGAAATTATATATAAATAAGTAGGTACATGGAAGACATGTACAGATTAGATGGAAAGTAAGGTGCATAATTTATTTAATGTCCCTTTCATAAGGAGTAATGATGAAAAAAGCAGAAAAAGCATTTTTGCATAAAGGAAAAGATTGTCAAATTATGTGAGATATTGCCACTTTATGGATTAAATGCTTTGATCCCTAGTATGAGTAGAAAAAAGTTTTAATATAAACCAACTTTATGTATAAAGCAACAGCTTTTAGACAACATTTTCGGCAGTTTTGAAAAGAAAATTATCTATTGTGTAGATATGAAATGATTTCTAGGAAAACCTGGAAAGACCTTAGAACTCACTGTCACTTACGTAGAGTAATGTTTCTCTTGTACGGCAATTCCATGTTTTAAATAAGAAAATTAAAAACTGTATTAAAAACTAGATGAATGAGATTGTAACGAAAACTTCTTAAATTTTTTTTTTATAAATGTGTTCTCTCTCTCTGCATGTATAATATATACATGTGTGTATATGTATATGGTTTCCCACTGGACTGTAAGACTGTAAGTTCCTTGAGAGCAGGGACTATCTTTTGCTTCTTTTTGTTTCCCAAATGCTTGGCACTGTGTCTGACACATAGTAGGTGTTTAATATTGCTTTTTCATTGATTGAAAAAGATGGAGGGTCACTTTCAAGGAACAGCAAGTAAGCCAGTAAAAGATTGGGAAGGTAGGAAAGGGCCAGGTTATAAAAAGCTTTAAATGCCAGAAGACTTTATATTTGTTCTTGGAAGTAATAGGGGCTGACTAGGGGAGGAAACAGAGGAGGGAAAAGGAGGTGATGTTTCCAGACCTGTTTTAGAAAAATCACCATGAATTTTTCCATGAGTAGATATTGGACAGGAGTGGAGAGACTAGAAACAGAGAGACCAGTTAGAGGCCTATGGCAATAATCCAGATAGGAGGTAATAATTAGCTTGATCTAGAACTGTCGCTACATAAATGGGAGGGAAAAACATATACAAGGTATACAGTGAAGACAGAAATAACAATATTTGTCCATGGATTGATATACGGGATGGGTGAGAATGAAGAGTCAAGAATGAAACCAAGGTTTTGAGTGTGACTGGATGGATGAGGAGTAAGAGGGAAGTTCAAAAGTAGAGAGGGTTTAGCAGAGAAGACAATGAGTTCTGCTTTGGACGTAATAAGTTTGAGATGCCTAAAGGGAATAAAGTTCAAAATACCTAAGAATGCAGCTAGAGTTGTGAGGCTGGTAGTAGGGTAGAATACATAGGTCTAGGAATCATCTGCACAGAAATGATCACTGAACCCATGGAAGCTAATGAGATCACCAAGTAAAACAGGATAATGACCAATGCTGCAAAGAGAGTTTAAGGAGGATCAGGACTCAGAAAAGTCACTTTTTGTGAGCCTCAAGTATCTCTCAAAGACCAAAACTTTGAGATACATTCTTTTCTGCCTTTGTGTGCCCCCCACCAAGAAAATTTTATCTAAATATCTTAATTGAAATAATCTACATAAAATACTTAAACTTTAAAGTGCCATATAAATGTCCACTATCACTATCATTTGTTCTTAATTAAATGTTAAGGTAGTTAAAGACAGTCTTTGAATCTCGCAATGGATTTAGTGGCTTGTATATAACATGCTCCATGAACATTTGTTCATTAGCTCAAGCTCTGAAGTAGACCTGAGAAAGTAGTAAGATAATTATGTCCTGTGGGTACTGGTAAATTCAAAGGACTGGATCTCAAATGAAAGGCTGAAGTTAGAGATGTGTATTTTGGGGTAACCACCACAGACATTGTAATGAGCTCTCTAAGTAAAAATTAAATAACATGGCTATATCAGGGTATTACCTTGCTATACCAAATGAAATTGTATGAATGTCTAGTGACTATATCTCTTATATCTCTTCAGGCATAACAATTCACATAATTTCCAACCTTGTTTCATACATCCTATGAAGAATATAGTATACACACTAAAGAAATCTTAAAAACCTTTTATAACAATTTAGCAAAGCACTTGGATTAAACTCAAAATGTCTTTCTTTTTGGTGGACCAAAGCAAAGACTGTCACACAACTTCTGCTAACAAACCTCCTAACTGCCTATTATTTTGTTCATTTGTCAGTTTCCTCATCTGTAAAATGAGCTAGAGAAAGAAATGTCAAACCACTCCAGTATCTTTGCCAAGGAAATGCTAAATGTGGTCAGAAAGAGTTGGACACTACTAATGTCACTGGACAATATTGATAGCTTGATTTTTTTTTCTGAAAAATTCCCTGTTCATATATCATTTGACCACTCACTGACTGGAGAATGTATACTTAGTTTCAGAATGATTTTATGCTTACATCTCAGTATGGTTTGTCAATTGTTTGAGGAATTAGTAATTTTAAAATGAATTTACCCTGTTAAGAGCTAATTCAGAAACAAGTTGGAAGTTGTCCAGTTTCCCATTCCATTTAGTTAGAAGTCAGATGATGAAAAGCAACAGGGGAAGCATAGACATCTCCAAGTTTGTTATATTCCTTTAACCACCAGATAGCACTGGTAAGCAAGGCAGGCAGAGGACAACCTAGCTTAGGGGGCCTGTCTGTACATTTAACTCATTTGCTCCCACCTTCACAAAAGTGTAGCTTTCTTTTCAAGGCCAGGTTGTTTGACTCCCAAGCGCAAGGGGAAATGGTTGCCTGCTTCCACTAACATCCATGATTTTACTGGCTCAAGTTTCAAGGGAATTTCCAGAGAACTGCCTTCTCTCTTGAGGAAATTATTTTAAAAATTTTAAAGTACAATTTCCCTTTATGCATGGTTCCAAACCTCCTTTGAAGAGGACAAATGATTCTCCCTGACACTCTTCTAAGATAGCAGAAAACAAAAACTGGTTCAATAGAGAGGCATTCAGAAGGATTTTTCAGTTCTGGGTTTTAACATGTGAGAACATGTGAGGCTAGATTCTGGCTCCTCATTGGCCAATACCTATTGCTTCCATCTGATCGGCTCTAGCCAGTCAAGAAAAAGGAAACGAAGGCAGAGAAAGAAAAATGAGGAAGGAGAAAGGAAGTTCTTAAATTTTGAACTGCCTCTCTTTAATCTACCTCTCTTAACTCTAGTTCTGTCCTCTGGAGCTACAAAATAAATCTAATCTCTTTGGAAGTCCTTCATATATTTGTGGATAGCTATCATAGCTGTCCTATTCCTGGCACATAATTTCTAGATCCTTAGAAATATTAGCCATCATTTCTATGTCTTTCCATTCAAATGTGGTATCTAGAACCATGCAATCCCACAAATGTAATCTGATCAATGCCAATAAACTGGAACTATAACTTCCCATGAACTGGGCACTATTTTCATATCTTAAAATTTCATTAGCTTTTTTGGTATACATGCCACAATGTTGCTTTACACTGAGTTTGCAATCATTTAAAACATTGTGGTATTTTTCTCATGAACTGCAGTTAAGCTAGGTTTTGCTCATCCTGTATTTGCAGTTTATTTTTTGAACAAAAGTGCAAGATTTTTTATTTATTAGTGTCATATTTCATGATCAGTTAGTTTATCACTACAGCCCACCTAATTAAAGTAGGCTCCTTCCACCAGAGGGGGAAGGGGGTCATCCAGACAGAAACAACTAAAATCTAATGGATGCAGCTCCTGAAACCAAAGGAATTCCATTAGCTCCAAGTTCAGCCTACTCATTGGTATATTCTAAAGTTTTTGGGCCTACCCGAGCAAGCTTAGGAATGTCTAAAAACCCTAGTTCTCACTTTCCTCCCAAATAGTCACATACCTCAGTCACTCGGAATTAGTCTGCCTATCTGTGCCAGGACTGATTTTGAGATTGTACATAGTTTTATTTCTTTGGATCAGAACAAGTCTAAGACATGGGGTGGCAGTGAACTGGAAACAAATTTTCTCAGATCCATGTGTGTGCTCATCATAAATGGTTAATATGTTTTTGCTAAAGTCCCCAGTAAGATTAGTAATGTGTAGCTATTTCTCCTATTCCTTGAGATCCCAAAACAGACCAAAGCAAAATGGGTCATATGAATTTAGTTAAATAAGTAATTACATTTAGCTTCAATTACAATTATTAATTGATCCAAGCCTCCTAGCACAACACCTGAGTCAGTTACAAAAATGAAAAGTGGGCAGGCAGTTACTAGTCCATATTAAATTTATATTGCTACTTAGTAGAATAAAAACCCTTTTTGCAAAAATAATCTCAGGCATGTCACTGCTCCATTGGGTTGCATATTGGATATCTGGGGTCTAAACTACACAATAAACGTAGTAAAGAAAGATAAGCCGCTCTCCATTTTCTTTCATTCTGTTGCCCGAGATAAATTCTAATGATACGTTTAAAAAGTAAACCATCATAATTATGGAGAAAATACTAAGCAAACAAAATCAATTATATAATTCTACAGCTTGAAAAAAGTTTGTTATGCAATTTAAGAGTCTTAGGAGAGTTGCCTCCAATATCCAGACTGTCATTCACTAGTCATATGGCCAGTAGGGGTCACAAGCAAGACTTGGATAAACATTACTTTACATTTATCATCCATTCCATAATGGATACCTTACCCATTATGTTCTTTGAAGTAACAGAAGATGGAGATAAAACAATAGTATAGTACATGGTATAAGTATAGTAAGTTAGCATAATATAATGAGATGGAAATAACTGTGTCTCGTCACAAGGACTGCTCCTATCCCTTGATGAATCTCCACTCCTCAAGTCACGTTATCCTATTACCTACTTCCCTGCCCCAAGACTGGGTGGTGGCTAGCTTTGAGGGACTCATGTATCTCCACTCCGGGAGGTAGGGGGAAGAGGAATTAAGTTCTAGTAGACAAAACCCTATTAGAAAACATTCTTAAATTGCTCTCCCACAAAACCCATTATAAGGCTCCCAAGCATATACCTCCTTACCCAATGAGAACGTTCAGTGGCATATTTCTTTATTACTTTTTGTCTCCTTCTTCCATAGTCCCCACTTTGGCTGAGGCTAAAGGAATTGTCACTACCTACACATGATGAGGTATGCCATTTGTTTCCTCTTACATTCCCTATCACCATTTGCCTAACTTTCTACTGTTATATCCTCCAATATAAAATACTGTGGTTTTCAAAAAGGTCAAGGATATTAGTCCATGGAGTATTAATTCTTTTCTTCTTTCCCATCTTCCTTACATTCCCCTTGAAATTTTAGTCTCTTGGTTTCTTTTTGTCCCTTCATGAACTCTCTTCTTTCGTTTACCCCATAGTTTAATCCTTTTTGATAGCCTAAGTACATAATTTTTAAAAAATTAATCATCTTATTCAATTTGCCTGGCTTCACTATTGCAGTGTTTAAAGTAAAATTACTTTCTTACCTCTGGGATTCTGGAGTTTTTAGGAATGCCTCAATTTTTTTTTTTGCTAAAGTAATAATCTTTCTTCATTGATAATTAGGTTTAACTTTGCAGGATTTGGGGCGCTGTTTGAAGTCCTTTGCTTCCCGTGATACCTTTCTTACTTGTAAGTTTTTCTTCACATTGCTTATAACATGTGATGTTACTGAAAATGTGACATTTAACCATAATATACCTTGGAATGTGAGGTGCAGAATTTTTCTGGTGGCAATCTATATATCTGTTTAATCAATTCCTTGCTGTCTCTATTCAAATGATCTGGACTTTTAAAAAAATATATTTCTGCAGAATTGTACTCAGGTTTTTTCATCTTGGCTCTTCTAGATGTGTATCTTTGTGTACTTTTTCTTCAAGGCCAGTTATTTTAGTTTACATAAAATCCATGTTTTTGTAATTTCTGCTTCTATTCTTCTAAATTTACCTCCTCCTCAGTATTTGTGTTCCAAATATGATATTCACTTGCTCTCTCTGAATTGCTTACTTCTTTGGAGTAATTCTCCATTATGTTTGGAATTCTAGTCAAATTTTGAAACAAAATCTGTAGTTCTCATTTGTAGTAGAAGTACCATATGGGGAGACAAAAAGCAAGGAATAAAAGAACAGGAGGGTATGTAGGATTGTTTCCTAAAAGGGGCAGGAGCTCTGGATTTAAGATAAACATTTATTACCCTATATAGAGTAATAACTATTATTATGCCATTTTCTCTATATCAGCTCCAAAAACCCAGCTTCACTTAATCCCTTGCTAAATCATACCAACAGGGTTGTCAAATGCAGGTGGGACCAGGTAGCTCCCTGGTATTTTCCACTCCTCCCTGTGTTCTACTTGTAATCTCTTAGGACTTTTGATCAGGAGAGTGAACAGGAGTAATTCCTTAAGATTCCCAAGATATATATAAAAATAAATCATATTTTCCACAAACCTAAAATTCCAATCCAATCCAACAAGCATTTATTAAGGGCCTATGTGCAAGGCAATAGGGATAACAAAGACAAAAGTAAAAAATCCCTGCCCACAAAGAGCTTACATTCTAACGGAGGAATATGATATAGAATATTGTACATTGCTGTTGCTCCTTCATAAACTTCTATTTCTAATATATCAATAAAAATTTCAAACTTTTCCAAAACATATAAAAGAAAAAAATCCAATCATTAGTTTAGAAATGGTTCAAGATTTACAAATAATGCTGATTTGCCTTCTGCATTATTAAATTCTCAAATTCCAAAATGACTTACATCTGTGAAAAAAACAATAAAAACAAAAAAAAGATACTCCAAGTGATTTAAAAAATAAAACTTTTTTAAATAAAAAAAAAGGAGACTGGGGCAAGCTCCCCTAATAACTAATTCATAAGCCTTGTCATTACCAAGCATCGTAAATTTTTTAAAGGTATTTTTTTTTTTGGTCCAGACTTGCGATTTTATGGGGCAAAGACACTTGCTCTACCAAGGCAGACAAGCAACTGTTCTCCAACTTAGTCTCTTTGTGGCCTGAGGGCACAACAGTGGGAGGCTGTTATGACTGGCCCAGGATTACAATACTAGAATGTGTCAGATGTGAGACCTGAACAGCTTCCTGACTCCAAGGCCACCTCTCCACCCACTCATAGTATGCGTCTTCTCAACTTGAACTTAGTTTCACAAAAAAGTAAATTTCACTGTATATCTAAGAATATGTGTAAAGTTATAATTAAATGGAATGCATTTAACTTTTCATGATGTATTATACACAGAGAAGAAATTCAAGGAATTCAACCCATCTGGAATATCCAGTATGAATTTATTGATTTGTAAGATAGGCACATGAACAAATACTCTAAAAATCCTGGAAAGTCTCTTTTCTATACTACTGACACAAACTAAACATCATACAACCTTTTCAACTCTTCTACTTATTCAATTAAACTACTTAATTGGCTAAAAGAGCAACACTTTCAAAGGTTGATTTTAGTAGATAAAGTTTTGAAGTATATAATACATAATTTTCAAAATTAGGTTTGCTCTTCAGGTGGAGGGGGAGGTGGCGGTGGTGGTGGAGGAGGTGGGGGTGGGGGTGGAGGAAGAGGCTCAATACTTTCCATAAGCTTCTTATTAGCCTCTTCATTGTGACGGTTTTGACAATGGGTTAAATGTTTCTTAAAGCCTCTTGGGAAATTTGATTCGAAATTACAACGGGGACACTTAAGTAAACTTTGCCCATGAGCTGCAACATGATTTTTAAGGAGAGATTCCAAAAGAAAAGCCTTCCCACATATTGTGCATTTATATGGGCTATGAACATTATGCTTATTAACTAAATGATGTAAAACGGCACCTTTTTTCATAGCACGACAGCAACAGATTTTGCAAAAATATTTTCCTTTTCCACGTTTCATGTATTTTGCTATCTCCTCTTCAGAGATAAAAGCCTCCTTCTCATCTGTAAACTGCAAGATGCTTTTTGGCTGATCAGTAACATCCATTTTCTCTTTAGTGAAATCAACAGATTCTACATCAACTTGTTCTTGATCACTGCTAGATTCCTGGCCCTTTAAATCTAGGAAATCTAAATCTGCTTTTCCACATTCACTGCTACTAAGCTCTGCATCAGAGTTCTCTTGGTTATCTTTCTTGAGCTTCTTTTGACAAGGATATAATGCATCTTCCTGAGCCAAAATATCATCTTTTGGATCTTCCATGGCCTCTGTTTGGACATCATACTCACCAGATTCAACTAATTTCTGAGATTCAGGGTGAATAACAAGAGATTTGGGAAGCTCAGAAAAAAGGGTATGTTTCCTTGATTCTGAGAAGAGAGCCCGTTTGCGGGGCTCAGAAGATGGTATGGTTTTCAGGGATTCAGGGAAAAGGGCAGATTTTCGGGGGTCAGCATCACCAGAAATCATAGGTTTTCGGGTCTCTGAAGCCATTTTAGCAGGTTCAGATGACCCAGGAGGGCCAGTTTTCCGGGATTCAGGGAAGACAGGTTTCTGAGGTTCAAGAAAAAAAGACGACTTCCAGACATCCGGAGACCCAGGAGGTACAGCCTTCTGGGACTCAGTAAAATCATTAGAGGCAGGTTTCCATGACTCTCCAGAAATAGAAGGTTTCCACTGATCAGAAGAAACCTTCCAGATTTCTGAGGATACTGAAGATTTCTGGTGATCAGGAGACACAGAAGGGCCTGATTTTCGGAGCTCAGATAATCCTGGAGGTCCTGACTTACGAAGGTCAGGGGACAATGGGGGAACTGCCTTGCGAATTTCAGGGGACAGTGGGGGACCTGACTTTCGGAGCTCAGGGGATAAAGGAGGGCCTGCTTTTCGAGCTTCAGGGGACAATGAGGGACTTATTTTACGGAGTTCAGGGGACAATGGAGGACCTGGTTTACGGGGCTCAGGAGACAGTGGGGGACCTGGCATATGGAGTTCAGGTGACAATGGAGGACCTGCTTTCCTGGCCTCTGGGGATAACGGGGGGCCTATCTTCCGGGCCTCAGGAGACAAGGGAGCTGGTTTACGAGCTTCTGGGGATGAGGGACTTGGTTTACGAGCCTCAGGGGACAATGGGGGACCAGTTTTACGGGTCTCTGGGGAAGAGGGACCTGGCTTCCAGAGTTCAGGTGACATAGGAGATGTCTTTCGAAGTTCTGGGGGTCCAGGCTTCCAGGCCTCTGGAGATGTGGTAGATTTCCATGAACCAGGTGATACAGGTAAAGGCTTCCAGGATCCAGGTGACATAGGTGGACTTGGTTTCCAAGGGCCAGGTGATAAAGGTAAAGGTTTCCAAGGTCCAGGTGATACAGAAGGAGCAGGCTTATTAGTAGTCTTCCAAGGTCCAGGTGATGCTGAAGGAGGAGGTTTCCAAGGTCTAGGAGATGTAGATACCACAGGCTTCCAAGGTCCTGGTGATACTGCTGAGGCTGGCCTTCTTGGCTCGGGGGACACAGCAGGTGATGGCTTCCAAGACTCAGGAGAAACAGCTGGTGATGGCCTCCTAGGTTCAGGAGATTCAGTCAGCGCTGGTTTCTGGGATTCAGGAGATGAACTTGGAGATGATCCCCAAGGCTCAGGGGAGGAAGCTAGAACTGGTTCTTGTGGCTCAGGGGAAGCTGACAAAGGAGTTCTCAATGTCTCTGTAAAATGAGAGAGCTTCTGGGACAAGGGATTGGCAACAGGAGACTTCTGTGGCTCAGGAGATACAGAAGTAAGTTTCTGTGGTTCCAAAGAAGCCAGAGGGACAAGTTCTGGGGACTCTGGAGAAGGAACAGGGGAAGGTTTCTGAGACTCAGGAAGGACAGGTTTTTGAAGGTCAGGGCCAGCAACAGAAAGTTTCTGTGACTCTACAGAAACAACAGAAGCAGGTTTATGGAGCTCTGGAGAACTAGCAGGGGTAGTATGAGGTGATTCTGAAGATTGAACAGGAGCAGATTTCTGTGACTCTGCTGAAAAAACAGGCACGGATTTCTGATTCTCAGATGAATTAGACATTTTCTGGGACTCTGGGAAGAGAGGGGTTTTCACAGGTTCTGTCTCCTTATCCAACTGTTTTTTCTGTTTATCATCCCACTTATCTTTTACTGAATGTTGGGATGTAATGTGATAATACACATTGCAGTACATTTTGCTGGTAAAGAAACATTTATGGCAGTGAAACAACTTTGCGGTTTTCTGGTAAAAAATCATTTTACCTAACCCCCCAGCATCCATTTCATCACAATACTCTGGATGGATGGTACCCATATGGATTTGTACATTTTCATAATCTGTGCCTTTGAAACTGCAGTGATCACATTCCAAACGTTCTGGTTGTTTACGAAGTTCTGGGAATACTTCCATTTTTTAAAAAATCTGTTACAACTTGCACAGGTCCTTTGAAATCACGTCAATGTTGCTGCAATAAAGTAAAAACCAGTTGAGTTATCATAATTTATACTCATTTAGTATTTTATTATTTGAATGCAATTCTTCCCCAACCCATTTGAGTTACATAATTACAAATAACCAAAAAATACTTAAGACACATTTGCTAGATGTACAATCTCTGTAAAGATTACTAGGATCTCAAAAAACCATTGAATCTGTGTCTTTGACCAGACTTAAGTGATTCTCAAAAACCACACTGCCTCAACACAATGATTTTGGAGCACTGAGTGACAAATGTTGAAACAAAATTCAGGATATTTTAGAGTTATGGCCTAAAGAATACAGATAGTGTTTTATATTTCCAGTCTTTGTCAAAAAGCATCAAATAATCTAGATGTTAACTTGGAAAAGATGGTAACCTTTAAAAGATAATTCCACAGATCTAGAATGACCCTCCAAGGAATCTTCCCATGTAGTATGATGCTACAATAGACTGTTACCAATAATGAAACATTACAAGTGTTTCTCTCCAAGTTTAACCCCTGAAACGCAGAGTATGGACAACAAAAGGGGGTTAGTTTCGATTATAAGCATAATGATCAAATACAGAATGATCTTATTTGCATAAGAAACAACGAAAATTTTCTCTCATCACCTATGTGCCATTTTTAATTAAAATATTCAAACATCATTACTAAGATAGATTTCACAAATGAATATAGAGCTACATTAAGTATATAACAAAAATGTGTTCTTTTAATTAAAATGTTCTGTAAAGGCCAAATGTATAGATTTTCATGTTGCTGAGTGTTTTTGAAATAATATATTAAAATCTTTCAGTTTTGCATTATGTTTTAGTGAATCAAAAAATTCCTATTAATTTTAATAGCTGTTACTGACAGTGCCATTATGTGTAAACTATCTGCAGGTGTTCTTTTTTTTCTTTTCTGAAGTA
>CM053580.1:143506843-143563779 GCA_028627135.1 Pseudochirops cupreus | reverse complement strand
GGCACTGCAGTTGGGAGATCCATTCTGCCCTACCAAAAAGTGACATAGGAGAGAATAGACTGGGGGAGGGGGGAAACACTGGGATGGCTGTTTTGGGGTGGTGGGCGGGGGAAAGACGGGGAGAAAATATGTATGTAAACTCAGTTGTGATACAGCAATCAATTAAAAAGTTTCTCTTTACCAAAAAAAGAAAAAGACTCCCACATTTCTGAAAAGTTTATTCTCTTAAGAAATTGAAACATTGCTATGCTATCTTTTTTATTCCATTAACTTGGACAATTTATACAGAAACAGTTTGTAAAATGAAAGTAAACTTCAGCCTAGTCTCTGTCCAAAATATAAATTTCAATTTAGAGGATGCTAGAATAATAAGTTTTTGCCACATTAGCAAAGAGAGGAAAAAGCTGTCTTGAATGAAATATTAAACTGAAATGTTGAACCAAAGCCATTATTTTACATGAGAAGACAATAACAGAGCATCTTTCATCATCTTAAAAACCTATGTTTTTTATGGAAAGGAGGGAAAGCATTTCCTCCAAAGACACCAAATGGAAGAAGATTCTTTTGACCAATTTAAAGTCATAACTCTCAATTCAGAAGTTTGTTTTTTTAATTTTAGTAATTATGTATGTATGTATATATTTAAATGTTTCCAGAATTCTGTATTTTCATATTTATTTTTAACTTCTTAAGTACTGCTCTGATGCCTCATAGTGGCAAATAGATTTTTATATTTTTTTTGGCCCAATTTTTTTTCAATTAACAAAAGTCTATTTCTTGCCCTCCCGCCTCCACCTCACCATTGGGGAAAAAAGTCTTATAGCAAATATGTATTACCAGACAAAATTAATTCTCATATTGGCCATGTCCAAAAAGTATATGCCTCATGTTATCCCTTCACTTAGTTCACACAAGTCTTCCAAGGTTTCTCTGAAACCATACCCTTCATCATTTCTTAGAGCATGATACTATTCCATTACATTCATATACCATAATTGTGTTCAGTCATTTCTCAACTGATAGGCACCCTACTCAGCTGTAAGAGTTTTGGGAGGGGGTTGCTTCTATAAAAAGAGCTACTATAAATATTTTTGTACCTATGGGTCCATTTCCTCTTTCTTTGATCTCTTTGGGGTATAGACTTAGTAGTGGCATTTCAGAGTCAGAGTACATATGCACAATTAAGTGGATTTGGGGGCATAGTCCTGAGCTGAGACCTTTGGTGGTTGGTCAGTCCTTTCAGTCATATATGATTTTTTGTGATCCCATTTGGGGTTTTCTTGGCAAAGATACTAGTTTGCCACTTCCTTCTCCAGCTCATTTGACAGATGAGGAAACTGAGGCAAACAGGATTAAGTGACTTGACCTGGGTCACACAGAAGAGTCTTCCTGACTTCAAGCCCAGTGCTCTACCCACTGTACCACCTAGCTGCCTGAGGCTTTTGGCACTTGAAGGCTATGGTGGTAGAGCCCAAGATCTTACAGGTTGGCAAGGCTTTGATTATGAGGTTCAGGTCTGTCATCTCATTATCAACCTGATTAATGATTAGAGAAGATTTCCTGCAGGCTGACTACTGGGTAATGAATTTTTCTGGCCAAAGCAATTCATGAAATCATACCCTGAGGTGTGGAGGGAATGTTCGCACTAATAATGTGATAGATCTTAGGGTGGCTTAAGCTGAGCAACTTTAATGCAGCAGTTCTCACTCTGTGGGTCACGACCCCTTTGGGGGTCGAAAGGGGCCATCTAAGACCATCGGAAAACACATATTTCCGATGGTCTCAGGAACCAAGACACTGATCCTCTATCCGTCCTTGGGTGGGTCCACCCACATGCAGATACGCCCACATACCAGTATAAAAGGGATGCAGCATTAAGAAGGTTGAGAACCACTGCTTTAACACCTCCTCCTGCTTTTTGAATCAGAAAGTAGAAAGTAGGTGGCCAAGTTCACATAGTCCAGGCTTTTGTTGCTATTCTGTGCTTGTTCATCCTTCCCTCTCAAAGAGGCCCAATGACTTCATGGGGTGATGTCTTGACTTTCCTGTGAATTGGATTTAAGTGAGCCAGGGGTGTGCAAAGTCATCAGCCTCACTTTTTCCTCCAAAGTCATTGAAGTCTAGTGGCAAGACAAAAGCCAAGCAACCACCCATGGCCCCGGGAGACTAGGCAAAGCTCATTTGAGAGAAAAACATTATAAATTTAGAGTTGGAAGGCACTTCAGAGATCAACTTCAACAGATGAGGAAATTGAGGCTTAGAGAGGTGACTTGGCTTATCCAAGGTCACACAGGTACTATCAGTGCCAGAATTTGCACCCAGGTCCTCTGATTCTAGGGTGTAATGCTGCTACATTACACACACACACACAAAGAAGTATTATACTAGGATATAGGAAGATGATGTCATTGCTTCCTGGGGAAAAAATCCCACAAGGAAGCTGGAACAGAGAATACACTAGACTAAGAATAGAAAATTATCATTACAATAGTTAAAGCAACTAAAAACGTCATATGGAAAGATATTAAATGTACCCAGGTCAACTGAGAAAGACCTATGGCTGCCCAGATATACCAAAGAAGGGAATAGAGTCAGGCATTAACATGTTCCCTGGTGTCAAAGGTGGGAGTAATGACTAATAGCAAAATAGACTCCAGCTGTATTAATGACTGACTTGGTAGCTTCATTAATTCAAAAATAGCTCTTAAATTACCAGACATAGTAGACAATTCAGCAACTCTGGCACAGAAGGTTAATTGCTTATATTACTATTGTGTCAATGTCCACATTTAGCTGTAGTTTAATACATTTCATAATCTAAAGTTACAATAAAACACTGGATGAACTTTATTTATCTGAAGTTTATTTAGTTTCCTATTTTGCCTACAGGATATTCAGTTCTCCATTATAGCCATCTCACTAAAGGCAGTTGTAAAATTGCTGCAGCAGGAACCAGAATACACTGCCCTACCCAGAATGCTACATAGGATTTGTTTGCTGTCCATGGGGATAGAAATCAGAACTCACAGAAGGAGACAATGTGGTGCCACGGGGAAAGTCTCTGGAATCAGAACCTTAGTTCAAAAACTGCTCCTAATATGTACTCCCTGTGACTTTGAGCAGGTCACTTAATCTTCCTAATAATCAATTTCGTGGTCTGTAAGATGATGGAGTTAGACTAGATGACCTCTGAATTTCCTTCCAACTCTAGATCTTTGATCACATAAAGGCTAATTAAGATTCTGGAGCTGATGGGGTGCAGATTCTGGGAACCCCCTTGAACTCTCCTTGAATCTTCCCACTTGATCTGGCATTCACCTGAGGCTATAAGCTTTCCATTATGGCTATGCCCAAATTTCTGTTACCCTTAACCTAGCCTAGCCCTCTGTGGTCTGTTATCTCCAGGTAGCCTACAGCTACTTCCCACCCTTAATCCCATTCTCTAGGTTCCAGGGGTCTGACCTGTAGTCACCCCAATCCCATCAAGATCCTTCTTAGACTCCTCCTCATGATCCTCCTGGGACCCCTCCTTCCATCACTCCAGACTACTTGGCCCTCCCACAGTCTTTCTGTATTTTAGATCCATC
This sequence comes from Pseudochirops cupreus, assembly GCA_028627135.1. Classification (NCBI taxonomy): domain Eukaryota; kingdom Metazoa; phylum Chordata; class Mammalia; order Diprotodontia; family Pseudocheiridae; genus Pseudochirops; species Pseudochirops cupreus. The sequence continues at coordinate 143,560,192 of CM053580.1, read as the reverse complement.
TTACCATGTGAAGGGGCTCAGATTCAGTCTGGACTGCTGTCATTAGCGATATAAACGCTCAGATTCCTCAAGAGTCTAACCCAATATGGCAAACCTTTAATAAATTTTGTTTATCTTTGGCTGAAAGAAGGCTTGGGTTGAATTCATTTGGGCAGGACCCATATGTTGCTAGTTTGGGGTCCCAACACCCCTAAATCTCAACAGACTCAACAAAGGATGCCTTTATCACACAACATCTATATTTTTTAAACATTTCTCCCACTGGGGTAAATAGGATATGCTAAAGGTTTGTTTTGTTTTCTTTTTTTAATACCTATTTGCCTCTCCAACCCAGGGACTGAGATCAAGATCGTATTTGTTTAGGATCCCAGAAGAAAATAAACACAGCTGTCCTCACTCCTCCCCTACCATTTCACTCTCTCTTACTTACACACCTTTATTTAACTCCTGCAGCACTAGCAAGCTGATGACATCAATCTGGAAAGAACTATTAGCTCACAAAATATCCCAACCCGAGACATACCTGGAACAGTCTTCGATTCTCAGTGGAGATGGAATGCACAAAGTGAGGGGAGAACTATCACGAGGAACCTGAACCTTTCTGCAGACTCACGGGCTAAGGACTTATCACTTTCTCTTATCTCACATGATATTCTTTGCCCACTAAAAAAAGAAAATCACTTCACATACAATATCAGGGGAGCACACTGGACACCACAATAAATAAAAGGTGGCGTAGTGACAATATGGGAACGATGGCACATCTCTCTTGGCTACCCCAGTTCAAGGTCATTCATTCCTCTGAGATAGACATGGCAAAGTTGGAACATTCCCCACACACTTATCTGATGAGGCTACTCTTTTTCTTGAGACCTGAAGCTATTTTCTAAGCAACAAACACCAAGAGTTTGGTGGTTCTTCCCCCCTTCCTAGGAGTCTAGACAACTACTTTATTACCCATCATCTCTGGATGATTTTTAATGTGCTCCTTGCCTGACTGGGTGGGCAAGGTTAAAGCTTTCTTCACTGAGCTCTGGGCAATATTGGCGTGCCATGGCCAAGCCTCCTCTGCTAATGTGTTGTAGAGTGCTGAGGCAATTAGCCAAATGCTCCAAGGGGAACAAAAAAAAAAAGAAAGAAAGAAAAGAAAAGAAAATACCTAAGCAGCCTTAATTGGCAGGAAAAGAGGAATGCTTTGATAATTTGGGGAAAGGGAAGTATCTTGGTGGTCCTATGAATAAGAGTATGGACTTGCAATCAAGGAAACCTGAGTTCAAATCCCTACTCAGACACTTATAAGCTGTATGACCCAAGGCAGCCTCAGTTTCCTTATCTATAAAATGAGGTCATTGTGAGAATCAAACAAGAGAACTCAAAGCTTGTTTTGCAAGCTTTAAAACTACACACACACACACACACACACACACACACACACATATACACCTATCTAAGTATATGTATATGTATTTATATAATATGCATATATGTAAACACATGCATATGTACACATATATACATATATCAGCTAATTTTTCTCTTGTTTTTTTTGGAGAGTAATTGGGGTTAAGTGACTTACCCAAGGTCACATATTTAGTAAGTGTTAAGTGTCTGAGGCCACATTTGAACTCAGATTCTCCTGACTCCAGGGCTGGTGCTCTATTCACTACACCATCTAGCTGCTACTAGCTATTATTATTATTATCATCAAAATATTTATATGCTCCATTATGTCAGTAGTGAACAGGCTTCAGTTCAATGTCTACTATTAATGTTAAGAATATTAGTTACTAGGGGAATACTCAAATATACTCTTCATGTGGGTAAACACAAGATATAGAGCTGGAAATAACCTCAACTAGAGACCAACTTTCTTGATGAAAAGGAAAAATAGGTCCCTAGAGTTAGAGTGACTTAAGCCAAGACAAATACATGTGATAAAATAAGAACACTAATGTTTGGTCATTTCAATCATGTCTAATGCTTCATAACCCCATTTGGGGTTTTCTCAACAAACATGCTGGAACGGTTTGCCATTTCCTCCTCCAGCTCATTTTACAGATAAGGAAACTGAGGCAAACAAGGATAAGTGACTTGCCCAGGGTCATGCAGGTTAGTACGTGTCTGAGACTGGATTTGGACTCAGGAAGATGAGTCTTTCTGATCCTAAGTCCAATGCTCTATCTACTGTATCACCTAGCTGCCCCAACAATGCTAATAATGTCTGTCGTTGGCAAAGAACTTCATATATGTTATTACCAGTCCCAAGTGCTTTGGCTCCAGATCCTCCAGTGCTCTTTCCACAAAAACCTTGCTGCTTCAGCTTCTCTTAGGAAGCTCAATTGATAATGGAAAAGTACTTAGCTGTTTCACAGGATCAGCAATTTAGAGCTAGAAGGATCCTCAGAGATCATATCTAGTACAGTCCCTTCTCCTCATTTTACAAATGAAAAAATAGGTTCAGTGAGACTGAAACACTTGCCTAAGGTCACTATAAGTAATATCAGAACAAGGATCATCCATTCTTTTTGTTCAACAAGGTCTTTATTGTGCACATATTATGTACACAACTGTATGCTGGGGATAAAATGACATCTTCACACCCAAGGCCGGAAACAAAAGATTTGGATTAGGGGAGGAAAGGGAAAAGAGCAGAAGTAAAGGCAAGGAAAAGAGAATGGGCATTGTATGAATGAACACTAGTCTGGTTAGAACAAAAGTTGTGTGTTTGGGAATAACTGGGGGAAAAATAACTTAGGTAAGATGGAATCAGTTAATGAACTTGAATGCCAATTTGAGGAATTTGGACAAGATCTAGAAGACAAGCGGGATGTAGTGAGGTCTTCTACAGACCAATGATATGAAGAAAGTATAGTTTTATTGAGATTTATCTGGATGTGAAAAAAGTATTAGAGAGAAGAGACACTCAAGATATGGAGATCTGCTAGGAAGTGATTTACAATAATCCAGGCATAAGACAAAGAGAGGCCAAACACACAGAGTAGATGCTTAAGTCCTGAAATCATAGACCACTATTCTCTAACAAGAGAGAAAAATGGCCCATGCATCTTATACAGCAGTTGTCTTCATTCAGTAAAATGGAACCAAAGTTAAATTGTTCATTTGTACTTGGAGATTGTCAACTTCACAAATAGGATGGGTTGGGCTAGATCAGAGAATCCCAGATTTGAGAAAGACCTCAGAGGCCTTCTACTTCAACCTGTACCTAAAGAATTCTCAGAAAGTGTTAAGCTGTACTTTCTGGCTGGCTAAACTGGAAGACTCCCAGGCAGAGAATAACTTATTCTACTTTTCAATAGTTCCAACTTTTAGGAAGTTTTTTCTTGTATTCAGCCTAAATTTGTCTCTTTAAACTTTCACTCATTGCCCGAAATTCTACCCTCTTAGGCCAAGTAGAACTCTCCCACATGACAGCTCCTCAGATTCCTGAAGATATTTGTCCTCCCCATCCTCAACCCAAATCTTTAGGTATAAGCATCCCTACTCTTCCAAATGCACATCATATGCTCCCTAACCACTCTTCTGGAATCACGTACCTGTGAAATTTCGTTTAAATATCAAATCTATCATTTATCCATATTAAATTTCCAGATTTCTTTTTAATAGATTTGAGCCAATATTCTAGCCAAACAATACGTTTCTGAAGCCTGACAGCCATGTAATGCATCAACTGTTCCTCTCAACTTTGGGTCATTGAACTGCATGCTGATGGACAAGACCTCAGACAACATTTTAAGGTCCCTTTCAGTTCTAACATTCGATTACTATAATATGGCATTCTGTCTATCTTTTAGATCTACATCTAGGAATTCTTACAACTAGAGTCAAGTTGAGGAAGAGGAAGATCCTCTCCCATTAAGACACAATTGCCCTGGGTGAAGGAGAAAGGGAAGTATATGCAATAAAGAGCCCAACCTGTGCCTTCTAAGCCCCAGGCAAGAGGCAGGGGGGAGGGGCAGCGGTTCCTGAGAAAGGAATGCAGGGGTCCTGGGGCCAGGTAAGGGAGCAGATGTGGTTGTACTGCATGTCATGATCTGGCGGATGACCATAAGATTCCGGGACCAAATGTCAAACATGACACTCCCCACAGAAGTTGGCAACCTAGTCAGCCCATCCTAATTTCCATCCTACTCAGTACTGTGTATACTATGTTACCAAAAACCCTAACTTCAAATGTTAGGCGGAGTTGGATTACACAGAGTATAGAACAAAATAGAACAAAAGAATAGTCTCTTTAGCCTCATCTGTAAATGGGGGTAATGTTTGCATTACCCACTATACAAGGTCAGTGTGAGGAAATACTTGGGAAGCCTAAAAGTAACTTTGTAAATATGACTTATCACTATTAAACTGACCAAAAAAAAAAAAACAAAAACAAAAACAAAACAACCAAACAACAGAACCAGCAATTAATGGTGAGTGCTACTGGAAAGAAGAGCGGCTGGTCCAAGTAGGTGGCATACCTAAGCAGATTTACAATCCCCGTAGACATTCCCCCTGAGTTATCTTTCTCTGTCACTTCTGTGTCTTGACAAGAAACACTTCCCTGTAGATAACCCATGAGCGCATCCAAAATTAAATCACTCTCCAACTGCCCTTGTCCACAGAAACCAAAGGCAAGTATTTCAGGTTCTCTCTAATTCCCAATACACGTTCCCCTTTGATTAAAAATGAAATACTCTTTCTCTTCAAAAACTCTAAGTCATAAAAGCCAGCTCTGTGTGCCCATCCATGTAAACCTGCTGACTTGTTCTATCTCCCAACTACTGTTTCAAGGTCCTTTATTCTTTCCCTGCTGCAATGAAGTGTTTTTAGATATCTCTGCACAACAATTAAGATACCAAAAAGTATCTCTTAAGTGCCTTCTATGTGCCAGGCTCTTCAGGGACAAGTACAATGAATGAATACTTTTCACAAAGAGCTTACATTCTAACCCAATGTCATTGAAAGAATTTGGGGCTAGAAGTTATGGAATCAAAGATTTGTGATGAGGAAACCAAGGCTGAGAGAGTTTAAATTGCAGAACCAGATTTAAAGCCAGTTGTTCTGGGTCCAGATTCAATGTTTTTTCTAGTACATATATCAGGTTTTAGTCCCACTTGAGCCTTTTATTTCTGTGGTTTTTCAAGTTTCTTCTTAATGTCTGTTGGTTGGTAGCTTTTGTAACACTGAGCAATAGACAAGTAGGCAACAGTGATACCATGGGATCACAGATATTTCACTTGAACTTCCTGGCCCTCAGCTTCTTCATCTACAATATTAGCTTACATCAGATGGTCTCTGAGATTCTTTCCAGCTTTAGTTGTATGTATAATGGAAATAACACAAGACTTAAAAGTACAAAAACCTGGGAGCATCTATAACCAACTGTTACTAACTGTATGACTTTTTTTCTTTTTTTAATGTTGTTTATTTTTATTTTTCTCTCAATTACATATAAACAAAGAATTTTAACATTTGCTTTTTAAAATTTTGAGTTCCAAATTCTCTCCCTCCCCTCTGCTTGAGAAAGCAAGCAATTTGATATAGATTATACATGTGCAGCCATGCAAAACATTTCCACATTAGCCATGCTGCAAAAGAAAACACAGACAAAATAAAACAAGAATAATAAAGATGGTTTTTAAAAAAGGATGCTTCAATCTGCATTCAGACTTCATCAGATCTTTCTCTAGAAGTGGATAGCATATTTATCATAAGTCCTTCAGATCAATGTATTGTTGAGAATAACTAAGTTATTCATAGATGATCATTGCATAATATTGCTATTACTGTGTACAGTGTTTTCCTGGCTCTACTCATTTCACTTTGTACAAGCTCATGTAAGTCTTTCCAGGTTTTTCTGAAAGCATCCTTTTCATCATTTCTTATACCACAATAATATTCCATCATAAAAATATACCACAACTTGTTCAGCCATGCCCCAAGTGATGGTCATCCCATCAATTTCCAAAAAACTTTGTCACCACAAAAAAAAGTTGCTATAAATATTTTTGTACCCATAGGTTCTTTTCCTTTTTCTTTGATCTCTTTGGAATACAAACCGAGTAGTGGTATTATCTAGTCAAAGGGTATGAACAGTTTGATAGCCCTTTGGGCATAGTTCCAAACTGTTCTCCTGTGTGGTTGGATCAGTTCACAACCACATCAACAATGCATTAGTGTGCCTTTTTTTCCACATTCCCTCCAGCACTTGTTATTTTCCTTTTCTGTCACATTAGCCAAACTGATAGGTGTAGTTTGGTATCTCAGCAACTGAATGACTTTAAATGTCATTTAATCTCTCTCAAATGTCCTAATCTGCAAAATTAAAACATACCCAGAAATCATCCCTTCCAGATCTAAAACTATGTGTGCTCATGCTCTTACTCTTTCTTATTTTCTCTCTCTCTCTCTCTCTCTCTCTCTCTCTCTCTCTCTCTCTCTCTTTCTTTCTCTTTCTCCTGCCTCTACCTCACTTTCTCTCCGTTGCTTTGGCATTACTATTTTATTATAACCTTATATCTGTGGCATCATGAGGAGAAAATGTCACCCTTCAATAAAAGGTTCTATATAAGTAGAAAGCATAAGCTAATTTTTCTTATTGATCAGTTTGTGTACAGTGGCCCTCGTTTTTAAAAAAAAATACCTTACATATAACTCTTTTTCTTTCACTTTCCATAGCATTTTGGAGACTTTAAGGCAGCAGCTCTCAACCTGTGTGTTGCGACCCCTTTGGGGGTCGAATGGAGTCACCTAAGACCATCGAAAAACACATATTTCCAATGGTCTTAGGAACCAAGACACCGCTCCTCTATCCGTTTCCAGGCGGGTCTACCCACATGCAGATATGCCCACATATGAGTATTAGAGGGTCACAGCATTAGGAAGGTTGAGAATTGCTGCTTTAGGGGATCAGTCAGAAGACTAGAAGCAAACTTTACTGAGCAGTGCCTGTACTGTCATAGAACATGTAGATGGTTATTATTACCATCTAGGAGGAGAAAACATTTCTTTTAAAAAGATACAATGTACACAGAAAAAGTTTCAGTTCTTACTCTGAGAATGCACTAAAGATGCTCCATAACCACTTGGCTCAAGGTCTCATATCACCATCATTTAATTCACTTATTAACTCACTGAAAAGATACATCTGTATTTCACTGCAATGTGATTATTTCTCATATTAAACATCTCGTTGGCCAGGGACACCCATGTAATGTAATAAGCAGCTTCCAGAACCCCACAACACACGGATTTAAAATGTTAATTAGCTCTAAATCAGCAACATAAGAGATTCAGTACTCCAAGAAAAACAAAGGAGGGGGATGGAAGGCAAACTTAAAGTAGACCAAGAGCCAAGCTCAAACTGCTATAAACTCTATCACTGATTTATCATGTGGTTTCTAAATCAACCAAATCCACCAACAAACATTAATTAAGCCTCTACTACGTGCCAGGCACTGTGTTAGGAAATAGGATAGAAATGGACTAAGGTATAATTTTTAGGGAATTTGAATCCAAAAAGATTTTATAGAGACAGGGAAAAATAGGCAGAAATAATCTAAAAAGTAAAGTATATCAGTGAAAAGTATAGGGTAAGAATAATAACAATGATGATCATAATAATAGTTTACATTTAATAGTGTTTTTCATACATGGCATCATTTGGTAGGATACTTAAGGAGCATTATCAAATTATACTTATTTGTATAATGAAAGTCTAACTCTATACTCAGATGATGATCTAGCATTTATAATGGAACACAAACTGAGCATGGCAACATGCAATTGTCAAGACGTTACAATATTTAAAAGGATCTGTGATTCTGTTGGTGTGGAAACTCCCTTCATTGATGCACATTATATCCACTATACCATTAGATTTAGAGTTAGAAAGGTCCTTAGTGGGAAATCAAATCCAACCTCTTCATTTGCTGGTGAAACTGAGGCTTAGGAAAATTAAGTATCTTGTACAGGGTCCTACAGCCAGTATCTGAGGCAGGATTAAAACCCAGGTCCTCCTGACTCCATCTCCAGCACTGCTCACTACAGCATACTATTCCTACCAGCCAGTTTTCAAGCATTTCAGTGACACACACAAAAATCTTGTAATCCTGGAGGTATCCTGCTGACGATCTTCTAGGAACTTAGCTAGTTTGTTCCTCCGGTGAAGGACAGTGCCCCTCACAAGGTTTATCTTCACAAGCCTTTCCATTTTAGCAGGATCTGCCAGAGATTATACTCTGCCATCAAAATATTTGGAAGCTCAGGACCACCTCTATAAAACTACTACCACCACTATCACTAGACAATAAGTCAGTATATAAAATGCCTTCAGGAGAGAAGTTATCAAAAAACACAAGGGAAATAATGGGCTATATGAGTTGGGAGAGGAAAGGTGCTCCTTTCTTCCATATTCACCAAGTATAGATAGAGAGGTAGCCTAGATGGCCCAGTGGATAGAATGCTGGGCCTTGGGTCAAGAAGAACTGAGTTCAAATTAGTCCTCAGATACTTACTAGCTATGTGACCCTGAGCAAGTCGCTTAACCTCTATCTGCCTTAGTTTCCCTAAATCCCATAAAGTATTTCTTCCCAGGATTGTTGTGAGGATTAAATAAGATAATTGTAAAGCATTTAGCACAGAGCCTGGCATATTGTAAGCGATTTACAAATATTAGTTGGTCTTACTATGGCTACTATTATTACTACTATTACCGTTACTACTGCTACTACTGTTACTGCTACCACCACCACTTCTACTACTACTACTACCACTACTACAACTACTACTTCTACTATTACTACTACCACTACTACTACTACTACCACTACCACTTCTACTACTACTACTACCACTACCTACTACTACTACCACCATTACTACGACTATTACTTTTACTGCTACTACTACTACCACTACCCAGTACTACTACCATTACTACTACCACTACTATGACTACTACTTCTACTACTACTACTACCACCACTACCTACTGCCACGACCACTACCTGTTACTACTACCACTACTATGACTACTACTTCTTCTACTACTACTACTACTACTACTACAATGACGATGATGACGACTACCACTACTACTGCTACTACCACTACTTCCCAGGTTCTCTTGATGATAAAATGAGATATTTGTAAAATGTTTTTGTAAAGCTTAAAGCACTTTTGTAGTTTTATCATTTTTGCAGTTGTATCCAACTCTTTGTGACTCCATTTGGGATTTTCTTGGAAGAGATACTAGAATGGTTTACCATTTCCTTCTCCAGCTCATTTGACAGATGAATCAAACTGGGTTAAGTGACTTACCCAGGGTCATACAACTAGCAAGAATCTGGAGCCAAATTTGAATTCAAGAAGATGAGTCTTCCTGTCTCCAGGCCCAGCACTCTATTTACTGCACCACCTGGCTGTCTATCCTTAGATCACTATAGAAATATTATTATTATTATTTCTCATTATTATATTCAATTGAGTCCCAGATTTTTGTTGAGATAGACTCAAAGTAGACAAAAATAATAAAAAAAAAGGAGTTAGTCTCTTTGAAGAACTCAAAAACCAGATTTAATCTATTTCTTAGACCTAGGTTATATACATAGATATACACATATACACACACATACACACATATATATATACATACATGTATATGTATAATAAATACACACATAGGTTATCATTCTTTATAATTAGTATTTAAGTACTTATTCAAATAAATTTGTGTTTTTAAGGACAACTGACAATGTGTTATATAATCTCTTAAACTAATTAACAAGGATAGTAGCTGAGGGGTATGACGAAAAGAATGCAGGGATGGTTAACAGACAGGATAAATGCAGTATTTATAGGATGAAGAATATTCTTATAGGCTCCCAAGGCAGGTTCAAAAGAGAAACAAAATTCTCCAAATATTCTGGCCCCACACTTACAAATTCTTCCCCAGTTTGACCATCAAGAAAGCAGCAAGTCTTTCTAACATTTCTTCAAACAATATTTCTTACAGCATAATGAAACATTCCACACTTAGTGTGTTTTGAAAATAAGTTGAAAGCAAACTCCTTCAGATGCGAAAATTTTTTAAATTATTTTAATGGCAATCATTTAAAAATGTTAACAGCTCTGCACACTGAACAAAGTTTAACTCAAAAATGCATCTATTTATTTTGTCTCTATATTGAATGGCCCCAAAACGTAAGATCCTCATGGGCCAGGACTGACTCTCTTTTATCTTCCTATCTCTAGAGCTTAGTAGGATTTGGAACACAGTAGGTTCTTAATATATGCCACTAAATTGCCATGTTTGCATTTCCTTTTGATGGTTTTTCTATTCCTTCTCTTGAGGTCATCCTTTAAATAATCCTGCTACTAAATTAGAATGGCAATGTCCTTTTTCAATCTTTTGTGGGCTAGGAAACGAGATAATTGAGCTTGATTATGAACAGCGTGTAAGGAAAGAATAATAGGTTTTGAGTGAGGCCCTGTTTTACAAGTGAAGCATATGAGTTTTGAAGCATTGGCTTTGTGACATCAATTTCAGCTCTCAATGACTTTTTCTATACTCACTTCTTGGTTCTCAGCTATGTTCTGCATAAATGAGGTTGCGGAATAAGAGCACTTGAAATAAGTAAGATATTACCAGAAAAATACTCCAATAGCTTTGTTTTTTTCCCCCTAAAGGGACTAGTAGAGTAAAACAAGCTGGTATTTATTCTATCAAATCAACTCCTCCCTCAATTTGGCAAAATCTCACTACCAGATGGTGAGTGCCACATAAAGAAAGTTTTCACAATCTTCAGGTACAGATAGAAGGTGAAAGATGGTTGAACAATTTTGTTCTAACATCTGATAAAAACTGAGCCAAGGTAGCATTTCCAACAGCAGGCAGTTTCATATTGCAGATACCCTAAACCTGAATTGTTAAGTCTACTCTAAGAACATCAGCAGAAGACTAAACTCTGAATCGCTAATGCTGACATTCTGGAGGCAACTACATAGTCAAAATATCTGATTTTGCTTTAAAATCATACCTTTAAAAATTATCTCGTTTGTGTTTTCAAGAAAACAAATAAGCCATGTGACCTTGGGCAAGTCATTTAACCCCAATTGCCCTGCCTTTCCCCCTCCAAAAAAGAAAACAAATAAGTTATAGATAACCACAAAATCTTTGTATTGTTCAAATAATCATAGGATCAGAGTTGGGAAAAGACCTCAAAGGTCATCTGGTCAAATTCAATTATTTTCCAGATGAAGAAATTGAAACTCAAAGAAAGAATTTCCCCAAGGTCACTCAAGAATTAAAGAGTCAAAGACAGGCTTCAAACCAACCCAGGTTTTCTCATTTCAAATTCAAAATTCTTTCAAAGGCCTTCACTGCCTCCAACTCCCAATACATTCTTTAACAAATGACCTCCCAATCATAGAACACTGCAAATTTTTTAGCTTTCCCCTTCTCCCCCAAAGACCTCCAAATAAGCTTCCACAACAGAAGGACTCCTAAAAAGAAATATTTCAACTCTCCATAAGCAAAAACTAGATATTTATATTTCATGTTATCTTAATTCTTCCCTTGTTTTCATGTGTAATACGGATAGTCAGTTAAGAACTTTGGATCAATTATGTAGATAAAAGAAGTCCTCTCTCTTCCTCCATCTCCCTCCAAGAAAAAAAAAACCTGCACCTAATACACAGATAATCGATACCAGAATGGGGTTCAGTTGTATTATTTTTCATTATATGAATGAGAAACATCCTAGTTGTCCAGGTTTTATCCTGCATTCAGTTCTTCCTAACTGAATTAATGATTTCCCAAAATCAAAGAATCACTTTAAGTTCATTTTCCTCCAGAAAAAATATGTACATAAAAAATATGTAATAAAATACTACCACTTTATCAAGTTAACTTGGATTGTGTGGCTATAACATAGCAACAGAGACTAAAAGCATTTATAAACTATGTCAAATTGCTTACCTTCTCAATGACAGTGGGTGTGTAGGGAGGAAGGAAGAGAATGTGGAACTCAAAGCTTTAAAAAATGAATGTTAAAAATTGTTTTTACATGCAACTGGAAAATAAGATATATAGGCAATGGGGTATAGACATCTCTCTTGCCCTACATGAAAATAGAAAGCATGGGGATAAGAGAAGGGGCAGGAGAGGATGATAGAAAGGAAGAGAGATTGGAAGAAAGGGTAATCGGAATGTACACTGTCCTGGGGTGGGGAGAAGGGGAGAGATGTAGAGAAAATCTGAAATACACAATCTTGTGGAAGTGAATGTTGAAAACTTAAAATAACTAAATTTAATTTTAAAAATATTTTAAGAGAGAAACTAAAAGAACAGATAGAAATTCTGCTTCCAGAAGATACAAACAAAAATCAGCTGTATTAATTTGTTGCTTCACATAACTAACTAAAACTAGCACCCAACAATGGGTGCATAAAACTGATGAAGAATTAGCCTCAGGAAACAGTTTCAATGTTCCCTAAGTAAATGAACAGTCCTTGACTATTCCAATCTGTTCATATAAGCAGTCCTAATAATTGATGCAGATGGTCACAAGATCAATTAGGTTAGAGTGATCTGTGCCGGCCATGAAGACTGCCGTAATGAATGATCAGGTCATTCTGCAGTTCAGTTCACCTACTTCGAAAAGACACAGCTTAAATAAAAGAGAAATTTCATTAAGTGGTTCTTTTTTTTTTCTCTATTCATTACACTGACTTCTGTATTCTTGTAAAGGACAAGGGGTCCTTACTTGAAGTAGCTTCAAACTCCTCCAAAGGATCTTTTTTTAGATATTTTTATGTGCTTTATCCTAAAATTACAACACCCTCCTTTCCTCTAAAAGAAAAGGAGTTGGGGGAAGGAAAAGGGATGTAGAGAATTTTTTTTTAAAAAGAAAGGTCCAGGAACAGGCAGTATCCAGAAATGTGAGAGTGCAAATACTTTAGAAAGCAGGAGTATGCCTTACAGAAGGCATAAGTGATTCAGGGCAACAGAACAACTGTTTTGTTTTTAGTTGTTCCAGTTTTATCTGATTCTTGGTTTTCTTGGGGGTTTTTCATTTGGGGTTTTCTTGGCAGACACTGGAGTGGTTTGCCATTTCCTTCTCCAGCTCATTTGACAGATGAAGAAACTGAGGCAAAAGGTTAAGTGACTTCCCCAGGGTCACACAGCTAGTAAGTGTCTGAGGTCACATTTGAACTCAGGTCCTCTGACTCCAATCCCAGTGCTCTCTTGTACCACCTAACTCCCTGTAGAAAAGCTGTTAACTCTATGCTTCAGAAATCCTGATATTTAGAAATAGCTGTGACCTCACTAATCAGAGAATTCCAAGACAAAGAGCTGAATCCAACTCTTAGCTTGGGATGGTTCCTAACAATCATAAAATGAAGTTCGCATCTTCCCAGGAAGCCCGAACCAACTAACAAATAGCATCAACAAACTGTTACTTGCTTTTGTTGGGAAACAGAGGCAGCTTGAAAACAGTTGAAAACAAACCATTTTGCCACAGAGAGGAGAATGAGTTATGAATCCATTCAGTGCCCATTTAAGTGTTTTATGGGGACACAAAAATGAGGTTTCTGGAAATGAACCCACGTAAAACATAAATAGAACATCTTTATTTTTCGTAAAAGAAGTCATCAGTATGAAGTACACAAACCAGTTCCCTTTTTCCTCTCCCCTCCTGGGGCCTGTTTGGAAAGTTTGTACGCCCTTGAAATCTCTCACCTGAGAACGGACAGACCTCTTTCACATTGGGTGGAACAAGAGCAATGACCTGTTACCTGAATGGAAATGCTGAGGGCTGTATCCTAGTCACCCAAGGAAAGAGCTCAGGCAAGGGAGTTCACAGTGGTTAACCTTCTGGAACACATTAGCTATACCAAACTCCCCAGTGCCCAGACTAAACAAGCCTGCTCGGTTCTTGATTTTATTCCCTAACAGGAAATGATTCAGATATAGTTCTACGCAGATAATAGATGGCAAGACATAAATGACACCCATGTGTTCTAATATGTTTTACTGTAAAACAATGAGACATAACATTTCTACAGCTCCAGCATACCCAAAGGCCTGCTCTTTTTTCAGTGTCCTTTGTAAAATTAACAAGGATAGGAAGTGGTAGGGAGGGGTGAAGGGGGCTGGAGGGAGAGAAATAAGGCCAAGAGAAGCTATGTGGTGATGATTCTTATCTTTTGGATCAATATGCATCATCTAATTTTCTCAGACCATGCATTTTAATAGAAAAATGCCATCATTTTATATGAAGATGAGAAATGAATTGGAATTTGACAGAATGTCGGCTATAAATAAAAATAGATAGTAGATAAAGGTCACAGATTATGCAAGTAAGAGAAATTTTTTACTGAGTAATTACATTTTTTGAGGGCAGCAATTCTTTAACCAAGTTTGGTGTTAGAAGTACTACATAAAATCAGAACTTAAGATAATTAGATAATATATACTAGATTCAATTCCTCTCCCACCCCTACCCGTAAGCCTAAGGTGGGGGGGGGGGGAAGGAGGGAGGGGCTCTGTAAACTTTCCAGATTTGAGAGAGGTTATGAGTCTTCTAGACTTTAGCATTTGCCCACCTTCTTCACCTTACAATGTTTGGGGTTTTTTTTAAACCAGGTGAAAGCAGTTGTGTCAATCATACAAAGGTCATATAGCTAGTTAGTAGTTGAGCTGGGAATAGCACCTAGATCTAGATGTAAATCTAAATCCCTTTTCTTTTTGTCCAGTGATCTTTTAACCATTATCACATTACCTCCCTAGCAATATAATAGAAAAAAATATATATTAAGTCCTGCCTAGATAAACTTGTATTACTCCAGAAATATGATTTCTGGCATCATATCGCTGCCAGAATTTCCAAGTTATTATTCATCACATAACTTCTACATGCCCCCAGGGATACTCTCTAACTTAATGAATTGCAGAACAAGTGCCAACCTGAATTGGTAGAGGGGATTTCCTCATCCGGGATTTCTCCATACTAATAATATCACAAGTCTACTCCTTTTCACTAGCCTATTGACAATCCTAAAGTATAGATTCAGGGAGAGGCTGTGCACCGTGGCAAGAGGAGGTGCCAGATTCATATCAGGCCACCCCCAGATGGTGCACTGGGATGGGGACTGGTGCCAACTGGCAGCTTTGTTGCCCACTTAAATATGTTGGCATGATGTCTAATCTGCTCATTTCAATTTATACAACCAATCTCATGTTTCTTGCAATTCCTTATGTTGGTCATTGTGTTAATATAACAGTTTGTTTAGCAGATTCCCCAATTAATGAGAATTCATTTTGTTTCCAGTTTTGTTTTGTTTGCTTTTTGCTAACACAAAAGGTGCTGCTATGAATATTTAGTATATGGGGACCTTTACTTCTATTTTTGACTTCCTCTAGGGTTATGCCTCTTAATAAAATCCCCTAGAGGAAAGGGTTTGCAAAGTTTTGTGACCTCTATCGAAAGATCCCAAATTGTTTTTACCCAGATTTCTGGTCCGATATTAGAGTGGCATCCCTTTATCCCTAAATGCTTATGTCTTATCATCTTTGCCAATTTGGCGGATGTGCCTTGAAATCCCTGAATTGTTTCCATTTGCATTTTATTCAATCATCAGTCAGGAAGCATTTATTAAGCACCTGCTATTTTCCAGGCATTGCTCTAAGCCTTGGGGAATCAAAAAAAGGCAAAAACAGAACCTCTTTCCTCAAGAAACTTACCTTCTAATCAGGAAAGCAACCGATATATAAATAACTAGGTCCTTACAAGATACATGCAGAATAAATGGAAGACAATCTTCGAAGGAAGGTGGTAGCAATTAGAAGAACCAGCACAAGGTGGTCTTTAAACCGAGTCTTGAAGGAAGCCAGGGAAATTAAGAAATTTAAGGAAATGAGGTAGAAAGCAGGGCTGTGGGGCCCAGAAGCTAAGAGTTGGGAATGGACCAGTCATATGAAAATGACAGAATGGAGGGAGCAAACTCTCTAAGGGGAGGAAATAAGTGGTGAGACCTAGACACATTGCCTTTATGCAAGTGCCTTTGGTTCTGCAGGTATGAAAACTGATCTCTTATGGGAAGCAAGAGAGAAATGGTATTATTCTCTTGATACCTGCCTTCGAATTTGAGTCCTGTTTTTTAATCATTACACTGTTTATGATAAATTTACTCGAGTGTT
The DNA here is from genome assembly GCA_028627135.1 of Pseudochirops cupreus. Lineage (NCBI taxonomy): Eukaryota > Metazoa > Chordata > Mammalia > Diprotodontia > Pseudocheiridae > Pseudochirops > Pseudochirops cupreus. The sequence goes on along the minus strand of CM053580.1, from coordinate 143,543,985 downwards.
AGGTAGGTGGCATAGCAAAAAGAGTGCTAAAGTTGGAGTCAGAAGACCTGAGATCAAATCCTACTTCTCACACATATTGGCTAAGGAACCTTGTGCAAATCATTTAAGGAGGAAGGGAAGGGAAAGGAAATAAGCATTTATATAGCACCAACTATATTCCAGGCACTGCGCTAAAGCTTTTTACAAATATTCTCCCATTTTATACTCCCAATGACCCTGGGAGGTAAGTGCTATTATTATCCCCATTTTATAGTTGAAGACACAAAGGCAAACAGAGGTTAAGTAACTTACCCAAGGTTATACAACAAGTACCTGAGACTAAATTTGAACTCAGATCTTTTTTACTCCAGGCTTTGTGCTCTATCTTTTTCAATTTATTTTTTATTTAAACAATCTCTCTCTCTCTCTCTCTCTCTCTCTCTCTCTCTCTCTCTCTCTCTCTCTCTCTCTCTCTCTTTCTCTCTCTCTCTCTCTTTGTTTTCTCATCTGTAAAATGGGGGTATCAGCACCTCCCTCACAGAATTGTTGTGATGATCAAGTGAGACAATATAAATATTTTGGAAATCTTAAAGTACTAAATAAATGCAAGAAAATCAATTTTCTCTACATTCAAATGCTTGTTGGCATCCTTTCTTTCAGGGGGTTGACTATCCATAGGCAACAACTAGAAAGAAGTAAAACTTAGGATGATCCCAAGGTTTTTCCAAGGGGGAGGGAGTATGTGTGTAGAGCCATTTATTAAGATTTTACCTGGGGTGGCTAGGTGGCACAGTGAATAGAGCACTGGCCTTGGAGTCAGGAGGACCTGAGTTCAAAACATTTACTAGCCATGTGACCTTTGGCAAGTCACTTAACCTCAATTGCTCTGCCTTCCTCCCTCCAAAAAAGGCAACAACAAAAAAAAGATTTAACCTTCAAAATCTAGTAGCCCCAGTTGACACAAGGATTAAGCATAGGTTCCCAAAGCAAGTGATATTGTTCACTGGAGGGCACTGGACAATGGAGGGGAAAGGGGCAGTAGCCTCAGGTGCAACTGGGGGACAATGAATGAAAAAAAGGGGGCAGTGGAAACAAAAGAAGAAAAGAACATTTTGAAAAATTCATACGTGTTTCATCCATTGTATAACAGAGTTAAAGTCGTAGTAATCGTATTATTTTCCAAATAAACACTAAAATGCAAGTTATAACCATCAGTGGTCAAGTCCACTGATGGGGCTTAACAAGCAAGTATTGGCAGAAGCGTGTTACACATTGTCAGGAAGTCAAGAGGGCATCTGCAGGAATATATACATGTAATGGCTTGTTTACAATACTATGCTATATGGTTACATGACACAATATTGCATTGTCAATATTTCAATGTAGGAAAAACCCCACAAATTTACAATAAATTATTAAATTTAAGCTGCATCTTTTTAATTTTTTTTTGAAATAACATAAATTTTAAAAAAATAAATAGTTCAAGCAAGTAGATTTCCAGGGAGGTACTGAGTAATTTTTTTAAAGGGGGCAATAGGCCAAATAAGTTTGAGAACCTCTGTTGGAGAAAAGAGAACTCTTTCTGCCCACATGTTTCTAGCAGTTAGAGTTGGCTGCATATTGATTAGAACACAAATTTTAACATCTCCCTAGAAATGATGACAGTTTCCTTCATACTTTTACAGACGGATTTTCTAGCTGAGTTCCTTGCTAAAATCATTTGCATCACTTTCAGAACAAAAAAAGCAAAACATTTTAATGGCATCTAACAAGATCTTTAAGCAGTGATTTAAAGTCGTTTCTCAACATGGAGTACTGCATATTTCTCTTCAGCAGCAACCTCTGGGGTATACCTGCTCTCAGTTAATAGCAGCATATCTTGCTTTTCACATTGTACTTACACAATTAAACAGAGCTAGTTCCATACAGTCATGTGTTAATGCAATTAACTATCTCTGGCTTACTTTCACTTCCTCATGCAAACTGGCTCCTGGCAGGGGGTCTTTTAACACTCAATTACCTCCCCTAACCCACAGGACTGTAGGGAAAAACAAACATATCTCCACACAGCATGATCGTGTTAGAATGACTCTTAAGCTAACCTCTCAGACCAATGTATTCTTCTTCAGGGAATGAGGAGGGGGAGGAAGAGAGGGAGAGGCCAGAGGACAACTTAGTTGTCATTCTCATGAATCAGTCCTTCATGTTGTGGCTTTATTAAAATGATTGTAACTTATGTATAATGACTGCTCTGTTTCAAAAAATTTCAGTCATGTCACATGCTTCATGACCCCATTTGGTGTTTTCATGGTAAAGATACTACAGTGATTTGCCATTTCCTTCTCCAGCTCATTTTACAGATGAGGAAACTGAGGCAAACAGGGTTAAGTGGTTTGCTCAGGGTCACACAGCTAGCTAGTAAGTGTCTGAGACCAGATTTGAACTCATGAAGATGAGTCTCCTGACTCTAGGCAGGGCACTCTATCCATGTCATCACCTGAAAGTACACTCTGCAAGATATGGGCGGGATGGGTACCAACGACCAAACACAAAACAGAATAGCCAAAGATTCTGTTCAACATAGGATATCACAGAAAGTTGTCAGAGGCTAGTGCGTGAAACTTTACTAAGGGTAGTCCTAACTACCACAGATGGGACTTATTTTCATTCATTGAACTGGCTTACGGTCACTCAACTTACTAAAGGTTAAGTACTCAGGCAACTCTAGTCTATCAAGAAAATGTGAAGAAAAAAAAAAGGAAATTGAGAACAGAAAACAAAACTGTGTTACTACCTAGTCTTAAACTTGATACTGTTAACTCAGTTATTATTTCCTTACCGTGACTCTGGCTGGCCAGACACCTCAAACTCAACCCCTGATTCTAAATCAATTGTATGCTTTTTCCATTGTACCATGTTGCTTCCCTGTTTCCATTACTTCCTACAGAATTTAACTGGGTATTCTGTACAGACTATGAGCTCAGTAAATGTCACTGACTGACCAGCACAACCATGGACTCACAAAGCCAATACCAACCAAGTGAGATCTTAAGAAAGCATATGCAACATTAAGCTTTATTATGTTGAAAACACACCTATTAAATGTGCCATGCCTCATGGATTATATATGTATAATATATACATGTATACATATATATGTATGTATACACACACATTTTATTGTAGCACCAAGACTTTTGGAATGATCTGTATATTAAGTGTATGTGGTACATATGTATATTATGTGTATGTATATGAATATGTATACACGTACAGATGTATGTGTGCATGTAGATATGTATGCATATATGAATGTGCATGCACACATGCACTGCATATGAGGGTATGCAAATGTATGTGTGTTGTTGCTGTTGTTCATTTCAGTTGTGTCCAACTGTTTGTGGCCCCATTTGGGATTTTCTTGGCAAAGATCCTGGAGTAGTTTGTCATTTCCTACTCTAGCTCATTTTATACATGAGGAAACTGAGGCAAACAGAGTTAAGTGACTTGCCCAGGGTCACACAGCTAGTAAGTGTCTGAAGTCAGATTTAAATTCAGGTCTTCCTGACTTCTGGTGGGGCAGCCTATCCAAAACACCACCCAGCTGCTACGTAAGTGGATGCATATGTATTATTAAAATCTGGTAGTCTGAAAATCCAAGGTGATCTCTATGTATTAGTGAGGTTTTGGAGTAGAACTTTAACAGACAGCATATAAATTTCATATTTGGAATAAAGATCATAATTATATATGATCATGTAAAAATTGCACACCCCTTTTCACCCTCTCTTATGTTGTTCTATGTACATGACATGCTTTTATTTCTAACTTTGTATTTAAGTTCCAATGTTAAAGTTTCTGATATGTTTTTGTTTCTTTTTTCTATTCTCTATTCGTGTTCTGGGATTTGAGTCTAAAATAAAATTTTGAGGAAGAAAGGGGGGGGCAGCTAGATGACATAGTCAATAGAGCACTAGTCCTGGAGTCAGGAGGACTTGAGTTCAAATTCAGCCTCAGACATTTGACACTTAACTAGCTGTGTGACCTTGGGCAAGTCACTTAACTCCAACTGCCTCACCTTCCCCCTCAAAAAAAAGAAATAACATACTCCTACCACTACTAGCTCTATATCCCAAAAAGATCACAAAAAAGGGAAAAGGATTTACATGTACAAATATATATATAGCATCTCTTTTTGTGGTGGCAAAGAATTAGAAATTGAGGGGATGCCCACCAACAGGGGAATGACTGAACAAGTTGTGATATATTAATATAATGGAATACTATTGTGCTATAAGAAATGATGAGCAGGCAGATTTCAGAAAAACCTAGGAAGACTTACATGAACTGATACAAAATGAAGTGAGCAGAACCAGGAGAACACAGAACACAATAACAACAACATTGTGCAATGATCAACTATGAATGACTTAGCTCTTCTTGGCAATACAATGGTCCAAGACGATGCCAAAGGACTCATGATGCTATCCACATCCAGAGAAAGAACTGATGGAGTCTGAATGCAGATTGAAGCATACTATTTTCACATTATTTTTTGTGGTTTTTTTTTCCCTTTTTATTCTCTTACTTCTTCTACAATATGACTAGTATGGAAACATATTTTATATGATTACACAGATATAACCTATATCAAATTGCTTAGCATTTTAGGAAGGAGGGAGGGGAAGGAGAAAATTTGGAACTCAAAATTTCAAAAAAAGTGAATGTTAAAAATTGTCTTTACATGTAATTGGGGAAAAAATACTATTAAAAAAAAACATAAAATAGCAAACCCTTAAACTTTGTCCTAGAAATGAGTGGTTTTAAGAATAATAGCCTCTACCATGAAATAGCATGTAATTTGCCTACTAAGCTATCATTGTTCCCTCATTATATAACATTTATTTTTAACCATCCTTTTATAACTTTGTAGCACTAAACATGGCTGTGTTTGCACATGTTCAGCCTGAAGATCCAGATCACCAAAGTTTGTGAAAGCTGCCTTCTGAGCAGAAGATACCAATATTTCCATGCTCTCTGTTTCTTGTAGGTCTATATGGATTGGTCATAATAAATGAGATCAGCCAGACCTTCAGGTCACATCCATTCCTGCTGCATGCACCTTGAACTAAGTGATACTTCACACCAAAACAAAGAAGTATGACTAGGAAACCATAAATGTGCCCCAAATGCCCACCCTGAAACTTGGTTCTGTCAATGAGTAAGTGATCTATAACTTACTTTCTCTTATTAGTTATTGCTAATATCCAGGAATCTGTCATTTGTGGTACTTATTTTTAATAGATTTCTTATACAGAAAATGTCATGTTATTTCGCATGTACTGTGCACAAATATTTTCAATAAAATTGAGTGTTGTGAAGTAGAAGGGAAAAAAAAGATCAATTCCCTAAGTATTAAAATGATGTGATCTATAGTGTCACAGAATAATAGATTTAAAGCTGGATGAAACATTAAAGCCTTTTTGTTGTTGAGTTGTTTTCAATTGTGTCCAACTCTTTATGACCCCATTTGAGGTTTTCTTGGCAAAGATACTGGAGCCATTCCCTTCTCCAGTTCATTTAACAGGTGAGGAAACTAAGGCAAACAGGGTAACTTGCCCAGGGTCACACAGATAGTAAGTATCTGAGGTTAAATTTGAACTCAGGTCTTCCAGACTTCCAGTTCGGTACTGTATCCACTGTGCCACCTAGCTGTCTCACTTCAGAGCCAACACAGCACAATTGATACAACTTAGAGTAGAAATCGGACATAGGTCAAATTCTGCTTCTGATTAGAGAAGGGTGCCTGATGCAGTGGAAAGGATGCTGGATCTATCTGGGGTCTGAAGACCTAAGTTCAGACCCTCGTCCGGCTGCTTACTACCTGTGTAACCTTTGGTAATTGAATCCACCTCTCAGAGGCTCAGTTTCTTCATCTATAAAATAAAGAGACCAGGCTACATGACCTCCAACATCCCTTTCAATTTTAAATTTATGATCCTAGCTGTGAGACCATGGACAGGTCACTTAACCTAGCTACACCAGAGTTTCCTTCTTTGTAAGGCACTAAAGCATCGTATAAATTTCAGTCACTATGATCTACTAGTCCAAATCAAACCTCAACAAAAATTCCCTCAAATGCAGAGGAGTAATTTCCATTATATCGGGCCCTTCTCTGTGTAACCAAAAGTAATACTGACAGTCACCTCTACCTGCCCACAACTGTCAACCTGATAGAATCAGCCTCTGTTATGAGGTTTCACATTTCAGCTACAGGCAATTTCAGTCTTATAAATCAGAGGATCAGGTTCACGGTCACTGGCACAAAGCAAGGCATCTTCAGGCTGTCCCTTCTCAGAGATTATACCCTCTTCACCCTAGAAATATCTTCTACAAGTCCAAGACCCTTGTCCCCTGAAGGACAAGGCTGCTAGGACTATATTCACCTTGCTTTTCTCCCCACTTCTTTTTTTTTAACCAATAGTATAACCCCAGACAGAGTCAGCCAGCTTCCCTTTAATCTCCTGCTGGGATATTGCACCAGGGAAGAGGGTTGCCAAATGTCTAGAAAGGAACCCAGAGCATGAAAGTCATTTCCCACCAGCCAAATAGTCAGCAGGAGGTAAAGCTATTCTGTAATAACTCTCCTGGTTTGGCTCCGAATTGGTGACCCTGGAATGAAAGGCCGTGCATGTCTGAGTTCATCACTCTTTTGACTTTTTCTAAAACTCTATTGAAAATCTTCGGTTTCTAGCCCAGTGGTGTAGTGAGTACAACAAAGAGAAGACCCTGAGGACTGACCTATCCCATTCTGGCTTGCATATTGACCTCACTTTTACAAGTCAAATACTCTTGGGCCTTAAGTCTCAAAGCAAAGAATCTCATTTATCATTTCTCTGAATTAAGGAAGACAGTACATAAAGAGCTGTCCTGGGCAATGGGAAGATCTACATTTAAGTCCTGATTCTGAGGTATCTTGGTTCAGTGACCCTAGGTAATTCACTGAACCTATCTGAGCCTCATTTTCTCATCTACCTCTATAGTCCTTTCTAGTTCCTAAGTCTGTTGTTGCTTAGACAATTTTCAGTCATTTTTTATTTTTTTGTGACCCCATTTGGAGTTTTCTTGGCAAAGATACTAGAGTGGTTTGCCATTTCCTTCTCCATCTCATTTTATAGATGAGGAAACTGAGGCAAACAGGGTTAAGTGACTTGCCCGGGGTCACACAGCTAGTAAGTGTCTGAGGCCAGATTTGAACTCAGGAAGATGAGTCTTCCTGACTCCAGGACCAGGACTCTATCCACTGTGCCAATGCTCTATTAAAGGTTAAAGTGTAGGCCCTACTTTATCTATTACGAATTCTAAAATAGTACAATCCCTTTAGTCACTGTTTCCTACTCTCAATGCTGGCTGAGGATGAACACTTCTTGTTCCTTGGGGCTCCCTTATCTCCGAACACTACCTCAGTAAACTCTTTGGTAATACCGTTTGCTCCTCTGTTGTTACATTGCCCAAGTGTAAGTGATAAACCATTAATAGCCCCCCACAACAGTAGCTTTGGTTTTCCATTACGTGCAAAGTGATCTTGCCACAAACTTCCAAAAGGGCTGCACTCTTACCTCTCCCAGTCTTGTCTCACTTTCAGTCTCCACCATGCTAGATTTTCCCCTACTAACTCTGGCCTCCTTTACTGCCCTGAGCACAAGTCACTTGTCTCCCAACTCAAGCATGTTTGCTGGCTGCCCCTGCCCCAACCCCCAAGCCTCAAACTCTCTCCTTCCCATCTCAGTGTCCTAGCTTTCCTGATCTCCCTTCAGAGTCATCTAAAGACAAACCTTCTTCAAGAAGCCTTTCCAGGGGTGGCTAGGTGGCACAGTGGATAGAGCACCGACCCTGAAGTCAGGAGGAGCTGAGTTCAAATACAGCCTCTGACCAGATACTTGACACTTACTAGCTGTATGATCCTGGGCGAGTCACCTAACTCCAACTGCCTCACTAAAAAAAAAAGGCAATATTTAAGAAGCCTTCCCAGATCTTCCTTGGTCTTGTTTTATCCTGCCTATATCTTGTTTGTATATAGTTGTTTGCATGTTGACTGTCAGGTCCTGGAGAGCAGGACAAGTTTTGGTTTTCTTTTCTTTTTTTTTAACAGGTGGCATTTTGTTTGCCTTTCTTTGCATTCCTACCACAGTAGGTGCTTAATAAATACTTGTTGACTTGACCCTTCATTAAGTCTGTCACTGGTCTCACTATTGCCATCTCATGTGTCTTGTATCTTGTGCTGCCTTTTACTCTTCCTTCTTCCTCACCAACTTCTGCCATCTCTGGCTCAGCAATCTTTTTATTTTTTTTGGAGAGGGGAAGGCAAGGCAATTGCGGTTAAGTGACTTGCCCAAGGTCACACAGCTAGTAAATGTCTGGGGCTAGATTTGAACTCAGGTCCTCCTGACTCCAGGGCCAGTTCTCTATTGACTGTGCCACCTAGCTGCCCCCTTTGCAATCTTTCTTATATCCATTCCCTTCTCTATTGCCAGTAGCCTCACAATGGCTCTTCTGGTCTACAACCTACTGCTGTCAAATTAACATTCTTCATGTCTCTCTTTTGCTCAGAACTCATCAGTGGTTCCCCTGATGCCTTCGAAATAACTTTCAAATAAAATTCAAATTCCTCAGTCTGATGTTTATGACTATTTCCAATCTGGAACCACTTTATCATTCCAGATTTTTTTCTCATACTCCTTCCCATTGTATTCTGAACTCATAACTACTCTTTATCCTCCAAATGCATCCTTTCTAGCTTCCATACATTTGCTTACATAATCCCCATACTAGCAACAACTCTCTTTTGAAACACTACCAATATTTCATAGGTTAACTTAAATGCTACTTCCTCCATTAGGACTTTCCTGGTTTCCTATCAGTTATGATCAACATATACACACCTCAACCTCACTTAACACTTTCTTTGTACCTCTTTCATACACTTCTTTTTTTTTTTACTTTTTTTTTGGAGGGGGGAAGATGGGGGCAATTAGGGTTAAGTGACTTACCCAAGGTCACATGGCTAGTAAGTGTTAAGTGTCTGAGACCAGATTTGAACTCAGGTCCTCCTGACTCCAGGGCTGGTGCTCTATTCACTGTGCTACCTAGCTACCCCCATACATTTCTGTATGAGAGTTATGCATATATCATTTGCATATGGAGTAGGCAGCATTCCAATAGAATGTAAGCTACATATGAACCAGCATTATAATTTAATTGTTATAGGGAACTCAAATTAAAGAAACCCCTTCTACCAACATAGATTATTTTGTTAAATCATTTTTCGGCCGTGTCTGACTCTCCATAACTCCATTTGTAGTTTTCTTGGCAAAGATGCTGGAATGGTTTGCCATTTCCTTCCTCAGCTCATTTTACAGATAAGGAATTGAGGCAAACAGGGCTGAGTGACTCATCTAGGGTCACACAGCTAGGAAGTGTCTGAGTCCAGATTTGAACTCATGAAAATGAGTCTTCCTGATTCCAAATCCAGTGCTCTATCTATTACACCACCTAGCCAGCAATGTAGATCAACACCTGCTCTGCAATTTGTAGTTCTAGAAGTTACCTGGGGCAATGAGAGGTTCAGTAACTGTCTCTGAGTCCTAAAATCTTCCTGACTCAAAGGCTTACGTCTAGTAATCAGGCAACAATGCCTATTGCCTTTGTTAAAAACCAGTATTTTTTTTCCTTTGGACAAAAATTATTACTTTTAAAAATATGTTTTCCTACTCTGAAGCAAGAAGAGAAATAATAGACCTATCTCAACCACAACCACTACCTCATGTGGCCCAGTCCTATTAATTCACTTTCTAAATCCCCATCAACACCCATGTAAACACAGCATAGAGTCAAATCTGTTTACATTCTTTACCTTTCCTGTACTGTTATAGAATGTAGCTGACTAGATATTTGGCTAGATGGTTGCAAGTTTCTGGTTGTATCACCTAACATATTTGTAACATAGCAGTTCTTCGCATTATGTACAAATCAAACTAAAAGAAAGATGAAAATCAATGTTTCCAAAAGGTCACAGGGACTTGTAAACATACATTCCAGTAAAATCTTGGTGTTTCATGCATATCTAAGTGTACATTGTTATTGTTTCAGTCATATCTGACTCTTCATGAGCCCATTTTGGAGTTTTCTTGGCAAAGAAACTGGAGTGGTTTGCCATTTCCTTTCCCCAGATCACTTTACACATGAGGAAACTGAGGCAAACAAGGTTAAGTAACTCACACTGCTAGTAAGTTTCTGAGGCTAGATTTGAACTCATGAAGATGAGTCTTGTTGGTTCCAAGTCCAGTGCTCTACCCACTGTACCACCTAGTTGCCCAACACAATGAAATGTAAAAGGGGGCTCAAAATTATGAGATTACTAGTTTGGGTTTCTTTCTGAAGTTGCTTAGTACACAATAATTGCCTCACAATTATAAGAATACTATCAATGTAAGGTGGGAGACACAAGGATCTGTTACAGAAGATATTACTTGGTATATCAGGCATTTACGAGCCCAGACAAACTCAACGGGCCCCCTAGTCTAATCTCTGTTCCAACTTGTGAGCTTGAACTATAATGCTTTCCCACCTTCTACCTTTGACTTCTTTCATTAGGACGTTGGCTTTGCAATCTCGTGCGTTGCTTGGTCTTACTTAAATTTTTCTTTTTTTCTTTTTTCAGCCTTCATCATAAGGGATGGTTTGCTGGATATAAAAGGACACGTTCAAAAATTAATTTTATGTTAATAAAAAGGTGCCAAAGAAACAAGAGAACATTTTTAAAATGAATAATGTCTAGTCATTCATAGATAAAGCAGATAATACTGACTCGGAGATCACTGAGGTCTCTTCCAACTCTAAGATTCTATGTTCCTCATAGCAAGGGAAGACTGACCAGAAATTGGGCCAGAGGAAGAGGAAGCCCCTGAACTGGTACGTAGCACGAAAAGATTTCACAAGTCCTCAGAGCTTCATCAATGTGCAGAGTAATTCTCTCTTTTTTCTTAGGTTGTCGCTCTTTAATCTGAAACCACCATCCCCACCTTTCTTTGTTAAAACAACAACATAAAAAAATATTCCTGAGATGTTGGTGTAGATCAAGACATCTTTTATAATTTCAGATGTTTCCCGTCATGGAAGACAACTCTGGTTCCCACATTTAGAGAGAGAGAGAAATTTATACTGCAGAAAATGGAGAACCTTTGGAAAGGTCATAATTTAAAAAAAAAACATAACTAATAAAACACTAACACAATACATATAATGTACTGAAAAATTGAATTCCAGGAACCATATGATGAGCAAGATACAAGAAGGGTGGATACTCCTTCTCAATATACTACCACTCAGGGTTTTGGTGTTGTTTTTGGGCAGAGAGGGTGGGGAATGGATCCAAAGACAACTGCCTTGAAAAAACTTATTCCCTATACTTTCCAGTAGCTAACTGGCTCTTTCAGTAAAGGGCAATGACTACAGTGCTATACACTTACAGCGATCATAACAATATGTTATTTTTAAAAACAAGAACTTAGGAGGAGAAAGAATCCAGCAGCTTCTTTAAGTCTCAGGCTATTAAAAAAAAAACCAACTCTATACCTGCCAGAGCTAAAAGACAGACTTCTTAAAGCACCTGTTTTCACACCAAAAAATTCCAAGTTGTAAGGAATTTCAGAGGCTATCTAATCAATATAACCACTCATTTTACGGATAAGGAAACCGGGACCCAAAGAAATGATGTGACTTCACTCAAAGTCATAAAAGTAGTGTCAGAGGTGGGAATTGAACCCAAGTCCTCTGACTTTGGAATCTGTACTCTTACATTACACTGTCTCCTGGCTCTGGCTAGTCTCTTACATTTCTGGGTTTTGTTTATCTACTCAGTAAGTCTTCAGGAAAAGAGGAAAGTTGAGAAAAGCTATCAAGAAAAAAGGAAAGGAAGACTGAGCCTAAACAAAATTAAAAACAGAGTTAAGGAAGCAAGATCCACAAAAGAAAGTTTGTTTTGACAAGCAAGTTTCCAATAAGGATCTTTTTAAGTGTATCTATTAAATCATTTAGCCTATAACTGGAGTTGCAGGCATATTTAAAATGTACTGACGAATTTTTGTGCATGTCAAAACCTAGGCTAAGGGAGGCTCAAAGGTATATCCATTGTTCATTATGAGCCCAAGAAATTAAAAATGTGATCAGAAGTAGTTGGGACTGTTAACTGGCAAGCAGTGTCTGTTCAGTGTAGTGCCAATTTGCCATAAATATCTCAAAATAGGTCCTAGTGAACCTTAAATGTCCATTTTAGTTCTAATTCAGTTCACTTTCTGTCCAAAAAAATGGCATCAAGAAGCATGCTTTAAGACTTTAAAAGTTCTTTCCAACAAGGGAGATGGGTTACGCTGAACCATCCAAATTCATTCCCCATTTTCTCCAGGGTCACTACAATGATAAATTCTTGTCCGAAATTCTGTTCTCATCTTGCTCTAATGAGGCCCACTCAAAATTTACTAACAACATTGGGGAAAAAAAGCAAGGCAATCGCAGTTCTGATGCACCATTACCAAGCCTATGGTTCTAAAAATAATAATTTTTAAAATATTGATTCTTATTTTAAAGAGCAAAACTTCAGGATCAAGGATATTGCTCTGGTGGCACTTAGGACTCATTCACAGTTGGTCTCCACCCAACCCTTTTCTGTTCGATTTCATTACAGGAAAATTAAGAGTCAAAACTATAGATAATGAAACACCAGGAGGGAAAAAAGATTGTTATTTGAGTTGTTGAACAGACTAAGTCGTTCAACAAGTTTTTATTTGTTTCCAGGCAAAGTTCAACTTTCAGTTTCTTTGTGATCTTCTCCCTGTTCCTGTTATTCATTCCTATACCACTGTCAAAGCCATTGCTCTGATGGTTCCAATTGAACCCTGCCAAGTTAAATAGAGGGCACAATCCTGTTAATCTACTCAACTTCAATCTCTTATTTGGCTGAACCTGTTTGTCAAGCCTTTGCAACAGCTATAACTATTCCCATTCTAAAAAAATCAGAACAACCTTCAAAACAGAGAGACTATAAATCTTCAAGACAGGTGGAAATTTCAACCATCTTAAAAGATGAAGGTTAAGTTGCTCTTGAGACCAAGGAGGGATGAAGAGACCATTTTCCTGTTATTATCTACCATCTCTGACCTTGTGGTGTCAGGATTCAAACAAGGCTCTAATCAGAGAACTAGTGTTCAAAGTTTAAGGCATCCATGGGGAAGGAGGAAATGGAGGAGAATGAAGGGAGAAAAGAAAAGAAAAAGAAATATAAAGGAAGTCAAGGCTTTGAAAACTAGTCTGTCACTTACTCTTCAGAAACCTTCTCTTAATATTTATACCTATATTAACACTTCTACAAGAATTTTTCAATATCCCCAAAGAGTTCTTCCATTTAACAAACTAAAGACCATGTTTTAAACTGAATACAGGATTGATTCTCTGAAGTTAAATACAGATCTTTGGGAGGGTAGGGAAGAGGGATTTGAAGCGGATGATGGGAAATTGAAGCAGATATGAAGTTTGTCTTTAGAGCCTCCTTAGCTTTCTATTTAAATGGTTTTTCTACCCAAGTCTAGGTGCCTATACTCTCATGCTCTCTAGTTACCTCCCAGAATCCCCACTATGATGGTCTGCCCTCTCTAGTACCCCATGCTCTAAAAAACTTCCTCCATTTCCATTAGAATCTTCTTAGATTGTGTCCCTTTCCAACTAATATGATAAATTAACCTATGCCAAAAGCTTAAATGTGATCCCCTCCCAGGTAACTTTTCCATTTCACTAGAGGAATTTTGGAGTTAGTAACTTAACCCAGGAGTCAAACAGACAAGTCAAGGTTTATTAGTCAATCTCATGTCTCCAGTTGGAAATATTAGACTGAAATGATACCTAGAGACGAACCACCAGTCACTAGACCTTCCTCTTGAAAGCTGGCTGAGCAGGTGAAATGCCCTTAATAGCAGGATGAAGACAACAGCTTGACTTCATTTTGAACACTAGTACATGAAAGTTACATGAAAGAGACAGAACTGAAAGCTGCTGCTGAACTTCAGGTATTTCTAATAAGAGAGGAAATAGTTATTAAAAAACTGCTAAGAACTTTCAAAATCGAAGAGATGGTAGCTATTAGCATGTACCTTTCAATTTGCCAACAGCCCTTACCTGTTGCTCACTCCTTTCCCAGACTCACATTTCCCTTTCCCTACTACAATAATCCTACCTTACCTGATGATCAGAGTTTTAAGTAAACAACCTTACCAGCACAAAAGGACTTCTTTCTTAATTAACAAAGAGTGACTCTAAAGTTAAAATTTCATATATATTTAAACCAACCCCTAAATTACTAATAAATCTAGTCCTATAGCTATCTCACTACAATTTATACTAACAGTAAGTGATGAACCATCGCCCTGATTACCCTCTACAAGTACCCCTACCCCCCAAAGCATCCTCTTATAATGCTTCCCTCTTTCTTCTACCACCACCTTTTCTTGCCCTGTATTTATCTCCTAGAGGTCAGTATTTCCCTGTTTTTCAAGAATAGCTCAAATATTCTCAAATGGATCTGTGATCTCACTGCCTTGGAAGTTCCCTCCAACAAAGCAAATTGCAACATACTCAGGCATGCCCATCCTCAATGACTCTTTTCCATGTCTTCCCATACCCACGAGGGTATATACCCAATGTGATAGAAACCTCCCTCTACTTCTCTTTACATCATGAGGGTATCAGTGAAGCCCTCTGGTTGTCCATCTATCATCCTTCACTCTCCCCCAAATAAGTAGCCCATCTTCTTATCACAGGGCATATCAACCGATGACAGTTAGCTATTAAGATCTCTGTCTTTCTATAACAAAGATTGCTACTAGTACACCTGAAAAAACCTTCCCTTCCATTCCTAGGGAGGATCATTCCATTCCATTTCAGAACTACATATTCCAATAGATCAAATAATAACATATGAATTAAATAATAGCATTTATATGTACAAAGCTTTGCATATGAAGTTGATGTCAAAATTTTTGGACTTCAATTTTAAAATATTTGTACACACATAAATACAGTTTCTGAATATGGTGGAAAAGAACTCTAGGTTTAGAATCAGGACTTGAGTTCAGTTTCCTGTTCAACTATTTACTATTAGTGTGACATCAGCCAAGTTATTCAGTCAGTCAACAAGCACTTGTTAAGTGTTCCCTATATGCTAAGTACTAGGGAAACAAAGGGTAAAAATACTTCTCTTTTCTGAATCTATTTCTTCATCTGCAAAATAAAGGGGTACAGGGGAGAGTAAATTTGATTTGCTCCTTTTATCCTATGATCATCAATAAGGTGTATCTAAGAATATGCCCCCCTCTCAAAAAAAAATATTTCTCCCTTTGAAAATATTGTTTTGTTTGTTTTTCATTTTCAAAGAGGACCCATGACATCATGGGATGATGTCTTGACTCATGTATGATATAATCAATAAAGCAAAATCACCAGGAAGGAAAGCCCAGACCAAACCAAGGAGTAAAGTCTGAGTTAGCTGATGTGGGCAGAATATTTCTTAACTATGTTATCTGAACCAGAAAGCAGAATTTATATAATTTTCTCCAAAAATGGCTCTGAAAGGCAAAGATTATATAATTTCCACCTTTTGGTTCTAGGCAAAACTGATCTTAACCCCTCTCTCTCAACCATGAGACCTAGTGTATTTTTAAAGCTTCTGCCATAACTCTTCCCACACTTAAAATGGAAGAAACGACACCTCAGCACTTTCTTCTCCAAGCAAGAGTCATCAATAAGCTTTTTTAAATAAAAGTGCCTGGGTTAGAAAAGAGTGAGTTTCCTTGCCCTCTGAGAACTTAGGCTCCAAGGCAAATAAAGCTGACAAGGACAAAGGACATGAAAACCAATAAAAGTGCACTGAGCCTATGTAGGGAAAAGAGGTTAAATAAATGAATAAGTTAGGGTGACAAACTGAGGAGAAAGTATATTGAAGACCCCCTCCGTGGAATATGCATATACTTAAGTCCACTCATTAAACATGCTTTGCTTGGGAAGTGGTAAGGGGAGCTATTGAAAAAAGACCCAGCTATGAAATGGCATCAAAGGAACAGACAGAAAAGACAAAGGCATCATTAACCACAGGGTAACACGAGGTCATTGAAGCACAGAGGTCAACAGCCCCCGAGGACATCATTGATTTACAATGGTTCAATAATTTACATTTATAATGATGATGCCAAGTCATCAAGAAAGGATTAAATCATGCTCAGTGTAGTCTGCTAATGAAACAGAAGAATGTGGAATACATTTTGAATTTCACAAACGGTGAAAATTATCACTTAAAAAGACAAACTTGGCTCAACATAAGCGAATTTTTCCAGATTACTGAACCTCACATTTCCCAATGGCATCGAATAATGAAGCAATATAACCATAAATACATACTCACACTTATTTCTTTACTTTTTTGCCATAAAATGGCAGAGTGGATAAAATGCCAGACCTGGAGTCAATAAGATTCATCTTTGTGAGTTCAAATATGGCCTCAGATACTTATTAACTGTGTGACCATGAGCAAGTCACTTAACCTTGTTTGCCTCAGTTTCCTCATCTATAAAATGAACTGGAGAAGGAAATGGCAAACCACTCCAGTATCTTTGCCAAGAAAACCCCAAATGGGGTTGCAAAGAGTCAAACACAAAAGAAATAGCTGAACAACTTCTGAAAAGCCTATTATAAAAAAATGAATCTTACTGTTCCCATGGAAACAATATTAGGATACTGGTGATGTTTCTGACCAAGGACTTGGTATAAAATCATAAATATAACCAATAATGTTCATAAGTTCATAATTCAAACCTCATACAACTGAGGAGGTAATAGGGTATAGTAGGAAGAATGGTGGTTTGGAAGTCAGAGGGCTTGTGTTCAAATTCTAGCTCTGCCACTTAATATGTATGTTATTACTCTGGGTAAATCACATCCTTTCTCTGACCCTCAGATTCCTCAACTCTAAGATTAGGGAGGGAGAGGGAGATTAAAAAACATCCAAAATGCAATCTAGCTCTAAAGGTATGATGTGCCGAGCTACTGGCCAAATTTGACCTATTACTTGCTTTTGTACAATCCAGAATCTTATCTACTTAGACAGGGTGTCCCTGAGCTAAGAATGTTTATTTTTATGTTTTTAAATACAATGAAACTTTATTTAAAACCATAAAAAAACATTCTTAGCTCTCCAGACTACAAAAGTGAGCAGGATTTGGGAAGTTTGCTGTCCCCCGCCCCAAGACCTGGAAATGGACATAAATGCGCTTTATGCTGATTAGGCACAAGGTTCCAGATATAAAATGCAACCACAGAAATGCAATCTAAAATTAATAGTGTTGTCTTTTGAGCTAAATTTGAAACAATAGACTGTACTTCCCTTCTGCAATTAGATGATGAGTTTGTGTCAATAAATAATAAATAGTAAAGAAATAGTAAAATGAATGAAAAATGAAATAGCAGTTAAAATTCTGCAAAAGGTAGGAATTCCATGACTTTTCCATGTAACAGGCCATGTCCAAGAAGACTTGAATGCCAAGGTCCCTTCAGGAATTAGATTGCCCAGAAGCCTGTATTATAACATCACCCAAAATTCTGGATACGCACATTTTTAATGCATTCAGTTTAAAAAACATCGCAATGGATGATATATGGACTAGGAGAATTGGAGAGTTTTAAGAGTGGTGACAAAAATAAGATCTACCTCTAGACCAGAGGTTTCAGTTACTACCCAATAACACACGCAAGTGTAGCCTGAACCGGATTAAAATGCAGTTGGAAATATTCAACAAAGTAAACTAAAAGGTAATATAACACAGATAATGTTAATATGTAATTTTTTTTAGTCAAAATGCTGCCCACAGGGATCCTCATAGATAGTTCACAGTGTCTTCTGTTTCTCTTGGAATTTGACAACAATGCTCTACCAGCGTTTCTCAACCTTCCTAATGCCGGGACTCTTTAATACTCATATGTAGGCGTATCTGCATGTGGGTGGGCCCGCCTGGAGACAGATAGAGGAGCGGTGTCTCGGTTCCTAAGACCATCGGAAATACGTGTTTTCCGATGGCTTTAGGCGACCCCTGTGATCCCTGTGAAAGGGTCATTCAACCCCCAAAAGGGTCACAACCCACAGGCTGAGAACCACTGCGAATGCTAATACTTCTTGGTAGAGGCATCAGCAGAGTTTCCTCCCTCTGATTCCTGACAAGAAGCAATAACTGTCTCTAGGATGCTCTTCAGTTCTCATGCCAAAAAGCAGGGTATTCCAGGTTGAGACTTCAGTGCCTCTGCTCAGAAAAATAACACCTTCCAGATGATGAAGCTTCAGTATTCATCTAATCAGCAAATCTCTAACATCCTTTCCATTCCTTAGCCTGCAATGCTGTAGTGAGGCAACATCATCACTTACAACCTATGGACCAGTTTCTAAAAATGTAATTCCCAAAGAGAACATTGAGCTTATACTTCCTACACTTATCTACAACCACCTTCCATACACTATCATATTATCCAAACTTAACTTGTTACTTTGTTAGTTGAGGAACTCTACAAATTAGTTTAATTCTATGAACTTGAATTACATACAATGTAACTGATCATCTGAAAGTCTGGATAGCAAACTATAGAGAGAGTCAATACTCCACTATCCAGAGGTACCATGAGATAAACTGTCCTGCACAAGTCCAAGACAACAAAAAAAGAACAGAAGATTTAGGAATTAGAGGACCTGAGTTCAAATCCTATCCATGATTGCTTAGCACCTATGTGACCTTAGTTAGGCAAGATATATTCCTCCTCTGGGTCTCAGTTTCCTCATTTGTCTGAAGTAGTCAGAATAGAATTAAGTGGTGTCAAATGAAAACAGAAACGGATCCCTTTGGGGTCACATGCTGATAATGATGACAATAATAGTTGACATTTACATAACACTTACAATATACCACACACCATACTAAGCACTTTACAATTATTGTCTCATTTGATCCTCACTACAACCCTGGGAAGTAGGTGCTATTATTGTCCCCATTTTGCTGATGAGAAAAGTAAGACAAATAGAAGTTAATCACAGGGTCACAAAGCTAGTAAATGTCTCAAGATGGATTTGAATTCAGAAACTTGACTTAGAAAATCACAAATTAACATTATCTATGTTGCACTGCTATGTTTCATCTGTTAAATATTTCCCAATTGTATTTATTTTTATTGTTTATTTTTTGTTTTTTGGAGGGCAATAGGGCTTAAGTGGCTGGCCCAAAGTCATATGGCTAGAACTCAGGTTCTCCTGACTCCAGCTCGGGTGCTCTATTCACTGTGCCACCTAGCCGCCACTCCCCCGCCCCCCCATTGTATTTTAATGTGGTTATGGCTGCACTAGGAAGTTTTGCAGACCCTTGCTGCCATGGGCCTGTGAGTTTGATCCTTCTGGACTAAATGACCTCTGAAGACCACTGTTAGCTCTAAATACAATGACCCTAGATAATAGCTAGCATTTTTATAATACTTCAGGATTGCAAAGCACTTTACAGATGTTAACTCATTTGATAGTTATCATTTGATTTATACACACACACACACACACACAAACACACACACACATCCACTATAAAGAACCAACAGCTCTTCCTGGAAAAAGATAGCCATGTAAGCCTATACATTGTCCTACATTTCCAGACACTTCTTCCCTTCCTTCCTAAAAATCAGGTAATCTACCTCTCCTCAGCAACTCTATCTGGCAAAAAATCTGATTCTGTATCAGATACTAATTCCACTTGAATGCTACTCAATATACTTATTAGGAGGAAAGGGTGAGTGCAACCCCTTCCCCGTCACCTTACCTTCCCTGTTCTGTCCAGTCCAACACAAATGCAGGCAATCATGTTTGCCCCAGGTATAAAGAAGTGCCCAAGTGATTCAAGAATGACCCTGAATCAATAAGCATTTCAGGTTTAACCAATCTAGTCAGAAAACTTGGAAAAATGAGGATGATCAGACTTGACTCTAATATAATATAAATAATGAAAGGGACAGAAATACACACACACACACACACACACACACACACACACACACACACACACACACACTGCTTCTCTAAAACTAATCAGAGTAAGAATCTAATTTAGTTGCCAATATCTATACCTCAAGAACCTGAGGATTTCAAGCTTTTAGGAGTTTCTTAACTAAACAGCCCCCAGTAATACATGGTTTGGACCAGATGAATTCGGAGGTTCCTTTCCAACTTGGATTCCTGGGCATATTGAGCCATGAGTTAATCGAGAATAACAGAAGAAAAGCAATAAGGAACTAAACACGAACCCAATAAAACTAGGAAGATTTAAAGGATCATTTTGAAAACATCAGTAACTCAGAAAGTAAGCATATATAAGCACTTGAGAAGTAATCCCTAGAGAACAGATTAATTCCCCAGGGGGTGCTGGAAATGGAGTAATTAGGTTAATGTTTTTGCAAGGCAATGACTGATCTTTTATTGCACCCATTTGCACACAGACAGAATTGCTATCTAACGGACCAGGCAACAGAGCAAAAGATTATCTGAACAGTTCTTAAAGAAGATTGACTCATTTTTTTTGTCCTTTAACCTACTGGTCTATTTATTTAGTCATTATCAAAAGAACCATATTACATGTGCTCCTTATTAACAATCACAACTATTCTTTTGGCCCTTTTAACCTTATCATCAGTTTCCTTTCCAAGAGGTCCAACTGTTCCAAATATCTACTAAAATTAAGTACACTTGTCTTTGCAGAAGTGTCACAAAGAAGGAGAAAAAAGGCAATATGTAGAAGATACGCAATTTTCTTTTTAGTGGAATTTTACATAAATTTTATCTTTTATTATGAACTTCAACAACAAACATGAACATTTCAATATAAAAAGGACAAAAAAGATAACTGCATGCAAACTGCATTAAAATGTTTTTAAATTAAACAAGATCAAAACTGTCTTGTTTGTCTCTGTCCCCTTTAAGACTTTCTTCTGCTCTCTTTTTGCACATTTTTAAATGTTTTATTGATTCTATTTCCCTCACCCCCCAAAATTATATTGTTATCATACTACCCTCCCCAACTGCAAAATAAAAGTCCTCTGCTATAACAAATAAATATAATCAAGCAATTCCAAATCAACATATTGACTATATCTAAAAATATGTCCCTTTTCTTTAATCTAGCCCATCACTTCTGCCAAGAGGTGGGAAGCATGCCCACATATATATGTGTGTGTGTGTGTGTGTGTGTGTGTGTGTGTGTGTGTGTGTGTGTGTGTGTACATGGGTATATGTATATGTATGTGTATGTATATTATTTATTTACTTACTTTTAGTTTTCTACATTCATTTGCATAAGATTTTGAGTTTTTAATTTTCTCTCCCTTCCTCTCCTCCTCCTTTCCTCAAGATGGCATGCAATCTGATATAGGCTCCACTTAGACATTCATATTAAACAAATTTTCACATTAGTCATGATGTAAAAAAGAATTAGAATTAATGGAAGGAATGACAAAAAAAAAGAAATAAAACAAAAGAAAAAAAGGAGAGCAAATAGTATGCTTCCACTGGCATTCAGACTCCAAAGTT
Source organism: Pseudochirops cupreus (assembly GCA_028627135.1). Lineage (NCBI taxonomy): Eukaryota > Metazoa > Chordata > Mammalia > Diprotodontia > Pseudocheiridae > Pseudochirops > Pseudochirops cupreus. Next base: position 143,522,306 of record CM053580.1, on the reverse strand, counting down.
GTTTCCCTGGATGTGGTTAACATTTTCCATCATGATTCTTTTGGAGTTGTCTTAGATCTTGCATTGCTGAAAAAAGCTAAGTCTATCAAAGTCAATCATTACACAATGTGGCTGTTACTGTATACAATGTTCTCTTGGTTCTGTTCATTTTACTCAGCATCAGTTCATGTAAATCTTTCCAGATTTTTCTGAAGATCACCTGCTCATCATTTCATTCAAGTCTTCCCATGTTTTTCCAAAATCATTGAACTCATCATTTCTTATAACACAGTAGTATTCCATACACTACAACTTCTTCAGCCATTCCTCAATTGATGGACATCCCCTCAATTTCCAATTCTTTGCCACCACAAAAACAGCTCCTATAAATATTCTTGAACATGTGCGTCTTTTTCCCATTGTTTATGATCTCTTTGGGATACAGACCTTGAAGTGGTATTGCCATGTCAAAAGATATGCACAGTTTTATAGCCTTTTGGGCATAGGGGAAGTGTGTTTCATTGTCAGTCTTGTAAAGTCATGATTGGTCACTGTATTGATTAGTACTCTAAAGTCTTTCAAAATTCTTTTCCTTGATATTATTGTGATCAACATATAAATTTTTCTCCCAATTCTACACACTTCCCTCTATACCAGGTCATACAAGTCTTCCCCTGAATTTGTCTTAGTTATGTCTTATGACACAATAATATTCCATTACTTTCCTATAACCATAATTTGTCCAGCTTTTCCACAACTGACAGACTCCCTTTTAGATTCCAGAACTTCACCACAACAAAATTTTGCCATGAATATTTTTGTACTCATGGGTCCCTTCCATTTTTACTTCTTTGGGGATATATGTTTCATACTGGTATCACTGGGTCACAGGACATATCTAATTTCATTATTGTTTGGATATGGCTCTAAATCTCTTTCCATGATGACTAAATAAATTCACAGCTCCACTATTGGTACATTTGTGTGTCTGTCTTTCCACAGCCCCTCCAACAATTGTCATTCTCCTCTCTTATTATCTTTAAAATCTGATGGGTATGAGATGAAACCTCAGAGTTGTTTTAATTTGCATTTCTCTTATATTTAGTGATTTAGAGTACTTTATCAATTAAATTTGCTTCAAGGATTTTTCCCCAGTTAACCACTTGGTTTCTAATTCTAACTGCAATTATTTAGCCTATGCAAAAGATTTGCAATTTTATATAATCAAAACTGTCCATTTTGTCTTCTGTGATCTCTATCCCTTATTTAGTTGAGAACCTCCCTTTTAACCATAATTGTAAAGGCCATTTCCCTCCCTTCTCTTCTAATCTATAAGAACTTTGATATATCTCTCATGTATCCATTTAAAGCTTATTATAGCATATCTAGTAGGCTTTTCTTTAGTCCTTTTAACATATTTTAAAACTTTTTCAACATCAGTTTCTCTAAGAGTCACAAATACATTCTTCTGGGAAAAGATACTTACCTATAGATATAGACATACCACATGCGGAAATAGTTTTAATGGATTAGCCCCCACATATAGGTATAGACATTAGTTATTTACCGTGAAAACCAGTTCTGCCCTAGCAAATCTTTGCTTCTAACAGGTGCTCTCAAAAGCCAAGAGAAGGTTTTCAGAAAAGCTTTCCCTTATTGGTTATTGACCTTGTCAGATTTCTCCCTTTTAGTATTATTACTTTCTGCATATCAAAAACAAGTCTATGGAAAGGAGGAAAATGGCATTCTTTAAGTTCTTCTATGTGCCAGTTCTTCTATGCAAATAGCATTTAATTCTATCCTCACAACAATCCTGGAAGGCAAGTAGTGTTATTAACCTCAGTTTACAGATAGAGTAACTGAGGCAGAGGTTAAGTGACTTACCCAGGGTGACACAGCTAGAAAGTGACTCAGACAAAATTCAAACTCAGGTCTTCCTGACTCTAAGTACAACACTCTATTTACTGTACCACCCAACAATAGTACCTCTAAGCTTTCTAGTACTTCATCACTTTCCACTTGGTGAAGTAGAAGCCCTTTCATGGGATTTAGGGTGGGAAGGGACCTTATATCTATGTCCAATTCCCTCATTTTGCAAATGAGAAACCCTAGTCCCTAAGTGCTGGAAGTCAAGTGCTGTGAAGTCAATGGAAAATGGCTATAAAAATCAAAGGCAGGATTCAAACCCAGGTCCAACAGTACTTCTCACATATCTGGTGCTTGTTTTCAGGTTCTTTCTCCATCAAAATGTGACCTTGAGAAAGGATTTGAAATTCAGTCACACTAAAGTATAAATAAATGTCTGATAACGCCACCAAACCTGCCTCTTCTGATGGAGTTTTTCATTTAAACAGGGATCATTAAGATAAAGGAACAAGGTTCCTACCATGGAATTTCAGGCAATAGCATCTAGATATGGGGGGATCAGGGAGTAAAGGGGAGACGTCTGTTCATAGAGATCAGGTTTAGACAAGTTCGAAAGACAAAGCAATATTTGTTATAAATAATGCAGCATTCAAGATGTAACCATTTGAAAGCTTCCATTAAATCTTGCCAGCACCAGAGAAAAACAGGAGCGTACACATGCATAGATCTCTTCTTGCCTTGTACACACTCCAGCTAGAAGTAGTTAATTGAATTTCTAACAATGAGCAGGAGTCCACACTAGAGTCAAAACTAGGAAACACAAACTCTTTATTAAATAATACCATTAAAAGGGAATGATAATCCCCACAGTCTTAAACACAAATCTGATAATGCACAATGTAAATAATAAAAACCAAAAATCCAATTTTCATGAAATGAACTTTCAAACACTCTGTTGTTTGCATTAAATTAGCTTTTATTCTGAATACTGTAATGCCACTCCAGACACATCAGGTACCTTGTAACATGATACCCCATTTCTTAACTTGAGATATGAGCATGAAATCATTTATAGTTCATTTTGCAGTCAACTAACAAAGAATTTGCCCCCCAAAATTACAAGAGCAGCACAACTCCTACCTTCCCCATACCTAATACCACCAGAGACTATAAATCTATGACACAACCACAAGTAAGGAAAGTAGGATTCTCTTTTGATTAAGGTAACCACCTGTCACCCTTGGGATGGGAGGAGGAAAGACAATCTGATAAAGGAGGGGCTGTCTTAGCAGAGAATACCATGATTCTGAACACTAATCTAAGGATGAAATGCAAATTTCATTTTTGTCATTTCCCCAAAAACAGATTAGGGAAATATCTATCTATCTATCTATCTATCTATATATATATATATATTCCTGACTCTAAGTACACATATATACATATTTACACACATATATATACACACACATATATACATATTTACATATGTATATATGTGTGTGTATATATACACACACACATACATATATATACAGAGAGAGAGAGAGAGAGAGAGAGAGCCATGAACATCAAGATCACTGAAAATAGAGCATTGATGATTGATGAGGGGAAGAGTCCAAGGGACAATATCTTTCTTTTCAGAAATCTGATCAGCAGAGTATAAAAATGTTTGTTCTGGGTTTCAGATGAATTTTTCTGTTATCTTCTTATAATCCCCCAGGGCTTTCCTATATTAAATTCAAAACAGAATTCCTGCATTGGCTTACAGGTGTTCACTATTGCAATGACAATTTAGAAGTTTCATCAAGCTGTATATCCCTTATAAACCACTTACAAATTCATTCACTTACAAATCTTTTACTGTCAATTAGAGAAATTGTTTTAGTATTAAGAGCCATTTCTATTACACATCTAAAGTGATCTGATCCATCAGGGAGGTACAAAATCAGAGAATTTTCCTCTCCCATCCCTCCCCCCAAAAAACTTCAGAAGGTACTTTTGAAAGTGCTGATCTTCCTAATAATTTGTAGAGAAGTTTTAGTAAATACATTTGTAAAATAAATTAATATCTCTGCAGAAATGCATAAAATCTAGACCCCGCGGCTGCCTAATCAGCATAGACATTGTTACTTACCTAGTTTTGTGCATAAAGATAAAAGCTTGCACTGGGAGGTTCTTTGGCTCTCTTAGCTGGGTGTTTTATACTTAGTCAATAAGCAATTTACCCCCGATCTGCAATCCTACTGAGCCTCTCACGAGTTAATACTCAATTTTCTGTGAGTAATCAGTTCCAGATGTGAAGAGGAAGTCAGTGTTGTAAATCGAGGGGTGGAAAAAAATCCATCAATAGAAGACCTTGGATCAATAAGTCACTGGCATCTGGTTTTCCTGTGTTAGTAAACATGTATGCATTTTCCATATACTCACTAAGTCATAGAAGGGCATACATAGCATTTTAGAGCACCCTCTAATTGAGCATTCTTATTACACAGGAGGCAGAGTGAGAGAATGGTCTGAAGTCCAAATTCTTATCATGTAAGCTCATTGAAAGTGGGGATTCTCTCATTCCATGATAATAATAACAACTGCAATTATATAGCACTTTGGGGCAGTTAGGTCGCATAGTGGATAGAGTGCCAGACCTAGAGTCAGGAAGACTTATCTTCCTGCCTCAGACACTTACTAGATATGCGACCCCGGGCAAGTCACTTGACCTTGTTTGTCTCAGTTTTCTCATCTGTAAAATGAGCTAGATAAGAAAATGGTGAAGCATTTCCAGTATCTTTGTCTAGAAAACCCCAAATGGGGTCACAAAGAGTTGAACACAACTGGAACAAGTAAACAATACTTTAAGAATTTAGAGGAGTCCTGAGATCAGAAAGTTTGAGAATCACTCCACTATACCATGAAACTATACAAATCTAAACCAACATCCATGACATGAGAGAAAGAGATCACAAAGGCACAATGCAACCAATCTTGGCAATTATTTGAAGCAATGATGTTAAATTCAAACAGAAAAGGAAGCTGCTAATCCATACATAAGGATCACCACAGGCTACATACTGACTTAGTTTTAAAACCTATTATTACTTACGCTTTGTTGTATTTTTATATATTTTCTTAGAAATTTCCCAATTACATTTTAATCCAGGCCAGGCTACAGTCAGGAGCTTTGTGGGCCACATGTAACCCACATGAGGTGTTTAACACCTCTGATCTAGGGCACTGAATGTTTCAACATATGGTACCAGTAGATACTGTTGTAGGACCTCCCAATTGACATAAGAATTGATTCCCTGCCCTTTCCTGTCAGCTTCAAGGATGGAACGCTATTCCTCAGAAGGATTAGCCCCCACACGTTTTCCTTCTGAACAGTTTTGACAACTAGCTATTGAATCTTATCTTCATAATTCCTCACTTCTTTAGGTTACAAGGGGACAGAAAAAAAAGGAGTAAAAATGGTTTAGGTAACACCCAGTAGAGTTAAAGATTCTTCCTACCTACCACCAGACCAGTACTCGCTTCTTTCTCTTAACTGTTGTCAGCCTCTGTATTTTTCCTTTCTAGCACTGAAGGTCAAACACCATCTAAGTAATGTTGTCTTTAAAAAAAATAATAAACTTTCTTTTGTCATTCAATCAACATATTTATCAAGTGAGCCAGACCTAGAGTTAGGAAGACCAGAGCTCAAATCCAGTCTTCAACATTTACTAGCTGTATGATCCTGGTTAAGTCATTTAACCTCTGTATTCCTCAGTTTCCCCAAATGGGAAAAAATGGGCATAATAATAGCTTCTACTTCACAGAGTTGTTGTGAGAATCTTTAGCATAATGCATAGAACATAGCAGGCGATTAATAAATGCATGTTCCCTCTCTAGAACTGGGAATACAAAGAAAGAGAAAGATACGATCCCTACCATGAAAGAGCTTATATACTAATAGGAAGGATGACATGCAAAACGTGACGGATAGAAAGACAGACATTACAAATGAAATTTTTATTGCTATCTTTTATCTTTTCATCATCATCATTTCCAAACATATCCCTTCCCTCCTACCCCCAGAGTTACCACCTGTAACCAAAAAAAAGAAAAAAGGGGAAAAATCAGTCAAGCAGTGTAAATCATAGTCCCTACCTCTGCAAAAAGAGGAGAAAGATGCATTTTCTCCTCTCTTAATCAGGGTCAGACCGCATCACTAAAATTACAGTACTTAGTTTGGTTTTTTTTTTAATAGAAAGTAATTTTAATTCAACCCACATTTATTAAGCACCTACCAAATCCAAGTCACAATGCTAAGTGCTGGGAGCACAGAGTCAAAACCAGCCTTTCCCTAGAGAAGTTTACATTTTATTGAACAAGACTACTAAAGGGAAGGTGGGAGAGGAGGAAAATGAGGGGGTACTGGGGAGGGAGGGGAGGAAAGGCACACATCCCCAGAGAAGAACTCCTAAATATTGATTTTCTAGAATGTTAAATTTGTAGTAATAAAGTATTAAGTTGCCATGTGATCCTCAAAAGATGTTTCAGATCTACCTAGTTATTTCCCTCATATTGATTGCTTTAAATCCTAGGACAAAAAAAAAGGTGCTATGAAACTTGAATGGGAATATATTCGCCCTCATTCACTGAGACTGTGGACGCATGCTTTCCTCCCCCTGCCTTGCAGTCCATCCTGTGCTCTGGTTCACTACTGTCCTCACACTCCAGGGGAGGCTCATATCTTTCTGTGAAGCTCTTCATTCATATGTGGTTTGTGAAATGCTGTGGGAACCTTTGAGATGAAGGCGAGTTTATTAGGCAAATGATTGTCAGCATGAATATTAATAGCAACCTTATTAATAGCCTGAATTTATTTTCTCTGGGCACTTGACTCTTGATTATGAGAAGAGTGGCTTGGGAAGGACTTAGGGAATTTATGCCAAAAGACTTTGGTCTTTTGGCACTAAGTCATTAGCTCCAAGTGGGAGCAAGCCCTGCCAGGGGCCCAGTTCTGTCCTAGAGCATGACCAGTAAATGTTGTACAACTGCCAGTCTGTGATCTCAATCCAGACCCAAGAAGGAGTACATGTGCTCCTATGATCCTCCAGCACCACATTCAGCTGGCATCAGAAGAGAGACATGCCTAAGAGGATGCTTCTGCTTCTTCTAGCTAGCAGCCTGTCTCCCAGTGGTCCTCCAGAGGTATATGCTTCTCTTTTGATCAAACAACAGATGGAAAACTATTCACAGTCCACCAGTTTACTTTAAAATGAGCAAATGCCATGATGGTGGATAGCACTGAAATTGTCTGAGACTGAAAGGGCAATAGCTGTCACATTCAGGTTCTACCCTTAATCTAGTCCTTTATAATCATTTGGTTCAAACAGCCTTTACTTTCTTTTTTTTTTTTTTTCGGTGTGTAAATTACAAATGCACTTTTCAACACTAGAAACCATCCTTTTAGTAGCATTTTTTAACACTGTGGTTTCTGACTAATGGCATCTTCAATTATACATAATTGAGCATTTTGCTATGATCTAATGGGGCCTATTACTCACCAAAATGGAACCAGTCAACAGTAATATTCCCCATAGTCATCAATTACTTAGCCTTCATTCATCAAGGAATACCTGTTGGTGCATACAGGTGCTAGTGTGAAATCTGAGCTACAACACATCCTCTGTACATATTGCCACACCAGCGATTTACTTGCAGATTTTAAAAGTCAGCTTCTCTTTGGTCATAAATTAGTAGGTGACATTAATTTAATAGATGACTAGAAACCGATTATTTTTACCTAGAACAGGTCTGGTCATGATTAAAAGGATGCTAGCTTTTTCTCCACTTCCTAGCCCAAATGAGGCTTAAATTACAGCACTAAAGTTTTCTTTTGGTCTAACAAACTTCTTTCATAAAAGGACAAAGACTTGAAAAGATCAGGACATAATACAAGATCATGGAATCTCAGTCCCATAAGGTCTTTAGAAACAGAATTTATCAGGATCTCTCACAATTGGTTTAACTATCCAGGGGACAGAACCATCAGACCTGCCAAGTTTCCTTTCTAACTTAGTGATTTAATAGCACAGGTCATTCTTTCCCTATTCCCAGCCCCACCCTATACCCTGCCTCCCCAAACTAACCAAATTTGCCATTTTTGTTTTTGAAAAATAGTGCGAATACTAACATTGATATCCATTTATCAGATACTCTCCCAAACTTTCATGTAAAAGGGAAAATTGCCAGGCTAGTTAATAATACATGAGTGTATTGATATTTAAGAGCAAGAAATGCCATTTATGTTTGGTGAAAGATGAATCTGGCTAGGTGAGTAATATCCGATCCCTATTACAACTCTAGGTTTTAAATTACTGGTATTACACTCAGTATCTCTCTCTTTCCCTCTCTCTCTCCCTCCCTCTCTCTGTGTTCATACCCCTCTGTCTTTCCCTCTATTCTTCTCCAGGCCTCTGTCAGCTCTGTCTCTCCAGACTCCCCTCCTTCTTTCTCTTTCTCTAGATCTCTCTCATTCCCTCTTTCTCTGTCTCTAGACCTTTCTTTCTCTCTGTCTCTAAAACTTTTCTTTTCACTGTCTCTCTCTAGACTTTGACCTCTCTTTCATTCTGTCTCTAGACCTTTCTTTCTCTCTGTCTCTCAGTTTGTATACCTCTTTTGCCTTTTCTCTCCTTTTTCTCTTTCCGGGTCTTCCTCCTCCTTTTAAAATTCACATTTCGAACAGTGACTAAATTACCTTGTCACTGGACTTATAAAAAAAAGAAGACAATTTGAAATACTCCTTGATTGGCAGTAACTACTTTTGTGTTGTTTAGGTTTTTTGTTTTGAAAAACAAAACAAAACTAGGCCTGTCCATGATTCATTCCAACTATTCATCCTGCATCATTTATAGGCATTTTTCCTTTGGACTATATACAGTACTATGTTTAGTACTCCAAAATAATTCACTGAAGTGTTGACTTATCACCAGATCTGTTGACCAGGCAGCAGATGGCAAAATATATATATATATTTATATATATAGCTTTCTTTTGGGCCACAATATGGTACAAACAGTGCAATAAATTTACTATTCAGTAACAACAGCTTTGCTTGGCACAAGTGATGTTAACATTGCTGATGGGGGCCACTCCCTCACAACATAAAAGCTGTCACAGACCCAATTATTTAAACAATAATGCAGAATTTTAATAGAGTTTATGGTTAAAAAGAAACCTTAATGATGAACAAATCCAACCCCCTCATTTCACAACTGATGAAAGAGATGCAGAAAGGTAGAGACTTGTCAAAGCCCACACACATATATCAGTATTAATCAGGAGAACTAGGATTTGATTTCAGGTAGTCTGGGTCTAAATATAGTACATTTGTTGTTGTTGGCTTTCTTTATGTTTCTCTGACACTCTCTGGCATGTACTAGGTGCTTAATAAATGTTTGTTGACTTGATACCACACTGCCATGTTGTTTTTTCTTCCTTCTCAGCAATGCACAATCAAACTGAAAGTATATAATGGTGTTCATAAAACAAAAATCTCTCAGGGAAAGGAATGAGAGTAAGGCTGTTCACATTTGAACATGTGCTTTTATTATTCTCTCCCAGAAACAAGAGAATACTTTCCCCTCTGATTCCCTCCAAGACCATTAGGAGAAGACAGTCTAGGCAATGAAACTCTACCAAGGGAAATTTAGTAGTCATTCAATAAAAGCTTGCTGGCTCATTTTTTTAAGGTCTGTAAGTATCTTCTGATGATACCAATTTCTCCTTTAGCCCTCCTGTACCTCATCAACATCAACTCTGTGGCCTTCATAGCTAAGAATGGAGAAAGGTTTTCAGTAGTCCATTCTTCAGGTATGAAATAGCCCATTTCCTCCTCTACCTGTGGTTTGGTATACAGTAGCAAAGAGAAAAAAGAATAGAAGGAAAAAACATGAATAAACTGAATAGGTGGGCATGTAATAAAGGAGGATTAATAAGCATGTATTAAGTGCTTATTATCTCCTAGCAATGTGATAAACAATAGGGAGACAAAGACAAATATTGAAGTATGTGACCACAGAGAGCTCACATTCTGATGGTAGCCTTTCAACGGAGTTTGATGGTATCCTAAAAGCATCAGAGAACAAGTTAATAATAAAAGCTCACATTTATACAAAACCTTAGGATTTGTCTCATTTGGTTCTCAAAGCAATCCAGTGACATAGATGCTGTTACCACTCCCATTTTACAGATGATGAAACTGGTTCTCAGAGAAATTGCACGATTTGTTCAGGGCACTCAGCTATTAAATTCCTGAAAAAGGCATTCTTCATTCAAACTCATGTCTTGTGACTCCAAGTACAGTATTCTCCCCAATATACTAGAGTTGCCTCTTTGTCATTATGGATATGGTTATTCTTTATAAGGCTAAGATTATATCTCAAGAAAGCACCAGCTCACATTTCCCTAACACAGGGCATTCCTTTGCCTGGCATACCCTTCTTTCTCACCTCTACCCCACAGAATCCTTCATTTCCTTTAAGACATAGCTCAAGCTCCCTTCTACATAAAAGCCTTTCCTCATCCAACTGTGTTCTTCCTAATGACTTCATCTTTAATTTGTATCTATGTGCCATATTTGTCTCCTGCAATAGAATGTAAGCTCCTTTGGGTCAGAAACTATTTGTTTCACTTTTTCTTTGTGGCCTCAGCACTTCACACATAGGAGATGCTTGGCAAGAAATGCTTGAAAACTGATCACAAACTGATATCTTCATAATAAACCCACGAAATCAGTGGTGCAGATGTCATCACCATTGGACAGATAAGCCAAAGTTCCCCAAAGTTGCATAGCTAGTTTTCAACCAAGGTCTTCTGGTTCCAATGCTCTTTTGATGACAACATACTCCTTCCCATCCCTAACTCTTCTAATTGACCTCTCAGAGACACAGTAGATTACAAATTCCTCAAATTGTCTGACTTTTCTATTTGTACCCCCAGGGCTTAGAAGAGTGCTTTGCACATAGTAAGCACTTAATAAATGCATTATTCATTCATTCACTCAGTCGATCAATAAACGTCCATGAATCATCTACTATGTACCAGGCTGCTTTAGGAAAGCTAGGTGACACAGTGGATAATCAAGAAAAACTCATCTACCTGAGTTCAAATCTGACCTCAGACACTTACTAGCTGAGTGATACTGGGCAAGTCACTTAACCCTGTTTGCCTCAGTTTCTCATCTATAAAAACCAGCTAGAGAAGGAAATGGCATAGCATTCCAGCATCTTGTCCAAAATGGGTCACAATGGATCAGACACAACTGAAATGACCACACAACAATATATGCCAGGCACTGTGCTAAGCACTAGGGAGACAAAATAACAGTGAAAGGCAGTCCCTGCTCTCAAGAAGCTTACAATCTAATGGGGGAAAAATCAAATAAATATATACAAACTAACTATATACAGGTAAATAGGACATAATTAAAAGAGAGAAAGGCAGTCGGAATAAGAGGGCTTAGGAAAGGCTCCCTGTGGAAGATGGGATTTTAGATGGGACTTAAAGGAAGCCAGGGAGGCCAGTAGGTAGAGATGAGGGAGCAGAGTATTCCGGGGATGGGGAACAGTCAGGGAAAATGTCCAGAGCTGAAAGATGGAATGTCTTGTTTGTGGAACAACCAGGAGGTCAAGGGAGAGTAGGGTGGTGAGTAAGAAGAATGGAGGGTGGCTAAGTGGTGCAGTGAATAGAGCACTAGCCCTGGAGTCAGAAGGACCTCAGACACTTAACACTTACTAGCTGTGTGACCTTGGGCAAGTCACTTAACCCCAATTGCCCTGCATTCTCCCCTCCATAAAAGCAAAAAACAAGAAGAAAAAGAAGAAGAAGGGAGAAGAAGGAGAAGGAGAAAAAGAATGGAAAAGTAGGAGGGAGTTATGAAGGGTTTTGATCTTGGGAGGATTTTGCATTTGATCCCAGAGACAGTAGAGAACTTCTAAAGTTTATTAAGTAGGGAGTGACTTGGTTAAATCTTTGCTTTAGGAAAATCACCTTGATGGTTAAATGGCTGTTGGCTTGGAGTGGGGAGATAAGCTAAGAAGATCCACCAGCGGTCTATTGTAATTGTCCAGTTATGAGGTAATGAGGGCTTGCATCATATAACAGTGAAATTTATAAGCTTTGGCAACAAATTGGGTAGTGGAGATAGTGAGGAGGCAAGGATAACACCTTCACTACGATGTGAACCTGAGGGACTTATTACCTATCCTAAGAGCCAAGATTCTATAGACCCAGCACAAATTTTTTCTGTCTACTAATATTACTGACATTTTTTCACATTGGCAATATTTTGGGTCTGTCAATGGTACAACTTCAATTTTGCTGATCAACTACCTTGAAGATTCTTCAACTACAGTACCCCTTGACAAGCGACCTTTTCTTGTTTACCGAACTGATCCACATATACACGAAAGTGAATATTCAAACCACAAGTCTCAATTATTTACTAGCCAAACTTAGACGGAAAACTACAGGGAGACAAGTCAGGTGTTCACTAACCAGCTTTTGGATCAATACTAAATTAAAACACTATTCAGATGTAACCAAATCTGGAGTTCTAAACCCAAAAGAACAACCCAGTGTCTTGATAATGGGCCTAATCCTCTGATAAGCATCTCATTTAAAAATCTCCTTTCAGCTGCTAAATTTACCTTCAGGAGAAAGGGCTCTTATGTGCCAGTTCCCACTGCTGGAATCAGGAAGCTATTGAGTTACCAGATGCCAGACTCCTTAGAACAGAAGGAGTCTCTCTACTTGAAGCTGGATGCTAAGTGATGGAGAAGAGACTGGGAGATAAAGCAAGGATCAAGGGCATCAATTCTTTTTTATATCAGAACTATTAAGGTTTGACAGTCACAGTGGGAACTTTCAAAGGGGGTGAATCTATAAAGCATGGGACTCCGAATTCAAATATTTACATAAATTCTTTACTTCATTTTAAAACCAACTCATTTACCCCTCGTCTTTAGACTACATTAAGAGATCTTAAAAAAGGATAGCTAGCAATCTGACTTTACCTGTAAAACACCTAGAAACTATTTTTAAATGTAGATGACATCCAGGGTTTATTCAAGAGAGCTTCCCCTCTTCCCCAGATTTTTTTTTTAAGTTTGTATGTGCATAATAAACCCGAATGCCTTCCATCACTAAACTAAGACCACTGGGAAGCAGGACAGAGATGATGACTAACTGTGGCTGTTGTGAAACACAAAGCCAGCTGATCAAAACCTTCAAGGGCCAACAAACCAGCAATTGTCAAGAAAACACACAGCCCACAGAAGGGAATACTGAAGAAAGAGCACTGGCAACAGCTTGGGAAAACAAAAATGGATATAGACACAGAGCAGAAAAGAGGCAACTAAAAGAGCTGAAAGACGCCAGTTTGGATGGGTTGTAGGGTTGATATGGTCATAAAAGATGTATTTTTATTGGTAAGCCAGTACCGAGGAGACAAAGGCTGGTCCATGGTCTAACACAGATTCTGTAAATCATAAAGATCATCCTCCTCAGCCTTACAGCCTTCTAGTGTTTCCATCATCTCATTTTAGCCTCTAAGATAAGCACCATAGACATTACTATCCATATTTTGCAGATGACGAAACTGAAGGTCAGAGATGTCAAGTCATTTGCTGATAGTCACATAGCTAGGCATTAACAATTCCTTTCCTGCAGTGAATCCATACTTCAATGTGGATACTTACTACCTCCCCCATTACCTATTTGGAAAGCTCCCCTGTTCTCTTGTCATCCACCAAGGAAGGATTCTTATACAAATTTGTTATGTATTTATAAAACTCCTTTTCTTCTAGCTGCTCAGAAGGCAAAGCATGCCTAATCAGTGGTGACCAGGGCATTTTTCATTTCATTGGGGTCTATGTCTGATTAGAGAGAAGAATAATGGAGAAAGGCAGAATGATACTGATTATCATAATATTATGTAATAATAGGTAATATTATTATCATAATTATTATAAATATCATTTATATAATGCTTTAAGGTTTGCAAAGTGCATTACAAACACTGCCTCATTTTATCCTCACAACAGTCCTGAAAGGTAAATGCTATTTTTTTTTTTTTGGAGCGGGGGAAGACAAGGCAATTGTTAAGTGACTTGCCCAAGATCATACAGCAAGTGTGTCAAGTGTCTGAGGCTGGATTTGAACTCAGGTCCTCCTGACTGCAGGGCTGGTGTTCTATTCACTGTACTACCTAGCTGTCCCAATGCTATTTTCTAAATTAGAAAACTGAAGCAGACAGAGGTTAAATGACTTGCCCAGGGTCACACAGCTAACAAGTGTCAGAGACAGGATTTTAATCCAGGTCTTCTAGACTCTAGGAACACCACTCTACCCACTATGCAACCTAGCCTCCTCTTCTTCCATTATGCACAAAACACCTTTCCCTTTAACACCTTAATTATAGTAAGAAAGTTGCCATAAGTCCTGGTATCTGGTAAGTAAGTAAATAATATCACTTCTCTAGATGCCATACAGATTAAGACCAGTAGAAATCATAATTTAAAAAAAAAAAAGAAATGAGGAAATGCCTAGTTTGGGAATCTAAAGGAAATGAGTTGCAATTAACATCAACCACCTCCACAGTCACCATGTAAGGATCACATACAGCTCCTTGGAAAGAAGAAAATTCAGACAACTCCTAAATCAAAAGGCAAGAAATTGCTGAAGTTTGGAAAAAGAACATGACTACATAAAGGCAATCTAAGCAAAAACCACTCCACACAAAGGAAATATGGGGTGAATGTCTGAACACTGCTGATATTGGTTTTAGAAGTACAACAGCTTACTTCAACTCCCAAGCTTTTAAAAAGGCAATCTAGTTGTTTAATTGAACTAGGAAATGACAAAAAAAAACAAGCAGTCTTTGGTTTAAACAGAAAATATCCTATTGACTAAGTCCATATCACTTGGGCCTTATTGTTTGGGTAAGGCATCAACAATTCTAGTATTTTTTGAGAAACCATCTATGGTCAATAAGCTGCATGGAATTTTAGTCACAGAACAGTAGTTAGTTTCATGTAACCTAGAAATGTAAATATAATGAAAGACCCACAATTCTGGTAGTAATCTACAGATGATGACCTCCAAGTAGTTCCTTTAGAGGCATTTATTAAGCATCGACTACGTGACAGAGAATGTGCTAAGTGCCAAGGATACAAAGACAAAAAACAAAACAGTTTCTGCTCTTAAGGAGCTTACATTTCTAACATGCACATAAATAAGTATGTGTGGAATATATACAAAATGAATACAAGGTACTTTGGGGAAGATGGTCCCTAGAAACTGACGAGAAAATTAAGCCAGGCTAATGTAGAAGGGAGAGCTTGAGCTGAATTTCAAGGGAAACCAGGGAAGCTAAGACAGGGAGGTAAAGACGGAACAGATTCCAGTCATGGAATCCAGTCAGTGCAAAGGAACAGAAATAAGAGATGAGGCGCCATGTATAGGGAACCACAAGTTCCCTGGACCATAAAGCATGTAAACAGGATTAATGTGAAAGGCAGGCAAAGGACAGGTTGTGAAGAGCTTAAAATGCCTTACAGAAGACTTTATATTTTCA
>CM053580.1:143484319-143506743 GCA_028627135.1 Pseudochirops cupreus | reverse complement strand
AATGACCACACAGTTTTCACTACAGTGGCCACAATATTCAGAACAAGGAACAACAGAATCAAACTTCCACTCAAGGGGCAACTCAGTACTTAATCATTAACAAGAAACAATAGAATAATCAAACTTCCACTCATGGGGCAACCATTACTCAGTCACTAATCTAGATTCACAATTACTAAATATCATTAATCACAAATACAGTCATTAGAAAACCACACAAACACTCCACCCCTCAGTGTCCAGAAAACCTCAGTTTCCTCCAAGAGGAGGCCTTTTCTTCATCTTGACTCTGGGGGGTCTCTCTGATTCCGTGGATCCCCTTCCATGGTCCCAGCTCCCTCCTGAATCCACCAAACAGTCACCTGGATTCAGAAGCAGACAGCTCCAAGGTCTTTCTCCAGTCCTCAGAGGTAGACAGCTCCCAGGTCTTTGTCCCATCCTCAGGGCAGTCCCTGGCACACACTGAAGTTCACAGGGTCCAGCACATCTCAAACTCTTCACCACTTCTTTTGCCTGGAACTCAAGGATCAGCCAGGCCACAAACAAACAAAGTCTAATCCTGGTCATGCTTCTTCAGTCCTCCAGCACTTCAGCTGGCCCTAGGACCCAGAAGGAATATCGGCCTTCCAGGCAGCTTTCCAGGCAAGCCCTCTCAGCCTTCCAGGCGGCCTTCACCAGATTCTGGTCTCAGGAAAACTCCATCTCAGTTCTCAGTCAGTTCTCAGCTTCCAGATTCTGGGAGAGAAATACATACACACAAACTCTCTCTCTCTCTTTCTCTCTCTCTCTCAGCCGGCTTCAGTCTCCACAATTCTTCCTTCAGCAGGAGCAGCGTTCCAATTCTGTCTCTCTATCTCTGGAATTCTTGCTTATATACACACCTCAGCCAATCCCCTTCTTCCACATCAACAGGGGCTCAACCAATCCCCTTCTTCCCCATCAACAGGGGAGTTCATGCCTTCCCAACAGTGGGACAGAGTTTACATCTTCCACACTTAGCCCCAAGGTACTAAATGCTAAGTATCTTGCTAAACTGATTACTATTACTGGGGGAAAGGATAAGCTAGAAGGAACTGGTGTAACATGATCAGAACTGCATTTTAGGAGCTATGTTTTAGCAGCTATGTGGAGACGGACTGGAGTGGGGAGAGACATGTGGCAGGGAGATCAATTAGGATGCTAATGCAATAGTCTAAGTGAGAAATGATGAATGTTTCAACTAAAGTAATGGCATATGAACAGAAATGGAAAGATGTGAGAGATATTGGCAAGAATTGGCATTGGCTTGGATGTGTGGGATGAGTATGAAGGAGGAGCCAAGGATGACACCAAAGTTGAAAACCTCTGTGACCAGAAGGACGGTATTACCCTTGGCAGCAATTGGGAAGTTTAGAATAGGGGTGGCTTAGTGGAAAGGGCTGAGATATGAATTCTGTTTTGGATATGTTGAGTTTGAGATGCTTACAAGACACCCAATTTGAAAGGAGACAGTATAGGGCAGTATAGATATACAGATCTGGAAGTCATTTGCAAAGAGGCTATAACTGTGCCAAGGAGAGCTGATGAAGACACTAAGTAAAAGAATCTTGGGGGCATGACTCTAGGAAGTGGGCATGACATAGAGGACATTTCAACCAAGATGACTGAGAAAGAACAGTCAGACAGGTAGGAGAAACCAGAAGAAAGTAATGTCATGAGAAACCCAGAGGGGAGAAAGTATCCTGGAACAAAAGCTGATCAAAATTGTCAAATATGGCAGAAAAGTCAAGAAGGATGAGGACTGAGCAAAGGCTATTCCCAACTTGACAATGGATCATTGGTATCTTTAGAAGGAATAGTTTTAGTTGAGTCACAATCCATATCACAGAGGATTTAGAAGATGGTGAGAAGGGAAGAGATGATAGCACATAGAGTAAACAACCTTTTCAAAAAGTTTGACTAAGCAAGGGAAGAGAGAAATAGAATACCGGCTAGCAAGTATGGTAGGATCTATGGATGCTTTATATAGACAGAGAAGACTGGTATGTTTGTAAGTAGCAGGAAAGGAATTAATGGATAGGGAGAATTAGAAAAAGGAGATGATAGTGGATCAATCTACTGGAGAAAACAGGAATAAGGAGTGTGATGTACACATCTAGAGGAGTGGTTGGCCTCAATCAGGAAAAAAGGCCATGTCTTCACAAACTAGACTAAAGGACGTGGGATGCTATATCAAGGAATTGTGAGAAAGAAGAAGAAGCCCCCAATAAATGGCCTCAATTTTCCTAATAAAATATTATGTAAAGTACTCAATTGAGAGAGAGGAGGGAGGAATTCAACAAAAGGCTTAAGGAAAGAAGAGAAGTTTTATAACAGAAGTTTTAACAGTGACAGTTTAGTCTCTGAGGAAAATGGCACCATATAAATGCCAAAGTAATATATTTTAAAAACTTCTAATGTAATTTATTAGGTTTCCTTACTATGTTTTCAGAGATTCAATATTTGTTACATAGTATAAACATTCCCCACAAAATACTTTGTTGGTTAGTGGATTTAAAGCAATATGGAACAAACTTATGTTCTTATAAATTTAGATTTGGCATCTATACCTTACAGCATCAATAATGGAATCCCATATTCAATAGAAGCCAAGAATATATTATAGCTTCTTTTAATGATATCATGGAATTTTGAAAGAAGTAATTAACTGAGCTCCAAGAGAACACCAAAAAAAAAAATGCGTATGCAATTCTTCTATTTATATTCTTGGCGACATAAAAAATAGCAATATAAAATAAGCTACAAAGAAAACAGTACTACAGGTTCCAGAAAGGTATTTGTGTAGGGCTTGTAGGTTTGCAAATCACTTTGTACTATTTTATTGGATCATTACAACAACCCTGTGGGGCAAGTATTACAATCATTGTCCATTTTTTACAAATGAGAATTTCAGGCTTAAAGAGATTAAGTGACTTGTAAAAGGTCACCCATCCAGTAAGTTCTGGAGTAGGTAATCATATGCCTACTTAAGTAATATATTATTAAGTATTATTGGAATTAAAAACACATTCAAGACAAAAGACAAACTAAGTTCAGTGTCCAAATCAACCATTTAAGATTGGCATTACTAATATGTGAGGCACAGAGACCATATGTGTGACTATTAGTTTTAAATATTAGAGATTTAGAAAGATCTTGGAGTGTGGTCACCAAGAAAACAAAAGAGTAGAATCACAGCATTTTTAAAGCTGGGAGGAACCTTCTAAGTCATCCATTCTAAGCTGCTCAATTTATAGATGAAGAAACTGTGTCCCAGAAAGATGAGGTGGTTTTCTTGAGGTCATACAGCAAGTATTTGAACTCATGTCCTCTGATTCCAGCTTCAGTGTATTTCCATTGTACCAAAATCAAATATCCGGGTAAGCTATAGAAATAAAATGTGCCAAATTTAGCCAAAGTCAGAACTAACTTTAAAACTATTATAAACATGGGACAGGTATGAAAACTACACAAAGAAGTTAGTTACAGTGATACTATGACACATGTCCAATACAGCCATCCTTCATTCCACAAGTATTGCTACTGTCCATTGTGCTGAAGTGTTCTTTGAACATCTGGACATATATACCCAATGGAAGCTAAGAAGCATATGAGATTTTTATGTGAGCCAAAGTTCTTCTTTCCATAGCTTTCATTACTCTTATAATCAGCTACTCCAATGGCATCATTTGATAATCTCTCTGAGGATCTAAAAGTAAATATTAATTTGTAATAATTTTAACTCCTGAATCAACATTCAGAAGCTAAAAGCTTTTTTCCAAGCAATATTATCCACTGCATAAAAGGATAAACTAAGAATCCAAAAGCCTGAGTTCTAACCCCAAATCTAGTAATGACAATAGTGACTTTAGGCCAGTGATTTAAGTTCTTAGGTTTTCACTGCCTCCGTATACAAAAATGTGAATGCAATGACCTGCCTTATCTACTAAAAACATTATATAATAACATATATGAAGGTACTTTGTACTTACAATAGGTGCTACATAAATTCAAGATACCATAAGCAGTGAATACAAGTTGAAGAGCCCCTAAGTCCCAGCAAGATAACAAGAGCGTAAAATATCAGCCTCCCAATAATCTGGTTCAATGATTATTGGACTCTTCAAATAAAAAGGAATATTTGAAAGACTGGCCACATAAGAATGATCATTAGTCACAATAAGAAAATGCAATAGTTGTCAATAGTTAATTCTGTCTGTGATCGTAACACTACACCTCCATGCGCATGAGCACACTTCCTCCCCTACTGTCAGAACCCTACTCTTCTCAGGGCAACAACAAAGGTTTTTCTCAGGAACTCACACAGATACCAAATGACAAATGCTAAGAACTGTTGTTGATACTCTTGAGATCTTAGAATGCTGAAGAAGACATTTTCCATATATTTGAATTTAGTTGTTTCTATGTGCATGCTGGTTAAAATTCTTACGTTTCCTGGCAAAGTGTTATGTGGAAGCTCTACCCTAGAGCTAACTCTTAGCTGAAATCAGATTAATACAATATATTAAAAAAAAAAAAGCTGTGAACACCTACATGGGAGTCTGATGTCATTCCCTCCATGCCTCACAAGCAATAAGCAATGGAGTCAACATGTTCTTTGAAAGCACTCAAATTCTCAAAAGAAATAGCTTATGCTTCATTTCCAACGCAACTCCTTTCAAGCTTTACATGATATAAAAATTATCTAGGTTAAAAAAAAAAACCGTGAATGCTTTCTGGGTACTGAGGAAACAACAAAATATAAAAGCTTAAAAAAAGAAACCAAGAAACTCTTACTATTTGCTCATATACAGTGCTAAACCAATCCAATTCTATTTTTTCTAAAATATAAAATTTCACCAGAAACACAAAATTCCTGAAAAAGTAATATGGCAATTCTTAAAATATAGATATATAGAGGTATCTATATAGTATACATAGCCAGAAAACACCTTTCTAATAAATTTTTTCTTTAATGATATAGCAAGTACTCAATCTTCTTATTCTATTTCGTAAAGGGAGTAGAAGAGAACAAGTATGAGTTACTTTGAAAACGCATTTTGAACTTGAATTCTGATGTGTGCACGGTGTTCATTTCCTACTTGAAATGCTCATTTGGTTGAAAAAGTCATTAAAGTCTCTTCTGTCATTTAAAGTATTTTTATTCTCCTCCCTCTCCCTTTTGCCCACTTTCTTACAGTCACTTAACTGCATATATGAGTTCACACACACATCCATTAGACAAAACCAAAATATACTATTCAAACAGATAACCACCATATCAGCTGCTAAGTAAAAACACATTTGAAAGAACTAACTGAAACAATTCTCTTTTGGACTAGTTTCAGTTTACTTAAAAGGGCTATTCTACCATTAAATATTCATAAGGCATTAGGGTATAAGATTTTTGCTCAAAAAGATAAAGCAACCTCTTCTACATAAAATTCAAACCGTGACAGCATTTTCTTTCCAACTGTGATTCAACTCAATCAGTTAAGAAAGCTCCACAAAAATAGCATGTGAATGTATATATTTTTAAAACCGACTCTGCTACCAACACCTTCTCTTGTTAGCCTTTTCTTTTAAGGTTAATTAAAATTTCAATAGGATAAACATCAAACACGCATTTCTAATTCAGTAACTGAAGCTTTCCAAGCAACAGAAAATCTGATAAAACTGACCTCTAGTTGGCAAGAGAAGCTACAGGAAAACATCCCCCCCCAACCAAAATCTTACTGATGTTTTATTTCAAATATTGCACTCCACCCCACCCCATCATGATACTATCAGAAAAAGATAAAGTACAGACTGAATTGATATAACATGCATTTGAAGTAAGTATATAATTTAGACACAATTTTGTCATGCTCTACAAAGCCG
The DNA here is from genome assembly GCA_028627135.1 of Pseudochirops cupreus. Lineage (NCBI taxonomy): Eukaryota > Metazoa > Chordata > Mammalia > Diprotodontia > Pseudocheiridae > Pseudochirops > Pseudochirops cupreus. Next base: position 143,500,845 of record CM053580.1, on the reverse strand, counting down.
GCAAGGCTACTGTGAACAGCTAGAATGTAAGAACAATTAGCATATAATTCTACTCTACACAATCACACCATGAAAAAACCTAATTCTATGCACTTGTGGACTGGTTATTGTCTCATACAGATTAAAGGTGCTGTATTTAATTTTGTACTGGGGGATTGCCAATCAACTGTATCAGCAACCCTGTGCAGGACTATTTTCCTCTCCTGTTTTTTTCTTAAGCAGATTAGTTTAGACTTCTTTCACTTTAATGAACTTTCTAGGGATGAGGAGTATTGGGCAGGTTTCAAAGGATAAGACCAAAAAAGGGAAAGCAACAGGTTCAGGATAGTACTCTCTATGGACTCACATTAGTCAAAGCTAATCCATAGTTACTACTCATGGCCAGACTTTGAATACAAAAGCAAGATAAGATTACCTAAAAGTTTCCAACATTATGTATGAAAAAAGATTCTACTAAGCCATTTCAATAGGTACAAACTTTGTGTTGTTTTCCCAGTGAAGTGTATGTTAAACTATGCCTGTTTTCTGACTAATTCTCCCTAATACATATTCATTAATTCAATAAACATTTATCAAAGGCATGGTAAATGCAACGGATGTTTTATGCTAATGAGATACAAAGAGAGCAAGTCATTGAACTCAGTTTCCTCATCTGTAAAATGGGGCAGTAATAAAAGCACCTGACTCCAGAGCCATTTTGAAGATCAAACGAGATAATGCATGAAAAGCACTTTGAAGACCTTATACAAGTGCTACCTATTAAGAGACATGAGCCAAGTTAATTGGCCATCGTATCCATGACCTTGGCGTCTTCATTTGTGCCAAACAATAACCAACTAGGCTTTCTTTTTATAAATTTATTTACTTTTATTTTAAAATATTCAGTTCCACAAGTTTCTGAGTTCCAAATTTTTCTCCCCCTCCCTGCCAATGGAGGCATGCAATCTGATATAGGTTCTACATATACTTTCACATTAAACATTACTCAAGTTGTAAAGAAGAATTATAACCAATGGAATGAACGAGAAAAAAAGAAACACAACAAAATAAAATACAAAAGAGATAGGATAGAGCAAGTAGTTTGCTTCAGTCTGCATTCAGACTCTGTAATTCTTTCTCTGGATGTAGATAGCCTTTTCCCCCATGAGTCATTGGAGTTGTCTTATAGCCTTGCATTGCTGAGAGGAGCCCAGTCTATCAAAGTCAATCATCACAGATACAATGTGTCTGTAATTGTGTAAAATGTTCTCCTGGTTCTGCTCCCCTCACTCAGCATCAGTTTCTGTCAGTCTCTCCAGTTTATTATGAAGTCTGTCTGCTCCTCATTTCTTATAGCACAATAGTATTTCATTACATTCATATACCATTTATATGTTTATCCATTCTCTAATTGAAGGGCATCCCCTTGATTTCCAATTCTTTGCCACCACAAAAAGAGCTGGTATAAATATTTTTGTACATACAGATCCTTTACCCACTCATATGATCTCTTGGATGCAGCCCTGGAAGTGGTATTGCTGGGCTAAAAGGTATACACATTTTTATAGCCCTTTGAGCATACTAACTAGGTTTTCTGGTCACAAATAAGTTCCTCTATCACTATCAGTCTCAACTTTACAAGAGTAGACTAAACCTCATGTGTGTTGAGATAAGTTCTAACTCCCAAGGCATGGAAATTATAGAGATTCAGACTTAGGCTTGATACAAAGAAAAATGTCCTACCAATTAGGGCTATCCTAATCACAGCTAGTTGGTATGCATGTAGCGCTAAGCCAGGAGTCAGGAAGCCCTGAGTTCAAATACAGTCTCTGACATTTTCTAACTGTGAGACCTTGGGCAAGTTACTTAATCTCTACCTGCCTCAGCTTCCCCAATGATAAAATGGGGGATAATAATAGCTCCTACCTCCCAGGGTTGTCGTGAAGATCAAATGTTGTAAAACACTTAGCGCAGTGCCTGCACACAGCAAGCCTGTTTGTTCCTCTCCTCTCCCCTCCAGTAGGCTACCTTAAGAAATAGTGGGTTCTACCTCAGTAGAGCTTCAAGCAAAGGCAAAGATGGCAACTTACTGTTGGGAAGGTTGTCACATTCTCTAGTAGGTATGGGCTAGACTAGACGGGTTCTAAGGCTTAGATTCTTTGAGAATCTTTAGAAAATATTCTTAAGCAATTTTAAAGTCCTTATTTTAAGCAATACCTTCTAAACATTTATGTTATGAAATAACAGAACTTTTGGATTTGAAGAGACTGTGGAAATTCCAAGATAGCCCCTACCTAGGACTGGAATCTTTCTCTTGGTAGGTATGAGGAAATAAGGACCAAGAAAAGTTAAGGGATATACCTAGGGCTAACATTGACCTATATTTTAGTTTATTATCCAATGTGGTCAAAATGACTACTGTGGAATTCGCAAAAAATGTAGAATCACTTGCCTTGAAAATCCTCTGAGATTAGGTATTCCCCCTCTCCTGTGCGGTATTTGGATTGGGCCTTCCTCCTTCCTCCATTACCCTCCTACTCAGCTCAGATCTTAATTAAGCTATTTGTCCTTCAATTCACAATGACCAAACAATGAGATAATTCACTTCCAGGTTCGGAGGTAGAATCTGACTTTTTCAAACTGATCCATTTAAACAGAGCCCTCATCCTTGAAATACAGCATCTCTTATCTACATTAATATAAAAAAAAAACACCTAGAGCAGTCTGCTTGACATCATGAAAAGCGGTGCTTATGTTTATTATATTATTTTAACTGTGAATGTTGTCCCACTCTCATGGCTCTCTTGATTAGAAAACCTGCTATGGTTTGGAACTGACACTATCTTTTTGAAACCAATATGAAAATTAATAAGTAACAAATTATTAGGATGGTTTTCAATCTCACTGTGATGGACCTGGTAAACAACATGAGACTCCATTTAGTTTTGCCACAAGGGTTCAATGAGATTTTATGTACAATAAAATACAAGGAGAACTGCTTAAAGGGCCTTGCATATAGGAAGCACTCAAATATTTGTTGATCTGAATGCAAAAGTGATTTCCAGCTAAAGTCCTTTACCTGTCATATTTACAGGACTGCTTAATAAATAATAATCCCTTATGTTTACAGAATTCCCACAGCACACAAATTGATATGGCTAACAAAGCAAAATAACGTGTTTCTATAATGCCAGAAGGATATTACTAAGCAGCAAAATTCAAGCCTTGAATAAATATGTTTACTTACATTTTAAAATTTTTGGACAAAACTCTGACTAGTGAAACAGGTTAGAGTCAGAGAATCTTTGGATTAGACTAGGTGACCTTTATGGTCCTTTCCAACTCATTAACTAAAGCATGAATTTTAAAATCAGTGTTCCATCAAGTGTTAGCCACTGCTCAAATATCTCCAGTGATTGTAAACTCAATACCTAGCTCAACAGCCCATTCTACTTCTACACAGTTTTAATTTTTATAAAATTCTTCCTGGTATTGAGCGAAAATTTACCTCCTTATAATTTCCGCCCATTAGTCCAGGTTCTGTTCTCTGGCATGACGCAGAAAAATTCTAATTCCACTTCCCCATAATAACCCTTCAAGAAAGTGAAGATAGCTACCATGTTCCATAGTTTCTACATTTTGGTTTCTCATCCAACATCTTTCACATAACCCTTACCATACTGATTATACTCCAATTTGTTGCTGTCCCTGTCAAAATATGTCACTAACCTTAACTCTATACTACAGATATAATCTGACCAATTCAGACTATGGTAGAACTACTGAAAGTAATAGCCTTGATTTGAATGGTATATTTATTAATACAGCCTAAAAGTATAATAGCCTCATTCTTATATTCAAATTTATAATCAAACAAAATTCTCTTTTTTATATGAATTATAATTTAGTCATATATTTCTAGCTTATACTTGCCTATTTCACTCTAGGTACTGGCCTTTACTTAGAATAAATTCATCTTAAATTAGACTTCCAGTATGAGTCTTTGAAAACAGTGAAGATCCTGAAACTGTCTTTCAACAAATGAGCCAATACTCCCAGATTATGTCATCTGCAAGTTTAAAGGCGTGTTATCTATGTTTCCATCCAAGTCACTGATACAAATGGAATATGGAATAGGCCTAAAGACAAGCCTGAGGCATGCCACCAGAATGTCCTGTCCAGGCTAGCATTAATTCTTTAACTGATACTCTTGTTCTGGTCATTGAGTCAGTTACGGATCAAACTAAATATACAACCATCCAATTAAAATTTTTATGTGCCATCCACAAAAATCCTGAAAGTTGTGCCAAATGTGTTGTTGAATGAAGGTCTAATACAGTGGTTCTCAACCTTCCTAATGCCTCGACCCTTTAATACAGTTCCTCATGTTGTGGTCACCCCCAACCATAAAATTATTTTCATTACTACTTCATAATTGTAATTTTGCTATTGTTATGAATCATAATGTAAATATCTGATATGCAGGATATATTTTCATTGTTACAAGTTGAACATAATCCACAGGTTGAGAACCGCTGGTCTAATACATTTCACTATTCATATCAGAAATACTAACCTGTCAACAAAGCAAATGAGGTTAGACTAGCAAGATTTATTTGTCTTTAATGAACCCTTCTAGGTTTCTAGTGATCACCAAATGCTCACAAACCATCAACAGATAATTTGTTCTAGAACTTTGTTGGAGATAGATATTAAATCCATTAATTTGTATTTTATAGAATACACCCACTTCCTAAAGAAAAAAAAATTAGGAAATATTCAAATATCTCCAGTACTGGGCCCTCTCCAGTCCTCCAGGATTCCTCAAATATTGACCAAGATTCAGCAGTCATTTCTCATTACTCTTGCAGATTGATGTGATATTAATTTATCCCAAAGAGGTGATCAGAAGGTATTTAATAAATGCTTGTTGACTTTGAACAGTTTGACTTTGAACAACTAGTGCTTCTTCTACTATCACCTCACTTGTCCTGGGCTTCAGGTACCTCTTAAGGAAAGGATGTAAACTTTGTTTTATCCTTTTCACTGTGATGATCATTCTTTTGGATAAATAGGGACAGAATATAACCCTCTTCTCCCTCCCCCCACACCCTTTTGGCTGTTAACATCTAGATATGGGTGAAATACCACATAAATTCCTGAGCAATTAGTCTTGAAGTCAAACTTTCAACAAACTTCAGCTATGGTACCTTTAAAATGGGCATGGGGAGAAAGAACTGGTGAGTGATGAAGTATTTTTTGTTGTTGTTTAATAAGTCATAGAATATTTAACAAGCCAAGGCCATATACTAGAGAGCAGCACTCAACTAGTGGGTCAGAAAACGTGGCTCTAGTCCAGGCTCTTTTATTAACTATTTGACCTAAAGTAAGTCATTTGACTTTCAACCCTTCATTTTCCTGTAAAATTGGAATAATATCTGCCATGGCTGTCTCATAATTTTGCTCTGAAAAATCAAAAAGAGAGAACAGATGTGAAATAACCTTATAAACTGAAAAGACTACTATGCAAGATTCACACTATACGTACCCTTACAAAAAAGCTTACAAGTTCAGTTAATAAAATCCCACTGTAATCATTCTGAATCTACTGACTTTAAAAATTACCCAGGATGAAACCTAAAGGATCCAAAACTATAAAATTACAGGTGAATCTCCATGGCAGTGACCTTTCATATTTCAGAGGCTATATATGAAAAGTTCTGTTCAAGGAGAATTCATGTAAAGTCACTGTAAATATTTACCAAAGTATCACCCAGTGGAAAAGATGCATCTTTTCCCTTAAAAACCAAACCAAAAACAAAAATGCTCCCGACCAAGTGTCCCAAAAGGTTTGGAAATAGAATAAAATGTGGCTCCAGAAGTTATGGCATTTTGGAGATCATGCTTAATGATAAGTGCTTCCTTGGAGAAGTAAACTGCATGCCCATTTCCCCCAAGAATAGTATTATATGTTAGGTCAAACAGTAATAATGAAGAGGAAAATCTTAAACTTAATACGCTATGGCTCTATGCCCATGTGGAATGAGTCTGGAGCTGGATTTATCATTTTTTTAAAAACTGAACATTATCTTGATTCTGCTTTACACAATAGTCCCAAGCAAATATTTCTTAACAAGGTCTACTAAAAAGAGCTATACTTGGCATTATGAAGAAGATGATATTTCTAAACATTCTCTAACACGTGACCAGCCCTTTTGGACACCATACATTAATCTAATTGGAATGTCAGGGCAAAGGTTTCTTATTTCAGTAATTTTATTGTATTATATGATTTCATAACATTTCAACAATTTTATAACATGTTCATGACTTATTTAAATCAAAATCTCCCTTACATATCAATTCCTGGTGGAAAAAAAAGATTTAGCTCAGTTAATAAGAGTAAAATAAAACCATGCTTCCAACCTATTGATGTTGAACTTTTTTTTAATCTTAAAAATGGATTATAGAATTATTCTCTCCATTTAAAATACCCAGTACAGGTGGCTTCTCACTTAATCAGCCTGACACGGTCTTGCCCTTCACAGAAGGAACCCCACAGGGTGCCACTGAAAAAAGGATGAGGCTAAACAATCACTAGATCTAAAAGATTCTGAAACCAAATCACAGGAGCCTTGAAAGAGATGGCCCCATTGGCTAAAAACTAGAAGCCGTGAAAGCCGCACAAATCCAGACTAACGACCCATGTGGGAATGCAAACCTTGCCCTGCTAAGAGCTATGAAAAAGACAATCGCTTCCTGACAGATGCTGCCAAGTCCAGTAAAGGGCTCAGCCAAAAGGGCTCCTTTGGTCACTTGACTCTTTCTCTTCCTTCCAAAGAGGATTTTGATTTACTTTGTTTCAACCAAACCAACTCGCCGGGATAGTGACTTTCTCTCCATCTATAAAACACAAAACAGCTGAGGCATAGCACCCCCCCCCCCCACACACACACACTCATACACATATCAAAGGGATTGGAGGCGGGTCCTTGCGGGGGGGGGGGGTGCACTTTATTCACCCACCATACAAAAGAACAATCGACTTGTTTAGTCTGTCAACTGAAGGTTTCAGTAGTGAAAATATGAAGTGAGGGGATGATTCCCAAAGGGATGAAGTGTTGACAGAATCCACGAAAGGCCGGGAAGGGAGAGCACAAGATTGGTGGGAATGCTTAAGGAATGTAGCTGGGAAAGTGGGATGCTGGAGTATTGAGGACAGGTGAAACATGAGCAAGAGGGAAAGGGGTGGTTTTAGTCTGTGTCTCTGAAGAGATACTTCCAAGCACAGGTGGTTGGGGGTGGAAGGGGGCTAAGGGATTTATGGAGAGCAGATCAAAAAAAGCAGGTGCAAAAATTTCAGAAGCTAGTAAATTACATGGTCCCAGAGTTAAGACGTGGGGGTGAATAGAGAAATGCTTAGAAAACTCCCAGGAAAAGCAAACCACAGAGGAGAAAGTGGCGGGAGACGGGGAAGGAGTAGTGTGAGAACACGGGAGAGCCCACGCCACATGCCGGTCGCGTTTCTTAAGTCCTCCCACCCAAGGCACTCCGTTTTTCGGCAGCGGTAGGTACCCACCTTTCCCAACAGGGCGCTCCTGCTAGCTGCGGCCAGTTCTCGTAGGCTGGCTGCGGCGCTAGAGCCCCCGGAGATCGTGGCGGCTGCGGCGGCGGCGGCTGGGTGATAGGCTGGGGACCCTGGGGCATTACCTCCACCTCCACCTCCTCCACCCCCTCCGGCTGGGGTAGGACCGTGACCCCTGGCCGTGGGGCTATTCCCGTTACTGCTGCAGCTGCTGCTCCCACCTCCTCCGCCGCTGCCTCGGGGTCTCTGGCGGATGCCATCTAGCAGCCTGACGAGCAGGATGTTGGCGGGCAGTTCATCCACTCCACAGCCCACCAGGATGCGACACTCGGGGCAGCGCAGCTCGTGGCGAGAGCACACGATACTCTCCAGACAGCGGCGGCAGAAGGTGTGTTGGCACGGGAGCACCTTGGCAGTAGTGTCCAGACGTTCCAAGCATACCGAGCACTCCAGCAAATCCAGCAAGGAGGACTCGTCCATCTCTTCTCCTCCTCCTCCTCCTCCTCCTCCTCCTCTTCCTCCTCCTCCTCCTCCTGCTGCTGCTGCTGCTCGCCTCCTTCTCCTCTCGCCTTGCCTTTCCTCTTCTCCTTCACTCTGCGCTGCAGCGGCTTTGGAAGCGCACAACCAAGACGCTCCTAGGAGCATGGAGTCCGGTGGTGGCGGCTGCAGGGAACGCAGCAGCCTTAAGTCCCGGGTACTGCGGGCCTGCCGCTGGCAGGAGGCATCAGGGCAGCCACCCTCGTGGGGAGACGCGAAAGAGAGGACTCAGCCAACTTCATCCACAAATTAACAGCGGGTGTAGCCAGGAAACGCTAGGAATGAAGAGCAATGGTGAAGGGGGAGTTTTCGAGCTCCCTCCCTCAATCTCTGGACGTGATGTCACCACCTCCCCTCTTCCCAAATGCGCTGGGTCCCGAAGGCTACAGGAGCAGCAATGAAAAAGTGGCGCAGAAACAGCCCTTCGGACGGGCTTCAGGAGTTATGCGCTGTCTTGGGAACCAAATCCTACCCAGCTCCAAGCCAAAACCTCACCCTACCTTTCAGCTAGATCTCCAGACCCCTCCAAGTCCCTAGGCCTCCCGAGCAAATCGTCTGTCCGCCCCGCAGGGGGCAGGCAGGCATTATGATAAGATGAGCTACACCTGTCTCTCCCACGCGTGTCCAGCGGTGGGTGGGGCGCAGAGGGCGAAATCAGTCAAGCGGGGGGGCAGGAAGTGACTTATTAGGCTCCAAAGGTTCAGTGGTGGCCCAGGGCGTCAGCGATGTACCCTTCAGACCCAGGAAAGTGAGAAAGCAAACGCAGCAGCAGCTGGACCCGCAAGACCAGAGGAGTCTTAGGAGCTTTGTCAGAGCTTCCCCAACGCAGCCCTGCCAAACTGTACCGCCTACGCGGCTTCTCCATGGGGCTCCCCACCACCTGATCGCAGGTCCCCGTCGCCTCCCTCCTGGGAGCTCCTCGCTTTAGCCGGATCTTCCCTTTTCCTCCAGGAAAAAAAAAAGTGCACCGCAAGCTAGGACTGAAACAAACTGGCAGGGAGTCAGTCACCTTCACTGCAGGATGCCGGGTACACAAGACTGGTGGAGGTTAAGTGAAAGGGCAAAAATCCACTTCTCATTACAGCAATTTGTTCTTCCCTCTAGCTGGTTTGTGGCAGCTTGTCATCCACCTTATATAATCCTCCATGAGTCGTGAAAAAGGAAGGTGGTGGTGGTGGGGAACCCTTTAAGTCTCTCTCCTCACCACTGATAGACTCTCTTTCTCCCATCGATTGTTACCATCCTCTCACGGCAAGTAGAAAGATATTCACCGTGCAGCTCAAAGATTCAGTCAAGCTGATCTGAAGCGAAAGGGGTCATAAAGTTTGGTCTGTGTTGTCAGAATCCTCCTCTTCATCTCTGGAGTCTGTTGGGATTGGATTTTGTTTGTTTTGTTTTTAGGAGAGACTCGGGCTGAGCACAGGATGCATCAATTCCAGACCGCTAACTCCCTCGAGCATCCTAAGCTTTCTCTCTCCTCTGCTTCTCCAAAGGAATGACAGCTACAGCGATGCCCTGGGATGCTGCTGCTGCAGTCACGGCTGCTCCAGCTAAGCTTGGTGCTAAGCACTGGAAGGGAGAGATTCCTGAAGTTCGAACTAGCTGCACCATTCACCGCGCATCTGATCTCCAGGATCGTTAACCGTTTCGCACTTGACCTCCGCAATCCTGACCCTTTTGAGCAGCTGTTTGACCAGGCCTCCGACAGAACCGCAGATCCTTCAAGGCTCTGTGCCCTCTTGCTGCCCTCTTAACGCCCAGCAGGGACACACTGCCTCTCCTCTGGCCGAAAGTGATGGCCAGAGAAACTCTCTGCGCTCTACCACGGCCAAGGAAGCCCAATTCCAGTGACTGAGATGTCTTGGAAGCCTTCTCTGTCTCCCGCTGCAGCACCTCTTCACTCCTACTCGAATTTCCCTTTGAGTAAGGGAAGAGGAATGGATAGGGGGAGGGAAAGAATCGATTTCTCCTGCCCGACCCCCTGGCTTAGGAGAGCGTCAGAGCAACGGAAATACGTACGGGAGGAACTGGAGAAGCTGGGGAAGTTTGGTAGGGTTGCTTGCCAACTGGAGTGAAGATATTCGCTGCAGCGCGCTGCCCCCTCGTGGTGCTTTCCTGTCCCAAGTTCAGATTTTGTCAGAATTTTGTCTCCTCCACTAACTGAGTGGCTCTTGGGTTTGTATTCTTCTTGGCTGGCAGGATGAACATTTATCTCATTCATATGCAGCGATGGCAGCATCTTCAGGAGGTCAGAGTATCCTAGGGACCTTCGGTTTCAGGACTTTTCAAATGGTGGAGGGGCAATCTAGGACCTGAAAGTTATGACCCTGGATCATGAAGGTCACTCTCTCTTTGTGTGTAGGGGGAATTTTCTTATAGACCAAAAGACATTACAACTAGAAAAGGACCTTTGGAGATCATGTCCCATTCTCGAATTTTACACATGGATGGTGAACCTGAGACTTGGAGAGATGGTGACGATTAGTCTAAGGTCACACAAGCAACTTATAATTCCCATTTTTGACAATAAAAGTATACAAGTCATTCTGACCATCACTAAACAACCTCTCCTATTTTGAAGCCCACATTATCTCCTTATGCTTACCATCTAGCTTAAAGCGGATGAACAACTACACCCACTATATCTACACAGACCCAGACCATGCTTCACATCCCCTCCAACTGTCCACCCCAGCCGGCTTACCATCTTCTCTAAGTCTGCTTACAATACCCCTCCCTACTCTTCTTTCCACCTCTTGCTCTGTCATCAGTGATCAAATCAATACTATTATATTACCATTGCTCCCGGAAAGAGCCTGTCAATTGCCTTCTGTAAAGGATCAACTCAGCAACCTTGTGACTCCCCAGACAGTCCCTTCCTGGCCACTACTCTCTTTATGAGTTGTCTGCCTCTATCAGAATAAGCTCCTTAAGTGAAAGGAATGACTTATCTTGATGATTGTGTCGAATTCTCCCACACACACACCCCTAATAAAATTTAATGACTTTTTCCTTTCACACATTCATACACACCCTCTCCTGTTCCTTGATGCAGTCTCCCACATCTACCAATTTTCAAGATGCCCTTATCTTGTTTGATCCATTCCAAAGTCAAATTCACTTCCATTCACAACCTTTACTTTTACACCCTCTCGCTCCCCAGAGGGCCATCTCCAGTCATCTTGATCTCTATTTTGTCATTGGACCCAGAGGAGAAAGTAAGGCTAGTGACTTTGCATAGCCCTCCCTCACTTAAAACCAATTCACTTGCAAGTCATGACATCACCTTCCTGATGTCTTGGTCCTCTTCAAGAAGGAAGGAAAAATAACAACTCTTAACTTCCACTGAAAATTCTTCATTATGACCTCTCACCTCCCAGCCTTTCCCTACTTTCTTCATTCCAATGATGCCTTTACCTTTTCTTTTTTTAAAAAAATTATTTATTTTTAGCATTCTTTTCTTTTTACATTTAGAATTCCAAATTTTCTGACTGTCCCCCCATCCACTGAGAAGGCAAGCAAAATGATATCAATTATACATGTGAAATCATGCAAACACATTTCCATATTAGCCATATCACTCCAAAAAAAGCAAGAAAATTATACTTCGATCTGCATTCAGAATTCGTCAGTTCTCTGTCTTTCTGGATACAGCATTTTTTTCTTCATGAATCCCCTGTAATTGTCTTAGGTATTGATCAGAGTAGTAGCCAAGGCTTTCATGGTTGATCATCATTACAACATTGTTGTTGCTGTACACAATGATCTCTCAATTCTTCTCACTTCATTTTGCATCAATACATAGAAGTCTTGCCATATTTTTTCTAAATCACCCCCCCCCCAATCATTTCTTATAGTGGTATTGCTGAGTCAAAGGGTATGCACAGTTTTATTGACTGTTAGGCATAGTTCCAAACTTTTCTCCAAAATGACTTGAATAGGTAACAACTCCACCAACAGTGTACCTATTTTCCCTTTCCCTCCCCAGCACTTGTGATTTCTGATAAGTGTGAGGCAGTACCTCAGAGTTGTTTTAATATACATTTCATTAATTAATAGTGATTTAGAGCATTTTTTCATATCACTCTAAATAGCTTTGAGTACTTCATCTAAAAACTGCCTGTTCATATCCTTTGACCACTTATCAATTGGGGAATGGCCCTTATTTTTATAAATTTGACTCAGTTACCTGTCTGAGAAATGAGGCCTTCCTCAGAGAAACTTGCTGTAAAAGTTTTGATATTACTTCATTGTCTATAGTATCTTTTAGCAAAATGTAGTTTCCCTGATTCTCTCTTTTAATTAGGTCTATTTTTGCTTTGTCTGAGATCATGATTGCTACCCCTACCTTTTTTTTCCTCACTTCTGCTCACATTAATAGATTCTGTTCCTGCCCTTTATTTTTAACTCAGTGTATGCCTTCCTGTTTCAAGTGTGTCCTTATAAACAACATATTGTTGGACTCTGGTTTCTAATATATTTTGCTATCTGCTTCTGTTTTATTGGTGAGCTCATCCCATTCACATTCACAGTTGTAATTACTGTATTCCTCTCCATCCTATTTTCTTCTGTTTATCCTTTTCTCTTTTCATCCTTTCCCTTCTCAAAAGTCCATTTTGAAAAAAAAAAAAAAGGTCCATTTTGCTTCTGACTACTGCCTCTCTTGTATACAACTGTGTGTGTGTGTGTGTGTGTGTGTGTGTGTGTGTGTGTGTGTGTGTGTATTATGTTCCTCCCACTTTGAACCAATTTAAATGAGAATGAGGTTCAAGCCTCCATTGGTGCCTGCCACCACTTCCCATTTCCCTTCCACTGTAAAAGCTATTCCTTGTGTACCTCTTTTATGTACAAAATTTTCCACATTCTACCTCTCCTTTCCTTTTTCTTCAAGTGCATCCCTCTTTCTCACTCCATTTATTTTTAGATCATCACAACAGAATCAATTCACACTCATGCCCTTTCTAACTGCCCTAATAATGATAAAATTCATAGGCATTACATCTATCATCTTCCCATATAGATATGTAAGCAGCTTAACTTTATTGAGTCCTTTATGAATACTCTTTCATGTTTACTTTTTTATGCTACTCTTGAGTCTTATGTTTGGATGTCAAATTTTCCATTTAGCTCTATTTCATCAGGAATCCTTGAAAGTCTCCTAGTTCATTAAATATCCATTTTTTTCACTGAAGGATTATATTCAATTTTTTTGGGCAGGTATTTTTGGTTGCAATCCTAGTTCCTTTGCCTTCTGGAATATTGATATATATGTATATACAGAAAGACATATGTGTATACACACCTACATACATCGACTTACATACACATACATATGCTTAGATATCTAAAATCATACTCATATATACACATATACATTCATATGCATCTATGCAAGACCATACTCTACTTATTTGCTCTCTGTTTCTCTGAGGGTGCATAACATCTTCCTTCATAAGTCCAAGTCTGTGCTTTTTCCCCCCAATAAATTCTACTCCTGATTTTTACTTTATGTTTGTGGGTATCTCTTATTTCCTATGCCTCCTGATTCCTCTGCTTTACTTCTACCCACTACCTTGCCCTCCTGTTACTTAATCTACCCCCCATCCTTCCCTTGTCCTCCCATTCTTGTTAATCACCCTGTTACCCTGCCCTTATCCTAATCCCTCACCCTCCTCTCTAGAAATCCCTCCCTTATATATCCTTGCATTTCTTTCTGAATTTAGAAGACTTTTATACCTTCTACCCTCTTAAACCTATTCCTGATGAAAGTTGGGTTCCAGGGCTACCAGCCCTTCTCCCCCATCTAATTCCTCTGCCAGTTCTTCCTCTAGGACCTCATCCATATAAAATATTTACTCTTTTTGCCTATTCCTAAATGATTTTACTTTATAAAATCATGGCATACTCAAGTCTACCCCAATCCTTCTTACAAACTACACAATTACTAATAAGAATCTTAGACATACATTTTATATTTCCTCGTATAAAAGGTAAGCAGTCTGTCCTTACTGAGTCCCTTGTAATTAGTTTTTGATATGTATCTTATATTTCTCTTGAATCTTACATGTCAAATCCTCTATTAAGTTCAGGTTTGTTTGTTTGTTTTTAACAAAATCCTGAAAGTCTGACAATTCATTAAACATCTTTTTTTTTCATTCAGGATTATGCTTAACTTTGCCGAGTTTTATATTTTCAGCCACCAGCCCAGTTCTTTTGCTCTTTGATATATATATAGTCTTTTCAGATCTGCAGTCTTTCAGTGTAACTACTGCTAAGTCTTGTGTGATTCTAACTGTGACACTACCATATTTAAATATCTTTTCTTGTTGCTTGTAATATTTTATCCTTGAGCTGAGGTTTTTAGAATTTGACTATTATATCCTGTAGGTTTTCCTCATAGAATCTCTTTCAGGAGATGATCAGTGGATTTCTATTTTTACTTTCCCCTGTTGTTCTAATCCTTTAGGACAATTTTCTTTAATTATTTCCTGTATTATTGTATCAAGATTCTTTTTTTTGATCATAGCTTTCAGGTAATTCAATTATTCTTATGTTTCTTCTTCTTTATCTCTTCTCCAGATCAGTTGTTTTTCTTATACTTCACATTCTCTTCCATTTTTTCATTCTTTATGTTTTGTATTATTATTGCTTGGTCTCTTATAACTTCACTGACTTCCCCTTGACCAAATCTAATTTTCAAGGAGTTGTTTTCTTCCTTAAGATTCTGCATCTCTGGCAGAGGCAAGATGGTGAAGTAAAAGCAGGAACTTACTTGAGCTTATCCCCAATTACCTCTAATACCTGTAAAAAAAAAAGTGACCCTAAACAAATTTTAGAGCTACAGAATCCATAAAATGACAGAGTGAAATACATCCCCAGCTGAAGTCAGCCTGGCAAGCCAAAAGG
This sequence comes from Pseudochirops cupreus, assembly GCA_028627135.1. Classification (NCBI taxonomy): domain Eukaryota; kingdom Metazoa; phylum Chordata; class Mammalia; order Diprotodontia; family Pseudocheiridae; genus Pseudochirops; species Pseudochirops cupreus. The sequence goes on along the minus strand of CM053580.1, from coordinate 143,485,838 downwards.
AAGGGTCTATTGTATAGGACTGGGAGCAGAGCACAATCTCGTATGGGCTATACCAACACAGACCAGTGGCACAGACCAAGGTGGAACTGGCCTCAGGTGACTGATTCACTGGCAGTTGTGGTGGTTTCCATACTTTTCAACCCATAGACATCAAAGAGAAAGTAAAAGGTCAGTGGGGAAACACTGTTGGACCTGAGAGAAGAGTGTGGTTCAGTCTCCACCGCAGGGTGGCGAAGGTGGCAGCAGCTGCAGTGAGAACAGCAGCAGCAATGGTGGCAGCAGCTGTTTCTGGGGCTCTAGGCACACAGATAGCGGGGAGACCAAGTGGTTGACCAGAGGGCAATTGTAGGAATCTTTTTGCTGGCATACAGGCAGGATTCTCTTACTTTGACCTGCTTGGATCTAGGTCTCAGTCTTGGGTGGTGGTCCTGGGATGAGGAGCGCTGGCATGGCAGAGCTTATTAAGGTTTTAGATAGGAAGTCCTCTTCACAGTTCTGAGGCAGGTGCCTAGAAGAAGCTCTGACAATAGCCATGCAAAACCCCAGAAATCTGGGACACACAACTCTGGAAGCAGAATTCTACTGTGGCAAAGAGATCAAAAGTCAAGTAAATGGCTGGCAAAATAAGCAAACAGAAGAAGAGAAATCAGACTATAGAATCATTCTTTAGTGACAAAAATCAAAACACAGAACCAGAAGAATACAACAAAGGCAAAACTCTTGCATCAAAAGCTTCCAAGAAAAATATGAATTGGTCTCAGGCCATGGAAGAGCTTAAGAAAGATTTTGAAAATCTAATAAGAGAAGTAGAAGAAAAATTGGGAAGAGAAATGAGAGTGATGCAAGAAAATCATGAAAAATGAATCAAGAGCTTGCTAAGGGAGACCCCAAAAATACTGAAGAAAATAACACCTTAAAAAATAGGCTAACTCAAATGGCAAAAGAGGCCCAAAAAGCCAATGAGGAGAAGAATGCCTTTAAAAAGTAGAATTGGTCAGGTGGAAAAGGAAGTTCAAAAGCTCACTGAAGAAAATAATTCCTTCAAAATTAGATTGGAACAAATGGAAGCTAAAGACTTTATGAGAAATCAAGATATTATAAAACAGATCCAAAAGAATAAAAAATAGAAGGCAATGTGAAATATTATCATTGGAAAAACCACTGACCTGGAAAATACATTCAGGGGAGATCATTTAAAAATTATTGGACTAGGAGGCGGAGCCAAGATGGCAGCGTAGCAGCAGCAACACATCGCAGCTCTCACATAGCCACCCCAAAATACCCATAAAATAGGACTCTAAACCAATCCTAGAACTCCAAAACGCACACAAAGATACTTCCCACTAAAGTTCAGCTAGGCTACGAGGAACCATATCAGCACTGCAAACCAAAACCAGCCTGGCCTGAAGCCGCGGCTGTGCCCCAGGGGTGGCTGGACGGGAGGAGCTCAGGAGCCTCTCAGGTGAGTGGATTAGCAGCAGCTGTGAATGGGAATTGTGAAAGGGGGAGATAAGCAGTC
>CM053580.1:143459545-143483819 GCA_028627135.1 Pseudochirops cupreus | reverse complement strand
TTGGTAGCTTGTAATATTTTCTCCTTGATCTGGGAACTCCAGAACCTGACTATAACATTCCTAGGAGTATTCTTTTGGGGATCTTTTTCAAGAGGTGATTGGTGAATTCATTCAAGTTGTGTTTTGCTCTCTGATTCTAAAATATCTGGGCAATTTTCCTTGAGAATTTCTTGAAGGATGCTTTCTAGGTTCTTTTTTTTATCATGGTTTTCAGGTAGTCCAATAATTTTTAAATTGTCTCTCCTGGATCGATTTTCCAGGTCAGTGGTTTGTTCAAGGAGATGTTTCACATTGCCTTCTATGTTTTCATTTCTTTGGATCTGTTGAATAGTATCTTGATTTCTCACAAAGTCATTTGCTTCCATTTGCTTCATTCTAATTCTGAAGGAATTATTCTCTTCAGAAAGCGTTTGAGATTGTTTTTCCATCTGGCAAATTTGGCTTTTTAAGGCATTCTTCTCCTCCTTGGCTTTTTGGGCCTCTTTTGCTATTTGAGTTAATCTGTCAGGTTGTTGACTCTTTCTTCATTATTTTCTTGCATCATTCTCATTTTGCTTCCCAATTTTTCCTCCACTTCTCTTATTTGGTTTTCAAAATCCTTCTTAAGCTCCTCTATGGCTTGTAACCAATTTACATTCTTCTTGGAAGCTTTGATGTGGGACTTCTGACTGTGTTGTCTTCTTCCCACTCCATGCTTTGATCTTTTTTGTCCCCAAAAAGGGAATCTAAAGTTGGATTGCTGTGCTTGCTTTTCTTCCTTTGCCTTCTCATGTTGCCAATCAATTACTTGACTTTTGGGCTCAGTAGAACTCTGCTTTCAGGAGAGAGCACTTTGTCCCAAATCACTGGGGTTTTCACAGCTGCCAGAGCTATTAGGAGGCTGACGTCTCTGCAGCCCCCACCAGCTTTGGCTCACCAGTCACAAACCTCAGGACCACCACCCAAGACCATGATCCCGATCCAGGTAGGTTAAGGCAAAAGCACTTAGCCACTAAATGGTCAGTTGGCCCCCCTGCAATCTGCATGCCAGGGACTCTGAAGCAGCCATGTGGAGGTGGCGGCAGGGACACATCTTCTGTTGCTTTCTTGCCCTGGGGGTATATGACCAGACCTACTCCTTTCCCCCAAATTTAGCTGAGTTCCATTGACCTTTCAATTTGTCCTTGGCTCTTATGGATTGATAATTCTGGAAACTGCCACAGCTGTTGGTGATCCAGTCTCCCAAGTACTCCAGTTGCAACTTGTCCTGGCCACCCTGGGACTACAGTTGCGGTTTGCTGGCCTTTCTGGACACCTCCTGCACTGGGCTCTGCTCTCCTTTTATCTGAGTGAGACAGACCTTTCCTGAAGTCTTTCAAAGTTATCTTGGGCTGGAAAATTGTTTTACTCTGTCTTTTTGTGGATTGTATCACTCCAGAAATTTTGGAAACTAAACTAAATTGATTTAGTGTTGTTTCCAAGGGAAACTGGGAAGTGTTTAGGCAAATTCCTGTATTCTTTCTACTATCTGGGCTCTGCCTAATGACACCTTTCTGACCTGCTCATCTCATTCTTCCCCTCAAGGAGTACCCTCTGCAAACCAAATCTATCATCTAAGATTCTCATCAACATTTATCTTGGCAAGCCTTTCCTAATTATGGCTAGCAGCTTTGATTATTTACTCCATGTCCTATAAAAATCTCCTACTTTACTGGCTATACTGAATATAATTTTATACTTTTGCTTTGAACTGGCCCTAATGCCCTTTTGAGTGTGTCTAGACTACAAAATTTTTGTGACCAACCTCATTGGTTAGTTCATACTAAATTTTCAATAAGTATTTATTGATTAACTAACTAAATGTGATTGATTTGCCAGCAGCCACAGATAAGAAGAGATTCTTTTTTAGACCTTGAAAAGAACTTAGACATTATCTGTCAGTGGACCTGGATTCAAATCTCACCTTTGACACTACCTGTTTGACTTTAAGTCATCAAATTCCTCTGGGCTTTAGTTTCTTCATCTGTAAAATAAGGGAGCCAAATTAAATGTCCTCTGAGGTCTCTTCCAGCTGTTGATATATAAGCCTATGAGTTAGACCCATGGCATAAAAATTCAAATATTTTGTTAACTGCATTTACATCCCCAATTACATTTTAATCTGATTCAGGTGGTACCAGGGAGTTTTTCCCGGCTGATGCAACCCAGGGTCCAAGTTCAGCAATTCTGAGCCAGATCAATCCTTTCATTCAATAGACCAGAACACCAAGTATCAAAAAGGTCAAGAGCCTTGTCCAAAGCACAAGTAGGTAGCTTAAGCACCCAGGTCTTTTTACTCCTCACTGACCTTTCAACATCTTTCCTCAATCCTCCTTTCAATTTTCCCTTCAATCCTTCCACAAATAAGCTGTGTGTAGAAAAGACAGACATGACTACAGAATTTTGTTTATGTTAAAAGCACAGGCTCCTACAAATAGCTTTCAAATTGTGTTTCACCTTCAACTGCCAACATGAAGCTAACAGATGAAAAGAGTTAGACCAAAAATGGTGCAGAGAAACCCACAAGTATATCTGCGCTATACTTACTGCATCTGTGTCTGCTCTGCCCCATCTCATAGGGGTAAGATTGGAGAGTCTTCAAAAAAGGATGACAGCTACACAGGTCTCTGAAAACAGTTCCCTCAAGGGGTTGCTGAATTGTTCCAGAGGCACGTAAAAGTCCCATTCCAGAGCAGAGTAGGGAGTGGCCAAACCCTTCCATATTTGCAAATAGAATCTTGATGTGGAAATATCCTGAAGTAATGTGGTTGGGAACTAAGCCTTGAATTGAGTGATACCCATAAGAGGATTGTTTCCAACACCAAAAATGGCAGACCATTGGGTGAAGATGGGATGGAATCTTGGCAATTCTGCTTTAGAATGGCCCTGGGGATGTCTGTCATGCCAATGAAGGTATAGGGGGAGGCTCCCAGGGCTTACCTCAGAGTTTCTACTGGACAAAGTTTAGCAAGGTACGTTGCCAGCAATGAAAGGTAAGTGATTCTTTGTTTGCCTGTTGTAGATATCAGAAGGCCTGGGTTCTAGTTGAGACTCTTATACTAACTTCCAGTATGTATGTATATCAACATGAATCTCCTAAGGCAAGAACTATCTTTAATTAATAGTTTTGAATTCTACCTTCAACCCTCTTCCCCACCTCTACCCCCACTACACCCTCCCACAACCACCAGGACAGAACCCACACCGAAATCAATCAATCAACTAGCATTTATTAGGTACCTAATATGTGGTAAGCTATACAAAGAAAGGTGGAAACAGACCCTGCTGTCAAGGAGCTCAAAGCCTAATGCAGGAGACAGCATGCAAAAACTATGTGGGAACGCGACATGTGTAGGTTAAACTGTGGGTAGTCAGAGAGGGAAGGTGCTAAAATTAAGGAGAACCGGAAAAGGACATCTTGCAGATAGTGGGACTTCAGCTGAGACTTGAAGGAAGCCAGGAGGCAGAAACAAAAATAGAGAGAATGCCAGGCATGGAGGATAGCCAATGAAAAAGCCTGAAGTTGGGGGATGAAATGTCTTGTTCAAGGAACAGCAAGGAGAACAGTGTCATTGAATCATAAGAGTACCTGGCAGGGAGTAAGATTTAAGAAGGCTGAAATGGTAGGAAGGAACCAGGTTATGAAAGGTTTTAAAAGACAAATAGAGGAATTTTTGTTTGATTCTGGAGGCCATAGGGAGCCACTGGAGATGATTGAATGAGGAGAAGGGGAGTGAAATGGTCAGCCATTTTTCTTTAAGAACATCACTTTGATAGCTGAAGTCAGAATAAAAGACTTGAGCTTCACTTTCTGTCTTTTTGGTGAAGTTACTAATGAATCTTAAAAATCAGTCTCGAAGGAAGAAATCCACTGGATGTTGATTCTGTAGTCAAAATATTCTTTTGCAGGCCAGTAAATGAGTGTTTTATACACAAATGCTATTTTTTCCTTCCTCTCCTTTGAAACTTCAGTTTCATGACTAAATTAGGTGTGAGGTTCCTGAGAGCCTCGCCTGTAGTAAGGCTAGATGAATGTGTATTCAATCAATGAATATACCCCCAGAGGGTAATCTTGGCATCTACCTCCCCACAAGGGATCAATAACTTACTTGGAGCCTCCTCAGATGAAAATTGCCCTACAATGCATCAAGCAAGCAATCCACACAGCAATTGCTTTCCCAAGTCACTACCAACTAATTCACGTAATATCTGCCAAAGGCTGTATTTCCTGGAAGGGGCTCTACGGACAATATCAGCATTCCCACCTCCTTTATTCTGTCTGGATTGCTTTTCCCTATAGGACCTAGTGTGCTTGTCTTTAGAAATCTCAATCCCTCAAGTTACCATGATCAGTTCCCCTGCTTGGCAGGCAATGGCCAGGACCTTCTAATGCTATTATTCGTCAGTATAAACTCCCAATATTTTTGTCAAGTGTACTCGGGGAAGGGGGTGGTGGTGTAAGCTGTTGGTTATGTGCTTTAAATTATCAAGGAAGATAATTGGCCCAATAGTGGGTCAATATACCAATTGTCCTCCTTTATGAGTCCTTTCTCCATATATTTTTGCAAGGAATAATTGGTTCATTCTTTTTTTGCATCCCCAACATTTAGCACCATGCTTGGCAGGTAGTAGGTACTTAATAAATGCTTGCTGATTGGTTAGGAATGGGAACAGTGATTCTCCTTGCCTGGTTTTATAGACTGAGATTTCCCTGGAGTTCAAGGATTCCAAAACAGGGACTATGTAATCCAGCATTTTTTGGAGCATTCATAGAAGGGAGGAGAGAAAAGAGGGACTTTGATTCCAAACCCAACATTGCCATTCACTACACCAATGGTGCCAACTCCTTTCTCATCTCTGCCTCTAGTATTCCTTAGTATTCTTCAAATATTTTTTGGCTCTTTGCTACTTCTTGCAGGAAACCTATCCCAATCCACCCCCAGGGGCTCATGACTGCTCCCTAAAATTATTTAACATTTATTTTTACATATTTACATCTACTTTCCTAAATTCATGTTTTTCCCCCAAATAGAAGGTAAGGTCTTTGAAGGTAAGAATTATTTCTCTTTGTATGCCCAATACCTAGCACAATAGCTGGCAAATAGTAGGTACTTAATAAATGTTTGTCAAATGAATGCTAGAGAGACAGAGATGAGATAGGAAAGCAGCATGTGTCAGGAACAATATAAATTAAGCTCCAGTTATCTAAGTACCTAAGTTTAATCAGAGCTCAAACAGAAAGATAGGTGAGAAATACACAAAAGGGAAAAATGTTAATTTCAAAACTGACATAATTTCAGAAATAGAAAAGGTGTTTAAAAAATATCTCATTTCATAGAATTTACACTCAAATACATATGACACTTTCACCTAGTTCTGGTAAATACAAACATAAGAGGACCTTGCCATGGTAGCTATAATTTGAAAATTAGGATTAAGGAAGTCAGTAGATGGTACCAGCCAGGGAGCTCCAACCCCAAATTAGAGATTTTGGCTATATCCATTTGGCCATACAAAAAAGGTAGAGTGGAAAGAATATTGGTTTTAGAGTCAGGAACCCTAGGCCTGAAATCAGTCTCTAACATTCACCGTCAGCCCTAAAGCAAGCTAATTCTCAGTTTCCTCATCTATAAAATGGAGATAAGTTGCTTTAAAGCTTTAAGCTCTATATAAATGTGATTTGTTATCAGCAGCTTATTCACCCTTCAAATTGACTATCCCCAAGCCTCTTTAGTGTGCTAAAAGAAATGAAAAGAACACTGGGTCAAAAGACGTAAGTTTGATTCCCAGATGCCACTTAGGAATATTAGCTAACCAAGCTAAGCCTCCACTTCCTCACTTATAAAAGACAAAATGATATTTGAACTAGAATTGTCATTATTATTGGAAAGACCTGTGGTTTCAATGGCACAGGGAATTCACCCTAAGGAAACCCCCTCCGCCAATGCAGGTATACACCCACTCTGTAACTTATACTCTTAGAATAACGATCCTTTTCCAAATCATTCTGTCTATAAAGCTGAGAAGCATGTGTCTGTGTTCTCCTTAAAACCACTGATAAAAACAGTGACTAGAAGAAGATCAAGGAAAGAGTGCACTGTACTCCACTATAAGATGACATCTCAAAAATGAAAAACTTATCTCCATTTTATAATTAGCTCGCTTTAGGGGTGACAGTAAAGGTTAGAGACTGATTTCAGGCCTAGGGTTCCTGACTCTAAAACCAATATTCTTTCCACTCTACCTTTTTTGTATGGCCAAATGGATATAGCCAAAATCTCTAATTAGGTTCTCTTGGAAATATTTGGCTTAATGAACACATTAATCACTTAGTAATCACCTCCTTTCTAAGAGCTTACAAAACATACCTGAAATAAACTGTCCTATACTTTTAATAGAAATAAAAATCAAGGCCTAAGATGGAGTATCCACCTTCTAAAGTCCCCTTTAAAAAACGAAAGCAAGACATTTGCCTATTTCCATTCATATTATCATGAACTAGGAGGGGATCTTGGAAATCAATATAATTGGGCCAGGTAGGAGGTGCAGTAAATAGAGCACTGGCCATGGGGTCAGCAGGACCTGAGTTCAAATCCAACCTCAGACATTTACTTGCTATGTGAACATGAATAAGTCGTTTAATCCCAATTGCCTCAAAAAAAAAAAAAGATTGTATCTCCTTATTTTATAGATGAGGATACCTAGGCTCAGAAAGTTTAAGTGATTGACCAGGGTCACACAGCTAGTAAGTTTCTGTGGACAGGTTTGAACTCATGAAAATGAATCTTCCTGATTCCAAGCCAAGTGCTCTATCCACTGTGCCATCTAACTTTCCTTGGGAAAACTAAAGACTGGTAAAAGTCAGAAAGCTGGAACAGTGGTTGGAGTGTTCTTTGTAAGTACACTTCATCTCCCCTATGGATTGAAAGGAATAAGAAGATAAAACCATTCAAAGTGACAAATACTATAGCTCTAGTGGAAATCTTAATGACAGGGTATTATAAAGGGCACACACACTAGGAGTCAGAATATTTGGATTCTGGTTCCAGCTCTGTTAAAAACTGTCTAACTCTGGGCAAAATTACTTAACTGCCCTCCATATATTTCAGCCTCTTCAGCTATGAAGGACATACTTAACTGCTTCAGTGTTGTTGGGAGGATTAAGCTGTTCCTTAGATTCTTAAAGCACTTTGTCTTTTTGAAAATAGCTTCAAACATGCTATCATAGGCTTACATGGAAGCTAGAAAGCTAAAGACCCAGTAACTGGTCATTGTTACCACTAAAAGAACAAGACCACCACTAAAGTTCTGTCCGGCTATAAATCTAGCATCCTGTGATCCTGCTGGCCCCAGATCATTTACTTTGAAAGGCTTAAGAACTCTGACCATTGCAATGACCCACACCAGTGCCAGGGGTCTGATGGTGGTACATGTTCCTATATACCTCCTACTGAGAGGTAATAGATTCAAGATGTAGTTTTGGACATGACCAGTACAGGAACTTATTTTGCCTGAATACGTGAATGTGTCTGTGTGTATACATACATATACATACACACACATAATATATTTGTTACAAGGGTTCTTTTCTTTTTCCAATGTGGGAAATGGGCAGGTGGATAGGACAAGAAAAAAGACATGCTTGTTAATTGAAAAACTATTTTTTTTCAAAAGCAAGCAAAAACACAAAGCTTTTACATTGGCCTTTTAGTACTGGTTCTCTTACCCAAAAGGGTGAATATTTAATAACAAGATACTAGGATTAGAAGGGTGAAGAGATTTTATTTTGGCATGGGGATGAAAAGACCTATTGTTTGGTTTTGTAGTTATAAGTGGCCAGTAACACACATCCATTCATCTGTTCTTATATTTCTGCTTAATGGGCAGCATTTGAATGTGTTCCTATAGCAGGGAGAGGAAGTGGAAATCCATGGTCATTTTGAGCTAAGTATAACATTTTTCCTTTGAAGACCATTTCCATAACAATACATCCTTCAACCCGAAGTCCATATTTCAAAGCAAATGAATATCCATTTCTAGGGAAGTGGGAGGAATCAATACCTTCTAAGTAGCAAAAATGAGGGCAGTTGAGATTTATAGAATCCAAACAGGAGATCTGACCCAGTTGAGAGAACCTGAATTTCCCTTTTGTGTGAATACATAACACAAATAATTTGCTTAGAGCTGCATGTCTGTTGGGGAATGGCCTAGGATGACTTGTAAGTTTGGCAGATACTTAGAGACAAACAGCCTGAAGTTTCCTTGGATGTCTTTTTATAAATTTACAAAGCTGATGGAGATTGTGACGTGAAATTCAGCTTTCAGAAGAGGATTAAAGAGACATAGATTGAGATGTGGAAGTTAACTCAAAGGTCACTCATGTCAATACCCTCATATAGATAAGGAAACAGAGCCTTAGAGAGATGCACTGACTTGCCCAGAGTCACAAGGCTAGTAAGCAAAACAGCTAGGATTTGAACAGGAATCCTTTGATTATATATAGATATCATTCTTTCCAAGAAAAGAGAACAACAAACATTTCTCCTGCTTCATCTGTTTCAATAACCCATCTCCTACTCACCTGCTTAGTTGCTAAGGAAATCAGGTGTAACTAAAACATCAAAATCAGGTAGGAGTTTTATACTCACATATTTCAGTAAAAGCAGGTGAAACAGACACCAGAAAAAAAAAGGGAATTTTCAGGAAAAAATGCTTTTACCAAGTTTTCCTGACTCCAGATTTCTTTCTTTGTCTTTATTTGCATGCTTAATACTTAGTCCCCTTGCCTGGCACATAGTAAGTACCTGTGACTTAATGTCTTTCCGCAATGTCTCCTGGGTTCCATGCTCACCTACACAACCCATGGAACAGAAACACAGGGCTATACAATATCCACAAAGCAAACCAGAGAAGCTCAGTGATTAAGGACATTCTATTTCATTCCCATGGGTGATCCCAGGACCATGTCTTTTGCCCTCCATCCTAGAAAACTATATACTGTAGTCCCAACTGATTAATCAACGTTTATTTATTAAGCACTAAATACCTGCTAGGTGCTGGCAACAAAGGAACAAAAATGAAACAGTCCCTGACCTCAAGGAGCTTCTATCTGAAAAGTGTCACATGCAAACAACAAAATCTAAACAAAGTATATACAATTATCCCTTCCACATCACAACCTTCCCCTTCTGTTTCAATATATCACATTCAGCATAAGAATTAAATGAGAGTGTTTGGGGAGTTTCGTGGAAGCCGCAGACGACACGTGAAAGCCAGCAGCTTTCACAGAAAAAAGGTTCAAAACTCAGAAATTCATAAAATATATGTATAGTATTGTATAATATCAACCCGAATTTTACAATAAGGTACTATGAACACCCCATAAAAGGAAAAGAAAAAATTCAGACTTCTCTGGTATGAAGGGAGTGAGGGTCAAAAAATTATACATGGATTTTCTAGATCATGGTGGCATTGCACCCCTAACCCTTGGGATATGGAAGGGATAGCTGTACAGGTAGAGCAAATGAATGACCATTCACTAGTGTAGACTAACTCTATATAGCCATGAAGAATTGGTCCTTTTAAAAAAAAGTGCCCAGAGCTTGTATTTAAAGGAATAAACAATTTTTTCAAAATCACATATCACTTCTGTAAAAGTAAATTAATTTCTCTACATAATATTCCTGCCTTGAGAAATCTTTTCCTTTAGGGTACTCGTACCTGGTCTTCAAATAATAACTGAAGAGTACCCTAAATGAACCAGGGATGGCAACCCAGAGGAATGGGGAACACTAAAAAGAATTAGGTCTGAAAGTGTGCCTTGCATGCTTGAACCAAACCGACAGGGAAATTCCTAACAAGTCAGAGGAAAGGAAAATCTCCCAGCAAGATATTCTGGCATGCACTTTCCCCACCTCCCTCCTTCACATGCTGCTCTAGCCCTCTCTTTTCCCCTCCCCCCTACCATACACACATCACAGTCCCCAGATTCTCCACCAACTCCTCTCATTAATCATTTGTATAACAGGCAAGGTTTTGGGGCAGCCCCCAATTTAGAGAATTTCACTCATCTGTGTCTTGTAGAGCCCATGCTCAGACAGGGTGATAAAGGTTCAATAGGAATGAAGCAAGATGCTGCTTGCCAAGAACCACACAGACTTGGCCAGTGGACAAAACAAGGGGCCAAGGCAATGGAAAGGAAAACAAGTGAGGAGAAAGAGAAAACCAACATCTCTCTTTCGTCTGGGGATGGACTGGGGGATGGGAAGGGAAGAGAAGTATACGAAGGGAGAAGGAGTCTGGGGGAGGGATGAAGGAAACACCCAGAAAGCCAATTTTTCAACAATCCAAGCAGTTGAATGTTGGCAAAAAAAAATATTTAAAACATGTTCTTGGTAGCTCAGTCAGTTGTTTCTAAGCTCTAGTGAAAGGCCTTTGGCTCTCCAATAAAAGGGTGGGTTTTATTGTTGTTGTTTTGTTTTAATTTAAACTCTGACATGTTAAGAAACCATGGGATCCATCAAAGTAATGACAGTCATCAAAGTCAAACGGCATAAGGGATGGCTCAGGAAGAATTCTCTGACTCCTCTAAAAGCCAGCAGAAACACAAAACATGAATGTGAGGGGCATTTTTAGTCAGCTATAGAAATGTGCACCTGTTGGAGCTCCTGTTCCAAACATCAACGAGATTATTTATGTATTATGCCAAAATTACTCACCAGACAGGGGTTTCTCTGTGGTGTACCAGTAGGGGATCCTTACAAAGGGAGTGGGGAGTGTATAGGCTGAGAACAGAGCAACTTGTCCTAAGCAAGGCAGGAATTCAGAGCCACTGGAAATCTACTGCAGGGAGAATGGGGTGGGAGAGGAGTGCCCCATCTAAGTCACTGTGTAAGCAAAGATCATCTCCACTGGTCTATGAGATTCCAGTGGCCTGACTGAACTTCATTATTAATTTTCGTCCAGAAAGGAAAGATTTCTACATGTTTCAGAAATATCGAGGCTGTATTACTAACAAAGAACAAGCAAAAGCAAAGAATAATCATGGTTTGGACATTGAATCAAGACACAGAGCTGGAAGGGGACCTCAAAGGTCATTCATTTCTATCTATCTCCCAGTTCTACAGATGAGGAAGTTGAGGCCCAGAGAGGTTAAGTGACTTGTCTAAGGTCACATTAGTAGTGATAGGAGTAGGATTTGAACTCCAGTCCTCTGGGTCAAAACATGGTGCCCTTTCTAGTGTGCCAGGGTTCCAGGCCCAGAAGATCAAACATTTTAGTGAACTTTCAGAAATCTGTGAGTCAACAGGAATCAAACCTTCATTAGTTTAAGTAAATAACCAATACCACCATGATTAGTATAGCATCAGCATGGCCTTTACAGCCTGAGGAAAAAAAATTCATATTCACTGCTGTGCCATAATTTTTCAGTGAAAGTTGTAAAAAGGCCTTAGAACACTGGCTGACTCCTCAGTGAGTTATCACCTTGCAGAACTTCTATAATCATTTCATTCTACCCTCAGGCACCTGTGGGGTTTTTTGTTTTTTTTTTTTACCTCCTCACTTCTGATGGATTCATTTTATTTATTAAACACTCATAAAACAACACAGGTGATAGGGCACAGAAAAAGAAGGGTCCCTGACTCCAAGAGTTAATATGCTAAGCATTTAAAACATGAGAAATTAAAGAATAATCTTTTTTTCCTGATTAGTATAACAGTCATAACTATGGTAGGGCCCCCAGGGCTTTTTCCCAGAATACCAAATTTCAAGGATGCTGACAGGTTTTACAGTGCTTCATACGTGTAGAAACAACAGGGCTTAGCACTTAGGATGAGCTAATTCATGAGTTTGCTAAAATGTGAGTAAAAACAGGAAACTACTAGATGGCAAATTCCCCAAAACTAACCTATGCAAGACCCTTGGACTTCCACAGGGCCTCCTCCCAAGAGGTTTTGTAACCGTGTCTCAAACTGTCACTTTGTCATCCTGAGCTGATATTGTGACCAATCTTTCCCTACGCAATAGAAAGTATTCTACCACCTACCCGAAGTACAAAAATTCCTAGTTAAAACTCTAAGCATATTGCTGTTTATGCATATTTTTTCAATCCCTAGTCATAAGTCCTCTTTGACTTTGATCTAACCTTCTATCTCTCCTTGTCTTCCTCCTCTCCTGGCCTCTCTCATTTGCTGACTCATCATTCACTTTCTTACTCACAAGTGTTGGTGCTCCACTAAGGGCATGACTTGGGTATTGACTACTGTTCTCCTTTTGTCTCTCCCTCCCTATGGGAGTGGGAGAGAGGGAGAGAAAGAAAGAGAGAAGGAAAGAAAGAGATGAAGAGAGAGAGAGGAAGGGAGGGAGGGAGAAGAAGAGAGGGTTAGAGAATGCTCTAAACAAGGCTTCTCACATATAACACCACAGAGACCAAGTCATTAGACATGTCATACTACCCATGGATGCTCCATGCTTTTAATTATTGTTGGGTAACACAGGCTTGGAAAACACACCCAATGGGGACAATTAGATCATCATGAATGGTGAGGAGAAAGACATCTTATCCTAGATGGGACCAGATAGCTAGGAGAATGTACATTTATTATATGTATAAATAAAAATGAAACCAAAGGTACAAAGTGCTTGCCTTGCCTGCCTGGAGAGATCACACTGTTTTCATTATGTGACAAAAATATGTCAGTGGTAGAAAGGCAGTAACACTCTCCTCTCAAGATACTCTGTTTAGCCCCAATCCTTTTGACCCCTTACTACCTCCTCCTTATAAGTAAGATAATCTCTTCTTTTGAATTAATCCCATTAAGAGAATCCAGACTCAACTGGACACTCAGAGAATTCTGTCCAACATTTACAAAAAAAAAAAAAGGTGGGGCATACACTCTAATTGAGCAGAAGGACCTAGTCAAAACTTACTAGCAAAGACCTAGTGAGTATGCATTTGAATATATGGCCCAGGGAAGACTCATATCCTCTTAAACTTAAAGGATGCCATCTCTAAGGGAGGTATCTCCCTAGACATTGCCTTTAACTTGTTAATCAAAGCAAGAGCAATTGGCATCCAGTGTCTTACCTTTCCAAGTTTGTATCACTAACTATTGGCCACTTAGTTGTTCCACTGGCTTCCCCTTAACAGATTTTGATAAACCTAGAGACCCTAAAAGTCAGAATTGATGAGGACATTGTTCACCTTCATTTTCTATCTCATTTCTTATACAAATCTAAAAACCTATTAAGGACTCCGAGGATCAAAAGACATTCCCTTCATCATCTCTATGAAAACTGAATTCATTAAAGGAGACACCCTACTACTCTCATCTATAACCGTGCTGTAACCATCAAGATACTTGACTTCCAGGGAGCTGGCGAGGTTGACAACTATTGGCCCTACAGAAACAAATCCTAATACATACCATCGGCATCACCTATTTCCCTCATGCAGTGAATTATCTTAGTGGTTACTGAATCAAGGTGTCCATAGGGAAAGAATCAATGGGTAGTACTCAGCTACTTTAACATCCAAATTTAACACCCAAATCCAAAATTAGGTCCCTGTTCTTTGCCTCTCATCAATAGTTCTCTTAGAAATGAGAGGAATGGAAATGAGAGAATGGTATGTGGACCCTAGAGCAACCCCAGGCTAGACTGGCTTGTCATTTCTTTTCTTTTTTTTTTTTGAGTGGGGAGGTGAGGCAATTGGGATTAAGTGACTTGCCCAAGGTCACACAGCTAGTAGGTGTCAAGTGTCTGTTGCTGGATTTTAACTCAGATCCTCCTGACTCCAGGGCCAGTGCTCTATTCGCTGTGCTACCTAGCTGTCATTGGCCTGCCATTTCTATCTCCTGACTACAGCACCTAGCAAATTCCTCATTTTGTCCCAGTTCTACCTGCACATCAGAATACCCTTCAGCCTCTCTAGATGGCATCTAAAGACCTTCACTAAGGTTAATGCTCACTACAGTGGGAGATGATATAGAACAGATATTGCCCAAGAAGCCAACAGTGACTGGGATCATTGACTGCCCCCTTGACCCCTGACAGTCCCTTCCTGTCTTGTCTGTTCCTTTTCCAATGCATTGTTGGAATGGATGTCTCAGACCATTGGGCAGTTCCAAGATGAAGAAGAGGATTTCTGTCTGACCCATTGTTATTGTGGGACACCCGAAAAGGGAATCCTTGAAGCTTCCCTAGCAATCATATGTGGGATATGACACTGCTGCTGTCTAATCAAATAAGATTAGAGAAATGATGATCCTTATTAATAGATTCTAGGGACTTGCTGTCATTATACTTTCTCTTTCCCTCTAGATAGCCTAGAGGGAAGACAGGTCCCTAGGAATGACTACAGATTATCTAACAATTAAATATCGCTATTCCTTCTCTACTCCCCCATTTTTACTTAACTTCTGTCTGCCTCAGTTTCCTCAACTATAAAATATGGACCCAAAGGGAGATTTCAAAGATCACATGATACAATATTTGTGAAGCACTTAGCACAGTTCCTGGCACTTAGTAGGTTCGGAATAAATGCTTGCTTGCTCCCTCTCTCCTACTCACTCTGCTTTGTAGAACAAGTACGCACAATTCCTGAGCAACAGTATGAGTATAACTGATCAGCATATCATTTCAGTTCCTGTGGCAGAGGCCCACAGGCTTAGCTCAGATGCTACCTTAATCCTTTCTTCATATACTTTCCCACTTTCCTTTCTCCCCTTCACTTTCTTAGTATTCTCTCCTTCAAAATCAGCCTTACTTAACTATTTGTCCACATATAGCACTCTTTTCTCTCCCCCCACAATGCCAGTGAAAAGTAAAAACTTCTGGAATTCAAGGGCTGCTTTCTATTTTTGTATCCCCAGAATCTGCCAGAGCACCTTGAACACAGTAAGCAATTAATAAGTGCTGCTAAATGGACTAAACTTTGGGACTACATAAAAAGTCAATGAATTCACTCATATCAAACAAATTGTTAACCTATAAATAGGGAGTAAATTGTATAATCATGAATTGGGCAAATTAGGTAAGACCAACAAAGAATGGAGAGAGATCTGGATCTCCCTTGAGAGGAAGATACATATAGGCAGGACTCACGTTTCATTTAATCTTTGAATCTCCTCTAGCAATGAGAACTAATCTCTGAAGCTAGTAAGGATTTGCTGTTGAACTGAACATACACAGGAACTATTGACATGAGAGTTTTATGCAATGCTGAATTAGTTATACTCCATTCGCATGTCATTTCCAAATGTTTATGAATGTAACTTTGCATACTAGAAATTCACCCTGAGTTCTGCTTTGAAAACTAATCTTGGTAAGTAAAAGAGATGTTGCTTTCAGCCCCAATGTTGCTTGGTGTTCAGTTGTTTCAGTGTGTTCAACTCTTCATGACCCCATTTGGGGTTTTCTTGGCAAGGATACTGGAGAAGTTTTCCATTTCTTTCTCCAAATCCTTTTACAGATGAGGTACTGAGGCCATGTAATGGTAATGTAAATGGGAAGATCGTTCCTATCTATTAATAGGCCCATGTGACCTGCTTAAGTCATATGGAAGCCTAATTTACATGTGTTTGAGTCAGATGAAGCCTGTGGTGGGAGGAGCTAGTTGAACGGGTAGAGCAGGAAGGGTGGAGCAGATCCCAGAGGAAGTTGGTCAGAGCAGGGAGAGAGAGGAAGCAGACAGAGCTGTGAGTGTTTGTTTGTGGGAAGGCCCTAGCAGGGGGAAGGCTTGGGGATGGAGGTGCACCCTGCATGGTTATTGTGTATAGATTTCTTTGTTGTTATGATGAATTTGGCTTTTTGTTGTTGGGATTCGGTTTTCTGGTGTTTGAATAAATGTTTTGGTTCTGTCTTCCATGTAAAGAGTCTGTTATATTTTGTAATTCAGAGTTACGCCAGTATATTCATAGCCACCATAGGTACTGTGAATATCATGTTGGCACTACAGGCCAATTGGGTTAAGTTACTTGCCTAGGGTCACATAGCTAGTAAGTGTCTGGGGCTGAATTTGAACTCATGAAGATGTGAATCTTCCTGATTTCAAGCCCAGTGCTCTATCCACTGTACCACCTAGCTGCCCTATCAGCCCCAATATCCTGTTAAGAAGAAACAGCATACTGTCAACTGACTTATTGAGAACTTGATTTGTGGAGCTGTCTGCTAAAATCTTCAGTAAGATGGGCTTTCATTTGAAAAGTACAGGGTGATTATAAAAGATGTGAAAAGTGAAAGAAACCCAACCCCTCCTCCAATTGAGGTGTTTGATCACCGATTCAAGCACACAATACTTGATCTATCATGGACCCAGAAGATAAGAGTCTAACAGAACTTCCTAGGCACATTTTCTTAGAATTCTCACCAGGTGACCAGCCAGTTGAAGGGGGAAAACAGAAGGTTTGCAGGCACAGTTGGTACAGTATGAGAATTCTTGGAAATTACATATGCTGTTTGCTCTCAGAAGGAACCTGCAATGGATGGTAGCTAGCCTAAAGCAGTATGTGGGACAAAATAGTATCCTCCAAGATCAGCCAAATGAAACACTTCACATTGTAAGTACAAACTTTGCTGGAACCAAGGGACTGATGGTGGAGAGATTAATATAATAAAGTATTTACCAAGAATCAAAGAACAACAACATAAAAACAGGTGGCCTCTATATGGAAGCAATGTACACAAAACCCATTAGTGCAACTGGAGTAAATATAATGTTCAAATCACAACATTTCCTTCCCGTCTGTTGTTGTTCTGAAAGTTTACAGGGTAAGGGCTCTTTTGCTAAACTGCATATTTTATAGCTCATCTAGTTTCATTGATCTTTGTCAGAACATTCTTGTTTGATATAGCAACATCCTTTCTCTTGGATTAAGTTGCCTTTCTTGATTTTTTTATCATTGCTGTTTCCTTCAGAGAAGGAAGCGCTCATTGTTTTCCCTCAATTACCAAAATCCAACCCATTCTCTTAGCTCCAAGTTCCAAAAACACTTAGGAAGAAATGATGGGTTATATGTAAAGTGCCAAGAAAAAGAAATAACAGCTTCATTTGAAAGATGCAAGATAGGAAGTAACTCCTAAATATCCAGCCTACTTTAATCTTTAATGACACAAGGTATTTAATAGTACTACAAGGAATTTTAATAGTGCTAGAGTTTGGATGTTGTTGTTGTTTTTTTGTTGAGTTGGGGGTGGGGAGGGCCATATGGCTTCTAAAATCAGAACAAAGACATGTCAATAAAGGTTTTACATTCGATGTTGGTTGAACCAGCCCTGGTTCTACTACTCACAACTTGGATAACCTTAGATAAAACACTTTGCCTCTCTGATTGCCTATCTCTTCCTCTCTAGAGTCCTCTCCAGCTCTAATTTTTTTGATACTTTGGGACCCAGATTTGCTAACTACTCCAGATTAACTGCTTAATACTTCTCCAAATTTAGTTAAGGATACCACTACTGTCTTTTATATGACTATTACATTTTCCTGGTACATGGCAATTCGGGATAAGTTCTTGGCTCACCAGAGCCCTAGCCCTACTACCCAGCCCCAGTCCTAACACCATAATATTAAAAGTCATGGAGAGTAAATGTGGGCGAGTCCAACAGCTCCACACAATTGACCTAAAAGGAAGCAGGAAAGAAAGAGATTGTGGGAAGAGGAGGTCAATTGAAAGTACTCTGAAGTCTTTGGACCCATGGGTGGTGATGATACAAATAAAGAAACACATCACTTGGGTTCTGTAGAGACAGTATAAGACTTTGAAATCTACCTGGTTTAACCTGTTATTTAGAGAGAGCTACCTAGAAATTAATCACCATCACCATCACTTCATTTCTAGGTCACTTTAAAGTATGCAATGTGCTTCAGATGCATTATCTTATTTGATAAGGAATCTATGCATATTTGTTTGATGGGTAGGGTTCCCTGGGGTCAAAAATCATCAGTAACTATAACATGAAGAAGAAAGCAAAATCAGAGTTCCTTGTTTGGAACTGCATTAAAGTAGAAAGCAGGGAAACAAGTGTCTCTGTCCAAAACGTAGAATCTCTTCGAAGCTGTAGGGAGACATAGGCAGAACAAAGAGCTACAGCGCCCAGATGGCCAGAGGATCCGTGAAGGAGAATGTTGACAAGGGATGATTAACTTCAGGAGCCCACCTAGGGGATGAATGGCTGAGTTATGGACACGTTCTGAGGAGACACATTCTAGGTAAAACCTGCTAGGAGAACCCAAGGCATATCAGAAATTGAAGCCGAAAAAGCTTCTAAAAGACAGTTTCCCAGAAGAAAGTATTATTCTCCATAAGCTCTGTTATGTGCTCTTTTTATTCTCTTTGATCTACAAGTAAAGTTGTTCTGTTTGTTTGTTTAGCCTTGTGAACTGTGTTCTTGCAAGGAGAGGTGGTGACTACACATTGCACAGTATCAGATCATCAGTTCAAAATTTATTTGGGAAGAGGCAATGAAGCAAATAAGTAAAAATTTCCCTCAATCATATCTGGACAATTTTTTGTGATTTGAGAGCTTCTTATCCAAGTGTTGTTTTAATAGTTTTCAAAGCATTTTATGTACAGTTTCATATAATAATAGAATTTCAAAGATGGAAGAGACCTTGACAATTGTTTGTTAAACCTGTAGTTGAAAAAACTTCACTATAACACACCTAACTAGTGGTTATACTGTCTTTGCATACCATCATTGACAGGAATCCCATTACCTCTCAAATTAGTTAATACATTTACAAAGTTTTCCCTTATATCAAGCCTAAATTACTTCTGCCCAGTAATCCTAATCTTGATCTCAGGGGCCAAACATAACAAATCTGATCCTTCTTCCACATGATAATCTTCCAAGTACCTGAAAGTCAGTTATCATGTCCTTGCATGTATTTTTTTTCTTACCCAGGCTAAATATCCCTACTCCCTCCAAATAGTTCTCATAAAGCAGGAGCTCAAGGCTCTTCATCATTTTGGTTGTGCTCCTTTGCATCCTTTTAAGCTCATCAATGGCCTTTTACCTAAACTGCTTCCCAGAACTCAGCATAATGCTCTATCCATAGTCCAACCATGGCTGTAACAGAAAAATTATCATCTAATTTCTGAAAGCTATGCCTCTCAACATAGACCAAAATCACATTAGCTTTTTTTTTTGATGCTGTATCATACAATAGTTGTATGTTAAACTAAAACCCCCAAATCTTTTTCACAGAAGCTATCACTTACCTATGCCCCCCAATTTTGTACTTGGAAGCAAATCTTGTCTAAACCAAATATAAGACCTGATTTTTTTCCTTATTAAATTTCACCTTAGTTGATTCATCCCTTAGCCTCAAAAGATCATTTTGGATCCTGTTTAAAAGCTAGCTAGCTAGCCCTCTAAGACTGGTCATCTAACAATTGAAAATTCTCATTTCACAATTTGAAAAAGATGCTATCTCTGCTTTTATCCAAGTAATTGATAAAATGGTTGAGTGAAACAGAGTCATGTATAGATCCTTAGGTTACTCCATCATAGAAAAGGAATTTTAAATGACTTCTCTGTGTTCAGCTATTCAACCAGTCTTGAATCCTCTGTGTGATCATCTTGCCTGCAATCTTTTCCACCAAAAAGCATGGGATAGTTTATTAAATAGTTTTGCCAAAAATCTAGGCAAACTCTAACTTCAGTATTTCTCTGATCTACCAATTAATAACCCTGACTGGAAAAAGAAAAAGAAAAAAGAAAACGCAATAAAGTTGATCTGGCTTCACCTGTTCTTAATAAAGCCATACTGGTTCTTTGTAATCACATTGCTTCCCTTTTTTAGACATCCACTAGCCACATATTTAAAATAATATTCTAGAATTTTGCCCAGAATTGAAGTCCTGCTTGTTGGCCTATTGTTTGCAGACTCCATGTTCTCGCCTTTTTTCCAAAAGTTAGGACAATAATTTCTCCTCTTCAGTCCCGAATCATCTCTGTCATTCTCCTTGACCTTTCTAATGGCATTGACAGTGACTCAACAATTACAACTTTCTGTCCTTTCTACACCCAAGTGATCTGAATTCATCAAGGGCCTTTTAATATCTCCTCACTTATTTCAGGTATCATTCATCTTTGCTCTGCTCTTCCTAATTCACAAAGTCATTCTCCTCGGCAAAAGAAAAAAGAAAAATCAATGTTTAACAGCTTTGCCTTCTTTCAGCTATAAATTATAACGGTAATATCCATCCATACACCTCCAGCAGAAGTCCCATCCCTTTTCTGATCTCCCTCTTTTCCCCAACATAGCTTAAAAACAAAAACAAAACCTTTTGTTGTCAGCTTTCCTTATAAACCTCAGTTCATTCTGAGTTTTAGTGCTCCTGACACCTTTTCTACTGTACCTTGCCATGCTTTTATATTCATCCTCTGTTGCCTGCCCTTCCATCTTTTAAAATTTCATATTGACTAGTGAGTTTCCTATGCATCCACATAAAGTCTCTACAGACAAGTCCTATTTTTCCCCTTCACTCAAATTGTTTCTCCCTGTCCTTTTAGAATGCTAGTCTTTAGAGTTTTCTATCCTTTCTGGTCTGATTTTTCCTGTATAATTTTGGTCACCCAAGCTAAAACTGTGTCTGATATTTTTTTTAAAAATCACCTAACTTCATCTTGACAGATGATGCTGGCACAAGCAAGTAAAGTTACTTACCCAAGGCTGCACAACTAATAAATATGTTATAGTGAGGGAACTAGAACTTGATTCTTATTTAAGGTCCTTTTCATTATAGTACATTGCAGGTGACTCAAACCACGGTGTGAGGCCCATAATTTTTTGGGGAGATGGTTTAACAGCCAACAGATCTCCTTCTTAGGAAAGTTTTCTGAATGATTTTCCTTTATTTTAATGTCTCCAATTTTATTCCCTTTTCCCCTTTTTCTTGAGCCAACCTAATCAGTTCCACACCCTCCTTAATATGATGGTTTAAACCCCATGATTCTCATACCCTGGTTATTAAGGAATTCACTTGGGGGTTGTTCAGGTTTTGTTTTTCCTTGTCAAGGCTTAAAATGAAATGTTGTCCAACTAGGATTTG
This sequence comes from Pseudochirops cupreus, assembly GCA_028627135.1. Classification (NCBI taxonomy): domain Eukaryota; kingdom Metazoa; phylum Chordata; class Mammalia; order Diprotodontia; family Pseudocheiridae; genus Pseudochirops; species Pseudochirops cupreus. The sequence continues at coordinate 143,462,742 of CM053580.1, read as the reverse complement.
AAATCTTCTATTCTCAAAGGCACTGATGCTTATTCAAAGTCGTTTCCTGGGGCATTTGCATCTGATTCTAATTGAGAATCCCTCCCCCTTCCATCTCCCAACTAACAGCCTATCCAGATGCAACTCCTTCAGCCTGTTTCTGCTAGAGATTCATTTTCAGAAGAGAGTCAGGGAATAAAAATTGCGAACTTAACAATCAATAGTGGCAAGCAAGCTGAAACCCTACAAAGCCCCACAGATCACCAAATCCAGCAGCACCAGTGCGTACGTATTATTCTGAATTGTCACCTAGTCAAATTATGCCAACGTTTTTGTTTGCTGAATGGGGGTCAGGATTGGAGGACATGAATAAATCAGCTTTTCATAACACTGAGTCATTCTGCATTCTGGTTGCCTTCCCCCAAATTCCTTCTCATGTGTCAGCATCTCTGGACTTCAGAAGCTGATGCGAGGCCTTGAGGATCATGCCCGCAAAGGGGTGGAGATACGGTAGGAAAGAGGAGAAACAGTCCTTGGTTTTTGTCATAGCTGTTTTCATATTTCATGGGGCCATGCAGTATTCCAAGTTCACCTCTCACCTATTATCTGTGATTACCCTAGGTTTCTTTTCTAATAGCCTTCCTCACAATAAATAATTGTGTTAGACTGTTCCTCCTTTCCGCTTTAGCCATAATCATTTCACATTTTTCCTAGATGAATCTCGTGCTATTTCTTGCCCATATTTCTAACTTCTCCAGGGTTTTTCCTGCCTTCACTGGTGTTTATAACACCTCCCAATTTCACATCATCTGTGAATTTCATTAAATTACTATTTACTGTGTCTTACAGCATCATTAATAAAGATATTAAACAAAACCCAGGCTTGGAAATTGATCCCTGTGGCAAACTGCTGGACACCTCCTCTCTCCGTGATATCCTGTCATTTATCATCACCACTTATACCTCTTCAGTCAGCTTTCAAACCACATGACAGGGCTCACCTTCCCCTCCATTTGAGAATCATTCAAAGAATGGTTCTGAGGTCCCACAAAATAAAATGGACCAGTTATGTTAATCAGAGGAGAATGAGACATTCTGCATAGGAGGTCAGAGCAATGGAGGTTATATTATCAGGCACCACAAACAACATTTTTAAAATTTCATCATCCTCTATAGTATTTCATCTATGCTCCCCCCCAAAAAAATCAACCTTCAAAAATAAATCTTAGAGGGGAAAAATGAAATAGTAGCTTATTCTCCAACTGACTTCTTTTTTTCATGGTACCCTGTCTTAGACTGAAAAAAAAAAAAGACCTTTTATATGTTGCGGTTCATGCTTAAGAAATGGCTACTTTTTACCAGAGGAACAGCAATTTCATTCACTCCCAGCAATTCTCCCTGTCTAAACACCAAGAGAAACCGAAGGCATGCTTTAGGAAAACAAAACTTCTACACTGTAAAAATCACACCCATGTAGCCTGCCAATCTCCCTCCATACCTTTTCTCCAAGGCACCATTTTGTAAAAGTCTTAAGAACCACTGAGCCAGGGAATTTGCAAATGATCTCATGGCTCCACTGAGACCTGTTCCTCCTGCACATAGCAGAAGGAGTCATGGAAAGCCCAGCCATAAATGCCCCAAGCTTGTGTAACTTTTCAAGCTCTTCATAACCTCAGATGTCAATCTCTCGTTTTTCAGTTCATATTATCCTACCACACCCTAATTAACCCAAGTTCATTATACTCATCAGATGAGGGATTGTAGGATCATAAATTGCATAGCTAGAAGGTACCTCAGAGGCCATCCAGTCCATCCTCTTCATTTTTCAGTTAAGGAAACTGAGATTTTGAAGGTTAAGCAACTTGTTGAAGATCATTTGGCCAGTAAAAGCCAAAGGTGGAATTTGAACCCAGACTCTTATGTTCAACACTCTAACCACTCATGGTGCCTCTTATTAGCAGCCTGAGCTCCAAAGCAAGCTATACAACCACTATGCACAAATTCTACAGCAGGGAATCAGGGAGTTTGATCTGTCTTTTTAAATCTGTCAATGTGTGCTATATGTAAGCAAAAAAAATGGACAAGCAATCATCCTAACTGATTATTAAGACAGCCAATCTGAAGTGCATCCTTGTCTGTTGACATCTTGAGAACTCTGGTTAAGTCTGAAAAGCTTTCTAACTCAAGTATTTTTTTTTGGACAAGAAGAGAAAAGCTCCAATCTAATAAACATCTAAGTACCTACATACAAGGCACTTTATGACACACTGGATGTCTAAAGACAAAACTTAATATCTGCCATGAATAAGAACTGTTGTGAAGTAACAGACATCTAAAATAAAGGATTCCAGCCTTACAAATGACAGAAAATAGCATGTTGAAACTTAGGTACAGTCAACCAGTCCCGTGGTTGATGTAGCATCTTCTTTTAAAGTCTGCTTTGACACTAAAAAGCAGAAATACTTCAAGAGGCCCTTTGTTGGTCAAGAATAAATGGTCACTTAAAGGGAATGCACTTAAAGTGGAGCTCAACATTTTATGGTAAATAAAGGAAAAGAAGGATGGGAGGGGGAAACTGGGACTTTATCTTTAAAAATGAAATTAAAATTATGAAATTAAGTTTATTTTATCTTTTGCATAACAAAATTAAAGTTGTAATTCCTAGGGGGTGGTATACTAATGTTAGAAAGAAAAAGAATGAATCAGGTGTTAGGCCTATTTTTGAAGTTACCCACAAATATTATGTGATAACATGATATGACACTCTTCAGTGACATGCTTCACTTCAGATTTGACTTTCACACTGCTATTATAAAGAAGAATTTTGTTATAAAATACTGAATGTTACATTCATTTTTCTAAAGGTCTCTATTAAAACTTTGAAATTCAAGTCTTTCCTTTGAGGTACCTACCACCAATGAGGAGACACTGACCAACACAGATATGTTGTCAGGATAGGCAGGGATAGAGTTTTGCATTTTAAATCAGAGAAATATTTAAATAGAGATTAATTTTAAAACGTCTGTTCATTTGTGAGTATTTTCATGTTATAACCATTTTTGCTTCTCTACATCTGGAAACAGCAGGATAGTATACAGAAAGTAGAAATCAGAGTTCAAGACCCACATCTGACATATAATGACTGTGTGACCTTAAGCAGCATCACTTAATCTCTCAGTGACAGAGGCAACTTTCTTTTTTTTTTTTTTTTTTTTTAT
>CM053580.1:143429334-143459045 GCA_028627135.1 Pseudochirops cupreus | reverse complement strand
ATCTAAGTGAAATGCATGGGTATTTACAAAAAATAAAAATTGCCCAGAACAACAGAAGAGGAAATAAAATACTTAACAACATTTTAGAAAAAGAAATTGGACACTCTATCAATGAACTCCCCAAGAAAAAATCTCCAGTGCAAGACGGATTTACAAGTGAATTTTACCAGACATTTAATGAACAATTAATTCCAATATTATATAAACCATTTGGAAAAATAGATGAAGAAGGAGCTGTGCCAAATTCCTTTTGTGACACAAATATGGTTCTAATATCTAAAACAGGAAGAGCCAAAACAAAGAAAGAAAACTATATACAAACTTTCCTAATGAATATTTGTGCAAAAATTTTAAGTAAAATATTACAAAGAGGTTACAGCAATTTATCACAAGTATGGCCAGGTGAGATTTATACCAAGAATGCAGGGCTGGTTCAGTATTAGAAAAACTATTAGCACAAACTGACCATGTCAATAACAAAACCAACAGAAATCATATAATTATCTCAATAGATGTAGAAAAAGCCTTTGAAGAAATACAGCACCTATTTCTATTAAAAACCCCAGGGAGCATAGGAATCAATGGAGTTTTCCTCAAAAGGATAAGTAGTATCTATCTAAAACCATCAACAAGTATTATCTATAATGGGAATAAGCTAGAAATATTTCCTGTAAGATCAGGGGTGAAGCAAGGATGTGCAGTATCACAACTATTATTAAGTATTATACTAGAAATTTTAGTTTTAGCAATAAGAGAAGGGAAAAAATTTAAGAAATTAGAATAGGCAATGAGGAAATAAAACTATCACTCTTTGCAGATGATATGATGGATTGCTTAGAGAATCAACTAAAAAACCACTCAAAATATTTAGCAATTTTACCTTAGCAAAGTCACAGGATAGAAAATAAATCCATATAAATCATCAGCATTTCTATATATTACCAATAAAGCCTAGCAGCAGGAGATAGAGAAATTCCATTTAAACTAATTATAGATAATATAAAATATCTGGGAGTCTGCTTGCCAAGGCAAACCCAGGAACTATATGAACACAATTACAAAACACTTATCACACAAATAAAGTCAGTTTTAAACAATTGTAAAAATATCTATTGTTCATTGGTAGGCTGACCTAATATAATAAAAATGACAATTCTACCTAAATTAATTTACTTATTCAGTGCCGTACCCATCAAACTACCAAAAATTATTTTGTAGAGCTAGGAAAAAACAATAACAAAATTTGTCTGGAAGAACAAAGGGTCAAGAATATAAAAGGAATTAATGAAAAAATGCAAAGGAAGGTGGTCTGGCCAAACCAGATCAAAACTATATCAGGAGTCATCAAAATTATTTGGTACTGACTAAGAAAGAGAGTGATGGATCAGTGGAACAGATTAGGCACACAAGACACAGTAGTCAATGATTATATAGCAATCTACTGTTTGAGAAACCCAAAGACCCAGCTTTTGGGATAAGAACTCACTATTTGACAAAAACTGCTGGGAAAACTGGAAAATGGCATGACAGAAGCTAGGCATAGACCGACCTCTCACAATTTATACCAAGATAAGATCAAAATGGGTACATGATTTAGAAATAAAGGGTGATACCACAAGCAAATTAGGAGAGCAAGGAATAGTTTGCCTGTCATATCTATGGAGAAGGGAAGAATTCATGACTAAACAAGAGAAACCATTGTGAAATGCAAAATGAACAATTTTTTAAATTACATTAAATTAAAAAGGTTTTGTGGAAACAAAACCTGTGGAACCAGGATTAGAAGGAAAGCAGAAAGTTGGGAAATAATTTTTATAGCCAGTGTTTCTGATAAAGGCCTCATTTCTCAAATATGTAGAGAATTGAGTCAAATTTATAAGAATATAAGTCATTCTTCAATTGATACATGGTCAAAGGATATGAAGAGGCAGTTTTCAGATAAAATTAAAGCTATCTAATAACTATATGGAAAAATGCTCTATATCACTATTGAATAGAGAAATGCAAATTTAAACAACTCTGAGGTGCCACTTCACACCTATCAAATTGGCTAATATGAGAGAAAAATAAAATCATAAATGTTGGACAAGATGTAGGAAAATTGAGTTCCTAATGCATTGTTGATAGAACTGTGAACTGATCAATCACTCTGGAGAGCAATTTGGAACTATACCCAAAAAGCAATCAAACTATGCATACCTTTTGACCCAGCAATACCACTTCCAGGGTTGTATCCCAAAAAGATCATAAAAACGGGAAAAGCATCTAAGTCTAGAAAAATATTTATAGCAACAACTCTTTATATGGTGGCAAAAAAAATCAGAAATCGGAGAGATTCCCGTCAACTAGGGAATGGCTGCACAAGTTGTGGTATATAAATGTGATGGAATACTATTATGCTATAAGAAATGATGAACAGGTAGATTTCAGAAAAAACCATGAACTGATAGTGAGTGAAATGAGCAGAACCAAGAGAACACTGTACACAGTAACAACAACATTGTGCAATGATCAACTATGACTGACTTAACTCTTCTCAGCAATGTAATGATCCAAGACGATTCTAAAAGACTCATGAGGTAAAATGCTATCTACATCCAGAGAAAGATCTATGGAGTCTGGATGCAGATCAAAGCATACTACTTTCACTTTTTTTTTGTTTTTTGTAGCTTTCCTCTTTTGTTTTTCTTCTTTTTACAACATGACTAAAGTGGAAATATGTTTACATGATTGCACACGTATAATCTATATTAGATTGCTTGTCATCTTTGGGAGGGGGGGTGGGAGAGAGGGAGAAAAAATTTGGGACTCAAAATTTTATAAAACATGAATGTTGACAATTATCTTTCCATGTATTTGGAAAATATAAAATACTATTTCAAAGAAAGAAGAGAAATGAAGGAAGAAAGGAAAGAAGGAAGGAAGAATGAATGAAAGAAGGAAGGAAGGAAAGAAAAGAAAGAAAAAGGAAAAAAGAAAGAAAAAAGAAAGAAAAAGGAAAGAAAGGAAAGAAAGAAAGAGAAAGAAAGGAAGGAAGAAAGAAAGAAGAAAGAAAGAAAGAAATGTGCACATCAGCAAGGCCATGTGGGGAGGAAGAAGAAGTTTGTTGATTGGCCTTACTGGAGCAGAGCAAGTTTGAATGGCATGGGGTATGAGATTAGAGAATTAGGGAGGACCTAGTTTATCTATATTACTCTTCTTATAGTGAAGACTTTTTGTCAAAATTGTAGCCTTCTTGTACCCTAGTGACAAGCTACATTAAATAATGTTTTAAAATCACCTAGTCTAAAACATCTGCAATTAATTCAGGCATCAATGCCCAATTCATATTCTTTAGGGGACATTAAGAAAAGAGTCTCCACACACATACATAATATGTATACATACGCACATATAAATTTTATATATATATATATATATGTAATATATGGTATATATGTATGTGTCTTGGGTATCAGACCCTTTTGAGATAATTTGTACAAAGATATTTTCCCCCAATTGACTCCTTTTGTCTTTATTCTAATTGTATTGATTTTGTTCATGCAAAAAGCATGATTAATTGTAAGTAATGAAATTTACATATTTTATCTTTTTGTGATCACCTTTATTGCTTGTTTAGTTAAAAATTCTCCCCCTTGGCTATTGCTTTGAAATTTGATTATGATTGAAACTTAATTTGATTCTCTACTTTTGTAGTATAACCTTTAATATTCAAGTGCCAAGTCCTTTAGAGCTACTATCTTCAGTATCTATTATGGTTTTTCTTTCTTGTTTTTGATTTGCACCTATGATTTTATTATTGTAGAGAACTCTAATTGTAAAAACTCCACTCAAGGCAATCTGCCCCATACTGCTTGCCAAGTGTTGTATGATAACAAGCTTAAATGATATGAATGTATCTTTCAAAAACTAATCAGTACCATATAAAGGATCAGAGACATGTCTTTGTATCTGTATTAAACATTTTGATGTAAATCTGTGTGAAGCTGGTTTCAGAGCTGGTTTTCATTCCATTATCAGAGAAAAATCTGAGTTAATCATACTGAATGACCCCATGACTTTTCATACTCAAATTATTATCTTCACAACTAAAGAAATATCCTCTGACCAGCTTGAATATATAACAGGAGCCCTGTCCCCATTGTTCAAATCTAACCATTCTATCCCTGCAGTCTTACAATGGGAATGTAAGAACTCCTCTGTCTTGCACAGTTCACAGAAAAAAAACCTATAAGTTAAAAAAAGCAAAAGAAAAAAACATGTCAGCATTTGTAGAAGGAACCTAGGGAAAGATTAACTTCCTTTAAACTCCACTGCAATTATTAATGTGAGCACAGTCATGTAAATAGATTATTAAGCTTGTTTTACACATGACCCTGCCAGCTATTTCAAAACCAAGGTCACAGTCTGGTTACCGGTAAGAGCTGCTTATTCGGTGTGCTGTATTTAGGGGCCATCAGTATCCAGAGCAGTTCTGAGGTCTAACTTTATATGGCAGTAGGCCATTTATAAGGCTGCTGACTTTTGGAATACTACATAAAAATACAGAAAATCAACTGCATTGTCATTCTGAAAACCTCTTGAAAAGTTCAATATTGTACCCTCTAGCACCCTTAAGAAGAGATAAGTCTCATTTGTGACCTATTTCCCCGTCTTTACTTGAAATATTGCTCTAAACTTGGTTCTTTAGTATTTAACAACATTTATTAAACATTGATGGTGTTCACACTCCTAAGGTAAGTGCTAGAAATACTAAGATGCAGGTAAGAACCATTCATTAAGTTATTTCTTAGTAAAAATCACTGTTAGGCACCAGGGGATTATAAATATTGTTTGATTAAGAAATAATAAAAATGAAGAAAGATAGTTTTAGAGGAAGCTGGGAAAGTGTGTCTAAGTTTATGTAAAGTGAAAAAAAGCAGAACTAGAAAAATTTATACTGCTACTACTAACTTTTATATATTTCTTAGTATGTGCTAGGCATTGTACTAAACACTTCACAATTATTATCTTATTTAATCCTTACAACAAACCTGGGAGGTAGGTGCTATTGTTATACTCACTTTACAGATGGGAAAACCAAGACAGCAGTTAGGGTCACACAGCTCATAAGTGTCTGTGGCTGGATTTGAACTCAGGTCTTCTTGACTCCAGTTCTGGGGCTCTATCCACGTGCTACCTAGTAGTCAGCATTATAAAAATGAACAATTCCAAAAAACAAGAAATCTGATCAATACAATCATCAATCATAACCAGAAGACCCAGAAGATTAGTGAAGAGTTACTGCCCACCTCAAGATGGAGGAGTAATTGACTAATGTTTCACACATTTTTGGAGGAGGCCAATGTGGGAATTTGTTTTGCTTGACTATGCTTATCTATTATTTATTTTTTCATCCAAGGTTTTACATTCCTATTCTCTTCCACCCCCCCCCCAACCCCCCGGCCTTGAGACTGAGGGAGTATGAAGATGGGAGAGAAAAGAAAAAAGCCAAGTCTTTGATAATTGAAAATAAATTAAAATGTAAAAGAATCATATTGTCCCATAGATTTGGAGCTGGGAGGGACCTTAACGATCATTTAGTCTGGTCTTATGATTTTTCAGAAGAGAAAATCGAGGGCCAAAGGCATGAAGTGGCTTCATATTCCAAGGTCATCCTGGTAGGAAGCACTTGAACTAGAATATGAAATGAAACCCTCTGACCCCAAATCCAGTGCTCTTGTCCCTTCTGCCTTTAAATCTCTGATCCCATAATTGGAATGGTAAGGAACTGGAGATAATTCCAGTCCAAGCAGGCTGTAATGGGAGGCATACTTTGGTAGTTACAATGGGAATAGAAAGGATGACTCTTTAAACAGAGACTGGGTAATCACTTTTTTGGGGTGCTGTAGATGAGATTCACGATTAGGATGGGGGTGAAAGGTATATGGTGTACCTTCCAATGCTAAGACCTTGCGATTATATGAATACAAGAAATATCGTGGAGGTAGAAGGGGTAGGATTTAGTAACTAATTATTCCCATTTCTCTCAGAAGAAGAGATAACACCAAGGTTTTGAAAATGGATGACTTGGTATTTAGTAGCACCATAAACAGAAAGTAGTTTTCAGAAAAATTGGTCTTTTCTATATTTTGAATCTTAGGTGTTCATTATGCAGTTAGATATGTATGCTGGAGTTCAAGAGATGGTTGGGCAAAAATGTAGATTAGATGTTATTCCCAAAAAGACATCATCCCATAACTGAAGTTATGGAAGTGGATGAGATTATCAAAGGAGAATTTCCAGAGAAAGAAGAGAAGGGATGAAGACAGAGTCTTAGGGGAGCAGACACCTTAAAGAGTGGAGAAAAAGAATCAAAGAAAGAAACAATGAAAGGTAGGAAGAGAAAGGAATGTGTATTCAGAGAAGTCAAGGGAGGAGAAAATTTTAATGAATACTAAAGGAAGATGAGGACCATCCATTAGATTTGTCTATAAAAGAAATCGTTAGTGACCTTTTGAGAAAATGATTTCTGAAGAGTAATAGGCTTAAACACCAAATTTCAAGAGGTTGAGGAGAATGATTAGAGAGAGTGGAGGCCGCTAGAAATTGAGTGGCAGAGACAAGGAGAGAAATGGGAAAATACTTCATTGGGACAATAGGGTAGAGAGAATATTAAAAAATCTTTTAGGATTACAGATACTTGACTAATTTTATAGACATATGGAACAGTAGAGGTGAAGAAGAAGAAGAGGATAGTCATAATATTTACTCAATGCCTCCAAGCCAGGCACTGTACTATTTTACAAAATTATCTCATTTTGTGAGATAATATTTAAGAATTTATAAAAAATGTTTGAGAAAGCAGAATGATTGATGGTTCAAAGTTCTGGAGGAAATAGGAATGGGGTCAGAGACATAGATAGAAGGGTTACTTTAGGCAGATAGGTCGTATAGTAGATAGAGTGCTGGGCCTCGAGTCAGGAAGACCTGAGTTCAAATCTAACTTCAGATACTTTATATATGTTTGCCTCAATTTACTCATATATAAAGAGAGTATAATAATAGTATCTGCCTCTCAGGGTTGTTGTAAGGATCAAATGAAATAATAATTCCTAAATGCTTAGCACAGGGTCTGGCATATAGCGAGTATGTAAATGTTAGCTATTATTATTAGAAAGGAGTAAGATTACCTCTTAGAAAGAGGATAAAGGAAAGACTGAATAGAAATGATGTAAAATTTTGCTGAATAGAGGTAGAGAGCTGAGAAGCCTCACCAACAACAGTCTTGATCTCAGTAAGATTGAAGAAACATGAACTGATAATATGTTGATAATGGAGGAGAATGTGGGAAATAGGAAGTAAAAGGGAGAAGATTTGGACTAGTTATTGGGGGATAGGATAGGGAATCAATTAGAATTCCCTAGAATGTTATAAAAATAGGCTTTCTGAGCATCTGTGAAGGACAAGTTGAGGTTAAGTAGCATGATTACCCTATCCAGAAAGTGTGGGAAATAGCTTTCCTGACTAAAGCAACATAAACCTAAAGGAACTGGTGAATGAATGAATGAAAAAAGTTCAATGCTCATTATGTGCCAAGAGCTTTGGTGAGCCCTGGGAATGCAAATACAAAAGCAAAGACAGTTCTACTGCCATCCAGGATCTTACATTTTAATGAGGGACAACAACATGCATAGGAGAGTGGTGGCAACAGAAGGATACTTGGATCCTGAAAGCTCCTGGGGCAGTGAGTAGAGACGTAGGGAAGTGGATTGACACGCCCCATCCAGGAACAATGCCAGAGTTCAGTTGATCATGGTTTATGGCTCTAAACTGTAGAAGTAGGCAAGGCTGAAGAGGGGATTCTGAAGTAGGTCGTGGTAGAGGAGGAAGGCATGTGAAACATAGTTGGAACTTTCCAGAAAGTGTTACTCTGCTCCTCCAGACTTTGATCAACCCGTACTTGCACTATTTCAATAATTTTCTAACTGGTCTTTATGTTTCCAGTCCTTTGTTTCCCCCACTTTATCCTTTACTTGGCCACCTTCTAGTTTCCACACTTGTGATTCCATTGATGTGAATGCCTCCTACACTGATGGAGATAGTGACCTTTCTACAATTTAATGGATGGTCTTAGAGTCACTTGTGCTGAAAAATTCTTTACATCTCCCAACTTATCTTTACTGATCCTCAGATGAAAGGCCTATAATCAGTTACCAGGCCCACACTCAAAGCCTTTCTAACTTACTAAGACCTATCAGAATTTGTACTTTATCGGCATAGCCTTTGAGAAACCAGGGTCACCTCTCTACCACTCTGAGGAATCAGAAGAGGAATTTTGTGGAGGACTTTAGCCACCCTCTTATCAGTCTTTCTAAAATAAGTCATTGATTATGCTTCATGTTACTTAGAACCTTCAATGGCTCCCCATCATCCATAGAATCAATTCCAAATTCCAAATACTTGTGGACTGACTGAGATGCAATGCTCTAAAAGGATTATTGGAGAACAGGTCTAGACAAGAAAAACATTACATAGGGGAAGGATGGCCTAGGTGGCGGTATTAGAGCAACACCATCCTCCAAGATCAGGAGAGCACCAAATTAGATTTAACTGAGTTGGAAAGGGAGGAAAACTGTAACATTTGCCACTGAGCCAAAGGTATTTTGGCTTAGATCACTCCTTCCCTGGTATTTAGGGGCAGGTTTATTCTTTCAGACTCCTAGGAGATCTCAGGGCACAATGGATAGAGTACCAAACCTGGAGTCAGGAAGATATCTTTCCTTAGCTCAAAACTGGCTTCAGACACTTACTAGCTGTGTGACCCTGGGCAAGTCACTTCTCCCTGTTTGCCTTAGTTCCTCACCAACACCACACAGCTGAACAACAACAAAAGGGGATTCCCAGACACCCTTTCACAGATAGCCTTCTTTCAAGATGAAAGCACTTTAATGACATCCTTGTATTTAGAGATGAGAAGGTCCTTAGAGAGATGTAGTCTATTGGATATTCCTTAGCACTTGTTTCATTTTTATCTCAATGCTCCCAGGACTCCTGAACAAAGTGCTTGGAACATAGTAGGCTCTTCATAAATGTTCATTGTTTGAGCAGAGCTGTGCAGGGAAGAGAGAGTGAGTTCTACTGAGGCAAATTTATTAAGCCTCAATATAACTGCCTAACAATTAATTATCTCAAAAGTAGAATAGGCAACCTTAAGAGGGTGGAGGGCCCCCCTCAGTAGATGGCAATAATACAGATTGTCCACTTGCCAGGCATGTTCTCAACCTTCCTCAACCCTTTAATAGTTGTATGTGGGTGTATCTGCATGTGGGCGGACCCACCTGGAGACGGATAGAGGAGGTTTCTAAGATAACTGGGAATATGTGTTTTCTGATGGTCTTAGGCGACCCCTGTGACCCTTGTGAAAGGGTCATTTGACCCCAAAGGGGTCGCGACCCACAGGTTGAGAACTGCTGTTCTAGAGAATCCTTGTTTGTGTGCAGTTGGGCTAGGTGACCTCAAAGGTCCCTTCCAGCTCTGAGGTTCTGGGACACTATAATCTTCACTCTTACCACCACAAACCACTCTGCCTGATCGAGAGTGCCAACATGAAAAGGGAACTGTACCTCACCAGCCTAACTTGCTGGCCACAATTCACTTGGATACTGGGGAAATGAATACCTCTTGTTGCTCCATTTGTGTGTAGACTCTGGTCTTAATCTCTCTTTTCTAAGCTTCTCTCACACTCTGTTGTCTCCCTTTCCTCTGTCCAGATTACTCCTCTTACTATTCTTCCTCAAACATACCTTGTGCCTTCCTACCTTGGTGCTTATGTTAGGGTCACAGATTTAGAGGTAGAAGGGAATTCAGAGCTCAAGTCTCACCTCATTTTATTGATAAGGAAACCTGAGTCCTAGAGATATCAAGTGATTTGCCTGATGTCCCAGACTTAGGGACAGGGCTGGAATCTGAATCCATGGCCTTTGACTCCAAATCCATCCTGTGTCGCTCATACTTTACATTCCTGTTGATATGTAACTCAGGGTTGTATACATAACAATATACCAAAAATAAGAAATTCGTTGTTCAGTTATGTCCAATTCTTTGTAACCTCATTTAGGATTTTCTTGGCAGGTACTGGAATGGTTTGTCATTTCCTTCTCCAGCTCTTTTACAGATGAGGAAACTGAGGCAAACAGGCTAAATGACTTGCCCAGGGTCACACAACTAGTAAGCATCTAAGGCTGGATTTGAACTCAGATCTTCCAGGGCTGGTGCTCTATCCACTGTACCATCTAGCTCATAATAGCTTCGGTGGTGTCGATTTGAACTGAGTGTGAGATTGCTTATAGGAGTGGTGGAGGAGGGGAGGCAATTCGTAGTCTCCTCTTTCTAGTAAACATGTTGATATTTAATGAGACCATTTTCTGGAGAAATAGTGTGCCTGGATACATCCATCTGTTGGTTTATATCTGATCTGTTACTGTGGTTGCTTTCTAATGTACACATAGGATATCTAATGGTTAAATTTCCATGCTGCTGAATACATACTTGCACTGTTTTGCAAACACACTGACGCTTCCATATAATGCTGCTAGAAATTCAATCAGCAGCCTTTATAGCGGCCAGTAATATGCTTTTGTTGCAGGTGTTACACTGTGCATGCCGATTCCCCAAAGGTTTTTATTGTCTCATTAATGTGCAGTTGCAATAAATTGTGTTGTCAGCAACCCGTTCTATTAGTCTGTGGCCTGTCAGGCGTTACCTCCTTAAATATGTTTGGAAAAGTGGGTTCCCATCTTATCTGTATCACCCTTGCCCCTTCCAATTTTATTTATTTTTTACTCATTTTCAGATGAGATCCCCTTTGAATTAGCTGGCTGACAGGACTCTTTCTGGGGGGAAAGGGATCACCCCAGCCTAGGCAAAGCCATTCCAGAGTGTGGAAGGCAAAGAAAGGTCAAAGCTATTTGTACTGGGGAGTTGGGTTTAACTGCAAGGCGAAAGTAGGCTTCGTTAGGTATAATTAATCCTCAAGGTTCCTGAATGTCAGTTTTTGGAGTTGGTTCTGGAATGTAACTATTTGTCATCACTGTCTTAGAAGGGGCCTTGGAAAGCTGTTGACAAACCTCTGTATGAACCTCTTTTTCTTGCAGGGGGCTTCTGTGTAGAAGACTTGCTTGGAAATTCACTGATTAAATTGTCAGGGTTGGACAGCTTATTTGTCTCTTCTTCCTGTGGCTGTTTTCCTTGTCTAATTATTGCTCTTTCTTTTACAGCCGAGCGGTATTGGTGGGTGGATGTGGGAGAGGCAAACTAATACTATGACATTTTGACAAGTGTGTTACAATAAAAAATAACTCCCAAGGGAAAAGGTTAATGTAGTTATCAAGCCTGTTAACACTGGCGTTCGCAGATTTTTGCCTTGATGCAAGAAGTTTTTGTTTCTTAAAAAAAAAAAAGCATGGACCATATACAATCTATTTTTGCATGTGTGCAGCGCCTGAGAATTTTTTTTTAAAGCATGTACAGTAAATTCAATTATCTGAGCGCAGGCTTTGCACTTTGGGTTTATCTACAGGGGATTTTTACTTCCTGGCTGCCTTCCCTTTTTCACTTATCAAAGGAAGGAGGGCTACTTCCCCGACCAACAGCTGATAGGAGGCTAGGCTACAGAGGCTAATTTTAACATTAGTCTAAAAAAATTAAAGTAGGCAGGTGAGTTCACTGCCAAAATAAATAATACATTACATTCACAAGGCAAACATTAGTGATTTGGGAATTATCTATTAGGAATTTTCTGTTTCCCCTCCCTTCTTTGTTAGTGCAGATAATAGAGCATTGTATATGGAATTGAAGCTGGGGTACAAATATTTTCAGAGCTAATTATCCTTTCTTCTATCTCCCCTCTCTAGGATCATCTCTTTGAGTGGTGGTAGTGGGGATGGTGGTGGTGGGGGTGGGGGTGGTGGGAGTGGTGGGGGTGGGGGTGGGGGTGGGGGTGGGGGTGGTGTAGTGTTGGTAGGGCAAAGGCTAGTGGTCTTGGTGCATGCTGACAGTGGAGATCAGGGAACTGTGGCCAAGAATTTGTCCCTGGCTTGTTTCATTGGATATTTACCTTCTTCTGTGCCTTAGTTTTTTCCGTAAGCAAAATGGAGGTTGATGAATTTTATGAAATACTAATATCCTGGAATGCCTGAATGTGATTTACTAAGTAAGTTTTTGTTTTGTTTTTTAGTCTAAATATGTCTTTTTTCCCTTGGTGTGGAGAACTCTCAGTGGAGAAACCCACCCTCCCAGAGCACATCAGCATCTACTCTGCACATTGTAATTTTCAAGTTGCCTGGGGCATGGCGAGATTTATTGACTTGTCCAGAGTCACCCAGCAAGGATGTTTCAGAAGCCATGCTTGAACCAAGGTCTTTCTGTTCATACATAAAGCCTCACTGCTTTTCTGGCCAGCTCAGAATATACCCAGATTCTCTTTCCTTCAAGAGCGTGAATAGGAGAGAAAGAAGTATTTTGTCTTTACAGTTGGCATGAAATGGTTGTGGTTTTGTTTTTTTCTTGCTTTCTCTGAAGTAAGCCTAAAGAGCTCAGGGCAAAATGAGTTGGTTTTATTTTATGTTTTCTAATTTTCTGTTTGGGATTGGGAGAATAAGGGTCATCCAACCACCTCCAAAATGTCAGCTTCTCCCTGGATGTGTACTAGTGAGTGAGGGCCCTTTGGATGCTGCATGAATTGTTTTGGTGGTTACTTACTTATGGCGGTTCTTTGTCTCTTAAGTGAAGAAAAGAATGAATCCTGGTTAAGGTGTGGAGGCCTGCAGTCCAGGGATACTGAGGGGACTTTGTAGTTCAATTTCCTGAATTAGTCCATTTAAAGACTTTCTTTAAAACTCCTGGCTGAGGCCACAACCCTGTACAAAGGAGGGGGATGGGAAAGGGGTAACAACAGCTGCGCTCTCCTCCCTGTGTTCATATCTGCCAAGAAGCTTGGGCCTGGCAGAATATGCCACGATATGTGCAGTATTAAATTTACAGGTTTAGAAGAACTCAAAGATTAATGGCATTTGTCTGAAAGTCCTTTGTAGGACTCTAATATTTAACCAAAAGAAAAATAAAAGGTATTTCTCAAAGCTCTTAATGAGGCATCTAGGAACTTTATTATTTTTTTTTTGGAGGGGGGAAGGTAGGGCAGTTGGGGTTAAGTGACTTGCCCAAGGTCACATGGCTAGTAAGTGTGTCAGGTGTCTGAGGCTGGATTTGAACTCAGGTCCTCCTGATTCCAGGGCTGGTGCTCTATTTACTGTGCCACCTAGCTGTTCAGATTTAGGAACTTAAAAAAAAATGCTCGAACATAATTGGTTTCTTTTTAAATTCTACATATTTTATTTTACACATTTGAAAACATTATTGTGAAATGGACCCATAGACCATCAGGAACCTAAAGGGATTCATAACCCCCAAAAACTAACAATACCTGCTTTAAATTAACTTAATTTGCAAGAAGTTTGTCTTCAGCTATGGCCAGCTAGGCTGGGTCCATGGGCAGGTGTCAGGACAAACTCCTTGACTTCAGCTTCTGGGTACCTAGCTTCAAGGACCTTCCGTCTTTCTCTGTCCCACCACATACCACTAAGACTTTGCCATTCCAAATAATTTATTCAAACAGTTGCACATTCTTCGTATCCCCACTTACACTCCTCTGATCACCCCTCAAGCACTGAATGGCCTTGTTATGTTTTCTCATGTATCAGAATAAATGAAGGTTCTGTTTGAGCCTGTGCATTATGGGAACGAGATTGCGCTTGTGATCATTGGTCTTATGTTGAATGCTTTTGGTTGAGAATGATCTCATAAAAGGATCTCAGTTACAAATGATGCTCAACTCTTTGTGTTATAATAATAATAGCATTTTTTTTTTGGTAAGGGGGAAAGACAAGGCAATTGGGGTTAAGTGACTTGCCTAAGGTCACACAGCTAGTTTTAAGTGGCAAGTGTCTGAGGCTGGATTTGAACTTAGGTCCTCTTGACTCCAGATTCAGTGCTCTATTTACTTCACCACCTAGCTGCCCCAATAATAGCATTTTAAAGTTTGGCAAAGCATTTGACCAATGTTATCTCATTTAATCCTCACAACAACCCTCAGAAGGTAGCTACTATTATTATTCCTATTTAACAGATGAGGAAACTGAGGCAGAAAGAGGTTGACTCTCCCAAGGTCATTTAGCTAGTATCTGAGGCTAGATTTGAACTCAGATCTTCCTGACCCCAGGTCCAGGGCTCTATTCACTGCCCCACCCAGCCATACAAAGAAACTGACCAGATCTGTGCTCATTAGGAAAGTTCAGAATATTGATGACCTCAGTGTCACAGGAGAGGAGAGGAGAAGAGAGGAGAGAAAATCCTGTTGTGTTACTCCCCGCCACCACAATCTTATTTTATTTTTGTTTCCTGGCCCACATGGAACTGTTTCTTGCGTCCAGACTTATGCTTCAGTTGATATGTGACAGGGGTCAGACTCATTAGCCTTGTTTTATGGATCAGGAAACAAACACATGGAGGTGAAATGAATTTTTGCTGAAGATCATAGAGTTATGAGAGTTCTGGAATCCCCATCATTTGTCTATTAACACAAATAGTTAAGTCTTCATATCAAAACATTATCAACTAAATGAGGCAGTGAAGTGGTCCAGTGGAAAGTGTCAAACCTTGAGTCAGGAAAACAAGTTCAGAGCTGTCTCCAGACCCTTGTTAAAGTTGTGTGAATCCTGGAAAAAATCCTTCATTTCTGTCTGCCTTCATTTCCCCATCTATAGAATAGGGATACATTTCTGGAAGAGTGAGAGGGGATCTCAGCAGGCAAAATGGAACTTGCCCTTGGCCCTACAAATTACTTCTATCAGTTGAACGGGTAAGTGGTATGAAGGGGAAGCTGGATCCAGCTGTGGTATAATGAAAAAGATCCTCAATTAAGTCAGAGCACCTGGATTCCAACCTTCACTGTGCCTCTGAGTAGTCAGGTGACTTAGGGAAAACCTATTTAGCTTCTCTGTGACTCAACTGTAAATCAGATACCAGTATACCAATATAATATGTGTCTGCATATATGCGTATATACGCAGTCAATATTTGTGTGTGTTTGTGTGTATGTGTGTATGTGTAGCCCATATATCTATATATACAGCTAGGTGATGCAGTGGATAGAGCCCTGGGCTTGGAATCAGGAAGACTCATGTTCCTGAGTTCAAATCCAGCCTCAGATACTTACTAGCTGTGTGACTGTGGGCAGGTCACTTATCCTTGTTTGCCTTGGTTTCCTCATCTCTAAAATGATCTGGAAAAGGAAATGGGAAGGCACTCCATTATCTTTGCCAAGAAAACCCCCAAATAAATGGGGCCATGAAGAGTCACATATGACTGAACAATTTATAAATACAGATATAAATATAACACACGTATATATAGATGTGAAGATTGCCAGTATAATTTATCTTATATCGTGTAGCACCAGCACAATATTCACAGTACTGACCGTGACTACAAATATACTGGCATGGTTCTCAATTGCAAAATATAACAGACTCTCCATATAGAAGACAGAAGTAAACATTTATTTAGGCATCAGAAAACCGAATCCCGACACCAAAAAGTCAAATACCTCATAGTAACAAAGAAGTTAATATACCATAGCACAGCAGGGAGCCACACCATCCTTCAGCCTTCCCACAAACACACACACACTCACAAGTCTAGCTGTCTCCTTGGCTGAGTCCTCTCCTCCCTTCAGCTCTAACTGCTTTGGCTCCCAGCTTCATGTGGGCTCTGCTCCACTCTTCAGCAAACTCCTTCCATTACAGGCTCCATGTGATTAGATTCAGCCTATTAAGGGGCAGGGAAGATCTTCAAATTCCCTTTACCATTACATACTAGTATAAATTATCTCCCACAGTAGTTGTGAATATCACTAGAGATTATGTAGGTAAGGCAATACATAAGTGCCAAAAGTTGCAATTATTATTATTTTGATTGTTATTATCAATACTATTCCATTAAACCTAAATACATCTTTTCTATGTCCTCTCCTTCATCTCTTGATGACCTTTGATAGAGAGGCTGCCTGGTGAAGGGGAGAAAAGATTTAGTTCCTGTGGGTGGTTTGACTCTGGAGTCAGCAGTTATCACAATTATCTCTTAGATAACCTCATGCAAAAATCCTAACAGGAAAAACAATCTCATAGCCAAATGCTGCAGACCTATTGTGGAGATACTCAACAACTAGTTTGTTCAGGGCATGTTTACGCAGCCCAGAAATATAGAGAGGAGAAATATTCCCAGAAATATTTCCAGTTTTATCAGAATCTTTGTCTGAGAGATAGTTAAATCTGGGGTGTGATTGAAGAAATATGTTACAGTTTAAAGAAAGGTCTCAGTGGTCACTAACTTGAGGATGAACCTCCTTGCCAGGAGAGGACTTAGGGCCTCCAATTGCTCTGATCATACTTAGAGAAAGATTCCTGATTGAGTGGAACAGTATGATGACCACTGGTTACCACAGGATGGTTTAATGGCAGGAGACAGTAATTCCTGAATTCTTTGTGAAGGAACAAAAAACAAACCTGAGTGGTTGTCTGCCTCTATGACTTATTTTTACACCCATTTCAAAATCAGCTTTGAATACTAGTGGGTTAGAGGAGGTTAAATATATGAAGTGTATGGGTGTTTAAATGCCTCTGATTAGAATTTGTGTTTTGCTTACTGTATCCTGTAGCATGGAAGAATAAAAGCAACACATACATATGGAGAACTAAGATTAAGCTGTAAAGGAAAATAAACTTGCCCTTCCTCTATGGAGACCAAACTTCAAGATGGAAACTGACACATTATATGAAAGTCTTCCATAACCCCTCTTAATTCTAATTCTTTCCTTCTTTTAATTATTTCCTATTTATCCTGCATATAGCTTGCTATATATGTGTATATATATATATGTATGTGTGTATATATATATATATACACATATATATGTACATGTATATACATATATATATACATATATATACATACATATATATGTTTGTATGCTGTTGCCCACATTAGATTGTGAGCTCCTTGAAGGCAGGGACTGACTTTTGCCCCTTTTTATATCCGCAGAGCTTAGCACAATACCTGGCACATAGTAGGCATCTCATAAATATTTATTGAATTGAATTGATTAAAATGATGGAAGAAGGCAAAATTCTCTTTCAGGCATCATAAAATTGTTTGACATGTTGATCTTGTTCTCATGAGATAATAAAATAAGTTTTTTGTGGGGTTTTTTTTTTTTGGTGCCTTGGAATCTTTCCACTTTAAGTCACTGCTTCAGTGAATTGTTTCCATAGTAGCCATTACCTCTCTCCAGCACAAATAAACTGACTAAGGATTCATTTTGTCCATGACTGTGTGAGAAGTAAATGCTTCCCAATGAGGAAAAAGCCACCTGCTCTGATTCAGAGGATTTTGAACCTAAACGTTCACATTTGACTTTAAAAATTAGATGAGGCAAAAAGGTTAAAAGGAAGGTATGACTGTTGGTGAATATCAGTCTGAATACAAAGTAAAGATCTGGTTTTGGCCAGTGGCATAGGAAAGAAATATACCCAAGGAAAAGTAGTGTTTTGAAAGTGCTTTTGGCTACTTAGTAGGTTAAAACATAAAGAGGTGAATTATACCTGTCACTCCAGGACCTCCCTAACCTAATCCAAATCACCTGTGGAGAAGAATGGGTGGTTTAGAGCTAGTACTTAGTTGGTGGGAGGCAGAGAGATAGCTGTTTTATTTTTGAATGTCTTGGGGAGAAGAATTTCCATGACAACCTGTCTCTCTGTATCAGTGCTAAGGAAGAGAAATATCTGTTTTGAATGACTTCTTCCTGAATCTTATGACCTTCCTTTGGCGCCTAGGAAAGTGTGCACTGCTAAAAGTTAGAAAGATGCCAATTGAAGAGATTGCATTTGGTAGAGGTGGCATTTTATCACAATCATGTTGGCAAAAGAGGCAACCTGGCACAGTGGATGGGGAACAAGCCTTGAAGCTGGGAAGACGAGTTCAAGTCTGCTTCTGACACATACTGGGTAAGGGGACCCACTTAGATTTTGAGTGCTCTAGACAGTTATGCAAGGCTGTATGTGGCAGAGAATATGTTGAGAGACTTTCCTGTCCTGGGAGTTCCCTATACCCATAAAATCAAAGGCCTATGCTTATTACACTGGCAAAGATGGGAAAATTCAGTATTGGATGGTCTGTGGGAAGACAGGCACTGTGTATTCTAACCATTTTGGAAAAAAAAAGAATCTCTTCACAAAAATTGATAAATTTGTTCTGCCTCTAGTTATTAAGTGGGAGAGAAGTCCAGAGGGAAAGATGAGGTTAGTTTTAGATGTGTTGGGTTTGAGGTATCTTTGGGGCCCTCTAGATGGAGATATCTAAACAAGTAGTTTGAAATATGGGATTAAACCCTGGAAAGGGACTAGATTTAGGAATAACTTGTAGAGACATAATAATTTTTTAAAAAATTATTATTTTCAATTTTCAACATTCACTTCCATAAGCTTTTGAGTTTTAAATTTTCTCTGCCTCTCTTCCTTCCCCAAGATGGTGTGCAATCTTATATAGTCTCTACATATACATTCCCCTTAAAAATGTTTTCACATTAGTCATGATGTAAAGAAGAATTAGAATGAATGGGGGAAACCATGAGAAAGAAGAAAACAACAAAAAAAGAGAGAGCCCAAATAGTATGCTTCTATCTGCATTCAGATTCCATAGTTATTTCTCTGTATGAGGATAGTGTTTTCCATCATGAGTCTTTTGAAGTTGTCTTAGATCCTTGCGTTGTTGAGAAGAGCAAAGTCTATCAAAGTTAGTCATTGTGCAATGTGGCTGTTATTGTGTATGATGTTCTCCTGGTTCAGCTCATTTCATTCAGCATCAGTTCATATAAGTCTTTCCAAGTTTTTCTGAAGTCTGCCTGCTCATCGTTTCTTATAGCAAAATAATATTCCATTACATTCATATGCCACAACTTGTTCAGTCATTTCCCAATTGCTGGGCAATTCTTGGCCACCACAAAAAGAGCTAACATAAAGATTTGAAACATAATAATTTAAACTCCTGATATAGATGAAAGAGTAGAGAAAGAAGGAAGAAGTCAATGGACAGAAGCTTGTAGTGTGTTTTTGGAATGAAAAAAGGATGCTTGTCCTGGATTTTAAATGAGAGGACCTGAGTTGGAATCCTAGCTCTGCTTCTTATTTCTCTTGTGACTTTGGGGTAGTCACTTACTTTTTTGGGTCTCGGTTTATTCATCAGAAAAATAAAATATCCTTGAATTATTTGATCTTTAAAGTATATTCTTGCTTATCATGGTCAATGCAGAGCCCCCAAGGAACCAGATGAAAATGTAATTGGGAAATATTTAATAAAGGGAATTAAAATAGAATACAGATAATATTAATGTGTGGTTTTCTAAGTCAGTATGCTTCCTCTAGGGATCTTTATGTATAATTTTGTGGCCCCTGTTTCTGTTTGAGCTTGATACCACTGGTCCTATTCTTCTTCAAAGATAAGAGAGGTAGCCTCTCAGTATTTATGGGGCACCTCCAGTTTAGAAAGCATTTACTTAGTCAGGAAAGATGGAATGAATTAGACCACAAGTATGTATTGAGCACCCATTATATGATGAGTACTAGGATTAGAAATACAGAGAGTGAGCTCAAAGAATTCATATTCTAATGAATGTCTAGCAGACACTGATCCACCACAATGACTCTTTCATTTTATAGAACTATAGATCACAGATTTGGAATTAGAAGGAACCATAGAGGTCATCTAGTCCAACCTCATTTTATGGCCTATGAAAAAGTTGACTTGCCCAAGGTCACACTGCTAGTAGATGTCAGAGGCAAGATTTGAACTCTTCTTCCTGTCTCCAGATCCAGCACTCTAGCCATGACACTACTCTGAATTGTATATATTGAAAGCTCTATTTCCTGGTGATGTCCTTGTTATCCTTCCTGGAAAAAAGGAGATTTTGATAGAGCAATAACTGATTCGAATAGTCATTTCAAAGGATAGGTATCTATACCCAGTGGCTTAAATGAATCCTTCTACTCTTCACATGGTGTGGTTGGCGTGATTCCATCCCTCCATTATTGTGATCAGAGGGTGAGATACTGTCTGAATCTTAGAACTTTTGCATGTAGTTGGAATCTACAAGTAGAGTGGATTCACTGTTACCTAGCCTTGTGCTAATTGTTGGTAAGTAGGCGAAAGTTTGTGTGTATGTGTGTGTGTGTGTGTGTGTATGTGTAGCCTTATAAATGTAGAGGTGGGTAATGGCAGAGAGGTTGCATTTAATTCATTTTAATCAATACTTTTCTTTATCTTCTTTAAATTGACTGTTATTCTAGTAGAGAAAATTATTTCCTTGAGGCTGATTTGTCTTTTTAGAATCTCTGATTTCCTTGGTATAGGGAATTTAATATTAAGGAGACACTCCCTCTCTCAATATGGATCAGTCACTGCTTTAAAATTTAGACACCTAGCCTAGTTGCTTGGAGCATTAAGAGGTAAGGGACCTGCCCAGGGTTACACAGATACCATGTGTCAGGAAGCAGGCTCTGAATGCAGGTCTTCCTGCCTCTGTAGTGAGTTTTCTGCCTTGCTGCCTTTCTTAAGGACATGTATCTAGTAAATATCTTGGTAGCTATTTTTTTTTTGTGGTGGTGGTGGTTTTTTTCTCCCCTTTTACTGTAATCAGGTTCTGAGGATATACTATTTATGAACTTAAAAAAATGGATTCTGATCTAATCTAGAAATGCAAAGAGTCTGAGGGAGAGTATCAAACATTTAAGAAGCAAATATAAACTGAAACCAGACCATATGGAGAATCATTTTCCAGGAAAATAGACACATATCAGGTTTCTCCAGCTAATTTTTCAGGCCATGCCTACTATAAGAAAGATAAATACTGTATTAAGTCTTTAGGCAAAGCCATTGGTTTTCACCTACTACTGCAGTTACAGGCTCCTGCTGCTTCTGCTTTCTGTTGAAACAAATACAAAATGAGAGAATAAAAATTAAATTTATGACCTGCTGGGCTGTGTGAAACCTCGTCTTTGAGATGGAATCCATTCAGCTTAATATTTGATAAAGGACTAAGCTGGTGGAATAAGAAAAATCCATATATATAAGTTAGTGAAACAAGATGTTATCATTAGCCCTGTTTAAGTAAACAGAGAGAGCTGTTCTATGAATTAAGTCAGTCAGTCTGAACTAGGGTAAAATATTTCCTTAGCAAATACCTTGGATACCAACATTAGATTAGATTCTGACGCTGCCATCTTTCCAAGCTGAATGTGTGACTTTGGACAGGATGATAAAGGTTAATTCAGAAAGCATTTATTAAACACCTACTATGTGTAAGGAAGGCATTTGTTTTTAAACATTATGTAGTTCCCGCCCTCAAGGAGGAACATCTTATACAGGTGAGAGAAGGGAATGTGAAATATATAGAGATAATATAATACAAAGTAGAATGTTATAAGGACAAAGGAGAGATATGACTTTGGGCAGAATGCTAAAGTTCAATGCAGGGAACATTTAGTAAGTGCCTTTTATGTGTAAAGCATTGTTAGATTCTGGGCAAATAAAACTTTTAAAAAATTATATTGTTCCTGCTTTCTAGGAAGAAGATCTTGTATAGAAGAGAGTAGGGGATACAAAACAGTCTTGTGTTGCAGTGAATAGAGCGCTGGTCTTGGAATCAGGAATTCATCTTCCTGAGTTCAAATCTGGCCTCAGACACTACCTGTGTGACCCTGGGCAAGTCACTTCACCCTGTTTGCCTCAGTTTCCTTATCTGTAAAATAAGCTGGAGAAGGAAATGACAAACTACTTCAGTATCTTTGCCAAGAAAACCCCAAATGGAGTCACAAAGAATCAGACATGACTGAACAACTGAACAGCAACAATGGAGTTACAAAATATATACAGAAAATATAATGCAAAGTAGAACATCATCAGGACAGAAGAGAGATTTAAAGTGTTCTAGGAAAACTTTGGAGCGCTTGAAAGGAGGAAGAGAAAACACTGTAAGTTGGATATGACGATGAGACAGGAAAATCTTGGAGGAGACAGAATCTTCACC
The DNA here is from genome assembly GCA_028627135.1 of Pseudochirops cupreus. Taxonomy (NCBI): domain Eukaryota; kingdom Metazoa; phylum Chordata; class Mammalia; order Diprotodontia; family Pseudocheiridae; genus Pseudochirops; species Pseudochirops cupreus. Next base: position 143,436,871 of record CM053580.1, on the reverse strand, counting down.
TTGAAGGAAAAGGATTCTGAAAAGTGGATTTGAGAGGGTCCAATTCAGGATGATGGCTTGTGGGATTGATTCTGAAAGTATGATGAGATTTGGCAACAGGTAATAGTCCAGTTAGGATGGAATATAGTCATTGTAAAGTAGAATAATATAAAATCGAACTAAAAAAGGAAGAAAAAAGTCTTTGGGCCTCAGTTTCCTTATCTGTAAAATGAAAGTAAATAATCTTCAAGGCCCCTTACATTTCATGTTGGCCCATAGTGAAATCCTTACCAGAGTGCTAATGCTTGTGGCTTGTCCCACTTTTCTTTCGCCTCTCAGTCTGGTCCGACTTACACATTCCTCTCTGCATTTTTAGTAGCTCAGTAGTCTGGAATCTTTGTAGAGGGTAAGCACAGTTCTTACTTGCCCTTTGTTATCAGCCAGCATTCAGGGCAAAGAAAAGGCCAGAAACTGATTTTAATTTATGTAAACTGCATTCTTAATTTGATTGTTCTGGGAGGCCTTATGACATGAGACTACATGCCAACGTATACTTGTGTACCCATTTATCACAGATGGGCAAGAGGAGATCACTAGCTTATCTAGTCAGAGGGGCTCGATGCCAAGACGTAATTGTCCTAGTTTAAGGAAAGCATTCTGAACCTGTATCTTTTGGATATACAGCTGTATATTTTTGGAAGGTTGAAGTCTCAGCTCTATCAGTGTTTCCAAAACTTCTCTGGGCTACATTGCATTAGATTGTCAGAATAATCAGTGTTAGGACAGGTAACAGTTTAAGCCTGAGTGTCTCTTGAACTGGAAGCTAGTATCTCTCTCCCTCTGTATTTGAACTTCTCAGAAGGTTTCTGTGGCCATATTTCCTTGTGATCATCATCACCTTTAGCCATAGAAATTCTGCACATTAGTTCCACCACTCTGAATTGATAGCTTTTCTTTCTATATGTAAATTAGAAACTAAAAGAGAAATGACTTAAAAAAAAACATCTCTGCTATGTCATCTCCCCCTCAATCTTAGGGTCTCTAGCTAAATGGTCTTTAATGACCCATCATTCTCTACTGACTCATTAACTCTAATGTGAGACTTGAACAGATTCAGATTCCAGAGTTAGGACATGGTTACTTGGTTTGTCATATTTGCCATTCTTGCTCCCTAATTCTAAAGAGCATATTCATTAAAGGCTGAAATGATGAATGCACTAGCCAGTTTAAGGACCTCAAATGTAATTGTTTGTAGAATGTAAGCCTCTTGAGGGCAGGGACTTTTTTCATTTTTGTCCTTATATCACCAGATACTGCTTTTTGATTGATTGTGTTTACCAGAGTGCCATCAACCCAACAACCTCCTGAAAGACTTGACATTTTTGACCCTCAGATCATGTTTAGAATATGAGAATAGAATACAAACTAAATTCTGGGGGATGGATTGCCTCTCCATCTTTTGTATCTCGTCTGATAACTAGTATAGTGCTAGAAGGGCAGCTAGGCTGGTGTAGTGGATAGAATTCTGGGCATGGGGTAAGGAAGGATTATGTTCCTGTGTTCAAATCTGGCTTCAGATACTTACTAGTTGTGTGACCTTGGACAAGTCACTTCATTATGTGTGCCTCAGTTTCTTCATCTGAAAAATGAGCTGGAGAAGGAAACAGAAAACCAATTCAGTATCTTTGCTGAGAAAACCCAAAAGGGGTCACGAAGAGTTGGGCAGGGCTGAAATGACTGAATAACAACAATGATAAATGGTGCTAGAGATGTCTGTTGACTGATTAGATAGCATATTTAAAAGAGTTTCACTTTCCTCAGGGTCTTCAGTCATTTCCTCCATGCTAAGGAATGCATGGACTAAAGGAATAGGTAATTTCGACTGGAAAATCTTTGCTCTCTCAGAACATATTATAAACAAGGGTGGTGGGGATAGCTTGCATTTATACAGTGCTTTAAGGATGTACAACAGGAATTCCTAATGGTTTTGTGTCATGGACCCTGTTAGCAGTCGATGAGTTCTATGGACCCCTTCTCAGAATAATTTTTTGAGTGCATAAAATAAAGAGGGCTGCAAAGGAAACCAATGACGTTGAAATACAGTTATCAAAATGTTTAAGAAATCAAGTTTGTGGGCCCCAGGTTAAGAACCTTTGATTTTGGGAGAAGTCTGTAAGTGTCCTACAAGTATTAATACCTTTTTTTCAGAAGAGGAAGCTGAAATTTATAGAGGTGAGGTGTCTTGGCTACTGTCACATTGGTAGTGAGTTCCACAGCTGGGATTCAAATCCAAGTCTCCACCTGACTCTTTGTCCAGGACTTTTTGCCCTTAGACAATAATGCCTTTTAAAGTTTTAGCCTTCACTTTAGTTGGAGTCGGTAGTGAGAGAAATGATGGAAGGCTAAAGGAACAGAGATGATACATTTGCATTGTTAGGCCAAGAAAATGCACCATTTTAGCAACAAGGCTATAAACATTGACCCAGTAGCTCATGTTTATTTATCTGAATTCTAATATTTGAGGAAGATTTTTGTGGGAATGTTTTCATTATTCTGTCTAATAGATATTTGAAAGATGAACATAAGGAAATAAAATGTACGTAGCCCTAAGGCTGGCGCTTTTGACTTATGATATCTATAAATGTGCCTTTCAGGTTGAAAGTAGTGAAGGTATTGAAAAAGAGCTTTTTATATACTAAGAAACACATATTGCAGAGCATTTCTCTTGAGTCTTACTGCTGCTTAAAGAAATGTTAAAAAAAAAACAACCCAAAACAAACTGAGGTATATATCTTGAGTGTATTGGGGACAATAAGGTTCTGTCAGGCAGTATGGAATAGTGGATAGAGGCTTTGGAATCAGAAATAACCTGAGTTCAAATTCTACTTTTGCCATCAGTTATGTGTAACCTTGGGTAGGTCTTTTAATGTTTCTGAACCTGAGTTTGGTCTTTATAGAATGAGAAATGTGAATGAAATGACCTATAGAATCAATCAATAAGCATTGGTGAAGTGCTTTCTATGTCACAGGAACTGTCCAAAGTGCTAAGGATACAAAGAAAGCCACAAAGTCTCTATGCTGAAGGAACTCACATTCTCATATTGGAAACATGTAAATAACTAGCTACATATAAGAAACCCACAGAAGTTATGGAAGGAAATTTCAGAAGGGAAGGCACTAGCAATTGGAATTGGGTATGGTCACCTACAGAAAGTAGGCTATGAGTGGAGGTGAGGAGGAAGGAGAACATAGGAGGCAGCTAGTGAAAAGTCATGGAAATGGAAAATGGAAGGTCATGTGTGAGGACTAGCAAGAGGGATAGGGTGGCAGGAATTTAGACAATGGATGCAAGGGAATGTGAGGTATAAAAAGCCTGAAAAGGTAGGAAGGGACAAGGGGGAAGCTAAGAGACATAGTAGATAGAGCACTGGGTCTATAGTCAAGTCCTGAGTTCAAATCAAGTCTTAAACACTTACTGACTGTGTAACCCCAGGGAAGTCACTTAACCTCTGTTTGCCTCAGTTTACTCATCTGTGAAACAGGGATAATAATAGCACCTGCTTCCAGGGGTTGTTATGAAGAGTAAATGAGACAATAATTGTGAAGCACTTAGGATAGTGCCTGGCACACAGAAAGTAAATAAGCTTTTAGAAAAATCACTTTGGGGATAGAGTAGACGATGGATTGGAGTGGGGAAAAACTTAAGTCAGCAAGGTCAAGCAGAAGACTATTGGAATAGTTTGGGGGAGAGAGACTGAATTAGGGTGGTGACCGTATGAGTGCAGAAAAGGGATGTATTCTAGAGATGTTGTGAAGGTAAGCTAAGATTTGGTACAAATGGAAACCTCCTCCCCCCAGGTCTTGATCTATGATCCTTTGATCCTTATCTCTACAATTGGAATAATAATGTATATTGTATAAACTCAGGAGAGTTCAGTTTTATGGTGCTTTAAGGTTATATAGCAATCCTTAGGCAGAAATTGTTAACCTTTTTTTATATCATGGATCCTTTGTCAATCAGTAACCAATAAGGGATATGAATAAGCAATTTTCTGAGGAAGAAATAAAAACTATCAATAGTCATATGAAATAATGTTCTAACTCACAAAGAATGAGAGAAATACAAGTTAAAAGAACTCTTGGGAATCACTTCATATCCATCTGATTGGCTGAGATGGCAGAAAAAGGAAATGATAAATGCTAGAAGGAATGTGGAAAAATAGGTACACTAATGCACTGTTGGTGGAGTTGTGAACTATTCTAACCATTCTGGAGAACAATTTGGAACTAGAAGATTCTAAAACTGTAGGTACCTTTTCACCCAATAATACCAATACTAGTTTTATGCCCCAAGGAGATAAAAGGAAAAGGACTCAGAGGATTTTATATGTGATCTTGGAGGTGATAGTGAACCACTGGAGTTTATTGAATAGGAATGGGGTGGGATGGTCATACCTGTGCTATAGAAAGATTACTTTGGCAGTTTAGTAGGGGATAAAATCCAAGTAGGGAGAGAGTTGAGACCAACCAGCAAGCTATTATAGTGGTCCAGGTGAGTACACCAGAGCCATAGTGTACTCTCTGCCTATTTGTTTCTGGGCCCAGCTCATTGTCCATTTGCAGAGCATGTCCAACATAGAGGTACTATTGAATGTGATGTGTGGGTTCTCCTTTCAATTGCCTAACAAAGTGAGAACAATGGATATACATTATCCATTTGACTTTTCTTGTGTTGATAGGTGAGCTGAAAACTTGGTCATTATGGATTTCTTTTAGGAGACTGAAATATTTTGGGACTTAAGGTAATCAACAAAATGTTACCTGCAAGCAGGAGCATCTGAAGGATTTTTCAGTTTTTAGGGAATCCTTTATTGATCTGGATTTAGCTTATTCTTTTTTCCTCAAACTGAGACAGTTCACCTCTCCTTTGGCAGCCTGAGGGCTCCCCATTCCTAGGGCTCACCATATAGTAGAAATTACCAATTAGTTTAAGTTTATTGCAATTTAAAACTCTTGAACGCAAGTAATCCAGGAGCCTCAGCTTCCACCAGTAGCAGGCACCACCCCTGGTACACCAAGCATTTTTCATGAGTTTATATCTCCTTGTTTTATGCCTTTCTTGATATTAATAACTAGAGAAGTTTGCTAAACAATATTAATCCTGTTTTATCTTTCAATGAGTTTTTACAATATTGAAATATGAATAGGAGATATTCTATTGGAGAGCAGCATTTTGCTCTACTAAAACAAATGTATATATTTTTATAGTTAACAAAGAATAGATATGATGCAACTTTAAGTCAATTATGGGATTGTAAAGATATAGTCAGCTAAGGAATATTGGCTGTCATCCAAGCCTAGAATGTCTTCCCCCTAACCCCTCACTTTTGCCTCCTCATTTCCCTGGCTTTCTCTGAGACTCAGCTCAAACCCTGCTTTCTAGAGAAGGCCTTTCAAGTCCTCCATTCTCTCCACCCCTCATCTAGGCCCTTCAAGCTTAGATGATCTTCCATCTATTGGGAATGTATCTTTGTATGTTGTCTCCCTGATTAGACTGTGATCTCTTTGAGGGCAGGGATCATGTATTTGCCTTTCTTTGTATCTTCAGTACTTAAAAACTATGCCTTAAACCCAGATCACTCTGGCTGTCGTTGATTGGCCAACAATAGGTCCCACCCCAAGCCTCACTTGATCATTGTTTGGGCTCTGATGCCTCAGAGTGAGTGTAAATAACAATTGTTTCTGTTTTGGTCAGAAACCCTAAGGGTCTCCCCCACCCCCCACCCCCCATTGATTTCTTTTTTGACTAGTAAAAGAGACCATTCTTTGCCTCATTTTTTACCTAGCCTTAATCACCCAATAGCCATTGCTTCAGTCAAACTGAGACCTGGGAAAGACCTTGGCTTAAAAAAGCCAAGGTCTCCCATTGCATCAGGGGCCATCTCCAATTGTTCTGATCTATGTCATGCCACTGGACCCAGATGGTTCCCAAGAGGAAAATGAAGCAGATGACTTTGCACAGACTTCCTTCACTTAAATCCATTTCACTTGCAAGTCATGACATCACTTTTCTCATGTCCTGGTCCTCTATGAGATTTCTGAAGGGCAAACAATGAATGAATTAATGGTGTCAGTAACAATCTCTTAATAAATGCTTCTTTAGTGGCTAACAGGTTGACTGCTTTAATGATAATGGATTCAGAAACATGATAGAAAAGTCCTTAGAAGGCTATCTGATATAACCCTCTTGCTTTCTATTTGAGGAAACTGAGACCTAACAAGGTTAAGGGTCTCATCCAATGTCACATGGCTGATGAGGCACAGGATGACTTTCATGTGTCTAATTTAGATTAATCTCATAAAAATGTTACCAGGATGGTAAAAGTTGGTGAAAATATGGGTCAGAAATTAGTGATATTCTTTTAGTCTCTTAAAAAAAAAGATAGGTTCGTCGACCTAGAATTGGAAGAGACCTCAGATGCCAATATCTTCATTTTATAGATTTTGATTCTTATTAATTAATTTATTTTTAGTTTTCAACATTCATTTCCACAAAATTTTGAGTTATAATTTTTCTCCCCGTCTTTCTCTTACCCCCATCCCAAAATAGCAAGCCTACTGAATATCCTTTCCCCCAATCTGTTGTCTCTTATATACTCCCCCATCATCCCCCCTAACTTTCTAGTAGGGGAAGATAGATTTCTACACCCCAGTGCCTATATATCCTATTTCCCAATTGCATGTAAAAAAAAATTTTTAACATGTGTTTTTTGTTTTTAAAACTTAGAGTTCTAGATTTTTTCCATTCTTCCCTCCTCACCCTCTCCCACTGGGGAGATAAGCAATTCAATATAGGTTGTACATGTATAAGTTACCCAAATCATTTCCATAATGGCTACATACTGAAAGACTAACTATATTTCCTTCCATCCTATCCTGCCCCCCACTTATTCTATTTTCTCCTTTGACCTTATCCCTTTTCAACAGTATTTGCTTCTAACTACTGTCTCTCCCAATCTGCCCTCCCTTCTATCATCCCCTCTCTTATCCCCTAGCCCCCTATTTTCCTATAGGGTAAGACACCCAATTGAGTGTGTATGTTATTCCCTCCTTAAGACAAATTCAATGAGAATAAGGTTGTCCCATTCCCTTTCACCTTCCTGCTCTTCCCCTCCCTTCTCTTACCTCTTTTATATGAGATAATTTACCCTAATCTATCTCTCCCTTTTTCCTTCTCCAAATAAATTCCTCTCTCACCTCTTAATTTTATTTTTTTTAGATATCATCCCTTCATATTCAACTCATCCTGTGCCCTCTGTCTATGTATACATGAATATACAAATGCCCACACTCACATATATATTCATATACACATACACCCTCCTATACATAAATATATATATGTATGTATACATATATATTCCCTTCAACTATCCTCATACTGAGAAAAGTCTTATGAGTTACAATTATTGTTTTTCCATGTAGGAATGTGAATAGTTCAACTTTAAGAAGTTCCTTATGATTTCTTTTTCCTCTTTATCTTATCATGTTTCTCTTG
>CM053580.1:143393519-143410269 GCA_028627135.1 Pseudochirops cupreus | reverse complement strand
TGGCTGACTGGATAGCGAGGACTCCAAGATCGAGGCCCAAGATGGTGATCCGGATCCAGACCACTGAACGCGAGATCTCTGGCCTGAGAGCAATTGCTCAGTCCCCCTGCTGCCTGCAGGCCGGCGCGGGAAGCTGCAAAGCCGAGGCAGGTGCAAAACCTCTGCCTTTTGCTTTTCTGCTCTGGAGGCCTTCTGGCGGGACTGCTTATCTCCCGCTTTCACAATTCCCACTGGCAGCTGCTGCTAATCCGCTCACCTGAGAGGCTCCTCAGCTCCTCCCGTCCAGCCGCCCCCGGGCCACAGCGGGGCTTCAGGCCAGGCTGGTTTCAGTTCCCAGTGCTGATATGGTTCCTCGTAGCCGAGCTGACTTTAGTGGGAAGTATCTTTGTGTGCGTTTTGGAGTTCTAGGATTAGTTTAGGGTCCTATTTTGTGGGTATTTTGGGGTGGCTATGTGAGAGCTGCGATATGTTGCTGCTGCTATGCCGCCATCTTGGCTCCGCCCCCCCTCTCCCCTTATTTTGATGGAAAAAAAAATGATTCTATTTTCTCTGAGCTGCTGGTTTTCCTCTTCTCCTCATCTCAGAACCCCTTGACATCATTCCTCCATGCCTGTCTTGCTTTTCTTGTTTTCATTATAACCTCAGCATCTAACACAGTACCCAGAAGATAGTAGTTACTTAATGGATGCTTGGTTGATTGATTGAGACAGTCCCTTCCTTTAAAGAAATTATGTTTTAAAAAGAGAAGATATTCTGTCAGGCAACTGTGACAAGAAAAGGGTGTTTTGGTCTGAGGAGTCACTGGAATGGTATGTAGAGCCATGGGGGAATCAGTGACAGACCTTTCATTTGCACTTCTCAAACATCCTGACATTATGGTTACTTGCATAAAAACATGTTTCCCTTGCCCTTATTAAATTGCAAGGCCCTTGAGAGTAGGGGTCTGAGTCATATGTATCTTTGTGTTTACAGTGCCTTCTAAGAGTGTAAAAGGAAGCTCTTCAAATCTGTGGCAACTGCCCCTTTTTGCCTTTGTGTTACTCTCCTTCTGGGGTGAATTAGGAGTTCCAAGAACTCTTGTCTTAGACTTGCCCTTTGTAAGCACCGGCCAGGCTTTCATATACTTCCTTGTACCTCACTGTTGCTGCTTCCTTTCTCCACTTCTTGTTTCCTGATGGGGAAGCAGTAACATAAATTGATGGAGTGAGCCATTTCCCAGTTCACTTTTATAAAACAAAATAGGGTAGTTCCTTTGACAAGAGGCTATCTTTTGACTGGCTGTTGGTAACTAACCACCTTCAAGACAATGCCAGTGACTGTGGAGAAATCTGAGGAGTTCATGTGTCCTCTAAGGAAGGGGCTAAGGCACATGTATCTCAAGAAGAGGCTAGAGTACATACCTATCTCCATGATAGATGTCCCCTTAGAACAAAAGTCCATACCCCTAAATCCAATCAAGTTGATTAGGAGAGCAATCACATTGATCAAGGGTCCCTTGATGACCCATGCTGCACTTACATTTCTGGAGATAAGCCTTTGCAGGAGACAGGAACTATTATTTTCAATGCCTAAGGCATCATAAAAATAAAGGCTAAGCCTGAAATATGGTATGATTCTGGTGGTGCTCAATTAATTATTCCCCTAAGGATCACCAGGTACCTTGGGCTCTTACTCCTAAAGATTTTCAAAATGACATTTTTCTATTACCTGAAAAGAACATTTTAATAAAGCCAGAAGGATTGAGTTATTAATGGAAACAGTGACTTTAGTTGGTGACTTTAGTCTTTTGGAGTTGAGTGGAATACTGAGGGATTAAGTGATTTGCTCTGTCACAGAACTGGTAAATGTCAGAGATGGGACTTGAACCCAGGGTTCTTTGATTTTGAAAATCTCTTTATCCACATAGGAACATAGAAGCCCTACACAATGAGATCCTAGGAAACCACCTTTCAACAATAAAGTGGTAGGTAATGAGATTAGATAGGATGTTGTTTCTCCAACAGCTGATAACACTTAAGTATTAAGTTACCCACCCATCCAACAAAAATGAAAAGCCATATAATGTAGAAGGAAGCTCATTAAGTAGAAAAAAAATCCTAACATCTATCACAATACTCCCACCATTTTTCTTTCCTTAATGAAAATTTCTAAAAATCCAGCTGTTGAAAGCAGATAAGCTGTCTCATATACAGACATTAAAATTGAACAGGAAAAAGCATTTTTCATTGTGTGATAGAAAGAACCCCTGGACTGAGAGTCCAAAGACCTGACTTCCACTAAGTCACTTTATTGGTGCATCTGTAAAATGGGAGTCCCTTCCAGATCTAAAAATGTATGGAATGCTTAGAGGAATTCAACAGCAAAGTGGCAGAAAAATCAACCATAAGAACTAACTGATAGAATTTTTATTAAGGTCTGTGGCAACTTGGCTTGCATGTGTGACGAGAAATCCATGAAGCACATCTGATTAGATGCCTACTGCCAAAGTGTACTTCCAATTTGATGAAACGTGCTCCAATCTAGAGGAAATGTCAAGGGACAACTAAATTTGGAAATGCTTCCTTTAAGGCACTCTTAATTTGTGCTTCCTTGCTGCTTCTGGCTCTCATCATTCACTAAAAATAGTATGAAATCTTTAACCCATTAAAGAGAAGTACATGCTAAATGTAGGCTAAATGATCTAGTCCTTAAATAATAGTCTCAAATTATTCCTTTCTCACTTTCTTTCCCCCTCTCTATTTTTCTTTCTCTTTCTCTTTCTGTCTCTCTGTGTAGCAAAATTAGCTACAATTATAATATATAAGCTAAAATTAGCAAAATTATATGAGAGAGAGAAAGAGAGAGAGAAGAGGGGGAGTGAGGGAGAGGGAGAGAGAAAGAGGAGGGGGAGGAAGAGGAGGAGAAGAAGATGATGATGATGAAGATGATGATGATGAAGATGATGCAGGAGTGAGAGAGGAGAGAGAGAGAGAGGGAGGAAGCAACATGCACACCTGGATCTCTTCACAAACCAGATGATGAAGCCTGATGCTCTAGCCCAGACAACAACAACAGTGGAACAGATGACCTAGGAAAGCCCAGGCTGAAGCCAGGTGGGACTGAAACCTGAGACTATATTACATTTAATGATTTCCCAAAACTAAGACACCTATAAAAATCCTGACAGTCTAGGGAAATAATGTATGTTATATGACAATTGTCAATATATATGTATATGTGTATGTATATATGTATGTACACACTATATATACGTATATGTATGTATGTAGAAAGAGAGAGAGCACAATAACTTTTTCCAAATTAATTTTTAGTTTCAAGACCTTAAGAGCTCCAGCTTAAAGTGTTCCTCTGGTCTCATAACTAACCTCCACTTCAAATCTCCTTCTTCTCGAACCTGTCATGCCACTGCCAGTTCAATCCTAAATTCTAGTCAATTTGGCAAGCATTTATGAGTTGACTTCTCTGTACCAAGAAGTATGTTAGACCCTGAGGCAATTTTTTATTTTAGACTGGATTTGTGATTTCATCGATATAGGGGAACTCCTGGTGAGAAAACGCCCTTTATCAATACCAAGTACCACCTGCTCTTTGGCTTTAGTCTTTTGGGGTTGACTGGAATACTGATTATTAAGTGATTTGCTCTGTCACAGAGCTAGTCAGTGTCAGAGATGGGACTTGAACCCAGGATTCTTTGATTCTTAAGATGTCTCTTTATCCACATTGACTTTCTCTTATATTAGGGACATAGAGAAGAAAGGAAAACAATCTTTGCTCTTAAGCAGTTTGTATTCTACTATATGGAGATGGCAGGTACACAGAAAACTAAAGACAAAATAGATCCAAAGTATTGGGAGGGGGCAGTGCTGGGCAGAGGCTAACTGGGAGAGTGTTCTCTGCTTGGAGGACTGATTGTACAAACACAGAAAAGGAAAAGGGAATGTTTGGTATACAGAACAACAGTTAGGCTGATTTGTCTGGAATGTAGGATGCATGCAGGGAAGTAACGGGAAATTTCTCTGCAAAGACAGGTTGAAACCAAATTGTGATAGACTTTAAATGCCAGATAGAAGAGTTTGTATTTCATCTTAAAGACAAAAGGGAGCTGCGAAAGCTTCTTGAGTAAAGGAGTGATGTGATCAGAATGGTTTTTTGAGAATGTCAATTCCTTTTTTTCTTTTTTTTTTGAGGGGGGAAGGCAAAATAATTGGGTTTAATTGACTTGCCCAAGGTCACACAGCTAGTTAAGTGTCAAGTGTCTGAGGCTGCATTTGAACGGAGGTCCTCCTGACTCCATGGCCAGTGCTCTATTCACTGTGTCACCTAGCTGCCCCCTGAGAATGTTAATTTAGCAACCAAGATGAGGACAAATTGGAGAAAGGAGAGACTGGGGGCAGGAATAATGATAATAATGATAAGCAATTCAATAAATTGATATAACAGTCAACATGAATAATTGGAAATATATTGATATAATGTTGATCATAATGTTAATAATTCAACCAATTGCTTGCTAATAATAGAAATAAGAGTAAAAATTGATAAGAATGAATAGCAATAATAGCAAACAAAAACATTAGTTGATATATTGATAACTAGCTATCATATTGATGATTAGCTATTATATTAGTGATTATTAATAACTTAAAGGTTTGCATTTTAAGGTTTACAAAACACTTTATAAATGTTACTTCACTTGATGCTCATAACAACTCTAGAAGGAAGGTCCTATTATTATAATTCCCATTTTTATGATGAGGAAAACAAGGCAGACAGAGATTAAATGATTTGTCCAGCATCACATAGCCAGTAAGTATCTGAGGCAGGATTTGAACTCAGTTCTTTCTGACTCCAAGTCTCGTGCTGTGCCCATTGCATTTCCTGGCTTCCTTTACTGCAGCAGTACAAAGAGAGGGACAGGTGATAATTTTCTTTATCATTTTAGGTAGTGACACCTCCTATCCTTGGGTTAAACCCATACCTTACAAGTCCTCAGTGAAGTCCTATCCTACATAACAAAAATTCTTTACTCATAGACCTGATTTTCCCACTGAAAATCCTTGAATGTAACTCATTGGAAGTGGAGACTTGATGGCTGAGTGAGAGGAACCATTAGAGTTTAGCTCTCCCCTTCGCATTCTCAGCAAAGACTTAGAATGCTGAATAGAGAGACAGAGATCTGCAGATTCTGGGGAGAGAAGGTCTCCATGTGTACATTCCAATACCCACAGACTGAGAGGCAAGGTAAGGCATCAGAAAGATCTCAGGAGATCCATCTGTAAGCTCAGAATGCTGGAATGGGTATAGTCTGGAATCTCTGTCACCTGAGACATGGTGCCAATTGTGGATCCAGGGAGGAGAGTAGCAGTGGTCCTTGTCGAGAGTAAGTTCTATGAAGCAAAAGGTAGTTGCGGATGTCTCTGATCCCTGAAGCAGAGCACAGTGTTCCAGACCAAAGAGAAGCCAGTAGTTCAGTCATTCTGAATCAACAGAGCCTCCCAGCAGGTCAGCATGATATGAGTTTGGATACATTCTGCTGAAACTCGAAGCCAGAAACAAAGTAATAGATCCAGACCTGTGTTAGGAACTTGTAGAGCTCAGACCAGGAGGACAGTGAATGGATATCCCGCTAGATCATACCACTTTGGTGGCATAGAAAGCCCACAAGCCCCCACCCAGAGCTGTGATAGCATTAGAGGAAATTAAGGGGACAGAAGATCAGGCCAGACATCCCCACCCACACCCCCCTGCCCAGTCCCAGCCTCCAGAAGTGTGCAGAGTCTAGCAGTAATGTGAATTCTGAATTAAGAAGTATGAACAACAAAAGAACCTGATAATGAGTTTTTATGGCATCAGGGAAGCTCCATACAAACACAGAAGAGAATGACTTGAAAGCATCTACCAGCAAAGCTTTAGAGAAAGAAGCAGCTGGATCACACATACAAAGAGAATTCCTAGAAGAATTAAAACATAGATTAAAGGAGCTAAAAGATGATTTTTAAGAATTAGCTGACGGCAATAGAGGAAAAAATGGGAAAATTGTTGAGAGATAGGGAAGGAAGATATGAGTGTGACTCATTGACTACGGAATAAAGCATGAACTAAGCCTGACAATCAGTATCTTCCAATCTGACATCTTACCTTTCCGGTTTGCTTATTCTGCTTCTTTCCTTGTAATTTATGCTATAGCTATCTTCTATTTGCCCTTGCCCATGTATGTTCTTCACTTTCCTGTTCCTTTAGTTTGCTGCCCTCTCTTACCTCTACTTATTAAAAATTCTCCCCAACCCAAATGTCTCAAGACCATCATGATTCTCCCTTTATCCTCAGAATATTGTAAATGATTTTCAGACCTCAGCACCTTGTAATTTGGTGCAACAGAAGGAGTGCTACATATGGAATTAGAACCCCTAAGTTTGCACCCTGGCTTTACCATTTGCTGTCTAGGTGATCTTGGGCATGACTTCTCTACAACTCTATAAAATGAATGATTTGGGCCATATTCCAGATCTGACAGTATAAACTATGACCTCTCAGTTATTTATGTTCTCAGTTTGTCTTGTACTTGCTGTGTGATCTTAGATAAGTTGCCTAACCTTTCTGAGACTCAATTTCCTCGTGTATAAATTGAATATAATGATGCCTGTATTAATAACTTCAAATAGGTTGTTGTGAAGTTTAAACAAAATAATGCATAAAATGTCCTGCAAATCTTAAAGCATTACATGAAGTAATTATCCATAGCATTTTATCTATCCATCCATCTATCTATCTATCTATCTATCTATCTATCTATCTATCTATCTATATCTATATCTATATCTATATATATATATCTCATCCTTCTGACTATTTTATAAATTCACAGAACACAGGGACCTTGTGTTGTTTATCTTTATATCTCTCCCTCTTCCTGACTGCCTGAAAATGATTCTACTTTCCCTATAGCTTGAGTTCATCTCCCATACAAAACTTGGACTTCTGCCTCTGGACTCTGGGCTCATTTTAATAGATGAAATTTTTCACTAATTTTGCCTGGAAACAAGTCATCCTCACTCTCCCTTTACTGAACATCTCTAAATTATGCCACCTAAGCTCAGCCCCGCTTCTTCCCCTCCAACTCTAGCTCATAAACATACATATATACAGATATATGTATGTATATATGCATGCACACATATATACATACATATACAAGCATATATATGCAGATATGTACATATACATACATGTGTGAATATATGTACATTTGTGTATATAAACATATGTATACGTGTGTGTTTATACATATATACATATGTGTATATATAAATATGAATATCTGTGGAGACATACAGACAGTCTTCTCTTGTTACAACGTAAGCACAGGGTTCATCTCTTTTCTTTTACATTTGTGTCCCTAGCACTTAGCACAATTCTTGAAACATAGTACTTAATAAACATTCATTTATACATTCATTTCTAGTCCCTCCCACCATGCTCTTTGCATATTGAATATCAGCAGCAATAAATATTTGAGTGGAATCTTTGCCACATCTTTACAAGGGCTATTTCCAAGCAATTTATTTTATGGATGTCAGCTTCACCTTGCCTTACATCTTGACCTGCCGAGTGCTCTGCTGTGTGTGTGTGGGGGGGTGGGGGTGGGGACGGGGGGAGTGCATGGCAGAAAAGGGGAGGAAGAGAAGCAGTGTGTAGACAGTCTCATATATTACATAAGTAACCTCACCTTGCCCAAGAATCCAAGAACAACCTTACAAATAGCTTTTTAGCCCGAGCTGATGATGGCATATGCTGACTTAATAGTAAAGATGCTACCTAAGGGGGAATAAGCTACAAAGATAAAAAAATAAAATATTATCATGATTTTCTCTTCTTTTATGGTTATTACAGTCTCATGCAAAGAATAAAACATATGTGACTATCCATAGACAAACATACAAATTAGAATTTTGTTAATATTCAAATACAACTTTAATTGTCATTTTAATTCTGGCACCCAGAAGCCTGGTCTTCCCAACTTGTTAACAGTAATCAGCTTGGCAGTTTGGTGATTGACTGATTGCATCTTCTGATTAAAAATTATTTTCCCTGTACGATAGACTTAAAACGCCTTTTTTTTTAATAGGAGTCTAACTCCCACCCAATAGGAAATGAAGTCAAAATAAGCAATAAAACCAACCAGACAAAACTTCCTGTTGAAATTATGAGAGAGGTACTAGCTGGGGACGAGAGGGACAATTACCAGAGTGTCTAAGGGTCGTCTGCTCAAAGCAAGCGCAAACATACCGGAAATATAAGAGGTGCTATTAGTAAAAATGTTTATTGTAACCACAGGAAAGTGCAGAATGACAAAAAAAAAGAATGACTGATATTGCTCAACTTCACCCACCTCCAAATAATCTCAATCCTGTTTTTTTTACACACTCTTAATGTCTGTGAATCTCAGATTTTATATATACATATACATACATACATACATACATACATACATATGTTTTTTTTGCTTATGTTGTTTGCCTATAAAGCTTCATTCTTTGTCAATGGCATCCTAATAAAATTAGTTTTTAATGAGGGGCCCTGAAGGAGAGAATTGCTACTGGTGTGATAGATACCATAAATGGATCAGGTAGCAGGTGAACAATGATTTCTGGACTTTGTTAGTAGATCCTGATTTGGATGCTTTTAATCACCCTTTGTCAGATCGGGACTGGAGTTCCAACAGGGTCCAGCTCTTCTCCATGGAGAAAGGTAGATGTTTATCTGACACCTTGTCATTCCTGTTCAATTCCCCTGCCTTGAGCAAATACCAGTGAAAAAGGACCTTATTCCCAGACATAGACTACTAAGAAATAGTTTTATTACCATGACAGATTTTTTTTTCCTATTTCTTTTGGCTTTATTAAGCAGGGATCCCATTCATACTAATGGTCTCCGCCCCCCACCCCCCACCGCATCTCACCTTTTCATTCTGTAGCTTATACTATCTTGACAGTTTGTGTGATGTTAAAAGGATGATAAAATGGAAATCCTAAAAACACACCTTACTTTCCAGTTAACTTTAAAAATCAGGGGCAAAGATGGGGATTAGACTGGTGATTTCATTTGAACTCCCCTTGAGAAAAATCACTCGACTTTGTGTCAATGCCTGGGACATAGTAGGTGCTTAACCAGGGTTCATTGCTTGATACCGATACAGATCAGCACCTCCTCTGCAACTTTGTCTTAGAGAATTGTCTAAAAGACTGTCAAAATCCAATAAAAATGGGTCACTGAACCACACATAAGGATCCCTGCAGGCATATATTGACTTAGAAAACCCATATAATTAGCATTACTTATGTATTACTGTGTTTTTGTTTATCTTGTTGAGTATTTTAATTTGCAACATCTGGAGTGCTGTGGGCTGCAAGCAGCCTGCAGGCTATATGTTTGACACCTTTGGTTTAGAGCACACAGGTTAATTGATTTGCCCCAGGTCACACCACCATTACGTATCAGAGGCAAGGCTTGAACTTGGATATTTCGGTCTTTTGAGTTTGACTTTCTATTCACTACTCCCTGCTGCCTCTCTTTAACGAACAGACCAAGAAAAATCCCTTGATTCCTCCCAGTGATTATTATTTGTAATTGAAAAGAAGGAATTCTGATTGAAGTTGGAGGTGGTGGTGTTTAACTTCCCAACTTTTGATTTCTAAAATAAATTAACAGCTGCTCCTGATGTTTATTACAATAAAATAAAATGGCTGGATAACAAAGCAGATGAAGAGACACAAAATGACAGCAGAGTCAATGCTAGGCATTGGCCTGCTCCATGCAGTATTTGAAAATCACACCCTTGTGTGTGTAAGCTTTTAGCCTTCTCTATGGCATGTGAAACTTCACTTACCACAAAATAAATACCTATGTGCCTGGAATGTCCTGGCATTCAAGATATGTTCATTTCCCAGTGAGTCAAAGATTCTACTGCTAGGCATATACCCCAAGGAGGTCTGTGACAAATGAACAGCCCCATATCCACTAAAATATTTATGAGTAAGTTTTGTAATAGCAAAGAATTAGAAACAAAATAGATACCCGTTGATTGGAAATGGCTCAGCAAATGGTAGTGTATCAATAAAATGCAGTCTTCCTATGCTATTAGAAATACCTATGATGAATACAGAGAAGGATGGAAGAATTACATGAATAGATGCAAAGTGAACTAAAGAGAACTAGGAAAAAGAATACCCAAAATGACTACCACAATGGAAATGGAAACAGCAGTGACAAAGAAACCAGGGAAGCAAAATGTGAAATTATGATGACCCCAGAGGAGATATGAGAAGGCACCTCTCCCTTTATATAGAGGAGGAACTGTGGTTGTGAAATATTGCATGTCGTATCAGACTTTTTAGATATGTTCCTTATTTTGCTGAACTTTTTAATCCTTCAGTAAAATGTTCAGCCCTTTGGGAGAGATGCATTGGGAAATGTAGGTGATGTGAGAAGAAAGCATATCAATATGTTTTCATTTTAAAAATCTGTATTTGTGAAGAAAAATATTTTACATAATACCAAATTAGCTGCCTACTTTGCCTGAGTCCTAAACCTACTAAGGAGTGACAGCCCCCCATTACTTACAGGATGTTAACACCTTGGATATGTACATATGTGTATGCATACACATATGTGTATAAGTTGTGGTTGTTGTTGAGTCATTTCAGTCATGTCCAATTCTTCATGACTTGGCAAAGATACTGGAGGTTCGCCCTTTCCTCCTGCAGCTCATTTTACAGATGAGGAACTGAGGCAAGCAGGGTTAAGTGACTTTCCCAGAGTCATATAGCTGGTAAATGTCTGAACTCATAAAGATGTCTTCTTGATTACAAGGCCAGTGCTCCATCTGCACGTACATGTAAGGCTTGGAGCAGGTGTTTGGGACCTTTGTGCATGAATGGGTTTTTTTTGTTGTTTACTGACTATTTTGGGGAGTGACTAGAGGAAAGGACATCAGTTCTCTCTTAATTTTTTTCCTGGGGAGATGCAGTTCTGGAAAGAGCCAAAAAGCTATACTCTATCTTCATTTTTTTTTAGACAGGGATGCAGTATGACCACAAAGTAAAAAAACTATGATATACATTCAAAGAAGCTTGAAACTGGCTTTAGCACAGCTGGAGGGTTACTAGCCAAATAGGCAAATTGCCAGAACACTAATATATGTGGGTGACATATGTGTGTCTGTATATGTATATATGTGTGTGTGTGTGTGTGTGTGTACTTGTATATGTGTGTATATATACACACACATTTTTTTTCTGTAGCACTGATTGCTATCATTCTGTGGTTTTAGCTTAAGATTACTAAATATTTGCCAGAAATTCCTTTTTTTTCTTAAACTCTTTCAAGAAGCCAATTTTTTATTATGATTTTAGGCACCAAAGAAAGGTGTATCATGTGCCAAATACTAACAGATTTTAGGTATCAGGAGACAAGTCTCAGGAAATAACTCATTTGTTCAGTCATTTGGAGCAAATATTTATTAGTTACGTCAGAAATAATTCCCACTCACCAATGCCAAGAGAGCAAAACACAACTAGTAGTAATGCACTATTCTTGATTATACAGTTAATTAATGAAGCATTATAGAAGAAATAAGCTAAAAGTGCTCAATGGATCAGAAAAAGAAACTGTTCCTGGCTCTAGACTGAGCCATGGGGCTGACATTTAATCAAGTCAGGTGTCATAAGGCTCCCGCAGGCATCTTTTGAGCAACCATTTCTGTGGGGGTGGGGAAAGGTTGGGGAATGGGGCAAACACAAGTTTCCCCAGTTGGGGGATTGTGGGCTATACTTTCTGACCTTAGAGGCCTGCTTACTTTATTCTTAATCTCCTGCTCCACCCATAGATTCCTAAGGCTTTGGCTAGTTTGGATTTTAAACAAATAGATTAAACTCAGCCCATCTTCCAACTACTGCATACTGTTCCTTAGGGGAGCTTCAGGTACCTAATAGTGAATGACTTAGTGTTTCTAAAGCAAAACTGGAAAAATAAAAATGCTTGGGTCAGTCCCAACTCTTTGTATGCAAAGGAGAGAATGCTTCAATACATAGGAGTGGGCTTCCAAGAATGGGGGGAATGGCAGCTTGCCTGGATTTAGAAAGCAATTTGTTGTAGAAATGCCTGCTTCTCCATTTGCACTCCGCCAGGACACCTACCAGCTCACTTTACTCTCACTCTTCAGAGAAGGTGCCGAAATTCCCCCAGGAGGTATAAAACAAAGAACACTGAAAAAAATAGAGGAATCACATTTAAAATCCCAGCTCTGCTTCTTGCTTCCTTAGTAAGATCTTGGACAAGTTACTCAAATCTTTTGGACTTTTCTTGTCTATGGCAGCTAGATGGTGCAGTGCATAGAGGCCTGGTATCAGGAAGACCTGTATTCAAATTCCACCCCAGACTCTAATTAGGTGTGAGACCCTGGACAAGCCACTTAACCTATTTTTCCTCGGTTTCCTAATCTGGAAGGGGATAATAATAGCACTCACCTGTCAAGGCTATTGTGAGGATCAAAGGAGATAATATTTGCAAAGTGTTTACATAATGCAGGACGGTGGTGTTGTTGTTGTTGTTGAGTGGTTTCAGTCACGTCTGACTCTTCCTGACCCTGTTTGGGGTTTTCTTGGCAAAGATATTAGAGTGATTTGTCATTTCCTTCTCCAGCTCCTGAGGAAATTGAGGCAAACAGGCTAAAGTGACTTATCCAGGGTCACACAGCTAATAAGTGTCTGAGGCTGGATTTGAACTCATGAAATATGAGTCTTCCTGACTCCAGGCCCAACGCTCTATCTATTGTGACTCCTAGCTGCCTGGCACATAGTAAGTGTTATATAAATGTTAGCTATTCTTATTATTTATTCTTATAATTAATAGTATTATTAGTGAAATATTCTTTATTAGTAGTAGTAGTAGCAGCAGCAGAAGCAACAGGCATAGTAGTAGTAGTAATTGTAGTAGTAGTAGTAGTAGTAATAGTAGTAGTAGTAGTAATTGTAGTAGTAGTAGTAGTAATAGTAATTGTAGTAGTAGTAGTAGTAGTAGTAGTAGTAATTATAGTAGTAGTAGTAGTAATAGTAATTGTAGTAGTAGTCGTAGTAGTAGTAGTCGTAGTAGTGAAATATGGCAGTTGGATTAGATCACCTTTAAGGGCCCTTCCAGCTTTAACTCCTTTGATCCTAGGAATCTTCCTTATCTTGAATGTTTAGCAGAGGCCAGAGTCAGAGCTTTTACCTTGGTGTTTAAAGGACCTCAGAGGCAGATCCTGGAGAATGGGGGGACTTTTTCTTCGCCATCTTCTTTCCTCCCCAATTTGATGTGGGAAATCAAAGGAAAGTTTTCTGGCCAGTGACTAAGGTATTTCTCTTAGGGCATGAAGGATGCAAGAGTTCACCTCCTCTGACTTCATCTTGAGCTGAGAGCCTGGAGCAAAACAATAGGGAATCGTTTAATTCAGCAGAAGTGACAGGTCAGAGTCTGATTAATCCAAAGTACAGTTTAATATATACAAGGACTCTGGGGGCGCATTAACAGAGGAGGATACTAGACTGCTGATTAAAGGGCATTTCGTCCAGTCATTGGCATTGTACTCTTTTTAGAATTGTAGATAATAATGACTGTTTTAGGATCCTAGGATCAAGAGCTAAAAGAGGCTTTAGAGACTACTTAGTCTAACCCTCTCATTTTACAGATAGTAAACTGAGGTTCAGGAGGATTGTTACTTGTCCAAGTTTACAGTCAAGCAACAAGCACTTAGTGAGTACTTACTATATACCAGGGACAACGGGAGGTGGTGGAGATACAAAGACTAAAACAGTTCTTGGTCTCAAGTAACAAACTTCAGAAATGATAGGATGTGAACCCAAGCCCTTCAGCTACAGAGTTAGTGTCTCCCCCCCATCCCATGTAGCATACTGTGGTGAAAAGAAGGCTGTAGTAAGTGTCAAAAGTCCAGGGCTCTGACCTTGACTTAGTTATTTAATAGAGCCTGACTTCAGCTTCTGTAAAATGGGGATAGTGCCATCAGCCCAACTTAGCTCATGGGATGATGGTTGTAAAGATCAAATGAGGAAGTCATCTTTTTTTAAGTATAAAACGTTAAGCAGATGTGAAGGATGTGCCTGGGGAAATAACAGACTATTCTTTGAAACTAATTATCATCCAGGGCTACTTGCCATGATGTTCATTTTTTCCCTCTTTCTTTGATCCTTTGGTCCTTGACCTTTGTCTAGTTCAGTGGTTCTCAACCTTCCTAATGCGGTGACCCTTTAATACTTGTATGTGGGCGTATCTGCATGTGGATGGACCCACCTGGAGATGGATAGAGGAATGGTGTCTCGGTTCCTAAGACCATCGGAAATATATGTTTTCCTATGGTCTCAGGTGACCCTGGTGAAAGGGTCAATTGACCCCCAAAGGGGTTGCGACCCACAGTTTGAGAACCACTGAAGTTGAAGCCAATACTCTTGGAAGTAAATGCATCTTCCAAAGATGTATTCTCAAGTTTTTTTTTTTTTAATATTTACTGAGAAATGATGAGGTACCCTCTGGTCCATGTAGAGCATCTACAGCCAGATAAAATTCTATTGTCACAGATGCCATTACAAAGGACTCTCTGCTGAAAAGGTTTATGGGATTATAGAATACGCAGGTGGAGGGGGACCTTGGAATTCATCTAATCTAACTGCCTTTATACATGAGACCTGGAGGAATTCTGTGACTTGCCCAGGGTCAAACTGGGTGATAAGTAGTAGAAGCTGGATTTTTAACTCATACTTTCTTACTCGAAGTGCATCATTTCACACAGCCTTTCTTGGAGTTGCCCAAGGAAATGATGCGTCATTGATCTGTTAATTTCGAATGGCAGAATGAATGGTCTTGTTAAGCAGGTGTTTCCTCTTGGGTACCTGTCCATATACATTATCATCTAAGGCAGGATTTCTTTACCTGGAATCTATGAACTTGTATGTTAATATTTTGATCATTTTGATATTTTAAAGTAACTGTTTTCCATTAAAACAACATCTTGAGGAAACATCCACAGATTTCACTAACCTATCAAAGGGGTTCATGACACACAAAAAATTAAGAACTCCTGGTCTAAGGTTAAGAACCTACTCACATTCTGTGCTTCTTAAAATAGAAATAGATGGGACTGTACAACTTTCTTGTGTGCCGTTAGGTGGACACTATTATTTGATTCATTTCATTGTTTTCCTGCCTCAGTCATCTAAATAAAACCCAATTCAATTGTCAACCACTCTCTCTCTTCCTCCCCACCCCCAAACAAAATGACACAAAGATTTTAGAGAAAGAGTGAATGTGAAGACAATTTTAGCATAATACAGTTATGGGGATTCAGGACTGGTTAAGTGCTACGTCCCAAAGAATTGTTCCTTGAACTACATCAGAGGTATCAAACACAAGGCCTGTCCACAGTGCTCCTAATTGCAGCTGAATGGGATTAAAACATAGTTCCCATTTAATTTTAATGTGCTCAAGTATTAATAAAATATATTTTATATAAACACATACCTTATACGTATATGCAATATGTGTGTATACATATACATATAGACACACGAACATATATGTGATCTATACATATTATACAAACGTGTGGTTTTCCAAGTCACTATATTGGCCTGCAAGGATCTTTCTGTGCAGTTTAGTGGTCCCTGTGTCCACTTGAGTTGGACATCACTGACCTGCATCCACTTGGACAGAGGTCTCAAATACAGTGTCCCAGGGAATTTCATCTGGTCTTTTAAACCCTTTTTAGTGGCTCAGAGGAAGGCATGAAGCTGGGAGAGTTAGCTAGTGAATTAAATGACAGAATCAGGATTCCTAAAGATTTTGACAGGTAGATCTCTGAGCTCAATCTAGTAAGAACCCATTTAATTGAGATTACTTGGGTCCAAAAAATCAGCTTCAAATAATAGGAGAAGCGTGACCAAATAGTCATTTCTCTGAAAAAGATCTCAAAGTTTTAGTGTACTTGGAGCTCTATGTGAGTCAACAGTATGGTTGCTGCTAAAAAAGTTAATGCAATTCAAGATGGCATTGAAAGCTTTTAGTACATAAGACTAAAGGTATCAGTACTCCTTTACTCTAAACTCTGCTCACTTGTGGTGCTATGGGTAGTTCTTTATGCCAGTCTATAGTGGATGGAAACCACAGTGGATGCAGTGAATGTTGCATGATATTTCAATGCTAAAAATTTATAAAAGAGAAGTCATGCTGAAGGGAAAGCTTAAAAATTAGGGAAGGCCTAACTAGATAGCAAAGTACTTATTCATTTTCAGTAGATTCAAACCAGAGAACATTGTTTGAATAGAATTAATTTTAAAAGATATTTCTTGAGACCAAACCTAGGATTCATACTAGAAATGCATATTGTGGATATAATACCTTAAAAGTTTAAGGTGGTATAATTGTTAATAGGTGGCAGCTGGGTAGTACAGTGGGTAGAGTACCAGGCCTGGAGTGAGAAAGAATCATCTTCCTTTTTTTTTTTTTATATATTTTATTTTATTTATTTTAGTTTACATCATTCATTTTGAATTACAAATTTTCTCCCTATCTTTCCCCTACCCCCCCTCAAAACAGCCATCCCCTTGTATAACCCCTCCCCCAATCTAATCTCTCCTATGTCCTCTCCCATCACTCCTCTAACTTTCTGATAGGGCAGGATGGATCTCCCTTCCATAGTGCCTGT
>CM053580.1:143342401-143393019 GCA_028627135.1 Pseudochirops cupreus | reverse complement strand
CCTCGTAGCCAAGCTGACTTTAGTGAGAAGTATCTTTGTGTGCGTTTTGGAGTTCCAGGGTTGGTTTAGAGTCCTATTTTATGGGTATTTTGGGGTGGCTATGTGAGAGCTGCGATATGTTGCTGCTTCTACGCCGCCATCTTGGCTCCGCCCCCTGTGTCTGTGTTTTTCACATCTGTGCTTTGTTCCTGTTGGGAGTAAATGAGGCAGCTACTCATATAGTGGACAGGGTACTTGCCTTGAGTTTGAATCCTTCTGCAGGGAGCTAACTGGCCTGGGGCCAGTTAATTAACCTTTCTTAGCCTTAGTTTCCTTTTTTGCAAAATAGAAATAATCATGGCCACTATCCCGCCGGGCTGTTATATGGATCATCACAAGTAAAGCATTTTCCAATCTAGATTCTATGTACTATATTTTTTTTTCTTTTTTTTCTTTTTTCCTGTTTGTCCCTGGAGTCAATTGTTTTCTTCTGACCCATTCCAATTTTTGGAGAGTTCAATCCTTAGGAAATCTTACCACTCCTGTTTTGAGATATTATTCTCCTTCCCATTTTTTCTCGCTAGTTATTCCTTTTTTTGTAATTTATTTCACTTCTTCCAGTGACTCTTCTGGTTCTTATGACCAGAGCATTCTTTTCTTTAAGCTTTTCTTGGACTTTTTTATAGATTTTACTATCATCTTCTGGGTTTACTCATTGGGCTGTTCGCTGTCCAATATATTTCTTTATTGTCCTCAGCATTTATTTGTGCTTCCTTGTGTCTCCAAATTCCGGACTGGGTACTTGAGCCTGGGACAAATTCTGCTTCTATATTCCTGAATGATAGGGTAGGCCTTGACTGGTCCTGAGACTGACTAGACCCTTTCTTTTCTGGGAATTATCTGGCTTTGCCTTCATTGTGGTTCAGGACCAAGCTGCCTGGATGCCACTCTGTCCCTGTGTCTTGAAAAGGATGTGGATGAGGCCTGTTGTTGGCCCTTTGCTATGCCGGGCATGAGTCTGGATTTGCCGGCTACTGTGGAACTGGGTTTTTCTGTGTGTTGCCTTCCACCCAATCTTACCTCCACTCTGTGCGTCTGCAGGATACTGATGGTCCTTATACAGTCCTGGAGTAGATGGAGGAATTTATAACTGATTTTGTGGTTGGTAATCACCATACCGTGCTTACTATGTGCCAGAAACTGTGCTAATCTCTTTACAAACGTTATCTCCTTTGATCCTTACACAACCCTGGGGGGGAGAGGGTAGATGCTATTCTTATCTTCATTTAAGAGATGAGGAAACTGAGGCAAACAGAGATAAAGTGACTTGGCCAGGATCATGTAGCTAGTAAGTGTATTTGAGCTCAGGTCTTTCTGATTACACACCTGGCACTCTATCCACTCAGCCACCTAGTTGGTGTTCTTTATCATTGTTCCTTCTGGTGAATTTTTAGAGCTTTACTGGGATGTTTGTGAGATATCTGGGCTCCTCTAGGTCCTCACACACTGCGATTTTCCCAAAAAATTAAAGTAACATATAAATGCTTGTTATGTGTACCCACTTGATAGCCTGGGGTAGAAGCAGAGATTTCTTTTCCTCTTATGCAGACTGTTTACTGAACTACACTTCCTGCATACAACTCTTTGTAATTTTTCAAAGTGACTTTCTGAGGAAGCATTTCTATCCTTGCTGGCACATCTGTATCCATGTACTTCTGTGGCCTTTTAGAAATGAGAGAACTATGTAGCAGCAAGCAACAGCCAGGGACGGCAGCAAATGGATTTTATACAAAAGGGAAAGAGAGAAGGTGCAGAAAAAGATGTTGTTTATGTCCCCTTGTGTCAGGACCTAGAAAGAAGCATCTTCCCTCAATTCCTTCTCAGGAGATCAAGTAACCCACTTTTCCTTCTTTCCTCCAGTCCTCCTAGGATTCCCCCTTGTCATCCTGCTGAATGAATTTATCACTAAGGAGGGCAAACATCTGGTTTAAATAGCGGAAGCCGTCCATGACACAAGCTACCTGCTGAAAAAGCTCTAGTTTAGTCCACTCTGCCTCCTGAAACACCTTCCTCTAACCTTCCCCCACTACTCATCCCCCAGGCCAGAACCAGGACCTCTCACAATGATAACCTACCTACTGCTGGGACCATATAATGGTTTTGCCAAAGTAGAGAGACAGTAACAAGCAGGCTCATTTGTCACTCGTAACCCACAGCAGGCTGTGGACCTCTGTCTCAGGAGACAGAGCATTGGTGGGTTTCCCTTTGTCTCTGTGTATTTGATATGCCCTTGTCCGTGTGGCAATTGTGATTTTGTATCATGCCTGACAGATTTCTCCAAGCAAGAAGGTACATGCTGTGCATGCTAGCCACAGTGATATGGGTGCTTAGAGGGAATTCATTGGAGCTAACTGTTAGGGAACAGGAATACCTACTGATTGGGTCCAGAAGCTATTATCAGCCTAGAAAGTTATTTAATGTCAACACAATCACAACCTGAAATATTGGGATTACATTTTATATTGTTTGGCAAGCCTGTTCTGGGAGATGAAATTGTTTGATTCCAGTGTAAAATTGAAAAATGCATGCTTCTTGATAACAAATTAGTTGATTAAATGTTCACCTAGAATTTCTAGGCTAATGTGTGTTTTGAATAGAATATGCAGCTAGCTCTAGCTTATAGTTTGCAGATATGTGGAAGGGAAGTGAAGATCCTGGACTATGGCAAAATGAAGTCATTTATTTTGTGATTTGGATGACAAAGACTGACTCCTTCTCTTAGGCATTGCCCAGGTTATTTCAATGAAGAGCTGACACCCATGTAGCTCTCTGTCTCTCTCCGTATGTGTATGTGTACACATATGTATACGTGTGTATGTATATATTTCTGTTAATAAATATAAATCTCTGTGAGGAGAGTGTTGCTACATTATCTTTGTAATAGTCATGAGTTTCTTGTTGCTTTGTTGTAGCAGGTTTTGCTGTTGTTCAGTCGTTTTTAGTCATGTCTAACTCTTCTTGACTCCATTTGACTAAATGTGAAATGTTTTAGCCTCTCCTACTATTTATTCATCATATAGCAGTCACATTAGCTTCTTTCCAATAGGAATGTTTTTCATTCTTTGGATTTGTTTCTGCAGTACTCCGTAGAGCACCTGACACATAGCAGGTTCTGGATAAATAATTAATTAATTGGTTGTTAACTGATTGATTTTAATAGGAGGAACATTGGGGAACTGCAGTCGTATTAGCATTTTTCCCACAAAATTAAGACTTGTATTTCCATGTTGATTATATTCTTAAATTCTTTCTTTAGCAAGTTACATTGAACATACAATACCATGAAAATCTAATCAGGAGTACTTTTGTTAGGAAATACTAAGGGGTAATTAGTGGGACAAACCTAATCTCAATTTGTCTCTTCAGCCTTTTACACCAAGGCACCAACAATTGCATTCTTATTTCAGAATATGTACTTCTTAGAAGTGGATTATCTTAGAATAAACCTAAAGGATGATTTACTGCATGATTAGAGAACAAGACTATTATTCCTTTTTTTTAGGGGGAAAACAAGGCAGTGACTTGCCCAAGGTCACACAGCTAGTAAGTGTTAAGTGTCTGAGGTAGGATTTGAACTCAGGTCCTACTGACTCCAGGGCCAGTGTGCTATTCACTGTGCCACCTAGCTGCTCCCTATTATTCTTTTTAACGGACATAGTCCACAAGATGAATTTTTTAATGGATGATGACTATAAATAATATTTATTTCATGTGGACTCTAACCAATTCCATTGAATAAGTAAGACTGATTGTAAACTTCTTTCAGTGAAGGCTACTAAAATATTTCCCAGGACCCTTCTTTTTCTTTTCTACCAGACATGAAGCTTTTTTTTCTTTTAATTTATTTTTCCCCCATTTCTACTTAGAGCTGTAGTACTTTAGAATCAAGTGGACGGTGTTTTGTGGATAGTAGGGGTTGCTTATAAGTACTGTTCCACATGAATATTCAGACTGACCAGTGATGGACAGTCCAGCTTTTTAAAAATAATCCATATGAGTGTTTTCCCCTCCTTCTTAAACCTAATTAAGGAAGATCTTAGTTCAAATCCCACTTTACTCTTTTTACTGATTTTTCCTCATCTGTGAAATAGAGGAAGAGGGACTGGACTTAATGAACTTTTTAAGGTGCCTTCCAGCTCTAAATACATAACCATATGAATTTCTCATCACAATGGTCAACCTCATAGTGACAGTGACAAAGCCAATGTTTCCCCATCCTCTCTTACTCTCAGCAACCAGAGTAATATCTCACCCTTCTGAAATATTAAGATGAGGAGGAAGAGTTCATTTCTAGGCTTTTGGGACACCCTTCTTTTATCCTACTGAAGTAACACCTCATGTATGGAGAGCTATGTCTGAACCTAGCAGGATCCTGAAAGTCATTAAAAATACATTGGGAAGAACAAAAATAAACTCCATGAAGTTCCTACATAAAATGGTTTATATATTTTATTTATAGCTAAAAATGGGGCCTATTGTATTTTAGGCCAGAAGCAAATTAGTAACATGGTAGATTTTGTTATAGGCAATGTATTGATAGGTAGAAGAAATAACTGATGGGAGGCAGAGCCAAGATGGTGGCATAGAAGCAGGAAAATTCCATGGCTCCCCCCCAGAAACCCCTCAAATACCTATAAAATATGACTCTAAAGAAACTTTAGAGCTACAGAACCCACAAAAGGACAGAGAGAAACAAATCTCCCCCTGAAGGCAGCCCATCAGGCCATCAGGAAGGGCCCATCACAGAGAGCTAGGAGTTTAGTCCAGCCCCAACCTCAAGCTTTTAAGTATCATCCCTTCCTATTCAATTGATCCTTTTCCCTCTATGTATACCTGTATGCATATATACACCCACTCACATATGTATTCATATGCCCATATACCCTCCTATACAGACATATATATATATGTGTATACATATATATATATATATATATATATATACACACATTTATATTCCTTTCACCTATCCTCATACAGAGAAAAGTTTCATAAGTTACAATTATCATTTTTTCATGTAGGAATGTAGATAGTTCAACTTTGATAAGTTTCTTATGATGTCTTTTCCCTGTTTGATCAGCCTGAGGTTTTAGCCCCAGGGTGGCAACCATCAACCATGGCTGGAGGGACTTCAGGAGAGTAGATCACCAGCAGCTGTGACTTTTCCCAGAATTATCAACCCAAAAATGCGTAAGGCAAAGTAAAAGGTCAGTGTGGAATTTGGAAACAGGGATACCGAGAGTGTAGTCCGGCCTCTGCCCCCCAGAAGGAGAAGCACCAGAGGCACAAGGGCCACACAGCCGCCTCCACATGGCTGCTTCAGAGCTCCTGACCTGCAGATCTTGGGGGACCAAGTGACCATTCTGAGGGGTAATCGCTCTTGGTTTAACCTGCTTGGATCTGGATCACTGACTTGGGTGGAGCCTGGAGTGTGTGACCAGGTGCTAGAGCCTGTGGAGGCTTGAGAAAGGGCACCCAACTAATAGCTCTGACAGCTGCAAAACCCCCAGCGATTTGGGACAAAGTTCTCCTCTCTGGAAGTAGAGTTCTACTGTGGCAAAAAGCTCAAAAGTCAAGTAATTGAGTGGCAACATGGGCAAGCAAAGCAAGCACAGCAATCCAACTTTAGATTCTCTTTTTGGAGACAAAAAGGATGAAAGCATGGAATGGGAAGAAGATAACACAGTCAGAACTCCTGCACCAAAAGCTTCCAAGAAAAATATGAACTGGTTATAGGCCATAGAGGAGCTTACGAAGGATTTTGAAAACCAAATAAGAGAAGTGGAAGAAAAATTGGGAAGAGAAATGAGAATGATGCAAGAAAATCATGAAAAGCAAGTCAATAACCTGACTGAAGAAAATAGTGCCTTAAAAAATAGACTAACTCAAATGGCAGTTGAGGCCTAAAAAGCCAATGAGGAGAAGAATGCCTTAAAAAGCTAAATTTGCCAGATGGAAAAAGAATTTCAAAAGCTCACTGAAGAGAATAATTACTTCAGAATTAGATTGGAGCAAATGGAAGCTAATGATTTTATGAGAAATTAAGATACTATTAAACAGATCCAAACAAATGAAAAAATAGAAGGCAATGTGAAATATTTCATCGGAAAAACCACTGATCTGGAAAATAGATCCAGGAGAGATAATTTAAAAATTACTGGACTACCTGGAAGCCATGATCAAAAAAAGAACATAGAAATCATCCTTCAAGAAATCCTCAAGGAAAATAGCCCTGATGTTTTAGAACCAGAGGGCAAAATATAGGTTGAAAGAATTCACCAATCACCTCTCAAAAAAGATCCCTAAAAGAAAATTCCTAGGAACATTATAGCCAGGTTCTGGAGTTCCCAGATCAAGGAGAAAATATTACAAGCTGCTAAGAAGAAATAATTTAAATATTGTGGAAATACAATCAGGATAACACAGGATCTGGCAGCTTTTACATTGAGGGATCGAAGGGCTTGAAATACGATATTCCAGAGGTCAAAGGAACTGGGATTAAAACCAAGAATCACCTACCCAGAAAAACTGAGTATAATGTTTCAGGGGAAAATATGGTCATTCAATGAAATAGAGGACTTTCAAGCTTTCTTGATGAAAAAACCAGAGTTGTGTAGAAAATTTGACATTTGAATACAAGATGCAAGGGAAGCATGAGAAGGTAAACAGGGAAAAGAAATCATAAGGAACTTATCATTACATTACATTCCTACATGAAAAAATGATAATTGTAACTCGTAAAACTTTTCTCTGTATGAGGATAGGTGAAAGGAATGTAAATGTATATATATGTATACATACATATATACGTTTGTATAGGAGGGTACATGGGTATATGAATACTTATGTGAGTGGGTGTATATATGCGTATAGGTATATATATATAATTATTATTTATATATATATATATATATATATATATATATATATATAATAAACACATTACATATATGTGTGTATGCATATATGCTTATCCCTTTCCTTTCCTAAGTGCTTAACATTATTTTTGGAGAGTGGAGTGAGAGAACACTTTCAGCTGAGGGGTCCAAAGAACTTCCTTGGGAGATATGGAACCTGAGCTTGAACCTTGAAGTAATAGGATTTTGAAGCACAGAGACAAGGAGGAAAGTTCATTTCCAGGCACATCAATCACACTGAATGGGGGCAGGAGGCTGTATATAGCAGCGAGTAAAAGGAACAGTTTTCCATCTTATCTGGAAAGTAATATAACATGAGGGATGAGAGTTATATTGAATTTAGGTTCTAGTGACATCCACAAAATTAAGGAAGTTGAAGTGAGAACCTGGCTTGGGGGAAGAAGATGATTTCAGTTTTGTATGTGTTGAATTTGAGGGACTGTGATAGGACAACCAGACAGAGATGTGTAACAGACAATGAGAAATGAGGGCCTGAGAGATTAGAACTGGATCTATTGATTTGAGAATCGTGACTAGAAGTGATCACTGAAGCAATGGGAACAGATGAAATCACAGAGAAAGGTGACAAGTGAGCTCAGCATTGAGTCTTGGAGACCAGCCATGCATAGGAAGTTTAAGATGAAGAACCATTGAATGAAATAGAGAAAGAGTGATCTGATAGGCAAGAAGAAAATAAGGAGAGAGCAGAATTGTGAAATCCAAGAGAAGAGAATGTTTGAGAAAGAAAGGATTGTAAAATGGTTTTGAAGGGTCTGGAAGAATAAGAGAATACTTATAAACAATAATATTTACTTTTGTGTATTTTTTTTTAAATCTTTCATTGATTCTTCTAAAATTCTGCATGGTTATTGCTTCCCTCCAATTCTTACCAATTATTCCCCATTACCCAAATGAAAGCCCTCTCTTATAACAAAAACAAACCAAAAAATGGCTTTTTTTTTTTTAACAATTAAGGGGTCATATGTGGCCTTTGATAGAGAGAGGAAAAAGATGGAAAAGTGATAAGAATCAGACATGAATTCCAAAAACATAGCTATTTTGTATTATCGTGTGATATCTCTATACACCTCACTTGACCTTGCCAGCCTCAGTATGATAATTATTTGTGTTTTTATGTAAGCTGCTTACAAGTGGGAATTGTTTCATTCTTCGTATTTTTATCCTGAGTGCCTAGCCCAGTTCCTGGTAAATAATGGAGACTTCATAAGTAAATACTTGATTGATTAATTAACATTGACAAAATGAAGATTAGAATCTCTATCTCCTATTAAAATGTCAGTATAGAGTATATTTCAGATATGTTTGTTAACATACAAGGTATTTAAAATTTTAAAGAAAAAAATTTTGATGTTGATGAAGGTAAACCCTCAGTTGAAGAAAACTTAGCTGTCCAGAATGACCTGTTTGGCAAACTGAAATCTATGGACCCCTTCTAAGAATATTGTTTTTAAGTGCATTGAAATATGGGCTATTACAAAAGGAATAAATTATATTGAAATATTCATCAAAATCTGTTTTTAAAAGTTCCCAGATCCCAGGTTAGTTAAGAATCCTTAATCATAAGAAAGCCCTCTTCCATTTATATTCTGTACTTGACATCTTCCATGACCACGAAAAAACCACCTTTGGTGAGCATAGGTCCCCCTGGCTTAAGCTTTGCTTAGTATGTTTAGCTAGAAGGTCATCAAACAACATTGTCTCTATTGTCGCAACTCTTACAGTTTTGTATTATTTTCAACACGGATGAGAGACACTTTATTAGAAAACATTTGAGATGGTATTTTGCTGTTATAAAACAAATGATTTTTTTTAACATTGGGCTATAAGCATGGCAAAATCTTGTCTATTCTGAAACTTTCAGTCAATAATATGACTAAAAAAAATGAAATCTACAGTAGAATGTAGTGTGAGGATATAGCTTGCCCTTCTCATACCTTCATCGAGGATGCTTTCAATACTGATGTAAATTATTCTCATCAAGATTTTGCAGCAATGAAAAAGTAAGTGTATGGATTCACAATCATTATTTTCTCAATTGCCTTTTTGAGGTAGTGATTGATTTTTTTGACTGCTCCCGATTTTGTTTTCCAAGTGTTATTATCTTCTCCCTTTTCAGATAGCTTGAGAATTGATCCACTTTCTTCAAAATTGTCTGGTCTAGTACCAACCTCCAACATGTGTAATTGGACAAGCACAGCTATTCTTTGCATCTTTTTTTCTTTAGGGTTATTTCTCCTAACTGATATGACATTGGACTGACTCTAGAGTC
This sequence comes from Pseudochirops cupreus, assembly GCA_028627135.1. Classification (NCBI taxonomy): domain Eukaryota; kingdom Metazoa; phylum Chordata; class Mammalia; order Diprotodontia; family Pseudocheiridae; genus Pseudochirops; species Pseudochirops cupreus. Next base: position 143,383,773 of record CM053580.1, on the reverse strand, counting down.
AAATGCAATGACTCTGTTGTCACTGATGAAGAAAATCTTTTGATGTTAGCCATCTTTACAGAGCTTATCCATTTTTTATCTGTCAACTCCTAGTTGCCTTCTTAAAATACACTCAGGGTGCTCTAACTTAGCTAGGCTTCTCACCAAGTTTTCTGTAGACTTATTTTTCCTATATTGCTTTTCACCATTTGTAAGTTAACACTGCTCAGAATTTCCTACCATATCTTTCTAAGATTTTCCAAACACATTTGTATTCTAAACCAGTATTGCCCTTTCTGCCAAATTTCTCCACTTGGTGAGGAGATGGTGTTTTGTAATCTCTTTGATGTCTCTGTTGTGGCAATTAATTTATATTAATTAAGAAATGTTTGTAGTCTGTGTCAATGTCTATTCTTAGATTCATTTTTCACCATGGTGCACATAAACTACTCTTTTGAATAGGCAAAATGGAAGTAGTTTTAATTGTACATCATATTCTCATTTTCATTCTGTTTTGTTCTTTGCTTAACAAGTTGATGAGCTGATTGTAGATAGATAGCTGATTTTAAAATGACTCTTATATTGGGAATCTGTATTTTGTTTTTTCTTAAAAATACAATCTAACATGCACAGATAGACTGAGTTTGTTTCTAAGTGCTAGTCAATCAACTGTATGTTATAATCTGGAGAATGGGCACTTCTTGTCCATTTTTTATGCAAATTGATCAATCTCTTGAATAATCATGGATGTCACTGAGATTTTAAGGTATCCTGGGGTGTGGTACAATCATCATAATAATGTCTTCATACTTACCCCCTCTAAGGAACTTTTCTTACTTTTAGACACTTTCTAAGACATATACCATGATATTGGCAAAGATCTTTAGCAAGCATATGCCTCAATTGATAGTAATATCAGAATGTCATTGAGCCATATCTATAATTTCATCTTTTAGGCAAGCTTACATGGCATATATGTGACACACTTTGTTGGAGAAGGGCCTTTAAGGTTGTATTCTGTTTTGCTGTGTCAAATGCTTTCATCAGATGTGGTTTTGTAATTAATAAACAATCGACTCAGCTAAATGTTGCATCCTAGTGTCTATTAGTTTTCTAGAAAAGTCATTTCTCTTTTCATATTTCCTTAAGTATACACTTGGTACGTGGCTTGATCATGCTTCTAAAAGCTTTATTATGATGAGAGCACATATAATATACATAATTTTTGTGATTGTATTTTCTCCTTACCATGCCCAGTACCTCTTGAGTCTTTTGAAAGAAAAAAAAATTGTGTTACATTAGTGTAAAACTTCTGGAGAGTTGGTCTGTGCACCTTTAAGATACTTTCATTTCTTATGCCTAAGTCATATTTTTCAATACATTTTTCACTTTTCTCCCCTATCCCCACCTTTCCCACTGAACTAACTAAATACTGAAATATGCTAATTTAGTTTAAAGGGTCTTATCAAATTCTTATTCATCCAGGGCAGCTAGGTGGCACAGTGGATTGAGTACTGGTTTTAAATCCAGCCTCAAATACTTACTAGCTGTGTGAACCTGGATGAGTCACTTAACCCTGGTAATCTAACTGTAAAATGATCTGGAGAAGGAAATGGCAAACCACTTCAGTATCTTTGCTAGGAAAACCCCAAATGAGGTCATGAAGAGTCAGACATGACTGAAATGACTGAATAACAACCTGTTCATCCTCTGCAACAGATGTTGGAACAAAAGTTGTAATTGTCTTCATGTTTGTCTTTTTGGGTACTTTAATACAGGATAACCAAGGGTCCTATCAAATGATGTTTCTTATTGTCTTTAGATATGTGATAAATCCAACTTCCATACTCCTTTGTTTGCCATGTCAAGGAAAACCTGTGTGCCATCCTCCTATTCAGCTTCAACTCCCTTTTATCACATTTATCAGTTTGATTTATAGTGAGAATGTTAAGATGAATCTAATTCAGTTCTTATATTAGTATACCCACATGTTCTCCCTCTCTGGTGCAGGCCCCCCCTCATCTCATGCCTGGACTGTGGCAATAACCTTCTTCTTGGCTTCCTTCATCAAGTCATTTCTTTAACCCAGTCCCTCCTGAGCTCAACTGTCAAATTATTCTTCTTCTAGCTCAGGTGGTTCTCTATTACCTTTAGGATAAAATGCAAAATCTTCTATTTGGCTTTTAAAGCTCTTTGCAATCTTATCTATTCTTAGGTTTCTAGGCTTTTTTTGTACATTTTTATCCTTTCTGCAGACTCTTCAAGGCAGTGACACTGGTCTTCTTACTGTTCCTTGAATATGACGGTTCAGGTCCTGACTCTTTGCCTTTTTATTCACTATCTCCCATGCCTCTTGGCTTCTCTTGCTTTCTTCAAGTATAAATTTAAACCCCACCTTCTGTAAAAACCCTTTCCAAGTTCTTGCAATTGCTTTTGACTTTCTTATGTGATTACCTGCATATATGTCTGTATATACATATGTATACACACATATATGTATATACACAAAAAGAGGCAAAAGACAGATCCTGCCCCCAAGGAGATTATAATCTATTATCATCAGGATTGATCCTATTACTTTTAATAATCTTTGAAGTTTATCATGGGTGTCCTCAGTCTCTCTGATCTTTTCTTGTTTCATCTCACCTAGCTTTCGTGTACCCTCCAATTGATTTTACTCTTCTTATCAAAGCCTACTCTTGTTCTGAAATTCATTCACCCCAACCTAGTTTCGATCATATTTTCAGGCATTATTGTTACCTCTTTCAGGAGGTATTCAAAGTCTATTGTTCAGCAATTGTAGCCTGTGAAGTCATAGATGGTGTGGTGGAAAGTATACTAGACCCAAGTCTTTCCCTGGTGGAATTATGAAGTACTATTATGATATTACTTTGAAGTTTTACCAATTAACTTTCTCACATCAAGCCCATACTTGGTAATGTAATACAATATTATTGCCATTTGACAGATGAAGGAAATGAGGATGAATTTTAATAACTTGACCCTGGTCACAAGACAAATATTAGAGCTGAGACTTGCATTGAAGTCTTCTGGATTCTAAATGCAGTTTCTTAAGTTATCTTGGACTATTTCTGAGGACCAAACTGAGCTCCTGCTTATTTATAAAATAAAAGGTTGGAAGTGGAGAGTTCTCTCTCTGTCTTCAAACTCTAAAGTGTTTTTTTTAAATAGCATACAGAAGTGATAGGTTTTATATAACAACTTACCCCTTGCACTACTTTTCATCCCAAAAGATGCCTCAACTTATACATCCCAGCAAAAAGAACACCTTTCTATAAATTTTTCTGGAATAAATGGCTAGGTACTTATAAGTTCATAACCATATTTTCTTACCACTGCAACCTAAGGGGGACTATTTCTAGTCTTTCCATTTTAATATCATCATAAATGTTTTTTCTCACCTCTGATTTCTTTTCAATACAGTCCCCAGATGGAAAAAAATGGCAAAACATCCAAAGAAAAAGAAAGGGAAACTGAATACTTTGAACTTTGGTGCTTTTGAAAAGACATAGGTTTCATCTGGGTCTCCAACAAATAATCAGTGCATTGCTCCCAGCCCCACAGCTGATTCACTGTTCTCCTTCCCCACCCCCCAGAGCTAATCAGCGTGGTTCTAAAGCGAGTTGTCAATGCCATCGCAGTCTTGCTTAGTGAGTGCGATGAAGGATTACTGCTGGAGAGCTGTCAAGTTCACATCTTAGTTTCAGAATGCAAAAATCAATGCTAATGTCACTGAAATCATCGTGTAACTGCAGTTGTCCCTGTTTGGCTCCAGCTGAATGGAGAGGGTGCTGATGAATGTGACGTTCCTTCTTCATACCATTTGCTTTGAGTCCGTCATAGACGATCGATAGCCTGTAGACACCCCTGCCTAGCAGATGTGAGAATGAACATGGTCTTTACTACTTAGGTGGGCTTTCAAACCATCGTCCATAAAATTCAAAAAGAAACAATTGTCCATCCTAGAAATTCCCTCCATCTTTTATAATGATGAAGGGGATGGTGATACACTTTGTACGGCACAGTCGATAAATATTTATTAAGCATTTATTATGTGCCAAGCACAGTGCTAAGTGCTGGGTATAAAAAGGAAGGCAAAAGATAGTTTCTGCTTTCAAGAATCTCACAGTCTAACAACATGCAAGAAAACCCACCAAAAACCAAACCCAACAACCATATACGAACCAAATATAGGCAAAATAAATTGGAGGTAGTCGATAGAGATAAGGCACTAACATTAAGGAGAATCAGGAAAAGGCTGCATGTAGAAAGTGGGATTTTTGCTGAGATTTGAAGGAAGCCAAGAGGCCGAGATGTGGAGGGAGAGCATGTAGTACATTCCAGGCATGAGGGAAAGCCAGTGAAAATTCCCACAGCTAGGTGATGGAGTATTCTGTGCAAAGAACAGCAAAGAGGCCGGTATCAGTGGTTGACAGATTGCTGGGGTTAATAAGGGTTATGAAGCTTGGTAAGGTATGGAAAGGGCAGGTTAGGAAGGGTTTTGCATACCAAATGGAGAATTTTCTGTTTGATCCTGAGAGGTGATAGGGAGCCACTGGAGAATTTATGAATCCTTTTTCAGTCATACAAACTGTTGTTTTGCTTTGTCCAAAAGGCGCTTCCACCTAGCAGTTTCCTGCCTGTTTTCAACATGCATGGGAAAGCCACGTTGCCAGGTCCACATTACCATCCGCCTTTCCTCCCTGTGCTCCTCAACTTCTATTCTTTAGCAAGCAAACTACTCAGTTACTAAATGGGACCTCCCCTAGTTTCTTGGAACTAGAAATATATAAAAGTTAATCTTGCTGCTCTCTTAGAATATGAACTATGTGGAGATCATTGTTATTCCTTAGTGTCTTTTATGCACACTGCAATGCTGATAAATTGGTCTTGTTCCTCAAACCCAGCACTCTGTCTCAGAGTTCTTTGCACAGGTGTGTATGAAATATTCACCCTGGCCTCTTAGCATCCCCTGCTTCTTCCAAAACTCAGTTCAAGTGGCAGCTCCTTTATCAAGCACTTCCCCATGATTCCTCCTGCCCCCTCTCCACAATGCTTATGCTTTACCTCCTAAATTCCTTTTTGTTTTTTTAAAATTTAATATATTTTATTTTTTCCAATTACATGTTAAAACAAAATTTTAACTTTTTAAAAAAAGTTTTGAGTTCCAAATTCTATCCTTCCCTCCTTCCCCTCCCCTCAGACAGTAAACAATCAGATATAGGTTACACATAGGCAATCATGTAAAACAGTCACACAGTCATTTTGTATAAGACTCAAAATAAAAAAGAATGAAAGAAAGAAAAAGTGAAAAATAGCATGCTTCAGTCTGTATTCAAACAATATCAGTTCTTTCTCTATGCTTCATTAGTCTTTTGGGATTGTCTTGGATCATTGTATTGCGGAGAAGAGCTAAGTCATTCATAGTTGATCATGGTACAATGTTGCTATTACTGTGTACAATGTTCTTCTGGTTCTGTTTGTTTCACTTTGCATCAGTTCATGTAAGTCCTTTGTACTTATTTTGCATAGATTTTGTATGAGTATATATAGTCTCTGCCTATAGACCAGTGATTCTCTACCTTCCTAATGTGGTGACCCTTTAATACTCGTATGTGGGTATATCTGCATGTGGGCGGACCTGCCTGGAGAGGGATAGAGGAGCGGTGTCTCAGTTCCTAAGACCATCGGAAATATGTATTTTCCGATGGTCTTAGGCGACCCCTGTGAAAGGGTTGTTCAACCTCCAAAGGGGTCGCGACCCACAGGCTGAGAACCGCTGCTATAGTCTATAAGCTCTTTGAGGATAGAGGCTATTTTGTTGCTGTATTTGAATCCCCAGTCTAGTACAGTGCCTGATAGAGAGTAGGCATTTATTAAATGCTTTTCTGTTTGAGTGAGGAGGAGGTGCTAGAGAGAAGAGCTTTCCAGGGACTCTTTTCTCTTGTTCCTCTTTGTCCCCCTTCTCAGATTCTCTAGTATTTGCCACACAGTTTCTATTTTCCTTTGCTGCCACTCCAAAGTCTTGCCCTGGTTTGCTTTTTCTCATGTCAGCTTCAGATCCTCTCACCTCCTGAGAATTGACAGTTCTGAGAGTCACTCACCCTGACCTATTCAACTCAACCCAGGCTAGAGGACATGGTACTTGGGTTCTTAATATGGGGTTCATTGCACAGCCCTCCCTCACTTAAATCCAATTTACTTACATGTCATGCCATCACCTCCCTGATGTCATGGTCCTATTCTAGAATAAAGGACAAACAGCAAGCTCTGTGAGTAGAGATGGAGGTGTCCACTAGAGACCAAGATTCCTGTTGGGCAACATGACTTTCTTTCTTTCTTTCTTTCTTTCTTTCTTTCTTTCTTTCTTTCTTTCTCTCTCTCTCTCTCCTTTCTTTCTTGCTTTCTTCCTTCTTTGTTTTCTTCCTACCCTTCTTTTTCTTCTTTCTTTTCTTCTTCTCTCTCCATGCACACACACATATATATATGCACACATATATATATGCACATATATAAATCTAACATATTAAATTTTTGATGCATCAAATAAAGTATATTACATTAGTTTATATAAGAATTTATAAATTTTAATAAAATTTTATCACATCTATAAATTATAATGGAATTATAAATGAAATACTATAAAGGAATATATATTTCAATATAATTTATTTCCTTCATAATCTTTTATATTTTATTTGATGCATTTAAAACCATTCTTTTGAGAAGGGATTCATAGGCTTAACCAGATTGACAATGTAGTCATTAAAATAAATTTTTTTTGTTAAGGACCCCTGACATAGAATTTCTTTTCCCTAGATACACTCTGAAAAGTCCTAGGTTTTTCTCAACCCCATACCTTGGACCACCCTAGGTACCCACCACCCCTCCCCTATCACCAGGCACAAAGTTTCCATTTACAGCCTTGTTTTAATAGCAACAACAGCAAATCTATCTATTTATCTATTGAGAGTGCATTAAAATTGACAAAGTAAATTTGATCCTTATGACAACACTGGGAGATAGGTACTATTATGATCCCCTTTTGTAGATGAGGAAATTGAAGCAGACAGAGATTAAATGACTCACCTAGAATTACTCAACTAGTTACTCAAACAACAATATTTGAGGTGAGATTTGAACTCACATCTTCCTGGTTCCAAATCTAGCATTCTATACACTACATCACTTCACTACCTATCAGTGTTTCTATGGTGTTCATTGACTACTGTCTCATTCCTTTGCTTACAGCCAGATTTTCTGGAGCTCATTAATGATCTTAGAAGGAATAGATCTTTTTTCAGTACCAGACTAGTTATTAATAGCTATATATCAACACAGAGAAGCAATAACAGTGACAATAATAACAATTCAGGAATCAGAGACCAAATCCATTTTGCCAGCCCTAGGGTCTGACATCTAATGTGGTCACAGACCATGCAGGTATTAAGGTGTTTCCCTGTCTACTAGAGCTCCTCTAGCTTGTGTTTATTACTGGACTCCAGCTCTGTGACCTGCGTTTTTGGATTAAGAATGATTGTGTGTCCTCATTCAAACTTCTTTGAATACAGAGACCTAACTTCAGGGACTGAACTGAATTCCCTGAGAGACAGAAATTGTAGGTAAATTATCATTGATTTAGAGCTGGAAGGGACCTTAGAGACAATTGAGTCCGCTCCTCACTTTTTGTACATGAGGAAATTCAAGCACACAGAGATACAATAACTTTCCCAGGATCACATAGCTCCTAAGTGTCTAAGGTGGGATTTGAGCCCTAGTTTTCCTGATTCTAAGTCCTGGTTCCTTTTCCACTATGCCACTCTGAATTGCCCTCAAGTTTTTGTTTTTCAAAGGAGGCACAGGAGAGCTTGTAAGTTTTATCTTTCAAGAAAGTAATGCCGGTTCTCTTAACTTAATAATGTCAAATGCATAAATATTAATTACATTTATTTATATATCCTAGTTCTAAAATAAAATGAGGGCAGAAGAAGAGGGATGTCTCCTAGCAGAATGAAAATTTTCAGCTGGTAATGAGCTTGAATCTAGACTAAAAGTATACTTTCGTGTATTTGTAAAAGTGCCACAGCACCCTGCATTGGTAACAAGGTGTACTCAAGGCTTTAAAATAAACCAATCTTATGCTAGAGATGATGGTGATGATTACCCTTACTATTAATAAGTAAGCATTGTGGCACATTGGGTAGAGAGCTGACTTTAGAGCCTAGGACACAATTTCAAGGGATTTCTGAAACATACCGACTTTGTGACTGTGTATAAGTCTCTGATGGCAGCTAAGTGTTGAATGAGATAGATTGGGGTAGGGAACGTGTGGCCTTCTAGGTCCTTACGACCTTTTGACCAAGTCCAAGTTTTACAGAACAAATCATTTTTATTAAGGGGATTTGTTCCATGAAGTTTGGATTCAGTCAGAGGGACATACTTGAGACCACAGGGTCCCCACTCTGAGATAGAAACTTGGATCTGAAGTGTCAAGAAGAATGGAGTTCAGTTCAAATCCAGCCTTAGGCAAGTCACTTAACTTCTGTCTCCCTTAGTTTCCTTATCTATAAAATAAAGCTAATAATAGCATCTGGGGCAACCAGGTGGCACAACGGATAGAGCTTTGGGCCTGGAGTCAGGAAGACCTGAGTTCAAATGTGGTCCCAGACACATACCAGCTATATGACTCTGGGCAAGTCACTTCACCCCATTTGCCTCAGTTTCCTCATCTGTAAAATGAGCTGGAGAAGGAAATGGCAGATTGCTCCAATATCTTTGCCAAGAAAACTCAAATGGGGTCATGAAGTCAGACATGACTGAAATGACTGAACATCAACATAAGTCTCTGAACCTCACTTTGCAGCTTATAAAAGATGCTTAGGAGTAGAATAGGCTGTTCTAGGAGGCAGTGGTCCTCTATTTTTGAAATCTTCAAATTGTATTTGGTTGACTATCTGCTAAGGATGCTGTACAAGGGAATTCTATTCAGCAATGGTTTGATCAGACTCATAACAGTCACTTCAACTCTGAATGATACTGGTCAAACTGGTCTTTGATAATCCAAGTTACACATGTCAAAGGATTTAGAACTGGTATAATAGATCATGTAGCCCAACCTCCTTATTTTAGAAAGGAAGGAAGGAGGATGGGGAGGAAGGAAAGAAGGGAGAGAGGAAAGAGGAAGGAAGAAACAAAAGAAGGAAGGAAGAAAGGTAACAAGCATTTATTAAGTGCCTACTGTGTGCTAGGCAGAAAGAGACTGAACAGCTTTCCCAGGGTCACACAGCTAGCAATTACCTGAAGCTGTATTTGAATTTATGTTTTCCTGACTCTAGGCCCAGTGCTCTAACTACTGTGTTATCTAGCTACCTATAAATTAGCAAGCTGTGACTCAGAATTTCACTCACTTTCCCAACATAATGCAAGTAGTGGTAATAGCTGAATTGGAATTTAAACCAAAGTCAACTGATTGCAGATCTGGTATTCTTTCTACTACCTATCATCAGATGGTTTAAAGATGCCCCATCATCTTGGTTGCCTTCCTTCAAATATACTCCAGTTTATCATTGACCTTATTAAAGTGTTGCTCAGAACTGACCTCATCCTTCTGGTGTGGACTAAGCAGGACAGAACAGTTAGACCCCTGACTGCCTATATGTGGATGCAACCTAACATCTAATTTTTTGGTAGGAGCATCATATCAATGACTCATACTGAGCTCGAAGTAGAATCCTTAAATCATTTTGACATGAGCTGCTGTCTGTTCCATCCTGTACTTGTGTGGTTTATTTTTTATTTAAATCTAAGTTCTGGGCTTTACTTTGATCCCCATTAAATTTCATCTTGTTAAATTCAGCTCATTGTTCCAAAGCTGTCGAGATCTTTTTGGATCCTAATTCTCACATTCAGTGCAGCTGTCCCACCCAGCTCCATGTCTTTCACAGATTTGATAGGTATGCCATTTGTAGCTTCATCTTAGCTATTGATTAAAATATGGGGTCGGAGAAGGTTAAAGGTCAGGTCCTAGGGCATGCTATTAGATGCTGTCTTCTTCTAGGTTCAAACTAGTTTATTAATAGGTCTCACCATTCAACCTGTTACAAATCCACTTTCCTGTACTTTTCTTCAGCCTATATCTCTTTTTAACTCATCATTTAAAAATGAAAGAGGAGGAGGAGGCTAATGATCTATAATCTGTTTCCATTGGGTTAAACCAAAAGGCAGGCTGAACATCTATGGATTATATGCAGATAGCCTCCCCACCCCCCTCCCAAGCAGGAAAACCATTCCAGGATGATTGGTAGTGAAGTTTGAAATCCTTGTCTAATTTCAGATTAAGTAAAACATAAGCACTTGGTAAATGCCAAGATTCTAAAGTTGCGCAAGCAAAAGAATTGCTTTGAAATCTGAAGCGGAGCCACAGATGTTAGGGAGTATTTTCCATTCGATGGTTCCTCATGGCATAGGCACATACCTCCCAGATACTAAAACCCCATTGTGGAATGTTTGTCCTTCTGCTGTATGATGTGAGAAGTCATATAAGAAGTAGAATATGTCAAGGACTCTGATTTGATAGAGAAATAAATGAGGAAATGAAAATGAACTTTGGATTTTTTTCACCTTTTATTATCATTTGTCAATGTGAATTCTTATAGAACAATAGCAAGAGAGGAGAACTTGGACTGGCTCTGTAAAGGACCACTGAAAAGTATTATTAGCAACATAGTCCAATAATGAATCTATTCTTGTATTGTCATAAGTATTCCCTCCAATTATGTGGATTCCATCTCATTTATGCCTGCCCATCTTGGACCACTCTTGTCCATTTCCTCCTATAAATCTGCCCTAGAAGATCCACCCAACATGCTGTCTCAGCTGGAAATGTCTTATTTCCTGGGCTGAACCGATGAAAGTATCAGTCAAGAACCTAATTTCACAATAACTTCTGGTTAACTGGTGTGGTTAGAAGAATATTGTTCAGAACAGTTCTTTTCCATGGCCACCAACTATGAATGTAGCCTTAGATCAGACTTTAAGGTCCTAGTATGTCCCCAGATATTCACTGCAGCACTTTTTATGATAGAAAATAACTCTGATAAGGGAATGGCTAAACAAATTGTGATACAAGAATATAACTATGCAATAAGAAATTACAAGTATGATGAATTCAGAGAAGTGCGGGAAGATTTATTTGGACTGATACAGGATAAAGAAAGCAGAACCAGGGAAATAATATACATAATAACTCTAACATTGTAAATGCAAAGAAAAGAAAATGAAAGTAAATACTTTGTAATTAAAATTACCAAGTTTGACCCTGGAGAACATATGAGAAAATATTCTTCCCTTTATGAAAAGGTCAGGAACTATGAGTGTGGAATAGAGCATGTTCTGCTAGGAGCAATTGGTATATTAATTAGTATTACTGAGTTGCTCTTTTTTTTTTTGGAGGGGGGAGGGCAGGGCAATTGGGGTTAAGTGACTTGCCCAAGGTCATACAGCCAGTAAATGTTAAGTGTCTGAGGCCAAATTCAAACTCAGGTCCTCCTGACTCCAGGGCTGGTACTCTACTCACTGTACCACTGCTTAGCTGCCCGAGTTGCTCTTTTTATGTCTTTCTTTTTTAAATCTTTATTACATAGGATAGCTCTCTGGGTAATGAAATATAGTAGAGAATAAGGATAATATTACAATCACCTTGATATAATAAATAAAATAATAAATAATATAGAACAAATGGATTAATAAATATATTAATATGCTAAATAAATAAATGGATTTATATATTGATATATTAAATAAATATATGGATTTATATAATAGATAAAATAGGATTTTTAAATAAATTTTTTTAGAACAAAAGGAATATTAAGCTTTAAGGTCAAGGAATGAAGGACAGACTTTTCTTGATGCCCCATCATGCCACAGGGCTGACCTTGGCTTCTCAAAAATAATGCCAAAAAAGCACAAGTTCCACCAGATTCTATCTGTCTATAAGGCTCTGGCAAACCTAGTGTGGAACTATGGCTAGCCACCATAAACTAAAGTGAGACAAATCATAATCTTGCCCATGTTTGCTGCCCTCTTTCTAGTGTAGAAGTTCTTTTTTTTTTTTTTGGAGGGGGGAAGGCAAGGCAATTGGGATTAAGTGACTTGCCCAAGGTCACACAGCTAGTAAGTCTGATCAATGTCTGAGGTTGGATTTTAACTCAGGTCCTCCTGACTCCAGGGCTCTATTTACTTCGCCACCTAGCTTCCCCAAGTATAGAAGTTCTTAAACTGGAGTCTGAATTTTTCAAAAAACTATTTTGATAACTATTTCAGTATAATTGGTTTCCTTTCCTTCCCAAAGCATTTCATTTCCATGTACATAAGAAGATTTCTCAGAAGAGTCCCCAGGCTTTACCCACCGGTAATACACAAATAGCCTAAGAACCCCTGTTCTGGTGTGATTTCCCTGATTCTCTGCCAATCAGTTCTCAGCATTCCTTTCTCATCCTCCTTCCTGTCCCCTGAACTTGAGTTATCTATGAACCCTGCCTGACTTAACTCTGCTGATCATCTCCCAGACAGGCAATGACTCTCTTTTCTTATGAGGACTCTTTTATGAGGGGTCCTATTTAATTTAATCACACTGACTTTGAGCCTCATACCCTGCTTTAGGGGTATGAATGTTACATAGCTAGAAAGGCATTGGTAGAATTACAGGATATAGAATTAGAAGAAACCATAGAGGTCTTTTAATCCCCTTTTCATGATTGACCCCACTACTTCTTCCTCTCTAGGTGGTATACACACCTCTTCTACCAATCTAGAAACTGGCCTGGAGAAATTAAGTGATTTCTTCCCCCTCCCCAAAGTTACTTAAGGATTAAAGAGCAGAGGTAGGATCTGAACCCATGTCTTCTAATTCTACGTTCAGTGTTCCTTCCATGACACCATACTCTTTATACAGTAAAAAAGCATGGAGTCCCAAGGGGAAGTGAGATGAGAGGTAGAAAATGCAGACCTTTTTTAATTTTTAAAAAAATTAAAATTTAATTAATTTTTAAAAAATTATTTAAAATTAAAAATTATTTTAAAATAATTTAAATGCAAAATAAAGAAAGAAAAGCAAAGAAATATTTTTTTAAAGTTCAGGGTAAAAAAAACCTCAATGTTAAACGTTGTTTTTCTATATGGAATTGTTTATTGTTTCAGGGAGGGGGGAGGGAAGAAAGTGGGGAGGAAGGGGGTAGAATTTCGAACTCAAAACTTAAAAGAAAATGTTAAAAATTTGTTTCAACATGTAATTAGGAAAAAATATTATAAAACTATTTTGCATATAATTAAGGGAAAATAAACTATTGTTAATAATAATAAGAAAAATTTAGGAAGTTTGTTGGCCTTGGTGGTGTCTACCACCATAAATAAGGAGAATGGTGATTGGGGGCTCAAGAAGAACTGAGGATATTTATTCTGAAGCAGAGAAGATTTATACTAGCCCTCTAAATATTTGAAGGCTTGATTTTTGGAGGAAGGATTGGACTAAAGACAAAACTATGATAAATGGTGAGAAGTTACAGGTAGACAGAGGGAGAGATGTCCAAAAAGTAGAATAGGCTTCCTTGTGACAGCTGGTAACACAAGTCCAAAGAGTGCCTAGAGTCAGGAAGACCTCAGACACTAGCCGTGTGACCCTGGCCAAGCCATTTAATTAACTTTTGATTGCTTCAAAATGAACATAATAATAATATCTACCTCACAAGGTTGTTGTGAGGATGAGATAATATTTGTAAAGTTCTTTACAAACCTTAAAACCCTATATAAATTCTATTATTACTATTATCATTATTTATTGTCACTGTTGTGAAATTATCAGAGAGGTAGTAAGTTGCCTGTCATTGGAAGTATTCCAGTGAAAGATAGCTGACCATTTCTGAGGAAAATTATAAATAGCATAATAATTGGATTAAGGTTAAAGTCCTTTCCAACACTAAAGTTTTTATAACTCACATCCCCCTCTAAACATCTACTATAGTAACCTTTGCACTGTGATCATCTGGAAAATGTTGACATTTCTGTTTGTTTCTTCTCCAAGGTCCTTGTTTTGATTATCTGTATTCAGTACAAGAAACCTGCCTCTATATTATATTAAGACATCTAGTGCTTGTTGGCAACCAATAATGTAAAAAAAAAAAGTGATATGGTTTTCCAGTTCAAGGGTTAAATTGCTTGCAGTAATTAGAATTTAGAAATAATTGATCACTGAGGCACCTTAGTATAGACTTAGCTCTCCTTCATGTCCTTCATGGACCAGTGAAGAGAGATTTTGGGCTAGAGGGAGATAAATGTGTCCCTGTGCAGTCTTTCCTGTGGGTGTGGTGAGTAAACCTAAGGGAGCCTTGATCTCTTCTGGAGGCCTTTTCTTCAAGTGCCTTCTTCGTAAAGATTCAGTTGAGAAATCACTTGTGAAATACTGAGCTGATTATGTTTCCTCTTCCCACTCTTACAGCTTTACCAGGGAGGTAGCTGGCCAAATGAAATTCAAGTTGGCATGAACATATTCTTCCCATGTCAGTGTCTCGATTCCATCACCCAAGTGAGATTTAGTTCACACAGCTGAAAATAACTTGATGGAGTTTGTTCCATAAACAGAGGTTCCCTTTCTACCCTTTTATCATCTTTTGTTTAAAAATATTAAACACAGTATTATCTTTTGCTTTGATTTTTTTTTAAAAAAATGTTTCTTTAACATTTATAACAGCATGAGATTCCAGGTGGGAATCAGATAGGGTAGGCAGGTGGCAGATCAGCTTCTTCCCCACTTCTGCTCGAATGCCAGCATTGTTTCTGGCATTGTTCTCTGATATTCCAGTCCAGAGTCCTTCCCCACCAAAGAATAACATATCTGTGCACTGGAAGATGGGAGACCAATTAATGTTGGCTGTCACCCCTCATAATAAGAGCTAAGAAACCCACCAAGTTCATTTTCATTTGAGATCTAAGACTTCCATTAGGAAGATGAATGACTGTTTGAAAGTGGAATGGATTGCTGAAAACTGTATTAAATTTCCTTTCCTTCAAGTCTCAATCAGTGAATATTTGTCAAGAACCTACTATGTGCAAACTACACTGTGGATACAAAAACTGAAACACACCTTCCCCTCAAGGAGTATAGATTCTGTTAGATAGAAGAGACATCCAGTAGGGACCATTGAAGTGGGCGTGATGGTAAACTGAATGATATTTCTTGCTTCCTTTCTGTCCCAAGATTTTGTGATTCACAATGAGTCATTTCCAGAAATGATTATCCCTAATTATGCCGAAGTTTCAGAATGTTATTCCTTGCCCCCCCCTCTCCTTAACTCTCCTTTCCTCTCTCCTTCTTTCCTTCTTTCCTCCCTCTCTCCCTCTCTCCACCCAGTCTCTGTCTGTCTGTCTGTCTGTCTCTAGTGAGTAGGCAGTGAACAATTTCTTCACCATCACCTCTTAGCTTCTGTACTGTTATTAACTCTGTCCAACTTTTGCAACTGTAAATAACATTTTCTTTTGACAATTGACCAAATATTGCTAATGATTCATTTTTTTGGTGGGGGTAGACAATGAAATAGAGACGAAAATGAGTGAGAAACAGTTCCTTTCATTCCCTGTTTTCCACACAACAGTCTCTTTTCCTGGGGAAGGCAACTGACAGTCTCTATCTTTCCAAAGATCATCTTCTAAGATAAGACATACCAATTCTTACCACCATTAGCGTAGTGCATTTTTTCCTCCATTAATAGAACAACTCCACATCTCCAAGTGCAGTGTTACTCATGTCCTGCATGATGAATCACCACTTCCTCTTAGCATTGTCTAATTCAAGGTTAGTTACACCCTTCCATTGCTAAACGGGAAATTGCTCTACCTGCCAGATACATGTGTGCCGCATGAATGGCTGCCTCAGCTATATTCCAAGACAATAGGGAGTTCCAGCTCTCAAAAGCTCATATGAATTTTCTTGATTTCATGTGGTCTTACAGTACATAATGATTATTCCCTTAAATTGTTGAGATATTTCTCCTGTAGAAAAGGCATCAAATGGTGAGATGAGCAAAGGAGAATGAAGGCAATGGGAAATTTGGGAATAATGGGGAAATGAGCACCATGGGTCCTACTAACACATTTCCTGGACAAGGACAAACTTCCCTAATCTCTGCCACGAGAACTTTCATAGGTATATTACATAAAAAGAGAGGAGAGAAAATGGAAAAACGAACAGATGCTAAGATGAAGAATGTGTTCTCTTGTCTGCACTGCCTTTCTTCTAAATCTTTCCTGAGAAGCACATTCATCAAGGACTTGACATGTGCAAAGCACTATGCTAGGCACATACTGTGATGGAATTGAAACAGGGTATTCCTGGATTTACTATTATTTAAACTATTCCCATCAAAAGTACCTTTTCTATCTTGCCACTTAATTTAGTAAATTGTTAGAGCAAACATGGCATGCAAATTGCCTTTTTCTTACTCCAGAATGTCATACTTTGCCAAGGACTGACAGGGATTACAGACATTTGAAGTGGAAATTAGTTGAGTAGGGGCATCTAGTTATCTAATTCTCATTGTCTGCTTTTAATATTTTGAAAATTAGATTAGGCTTTGTTTCTGTCTTGCAAAACTAGGAAAGTGGTGTTTTTAATAGAAATTGTTCAAGTCCCCTACAAAGCAAGGATAAATTAATTATAGGCAATGAGATTAGTCATTTTAGAGATTGAATTTATTGTGCTAGTTTAGGAATCTTGTCTGTATAATAGTCTCTCAAATTGTGATAACTCTACTAACCATGAATATACATGTAGTATGTGCCAACTGTCTGCCCTCAAAAAAAACTGCCTCCCATTGAGTCGTATCCTTAATAGCTTCTGTTATTGTTATGTCTTTTATGTGAAATGCATGAAGAAGGGTTTGGCCTAAACTTTAAGGAAAGTTGAAAATCCCCAAATCCTGCTTTGGCCAGGCTTAAATAAAAGAGTACAGGTTGGAAAATTACTTGGTGAATCTTCATTGTGAAAATGACCAATCCTGATGATTTAGGGATAAAACTAAATATTGGGTTCCAAGGAGCATATGGGCTCTGATTCTTTTTTATCAGTCTGACAAGTGGAGGAATTGATGATTTTTTTCCCCTTTGTGTGTCTTGGTAACTATTTTGAATCTCAAGAATCCAGATTCACTTGACTAATCACAAACCCTTCTGCTTTCCCACCTGAACTGTCTGTGTTTTGCATTTCCTGTCAGATTTAGAAATCCAGGTCTTGCCCTGTAAATCCACCAAGTCAGGCCTAGCAAAAGCCAAACTGGAAGAAATGGTTTAACAGTGTCTACCTTAGGAGCAGAGACAGGAAGGCAGAACTGAGTCGTGTAAAATCACTGCTTGCCTTCAAGTCTAGAGTTTGAACAAGCCAATAATATCACCAGTCTTTAAGGAAACTTGGATTTCTAAATAAGGCTATAAATAATTTCACAAATGGTGCCCTGTGCTGTATAATAGAGTGTGCTGATTTTGAGTGGTGCTGCAAGAATAAATTTGCTGAATGAATAAATCTGCTGTGCCCTGCCAGTTGGCTGTGATAGAACAGCCCAATGCAGTAATAACCTTTTTAAAAGAATACATTAGCAGAGCACAAAGGGTACACACACACATACACGTAAATGATTTCTAATTCATTAAGAAACAGCCAGATTGGTTCATTCTTTTTGTATTTTTTCCTGCACCATCATGCTGGTAAGAATTCAAATGAATTTTCTGTCCCACCTCAAGTTTCTGGTGTGGGTGTATCTTTGGACAGTAGGCTACGGGCCTCAGTTCCTATTAATACCAATTAAAGTTCTGTGCACAAATCCTCAAACAGGAAGATGAAAATAAGAGGTATTTTTCCACTGTTAGATTGGAATTTAATGAGACTCGACAGACGTCATATAGAAAGATAAGTATGTAGTGTGGGCAGAGTGGCTAAACTGCATTGCATAGACATTTTCTTGGAGAATGTAACAGACTTTCTATCATTTGATCCTGGTAGTGGTTTCATTAAAACATGTTGTAGTAGTGACAGGAGTGAACTTGTGGGAGATTTTATTCCTGTTCCTCCCCATCTCCCTAGTTTTTCTTACACAGGATCGCTGCTTGCATTGGAATGGTTTTTAGAATCCAGAGATGGAGATGGAATTAGTCTGGTTAGCAAATGAAGAAAAGAAGTGGGGAAAGTGCCTCCCTTTTGCAGTTGAGATGGAGTGCTGCCTGGCATTCAGCAGAGACCAGCAGACCCTCTTTGCTCCTCAACTCATGAATAATCATCAGGCTCTGAAACTGACTGAGGTCAGATATTTAACTCAGGGCATCTCACTGACAAGTGCCCATCAAGCAGGTGATACTGAGAAAGATTAAATGAGTGGCTGGATGTGATTAAAGTGGGAGACACATGCATTTCCTCCACAAGTGGAGAATCTTGCCATATAAATAACAACACCACACACACACACACACACACACACACACATTTGCATTTGTGTATGTTTGTATATTGTATGGCTAGGTGGTGGAAGTGAATAGAGCACCGGGCTTGCAATCAGGAAGATTCAATTTCCTGAGTTCAAATCCAGCCTTAGTCACTTACTAGCTGTGTGACCCCAGGCAAGTCCCTTAACCCTGTTTGCCTCAGTTTCCTCATTTGTAAAACGAGCTGGAGAAGGAAATGGCAAACCGCTCCAGTATCTTTGCCAAGAAAACCCCAAAATGGGGGTCCTAGAGAGCCAGACACAATTAAGAAATGACTGAACAACAACAAGAAATGTATGTATATTTACTCCATCAACTTCAGGAGAAGGTGACAGAGTTTTCTAATCATAGCCTTGAGTGTGAGAAAAATGGTTTGTCTTATTTCTAGCCAGCCGAGTATAGTAGTTAGCATTCTGAGCTGGATTCAAATCCAACCTCCATCACATACCAATTGTAAGACTGGGTAAGTCATTTAATGTCCCTTAGCCTACTACTCTAATCTGCAAAGAGAGGGCAGACTAGATTGCCCTCAAGGTCCATTCCAGCTCTTCAACCTGGGATCCTACAAGATTCTCTTTCTCCACGTTATTTTAGATGTAATCTTCGAGGAGGACCGTCAGTTGCTTGTATCCCATTGCTCAACATCCTTAAGAGAGTTGTGCTGGTAAATGTTTACAGCTGACTGTCCAGAAAAAAACGCACTTTTGAACTTAAGTGAATTATTAATATCTTCTCTATCACTATCTAAAGGGTAGATAAACAACAAAACAATAAGTTTAACCTTAATCTGAGGTGTTTGTGGATTCCTGAGATTCGAATGATTGCACTGAGCACTGAACAATCGGTTCTCAGGAGGCTGTTCAAGCTGGTTGCAGTCTATCCCTGAGTAGAATCTATTTCAGGATAATAGCCTAGTGGGGGTGAACAGTCCAGGAGCCAGAGATGTAGATTTTGGGTCTCAGCCCTGCCACAGGCTAGTCCTAACATATTTCAGTGCCTCCTGTTTCCTCAACTATGACCTTTATAACTGTTTTAGAGCTGCTACCCACCCCAGGATGATTGGCTTGAGAATCTCCTAAGTGATTTTTGCAAAGTGCTTTGAATCCCTCAAAATGAAGGTGTTTGTGTGAAGCTAAAGCTGTTTCTTTGTCTCTGAGGGTTTGTCAATCATGTCACCTAAGCTCCCTGTGTGAGATGTGTGTTTGGTTACTTAGTACATTAAAGCACAAATATGGGAAAGCGTAAAAAGCACAATGTAAACACTGAGTTATTTTATTACACAAAGTGGGGATAGAAAAACGGGGTGGGAGAAAGAGACTATAAATCAGATTGTAATTCATAAGGAAAAGGCTTTTTCCTCCCTTAGTATACAAAAGCTTTTTTTTTCCCTTTTGCTAGAATCTGTACCAGAGGGTTTTTGTTTTTTATTTAATACAATCTCCTGGAAGGAACAGTTTAGACATTGCTTCCAAAAACCCTCTCTTCTTCCCAATTCTAAATAAATCACTCTCCTGGTAATGACTAATACAGAAAAATGCAATCATAAAATGTTGGCAAGGAAAAGCTCATCTTGGGACAGGCCTTTTGGCTTAGATTAGAAAAGTAGAATTTTTTTTCTTGGAGGCTAGAGGAGAGGATGTAATGGCCCCAGTCAAGTCAGAGGGGACAATCTCCCTCTGGACAGACACTCAAATTGGGTTCCAGGATGCATATTCTTTGTGTAAATGGTGGGAGGAGAGGGGTGGGAAAGATAAGAAATAAAAGTTGGAGCAGTCACCATTGAACTATCTCTGGAGAGCAGGCAGGGCTGATATTTATGATGCCAGAACAATTAGCCATGTCCAGAGATGGCAAACTACTGCTGCTTTCTCTCATGGTTACCCTTGTACATAATAAGCCATAGTTAATCTCATTTGTCATACGAATTTATCTGTTATTCGTTTAGAGACTCTGTGTATCACTCTTTTCAAGTCAATATACTTCTAAGTGTTTGATTACATTCAAGGGTTGTGCTAGGCTCTGAAGATACAAAGATAATACTGAAATTTCCCTGCCCTCAGTGGGCTTAAATTCTGCTGTTACACACATAAATAAACACAAGGTATTTAGTGGCAAAAGATAGCATTAATGTTGTTTGGGGGATAGAGAGGGAGCATGGGAAGCAGGGTCAGGGAAAGCTTCATAAAGGATATATCTGAGGTGAGCCATACTTTTTTCATGGTGATGGTGACATTCATGTTGGCTTCCTTATGGTCATACTTCTCCTGGGATCTGGCAATATCTGTGAGAAAACTGTCCTATTTCCAACCCAATTGGAGACATATAAGAAGATACCTACCAAGCTAAGTATCACATTAGTGATATGGCACAAGTATCCAGGAAGAGTGAGTGCATCACACGGGCCAGAAGCAGGAGCCCCATACTACACATGGTATGATGATATTCTGCATGGCACTTCTAGTGAGTCAGCTTTGGTGAGTCAGCTTCTCATTTATTTTCCCAGAATATGAACCAAGGAGTATAAGCCCAGGCTTCATTTCAACACTTCCTTTAGAAGTTGTAAGCCAGTCATTCTGTCCTCTCTACCCCAAGAGTCCCCTCTCCCTTTCCCTCCACTATGAGTCTGTCCTGTTTGCTCCAGTTATAGGTAGTATGTACTTTAGCTTAAGTCTATGGAACGCCTCACCTAGGAACTAGCACCTAGAATCTTTCTCCTGGCCCTCTGGGTTTGTTTTTCTATTTTATGATCAGATCCATTAATTTCTGATAGACATTCCCAACCCTCATCTCCTTGAAACGTGCTTGTGTCTAAACCTAGCTCTTCTTGATGCAAAATTCCATGTTACAGCAGCTGTATCAGGTTGATTTCAAGACAAGCTAGTCCCTGTGTCTGGCATTCACTGTCATCTCATTCTTTGTCTTCCTGCAGGCTTATCCCAAATGAAGTCTTTTCCTGACTATTCTTTCCCCTCTCCCCTCTGTGTCCCTACTCCCTATCACCCCCACCTCCATTGTTAATGATTATACAGTTACATCATGTGAAAATCAAAGAGAAAGAATTTAGACACAAGACCCCTGTATTCCCCTGGTTTCCAGGTCAGCAGGTGCCTAGGCCCAACCACCAGTCTTTGAAAAAAAAAAAAAAGTAATCCCCTTTAATATGATTGTACCCACGTATAACCTATATCAGATTGCCTGCCATCTTGAGGAGGGAGGAAAGGAGAAAAAATTTGGATCTCAAAATCTTATAAAAGCAAATATTGAAAACTATCTTTTCATGTAATTTGAAAAAATAAAATACTATTAAGTGTGTGTGTGAGGAAGTCAGTCCCTTTTGAGAATCACCACTAGAATTCCAAGGAAAACATTGCCTCTAAGAAGGGCAACAGGAAAGGGCTCTCGTAGTTAAGACTTTTAGAACTAGGGGAAATCCTCAATATGCATAGAAATAGTTTTCATGGTTTTTTTTTTTCAGTCAGGAACACAGACTCATAAACTTCCAGAATTTAGATCTGAATGAGACCTTAGAGATTATTTAGTAGATCCCCTTCATTTAAAGATGAGGAAACTGAAACCCAGAGAGAGAAGTGACTTACTCAGTGTCACACAGAGGTTTAAGTATCAGAGCCAGAATGAAAATCCCAGGTTCTTTGACTTTAAACCCCAAACGCCTCTTAGACCATGCTAACTCCCCCATGATATCCCTAGCACTTAGCACAGTTGCCTGGAACATAACAGGCACTTAAATAATGTTTATTATTTGACTGATTATGTAAGTCATGAGGTTTTTTGTTTTAAAAATTAAGACTTCAAAGTCTGTGGCTAGCTAGACCCAATGCCCGTTCTTTCAGTAGCTGGCAGAAGACAAAGAAAGACGAGACAACCTCCTTGAAAGTCTTGGTGTATTCCTTTTGACATGTTTTTGAGATTGATGACAGATTTCAGTGAGGGCTATGCTGGCAGGCCTCCTTCAGTGGTGGAATATGTGAACAGACAGGTTTGTGCATTTCCAAGGACTCCATGAGAATTGAACTGAGCTTGATTTAGAGGTATCAGGAAAATGAAGGCAAAATAAATTCCAGTATCCTGACACAAACTAGGCAGTTTCCCCAGCTCCTAACCTCTATCAGCCTTCCATTACCACCTTTAGCCAGTTTGGGAATCTTAAGAAAAAAAAGCCAAATTCAGGTTAATGGTTCCCAGACCTGATCTGTGGTGAATCCAATAACTTTGGTCACAGATAAATTTGTCTTTCCTATTTTATTTGGGTGTTGCTTATAAAGATCCATGAGGTGCCTGGCATTGTGCTAGATATAGAGAAGACACCTTTCCAGATCAGATGCTAAAATCTGATCCTCAAGAGACTTAGAATTTAGTCAAGAGGCAGAGAAGAGCTAACTTGATGGTTAAATATGTATGCATAAATAACGTACATATTCACAGAATGTATGTATTTTCTGTTACCTCCTGATTTGGGGTAGCTCTGGAGGTAGTGTGAAGTGACAAAAATAAAAAATAAAATAAAAACTGGAAAGAAAGAAGGTTTTGCCCAGTTTTTGTCAAACTGGAATGTGTGTGGTGAATTTGCTTAACTTTGTGGCCTTCAGAAAAGCGAGTACTGCCTTCTCCTTAAATTTGGCCTGAATTTCATATGCTGTTATGTATGAAAACTAAAGGAAAATGCTAACATTCCATTGGTTTGTATCTTTCCATTAAATTCAACAATTCAACAAACATTTAATATAGGTCCATTATGTGAACCAGTGCTTTGCAAAGTGCCTGGCACTTAGGTGCTCCATAAATTTTTATGTATTGTAAAACAAAGTACTAACTTCTAGAGATTGTTATTCCTTTGTTTCTCAGTTCTCTGACCCTTTGTGACCCCATTTGGGGTTTTCTTTGCAAAGATACTAAAGTGATTTACCATGTCCTTCTCCAGCGCATTTTGCAGATAAGGAAACTGAGGCAGACAAGGTTAAGTGACTTTCCCAGGGTCACACAGTTTTAAGTGTCTCAGGCTAAGATTGAACTTCTAGAGATACAAAGATACTAATAAAGCAGTTCCTGCCCTCAGAAAGCATACCTCTAGTGGAGCAGAATAAGTAAATACAGTGCCATTTCAGTTGAGAATAATCGCTAAGAGTGAGAGCAATCAGGAAAGACTTTGTGGTACCTGAACTCTCCTTTAAAGGAATCTAGGGCTTCTGTGAGTCAGAGATGAGGAAGGAAAGCATTTTTTACAAATAAGTTTTTATTGGTCTCTTGTTTTTTACGTCATCATAATTTTCTCCACTATTCTTCTCCTTCCTCCTCCCAAAGAGCCATCTCACATAACACATGGCTGAATCCAAATGAAAGATTTGTGGGAAAAAGGACAGTTTAAATTTTTTTTAATTCAATTTTATTTTGTTTTCAGAAAAGGACAGGGTTATTTTCCCCTTTAAAAATATTTTGGATTAATTTCAAAGACAAGTCTGAAACTGATAACACTGCCTCTGGATATAGCCCAACAGAATAAATACTCCTAACTGAAGTTCTTATGACAGCAGCCCTTCTGAACGCTCTCCGACTAGGTCAGCTCCTGAAACCGAGGATCATCACTCTCCCATGAACTTAGCCAGGTTCCTAGGCTGCTAGTCCTGATCACAGCTTCTGGTTACTAGAGACACTGAAAAATTACCACAATAGCAGCGCTTTGGATGTCCTTAGGATCTACTCGGCTGTTTGCAAGATTGTTTCTTAGTCCATAGGCTGGATGCTTGGAATGACAACGTCATAGGTATCAGAGAGGTGGGTCTGATTGGGGGACTGGCAAAATATGTAAAGGAGAAAAATGTAAAATCTTATACTTGGGCTTTAAAAAGGTGCCTGAACAAGTGTAAGTTAGGGGAGATGTACCTAAAAAAAACAGCACGCCTTGAAGATTTTAGTTTTGCAAACTGAATGTGTCCATAAGAGAACATAAAAGCCCCCAAACTAATATGATTTTAGGCTTCTTTAATAGAGGCATTGTGTGGGATTTTTTTTGCTTTTTTTTTTTTTTGGAGGGGGGAAGGTAGGGCAGTTGGGGTTAAGTGACTTGCCCAAGGTCACATGGCTAGTTTTGGGTTAAGTGTATGAGGCTGTATTTGAACTTAGGTCCTCCTGACTCTAGGGTTGGTGCTCTATTCACTGTGCCACCTAGCCGCCCTATGGCATTGTGTCTTAATGGAGAAATATAATGGTCCCACTAATTCATCCATACTGGGAGTGTCATGTTCTGGATGTCATATTTTAGGAAGAACTCTGACAAATGGGAGCATATTTAGAAGAGGGTATAACCAAATGTAATAGATAAAGAGGCTGATTTCAGCCCAACAAAAGTAAATACTTCCCAACTGTTAGAAATATCAATTCTTTAGTCATGTTTGAATCTTCATGACCGTATTTGGGATTCTCTTGGCAAAGACACTGGAGTGATTTGCCGTTTCCTTCTCCAGCTCATTTTACAGATGAGGAAACCGAGGCAAACAGGGTTAAGGACTTGCCCAGGGTCATCCAGCTAGTGTCTGAGATTAGATTTGAACTCAGGCCTTCCTGACTCTAGTTCCAGAATTCTACTGTGCCACCTAGTTGCTATCCCAGCAGTTACAGCTGTCCAAAAATGAAATGGATTGACTTAAGAGCTAGTGAGTTGTCTGTCACCTGAAAATCATCAAGCCAGAGGCAAATCAAGGAAAAGGATTTTCTATTCAGGTATGATTTGGCCTTATTAACCTCTAAGGTCCTTTCCAAGTCTGAGATTCTGTGATTCAGTTATCTGCTATTGATCTTTGGGCTAATCATTTATCTTTCCTCAACCTTTATTCACCTGTTTATAGACATGAGAATGATAGTGGGTATGGGATATTTTTGTGGGAGGGAGAAGGGAAATGTTTGGATGGATGGCATAGTTTAATTTATTATTTCAGTCAATTAAGCATTTATTAAGCATCTTCTATATTCTTATCACTGGGAATACAAAGATGCAAATGGAGAAAAGTGCTGTCCTCAGGTAGCTTACATTCTATTACAGGAAGCCTGTGCACACACTTAAGCAAATAATTTCTGCAAAGTCACAAAACATACAGCTACACATGTAGGTAGGTATAATATTACATGTATGCATAGGGTATCACATGTGTGCATATATGTATAATTATATGCTTGTAGAAGGTAGCATGGGTAACTTTTTCAACCTTAAAGCAGGTTAGCTTTTATTATATACTGGCCCCTTATATGTATATGGTTGGGTATGTATACTCTTCCACGAACATATACACAAACACATACAGAGATGAATTTATTCTGGATTCACTTCTGAAGCTGTTTCCTCCTATAATCTTCAAAGATTTGGTATAAGTGCCATGTAGGGCAATTCCTGCAAATTGAGAAAGGACTGGACTTTACTTTTTTTTTTTTTTGCTTTTTTGGAGGGCAGTTGGGGTTAAGTGACTTGCCCAAGGTCACACAGCTAGTTTTTTGTTAAGTGTCCAGGGCCGCATTTGAACTCAGGGCCGGTGCTCTATTCACTTGCGCCACCTAGCTGCCATAAGAGCTGGACTTTTAACAGCCCTAAGATCCCTTCCTGTTTCTATCACATTTCATGATAGGTAGCTAGGTGGTGCAGTGGCTCTGAAATCAGGAAGGTCTCAGTTCAAATCTGACCTCAGACATTTACTAGTTGTGTGATCCTGAGTAAGACACTTAACCCTGTTTGCCTCAGTTTCCTCATATGTAAAATGAATTGGAGATAGAAATAGCAAGCCACTCTGGTATCTTTGCAAGAAAGCCCCAAATAGGGTCAGGAAGAGTCAGATCCAGCTGAAACAACTCAACAACAATAACAAAGACCAGCTGAGAGCCCAGCCCAGCTTTTGGTGCTAGGAATCTGTGACTCCTGCTACGATGGAAATACTTTATTGCTTTGACAAACTTTGTCTGCAGTTTTTGTTAGCCAGAGAACCTCTCCCCTGGCAAAGCTGTTTTCCTGGTGTCATTTATAGTTTCTGTTTGCCAAGAGGAAGGTTTGCTGCATGAGAGACATGAAACAGCAGGGCCTTTAAAGCCTTCCTTCCCTTTCTCCCCTCTACCTGTATCTGAAATAGATCTGTCCTTACTCAAGAGGTTCAAGGGTGAAGGTAATTTTATATTCTTCTATTCTGTCTCTCATCTCCATCTCTCTCCTCTATCAATTTATTCTCCTGATCCTATCTGTAGGCAAAGTATTAACTGACATTGAGAACTCCTGACCAGAAGATATTGTCTGAAACTTTTTGACTCGTTTCCTGCTGTTATTCCTTTATTAAGGATAATAATAACTCATATTAACATAGTTATTCATCATTTACAAAGTAATGCATAAATATATCCATATGCAGTTTTCCCAAAAGCCGTAGTGTAGTTTTAAATCTTTTTACCTTGATACTTGATGTTGGGGCACCCTAAATAGGAAAGGCAGGTTGGTATAGTGAATAGAGAGCCAATACTTGGATACAGGAAGACCTGTGTGCAGGTCCTGCCTCTGATTGCATTTGGGCTTTGTGACCCAGACTAAGTCACTTAATGTCACAAAGATTCCAAGGTCATCCACCACAACTGGGGCCATTGCCAATTTTCTTGACTTTTGCTTGCCACTGGACTTCGCTGATCCTGGAAGAATGAGGCTGAAAACTTTGTGGACCTCAGCCTCACTTAAGTCTAATTCACTGACAAGTCAAGACATCATCCCATGATGTCATTGGTCCTCTTTAAAAATGAAGAATGAACAACAAAAACATCTTGATACCTCTAAGACTTGCAGAGAAATTGCCTATGGATATTGGTGGAGAATGTTTCATCATTCAATGAAACCTCAGATCTATTCCCTATCCATCCATGTCTACATCTCTATATCATAGCAACATCTCTGCAACACTTCCCCTTGAGTCACATGTTCCTTGTAGCAACTCCGTGAGAGATAGTACAAGGACTATCCTCATTTCATAGATGACAAAATTGGAGTTTACAGAGTCTAGTAAGGGACAAAGTCACTACTAGAACTCAAGTTTTCTGATTCTAACTCCAGTCTTCTTTCTACTACAGAATCTAGTATCTGAATTGGAAGCCAAAATGGTAGGAGGAAAGAGCCTCCTAGAGGGGCTAGTCACCTTCCTTCTCCCATTCAGGGTGTGTATGTGTGTGTGCGTGTGTGTGTGTGTGTGTGTGTGTGTGTGTGTGTGTATGTACATATGCACACCTGTACAATTGTTCATCCTTTCTCTGGATTCCTCCCTAACCTTATTAGATGTTTGTCTACCTTAAGGCATGGGTCTTTCAATGGGTTTTTAAAAATTTCCCCTTCACTGGCCTTTGTCTTCTTTGCATTTTCATTACTGAAACATGACTTGTACACAGTCACAGACACATCGTATTTATGACGACCAACTTTGATAAACTGGACTCTTCTCAGCAACACGCAGTTATAAGACAACTCTACAAGTCTCAGGATGGAAGGAGATGTCTACATTCAGAGAAAGATCTAGAAAGACCAGAGTTTAAATGGACACTGAAGCAAACTATATGCTATCATTCTTTTCCATGTTTGGTTTTGTTTCTTCTTTCCCATTGTTCACTCCATTGGTTACAACCCTTCTATATAACCAGACTAATGTCCAATGTGAAAGTATTTGCAGATCCTGTACTTGATTACACGCCGCCATGGGGGGAGGGGAGAAACTTTGAAACTCAAGGGATTCTGGAAGTGAATCTTGTGAACTAAAAGTAAATAAACAAATCAATTAATTAAAAAAAAAAGAAACATGACTTGGAATATCAGCCCAGGTGTTTCTTAGCTGCAGATGAGGAGGATGTGACTATAGGAAATACCATACCTTAAGCAAAGGGATTTCAGCAGACAGAACACCTACTATGTTTTCATAAGCCAGAGAGAGAAGGCCAGGCTGTCTCATCTGTGGAATTCTGAGGACTAATTTCCACAGACTGTTTCTGGAAACACGGGCCCCCATAGGCTAGCCTGGAATGATACTGTTGAAGACCGCATGTTAGATGAAGAATGGGATTGGGGATAATTCTTGTGGATTTACATGAGATGTTAATGAGACACACACATGTACTAAAAGCACTCCTCTCCATGAAGGATAAATGATAAGAAACTGTGATGAATTCCTTTGAGATATTTTGATGGTGTGGTAATAAACTGTGAAAGCAGAACCCTGGCAGATTCTGACATCAGCAGGATATAGGATGCATTTACAGGCTGCTCAGAGACTTATTTATATTAATAGGCCAGGTGTAAGGCTACTCCCACAGGCAAAGTTCCTGTTGAATTCTGCTGGAATTGGGCCTGGCTGAAGATGGTAGGAGTTACTCCTGATGAACAGTGCCCTTTCCATGTTACCGTCGTTGTACAGTTTGCATAGTATGGGAATGTTGCTTGGCTGTGGATGGGGGTTTGGCTTTGTTTCCGCCCTCAGGGGGACTTTTTAGACTGAGTTACAAGCCTTGTAACCATCTCCCAAATGTAATGTCTGCCACGTGTTCAGCTGGGCCTCCTTGGTCCCCAAAGTTAAGGGGGGGGAAATATATATTTTCTATTTTGTTATTATTCAGACACTCCCATATATCTTGTGGAGAATCCAACTGTATGTTTTTCTGTGACTTTTTTGGTGGGGTTTGTGGACCTTTGATTTCATAGGTTTAGAGAATTGTTTCCATTGATGAACATTGGCAATTCAGCAATTCATCTGTAACTTAAAATCATTGAGGACTGAGAGTGTTACAGAAAATATTGGCCAAAGGCAAAACTCTCTCTTTTTTCTGGTTACTTCCCTGACACCTATATATTAAACATACCTCAGATTTCCCCTATCTTCCTAAAATTTGCATTTGATCCTACCATCCCCACCAGTTATCATCCTATATCTCTCCACCTGTATCAGCCACATTCCTTGAGAAAGTCATCTATATTATATACCATCATCCCTTCTCTTCCCACTCTAAAATTCTTTGTAATCTGCCTTCTGGCATTGTCACGGGTTTACCTGTGGTCTCCTTCCTGACACAATTAATGGCCTCTTCTCAGTCTGAATCCTCCTGTACCTTTTTGACACAAAATTTAACATTATTGTCAACCTTATGCTTCTGGAACGTCTTGCCTCTCTAGGTTTTTAACTGTGCTTTTTCTTATTTTGCTTCCTCTTTTAGGCCCTTTTGTTGATTTATAATCCATGCCATACCTATTAACTATGCTGTGTACCCCATGACTTTCTCCTGGATCCTTTTTTCTCTGCAGCATCTTTCTTGGGTGGCTTCATCAACTCCCGTGGGCTCAAGGGTCATTTCTATTTATAGATGACTTCCACATCTCTATATCCTGTGCTAGTCTCTCTCCTGAGTACTAGTCCTACATCACCAACTATATATACATGTGCAAGAGTGATACCTCTGCCTCTCCAGCTACACATGTATAAACCAAACATGATGTCCAAACCTAAGTCCCACTCATTATGTCCAACTCATTGGATATTACAAATTGGATGTCCTGGAGCCATCTAAAACTGAACATGTCCAAAACAAAACTCATTATCTTTCCTCTTAAACCTGGTTCTCTTCCAATCTTCCCTATTACTTTTGAGGACACCAGCATCCTCCCAATTATCCAGGTTAATAACTTCAGTGTTATCTGGAACTCTTCCCTCTCTCCTCAGATTATCCAGTAAGCTGATCAATCTTGTTAATTCTCTCTACATTTCTCATATATCCCTTCTGTCCATTCACATAACCGACATCCTACTTCAGGCCTTTATCACCCCTCCCTAGAACTATTTTTATAGCCTTCTATCTAGTTTCCCTGCTTCTCCCCATTTCAATTTATCCTTCACTCATCTCTCTCTCTCTCCCTCCCTCCCTTCCTCTCTCTCTCTCTCTTTCTTCCTCTCCCTCCCTTCCCCCCCCCCTTTCTTCCTCTCCTTTTTCCCTCTTTCCTTCTCCCCCTCTCCCTCTTTCTTCTTTTTGTCATTTAAAGTTTTTTACAACCTGGCCCCTCCCTTCCATCCTAGACTTCTTACACTTTGTAAGAAGTGCTCTATACTCCGCATTCCAGTCACACTGACCCACTTGCTGGTCCTCAAACATAATAACGCTGCATCTTCTGTCTCTGTGCCTTTGTGCCAACTGTCTTCCGTGCCTGGAATGCACTTGCTCCCCATCTCCACTTCTGGAATCCGTGGTCTCCTTCACAATTCAACCCAAGCAAATCCTGTTTTCTCTGAGTTCTACTCCCATTTCTTTCCATGCTCTTTTTGCTGATTCAGACTCAATTTGCTCTTTGCTTCTGGCTACTAGGATGCCCTCCCCCAAATACCTTGTATTCATTTTTGAGAGGCAGCCTTTTGTAGTAGTTGGAGCACTGGCCTCAGAGCCAGAAAGATGTGGGTACATGTCTCATCTCTCACATATATTGTTTCCATGACCTTGTGTAAGTCACTTAACTTTCAGTGTTCTAGGCAACTCTCTAAGGTGCAGAGAGGGTGCTGACTTACATTGATAAGGGGAGTTTCTTACCTGGTAGCTCCCTATATCAGGGAAGGAAATCAAAGGCTTAGTCCTTATCCCTCTTCCTTCTGTAGATACCCTGTTTATAGTCATTTCTCCATGTTGTCTTCCCTGTGGGAATGTAAGATACTCGAAGCCAAATATTATTTCAATTTTGTCTTTGGATCCAAAGTACTTAGCACAGTGACTTTAACATAATAAGTACTTAATAAATGCTTGTTGGTGGATTGATTGATTGACTTGAACCCAGCTCATCCTGAATCCAAGGTTGGTTTTCTATTCACTACCCTCAAGTTAGTCCATTGAAAACCCCCATTATTAAAAAAATCTATTTTGAACATGTGAGCTTATTCAGTGGATTAATAATATCTAAAGCTCTGTAACATATTATTGTTTAGTTTCAATGTTTGAGTGTCTCTTTGAACTCTGCTTTTAAAAAGTATGCACCAACTAGTTCCACTTTTTTGAATGAGAATTACATAGAATGTACATGCTATGATCATTATTACCTTCAAATCAACAAGTATTACCAAGTACCTAGAGTAGACTTTGTTGGAATCAGAGAAAAACCTTGCAGTTATCACCACTCCAATAGAGAACACACACACTACTACAACCTCAGTCAGAGCAAAAAGATGAAAGGACAGCTTCCATTTCAAAGAATTCTCCATTTCGGTATGTAAAATGAATGATGATTAGGAATTTTAAATTTAGGATACCTCCTTGAGTCTTTCCCAGATTATGGCTGCGTCAATGGGAGCAAATTTGTAAGACAGGAATTATTCATAGAATCATAAATTGAGAATTTAAAAGGACCTCAGAAGTCATATAGTTTAATCCATTTATATTATGGATAAAGAAACAGAGGCTTAGAGAGGTGACCTGCCTATGGTCATATAGCTTGTGAGTAGCAGGACCAGGATTGAATTCCTCATTTGCATATAAAGAAAATTAATCTCAAAAGGATGAAGTGACTGGCATAAGGGCAAAGCCCAAGATTTACAATGAAATCATAGTATTATAAAATGGGAAGAAAGCTTAGGGGCCACCAAGTCCAACTCCCTCATAATGAAATTGAAGCTCAGAAATTTTAAGTGACTTATCAAGGGTCACCCAGCTGGCAATGACTGAGACTGTACTTGAGCTTGGGTCTTCCAGACTCCAAGGCCATATGGAGTCCTATCTGCCACAGCATCTAACTGCAAAGTGAAGGTTCACAGCACCACTCTGCCTCCTGGATAATTTATTGTGTTTCCAGTGAAAATACCTATACTGATACTCTCTGTAACACTGCCAGTTTTGAGGATACAGAAAGGATTTTCACGCATTTGTATATGTCTTCCTTGCATGCAAAGATGGCTGGATCGATTGGTTGGAAGAAGAGTTGAGGCTATGGCTGGAAGAATTGCATTGAGAATCTCTTGTCGCATAATTTTGCATGATTGCAAGGGTTTTGGAATTGTAGTAGTCATGGTTTCAATTATGCTTTGCTTTATGTGAGATAGAAAATCTAGCAGGTGATGGTGGCATAGCAACAAGAGGGCATTGGTTTTAAATGGCAGGAATAAGAAACTGAAGAGAAAATACATGTATTCTAGGAAGAACAAAATAAGGCCCCAAGTATTTTACTTTAAATTGTTAGAATAGTATGTGATGGGTTATACTAGGCTCATAAATAAATATAGTCATAGATCTATGTTCTTTTTTATTCTAGCTGAAACATCCTTACATCTTTTATCAACCTGTTATTCTATACTTGGCTGCTTGGCAAATTGTTCAAAAGTAAGCAATAGTTGACTACTCTCTCTTAAAACCGAAGATGGCAGGCAATATCCCAATTGCTTTTGGGAAAACCTGCCTAGTTAACTCTTTCACACAGAATAGTGCTGGCATAGAATATAAATATCAGATTTGATGGCTTAAAAATAATTTCCTGGATCCTGCCATTTGCTTCAGAACTGCAGTGGGTCCCAAGTCTCAGCTTTCATAACTCAGCACCAAGACTTTTGGGACACCCTTTATAGCGCTGGTGTTAATACAGATTTTAGAATTCTGCAGGTGGAAATATTGAGGTCATGGAATCCATGCCTCTGCTTTCTAGAAATAGTTTTCTATTCCTTCCTAGTCAGAATCCTAGACCACTAAGAGCTTATAAAAATGACATGTGATTTTTAAAACAAAGTCACCTGACCTGACCTGATTGCTACTTTTAAAAACTGTTAAGCATTTGAGAAGTCATGTAGGTATAAGATTTAGAGCTTGAAGGAGCCTTTACAGATTTTACAGATGAAGAAACTGAGGTACAGGGAAGTTAAATCTTCTTGCAGGATTTGAGTCCAGATTCAGTATTATTTTCTCTGAAGCATCCTCTTATTCTTAACAAAACAAATGAGTGTTGATACACACTTGCAATTCCTGCTATTAGAAGTGTCTAAGCATGGGGGATTGTTTGAGTTCAGGAATTTTGAACTGTAATAGGACTGAAGGTGATCAGGTGTTCTCTCTATGTCCAGCATCAATAAGGTGGGGTCTGGGGTTAGAGGGTAAAGGAATGGAGGGAGATGTGAATATCAGACTGACTAAGGAGGAACAAGCATGCCAGGTCAGAAATGGTCAGGTCATGAGTGGCCATTGCACTTCCAGCCTGGGTGAGCTAGGGAGACTCAGTATCAAACAAAACAAAATAATGAGTAACTGCAATTGAGAGTTATTTTATTTTTTGAATTTATTTATTTATTTTTTAGTTTTCAGCATTTATTTCCACAATATTTTGAGTTACAAATTTTCTCCCTCTCTCCCCTGCCCCCATCCCAAGATAGCAAGCATCTGCCCTCTCTTACATCCCCATTTCCCCCCTTACTTTCTTGAAGAGCAAGATGGATTTCTATAGCCCATACCATGTATATCTCATTCCCCAGTTGCATGTAAAAACAATTTTTATATTCTGTTTATTTTTTAATGACCATTTTAAAGGAATGACTTCCGCAAAACCACAAGTATGGTTTAAGATTGAGCAAATCAGCCCAATTGAGAAAGGTTAAAGGATGCAAGGTTAATTTCACCAGATATTTTGAGAGGTACAGGCAACCTTGTTGATTGGTACAGGAACAGCATAAACAGTTAATTAATGTAAACAATTAATCAGAAGAGATAGGCAAGGTATAGTAGAAAGAACATTAAAATTGGAGCCTGAAGACTTGAGTTCAAATCCAGATTGTTATTAATTTTTCATTCATGTTCAACTCTTTGTGACTCCATTCGGGGTTTCCTTGACAAAGATAATGGAATAATTTGCCATTTCCTTCTCTAGCTCATTTTATAGATGAGGAAACTGAGGCAAACAGAGTTAAGTGACTTGCCCAGAGTCACACAGCTACTAAGTGTCTGAGGCTGAATTTGAACTCAGGAAGATGAGTCTTCCTGACTTCAGGCCCAGCACTCTATCCAATGCTCCATCTAGCTGCCTTTGTACTATTTACTACCTGAGTGATCTTGGACAAGTAGCAACTTCAGTTTCTTCATATATAAAATGAAGCAGTTGGAGCTATTGTTTGTCCTTCCTTTCAAACAGGACCAATTACTTCACAGTGATAGCTTGACTTGCTCATGAATTAGATTTAAGTGAGGCATCAAAGTCCTAGCTCTAAATCTCTCATTGTATTACTCCCCTTAAAAAAAAAAAGAAGAAAAATCATAAGCTTAGAAGCTGTCTTTTTTTTAAAGTTAGAATTAAGGATATTCATTTCTTTTATTTTTACTTTTAAATGAGTTTATGTTTATTTTAATAAAGCACAAAGGTTTGAAGTTGGTATACCTCATAAATGTATTAAGGAATGATTGCATGGACTAATTTACCAAAATACATTTCAAGGTAAAAAACTACCATTGGTGAATTTTCTTCCTGAGTACCAATGAATTTAGACACAGAAAACAAGCATTAATGGAGATGCCTATGGAAAATAAATGCTGATCACACAATATAACTTTTCCTTCCCAGCATTTTAGTTGGTATTGGAAAAAAATGAATCATTGAACTGAACTATGATGATAATATGAGATAATAGACCCCGAATTAATGCCAGAGTTCTGTAAGGCTGTTTTCTTTTGGACTGCTTTTCTGTGGCTGCTAAAGCAAATTTTATTTACAGAGACACAAACAGGTTTTTTTTTTTGTCTTCTTTATTTGAGTGTTTTCAGCCCCTAACACTGTTTTGACTCTAATAGGCACTCAATGCACTTGGTTGAATAGAACTGAATCTTTGCTTTTAAACACTTATGAAGCTCACCTTCAGTCCATAAAAGCTACCAAGATAGTCAACTTTGTGGTGCAGAGCTAACAAAGCTTTTTGTGACTGAGGATCTGGAATGAATAATTTCTGTAAATGTACCACCAAATGATAGCTTGTACAATGTAATTTGCATATTTTGGTAGAAGAGGACATAGCCTGGAAAGATGAGTATAGCCTCTTGTTTTCAGTTTCTTGGCTCTCTCAAGTCAAATTATATTTGGGATCTGTTTCTCCAGATAATTGTATGCAGCAGTTATAGATATAAATATTAGAATTAATTCAATAATAAAGTATTTAATTAAATAGCATGGAATAGAGTTAAATAGGAGGAAGAGAACTAGCTATATTATATTTGTCATATTTTAAAGTACTTTCAATGATCCCAAACTTTTTATCGTTCATTTGTTTTAGTTATACCTGAATCCTCATAGCCCCAATTGGGGTTTTCTTGGCAAAGGTAGTGGAGTGTTTGCCATTTCCTTTTTCAGTTCATTTTATGATGAGGAAACTGAGACAAATAGGGTTAAGTGACCTGGCCAGGGTCACACAGCTAGGGGCTCAATCTGGGCTTAGATCTTTCTGACTCCAGGCCCAGCTCTCTCCAGTGTACCCACCTAGCTACCCATGATCCCCAAATACTTCCAGACTGAAATGCAAAGACACAGTTCTAACATGAGTATTTTCCTAGTGACCCTATATGTTGAGAGATAGCATCATGTAGTGGATAGAGTTTGAGATTGGCGAGTCAGAAAGAACTGGATTCAAGTCCAGCCTCAGACATTTACTATGTGACTCTGGACAAGTCACTTACCCCTCTGTGCCTCTATTTCTTCATCCATAAAACCAGAAAGCTGAATTCAATGGCCTATACTGTCTCTTCCAGCTCTAAGTCTGTGATTCTAAAATCCTTTATCTGGAAATCATAATTATACAGTCTCTGAAGAATTACAGATGTGAGTACCCAAAGAGAAAGATGCATGCTGGGTGCAGATAGACTGTTACATTATCACCCATGATGATCTGTAAACAAGAATAATATAAAGTTTATCATCTAGGAAGTGTATGAATTGAAAGGGAGATTGTCCCATTATATAGAGAAACTGAGGGATGACACAGGAATGATTGGGCCTGAGTGCTCTGTTATTAGCCATGAAATATATTTTTAAAAACCCCACAAAAAGCAAGAGGAAAGTTTCCAGCACTCAGCAGATCCTTTCTGGAGGATTAATGAGAGGATATGGATCAGCCAATCAATTAACTCTAGAGGGACCAGGATTTAAGACTACTTTGAAGGACCAAGCTATATCAATTGATGGTAGGATAAAAGTTTTTATTTCAAAGTAAAATTATAATATCTTCTTGTAATTATTTGGATTTAAAGCACCTTTGTACAGATAAGAGAGAGAAGATAGCTATTATCAAATCTATTTTCTTGGTGCACCTCATTCTTGGTAGATTTTTTTAAGTGTCTACTTATTCTGTTCTAGGCCCTAGATAAAAATGCTACTGGGTGATAATGCAGGGGTGTGTGCCACTTTCCCAGGTGGATGGGAAACTCTAAAATTATAGTCCTTTGAAATATTTACATCAAGGAGATCATGGATCTTTCTGTCACTGGTCTGGAAATCGGGAGATATTGAGTCCCGGTTTGTTTCTGCCAACAACTCACTTCACATCTCTGGACTGCAGTTTCTAATAGACAAAACTTAGGGAGGGATTGGATTAGGTAATCTCTACATGCCCATCAAGTCTCAGACTTAAATGCTGTTATGCCTCTGACCTTCAATAAAGCCTACCCTAATAGTTCTTGATGGCCAGAAGGTTACCCTGGGTTCTTAATAAAGGACTGGAATTTTAAAATACCAAACTGTATCAATTGATGCATTTTTAAAAAGTCTATGAGACAAAGAAAACAGAGATGAGGATGAAAAATTTTATTTCAAAGTAAATTTGTAATATCTGCTTTTAGGTATTTGTACTTAAAGTATGTTCGTACGGACAGGAAAAATTATAGTAAATTATAATAAAATTATTTTTAAAAGTTTGCTTCAGTGGACACACTTGGTTCTTCTAGTGTTAAAGGTCAGGATAATGGTGAACAAGCTGACAAAATCTTCCTAGCTTGGTAGGATGTACAAGTATAGGCAGCAAACCATGGACTGTGTGTCAGCTGTCTGAGAATTGGCCTAGTTAAAATCAGCCAGGTTCATCATTGGATTGCCCTCAGGGTATTGCATTTTTTTCTTTCATAACAATAATTGAAGACCACTGAAGCTACTGTGTATCCTTGATAACCATTGACTACCTGGGTAACTTTAGACATGTCACAACTTGCTTGTGCCTCAGTTCCCTCATCTATAAAATAAAGGCATTGGACTAGATGAGATTCTTTCCTGTTCTCAGTCGTTGATACTCTCTTCCTACTAAGTTGTAGAATCCATGAGATCATAGATGTAGAGGTTAGAAATTGAGTCCAACTCCCTCATTTTACAGAGGAGAGAACTAAGGCCCAGTGAGGTTAAATGAGCTGTCCAGAGTCATTGGATTATTTGAAGCAGAATTTGAACCCCGCTCTTTCCCATTCCAAGTCCAGGGCTCCATCTACTATATCATATGGAGAAAGTAACCACAGAAATGAAAGCCCCACTTTCCTCTTTCTGCCTTTCTATATTCATTAGTTCATCTTGGTCATTTTTCAGTCATATCTGACTCTTTGTGACTCCATTTGGGGTTTTCTTAGAAAAGATACTGCCATTTCTCTCTCCAGCTCATTTTACAGATGAGGAAACTGAGGCAAACAGGGTTAAGTGACTTGCCCAGAGTCACACAACTAGTGTCTGAGGCCAGGTTCAAACTCAAGAAAACAAGTCTTCCTGACTCCAGGTCTGTCACTCTATCTGCTACACCATCCAGCTGCCCTTTTTCAATTGTATTTGCTGCAAGACAAAGCTTACCTCGTTATCTGGCATCCATTTATCAACTGTCAGAAACTAAAAATAAAAATACATCTTTTGCATTTGCAATCTATTTGTCTCAACCTTAAATACATTTTCCTTTAAGTGCAATTTATAAGAGCAGCTATGGGTGCCCTGAAGCTAGAGTGGGACCTATTTTCTCTTCTCTGTTCTGCTGCTACTTTGCTGTGTGACCTCAGACAAATCACTGAACTTTCCTGGGCCTCAGTTTCCTTATCTGCACAATGGAGAAAAGACCATTTTACCTGATTCACAGAGTTATTGCAAAGACTGAATGAGAGAATACACGTGAGAGACTTCTAGGGAATGAGTTTTATTTTTCTTAAAGGAATGCAATAAAAGACTAGCCTTAGCTTTCCTTGGCTACTTGATCATCTCCTATTTCTCCTATTTCTCTCACTTATCTCATTCCCCTTGCTTTGCTGCATCAAAAACAGAAAAAAAGATAACTTTAGCTGAAGTAAGGGAAGCATAAAATAACTCCTAATAGCAATTGCCTACTTTAAATTCACCCAATTGGAAAAGGATAGAGAGATTGGAATTGAAGCCAGTGATTTATTCCTTTGACCCCTTCGGTATTTTGAGTGTGCTGTAAGGGTGGGTCACTCAGCAACATGACTGTCCTATTGACCTGCTGATTATTCTTCAAAAATGTGGAGCTGATTAATGTGTCTCCTGGCTGGAGGCAGAGCAAGATGTCTATGTGAGAAAACACCAACTGGTACTGTGGTGGTGAATTGTTGCCGTCATTAAGTGTTTCCAAGTAAACTGTAAAGAACAAATTGTTTTGCTTTGTTTTGTTTTTTTGGAGGGGGGAAGGGCAAGGCAATTGGGGTTAAGTGACTTGCTGAAGGTCATACAGCTAATTAAGTGTTTGAGGCCAGAGCTGAACTCAGGTCCTCCTGACTCCAGGGCCAGTCTTCTATTCACTGTACCATCTAGTTACCCCAAGAACAAATTCTATATGACAGAGCATTGTGAAATGGCAACAGAACTAGGCATTGAAAGTATCATCTTCTCCAGATATAAAGCAGGGGAACCATCTTGGATCATGTGGCACCTTTCTAGGTTCCATGTCTGGCTTTTTCTAGTACTTGTCTTACATTCTGGAATCTGCCTAAAAGCTTCCCAGTTCAGTCATTTCAGGACTTTGGGGTTATGTCTAAACAGGGAAAGTGAAATGAATAATTGGACAATTATTGTCTAGTTTTGATTCGTGTCACCTGCTAAGTAGCTGACATGAGGTGTTCACGTCTCCCCCTCCCCCTCAAAATAGATGCCTATGCCCTCATTTTCTTTGGAATTATGTCAGTGATTACAGTACTTAACCTTTGCTAATACAGAGTTGGCTGGTGAACAGTCAAAGGTATAGCATTTTATTTTGATTAACCATACATAGAAGAGATTTTAGCTCTGCTGTACTTGCTCGAAACTTCCTGTGGTAAATGATATGTCCTGTGATTACTTTTTGGCCTTTGCTTTTGAATGTGTGCAATGACCAAAGTCATGAAGAAACCGATCTTTTATCAATAATTTGTGGCAGAGTAGTTTTGAAAGAGCAGCTGGAAGTTGGTGAAAGAGTAATAAAAACATGCTACTGTCACATCCAACAAAAATGTTGTTATTGTTTGGTCTTGTCTGAGTCTTCATGACCCTATGGACCGTAGCACTCCTCTGGTGTTGTTTTTTTTTTTTAATTTGTTTGAATTTTTTGTTTTGTTTTGGCAAAGATACTGGAATGGCTTGACATTTCCTTCTCCAATGGATTAAGGCAAAGAAAGGTCCATTGACTTGCTCAGGGTCACACATCTAGTAAGTATCTGAGGCTAGATTTGAATTCAGGTCTTCCTGACTCCAGGCCCAGCATTCTATCAACTGAGCCACCCAGCTGCCACCTAGGCAAGCAGAGGGTAAGTGACTTGCCCAGGATGGCACTTGCTGATTTTTATTCTTTGCTCAATAACTGAATCTGTATGGGTGTTTTGGTACCAATCAAATTCATTAATTCAACAGACATGTATTCTATTCGTGTTTGGGGAAAGTTAACTACTTACCATTGCATAAAATTTACATAGCACTAAAAAAAAAAAAGAAAAGCCCTTCAGATATCTTAGTTAGATAAGGCTGGCTCCACAGAATTATCCCAGTTTTACTGATAAAGAACCTGTAGAGTTGGGTCTTTGCAGAATCATAGAGTATTAGGGCTAAAAGGGACTTTAGAACTCATCTAGTCTAAACTTCTCGTTTTAGAGATGATCCTGAGGTTCAGGACAGTTATATTACTTGCCTAAAATCACAGAATCTGTGTCAAATTCAAGATTTGAACACTTGTCTCCTGGCTTCTCGTTCAGAGCTTTTATTGCTAGAACATGCTGGTCTTTGACACATACACCCTGTACTCTCATAATTTCTTCCTCTCATATGCTCTTGCAAAAGTGAGGGGCTGGGAAATTACCCAAGTACCAAGTTCTGGTGCACTGCCATTCCTGTCAACACTCATTAATCCTTGATAGTTCTGTCTCCA
This sequence comes from Pseudochirops cupreus, assembly GCA_028627135.1. Taxonomy (NCBI): domain Eukaryota; kingdom Metazoa; phylum Chordata; class Mammalia; order Diprotodontia; family Pseudocheiridae; genus Pseudochirops; species Pseudochirops cupreus. The sequence continues at coordinate 143,342,890 of CM053580.1, read as the reverse complement.
TTTATTGTAGAATAGTGTCTCACCCAGTTATGAATCCATCAGGGATTAAAATGAACTAGGCCCTAGATCTCCTAACATGTCTCCCATCCTTCAGAGGCTTCTTTCTGCTTAGAGCAAAAGATGTTTTAGGCAAGGCTACAGTTGCATGTGTATTTCAAAGAGGCAGGGAGAAGATATTTTTGCAAGTGATTGAAAAGTGTCATCTTTTAAGATTTCTTCTTTTAAAAAATTCAGGTTTTAGAGTTAGATACTTTTGTTCCCAGGGAAAAACCACCAATATGCCCAGTTTAGGGCTAAAGGTTGCAGTGTGTGCCTGGAATGTTTTTGTTTTTGTTTTTTTTTTAATAATAAATTTATTTTATTAATTTTTTTTGCGTTACATATTTTCTCCCCGTCTTTCCCCCGCCCACCACCCCAAGACAGCCATCCCAGTGTTTCCCCCCTCCCCCAGTCTATTCTCTCCTATGTCACTTTTTGGTAGGGCAGGAT
>CM053580.1:143295620-143341901 GCA_028627135.1 Pseudochirops cupreus | reverse complement strand
ACAGCTGCCGCTAATCCGCTCACCTGAAGCTCCTCAGCTCCTCCGCTCCTCCACTCCTCCCGTCCAGCCGCCCCCGGGTCACAGCCGCGGCTTCAGGGCAGGCTGGTTTTGGTTGGCAGTGCTGATATGGTTCCGCGTAGCCGAGCTGACTTTAGTGGGAAGTATCTTTGTGTGCGTTTTGGAGTTCTAGGATTGGTTTAGAGTCCTATTTTATGGGTATTTTGGGATGGCTATGTGAGAGCTGTGATATGTTGCCGCTGCTATGCCGCCATCTTGTGGAATGTTTTTGTTATGTGTCCATAAGAGCCTTCCTAGTGGGTGAGGGTGGAATAGATTCTCACAGAGAGGTATTCTAAATGGATTTTGAGGAATGAGTCCTTTAGTTCAATTTTGTGGGTAGATAGGAATTGAGATTGGATGCTTAGAGCAAGGACTAAACATTTGGTTAGACTAGGTATGGGGGGACAAAGTGGGAAATGGTTTGTAGATGGGAATCAATGGTTGTTCAGTCATTTTCAACTCTTCATGACCCCGTTAGGGGTTTTCTTGGCAAAGATACTGGAATGGTTTGCCATTTGCTTCTCCAGCTCTTTTGACAGAGAGGGAAACTGAGGTAAACAGAGTTAAGTGACTTGCCCAGGGTCACACAGCTAATAAGTGTCTGAGGCTGGGTTTGAACTAAGGAAGATGAGTCTTCCTGACTGCAGGCCCAGTGCTGTATCTACTATGCCACCTATCTGCTCCATGCTGTATGTATAGTAAAACTGAACAATAAATAGTAATTGGAATCCAGACTGCAGAAGATTAGAGGGGTGTAAGGCACAGAGGCTAGCCCACGAAGGGCCATCTAGCTGTCAAGTATTACTTTTTGTAGGTGACTCTGTTTTCTGGGGAACTACTTTTGTGGGAGAAGATCTCTCCCAGCCCAAAAAGAGTTGTATAGTTCCAATAACACAGTGATTTTGTCATCTTTGGTCCCTAAACCTTGGAACCTAATACAGTAAACAATGCTACATCTTCCTTAAGGGTAGAGGAGCAATAATACTCAAGTTCATTGTGGTCTGATTTATCCTTGTGGGCTGGAGAAAGCAGTTAGCTAGTTGACAAGTAGCTGCTATAGGAATCAGCTGTCTATGAACACCACCCCCACTACCACCAAGCTAACTGTTATTCTTTCTTCTCAGAGCCAAAGGTGCTCTGGGAGACTGAAGGGGAGAATCACCTAGAGATTTTGTGAAAGACTCAAATGAGATTTGTGTGTACTTTGTGTGTATATATACACACATATGCATTTAAGTATACATTATATGCCCACTTAAGTGTATAAGTATAGGACAATTAGGTGGTAATGGTGAATAGATCACAGGGCCTGGAGTCAGGAAGATCTGAGTTCAAATGTGATCTCAGACACTTACTAGCTCTGTGACCCTGGGCAAGTCACTTAATCCAGTTTGCCTCAGTTTCCTCATCTGTCAAATGAGCTGGAGAAAGAAATGGCATTACTATTCCAGTGTCTTTGCCAAGAAAAACCCAGATGGGGTCAGTAAGAGTCAGACATGACTGACATGACTGAATAATAGCATAAATCTTTGAATCTCTCAGTGCCACAAAAACCCCAAATAGCGTCATGAAGAATCAGACGTGACTGAAAATTGCTGAAAAGAAAGAACTGAGCAAACAATATGTATATGTGTATTTTATTTATAATTAGACTTTACATAGTTATATAATGTATTATATACGATATATTCTGAGATAACTAAGTTGATTACTAGCTTATAACAGTATAATTGGTTTTCTTTGTATTTTATACATTTAAAAACATTATTTTGAGAAGGTATACATAGGTTTCACCAGACTATTCATAGAGCACAATAAAAGGGGGAGACAGACAGGCCAACTGTACTTGGAGCATTGATTGGTAACACAGTTTTTGTGATAACTTAGGGTATTTTCCAGTTATCTCAGGGGATGTCCCAATTCTCTGAACAAAATTAATTTAACTCACTTTACATTGCATATACCATCTGGCCATCCTAGGGAGTAGGCTATTGAGACATGATGGGATGTCAAGATTTTCCCAAAGTAAGGAATGAATGGCCTCAAGGAAGTTTCCACCTGGTACTTTAAGATGTCTCAGAGGCAGATGGTGAAAGAGAGAAGAGAAAGCATCCTTGGCTGTTTTCTTATGGCATGGCAGTACTCTTCTCAAAACCCAGGTGTGAGGAACAAAAATAATCAGGTAAAGGGAGAGCCTTTGGGTATCATGATGATGTCTTACAAAACCAAAGCTAAAAAACATGGCACTTTCACCAGAGGCAGACATTCTTTAGGCCAAATGTAAGGATTTGCTGATTTGGTTAATCAAACAATTGAGAGGGCCAGCGTCCTAAAAGCATAGCAAAGCCTGTGAATGGGACTAAGGTAGGTCATTTTTACTGTTTGACTCACAGAGAATCAGTGTGCCAAGTTTTAATTTAGGGGAAAAGATTTGATTCCATGGTGTTCTCTCGTGCCTGTGAGGGCTGTCCTTTTTGTCAGTCAGGCTTCTTCATTTGAAGTTGCTATATTTCTTTCTGACTTCACTCTGAATTAATGATACATACAAAATTTATATCAAGAGGGCTTGGTTTTTAGCTCCTTTTCCTCTATCGAGTCAAATTCTGTCTAATTCATAGAAGACATTCACTGCATCTTTTTCACTCCTGACTTTTTGACTGCTCATTAGTAACTCCACAACAAAGGGCTGAGAGAGTTAGGTGATAGAAGATCAAACCAGTCATGGTAATACCTCCGTAATGAGATTGGTTTAAGTTCTGGTAGGTGGAGAGGTAGGAACTAGTCATTAAAATTGAATTTTATAACTTTCTTTAGATCTTAATTATCTTTTTTTCCCCTCCTGTCTCAATATAATCTAATTTACTTGTTGCTTCTCTTATTTTTTCCAGTAAATTAAACAATCCATTTTACTTCTCTCCCACCTCCCCCTAATTTAAAAGAAAAGAGAAAGAAAAATAAAACCCCTGTAAGAAATACACAGAGTCAAGCAAAACAAATTCCCTCACTGGACATTTCCAAAAATATATGTCTCCATCTTGATCATCTCGTGCCCATGACCTCTTTGTCAAGAGGTGGGTAGAATGTTTGGACGTGGGATCTCTAGAATTGTGATTGGTCGTGGCATTGATTAGAGTTGTTAATTTCAAAGTTATTAGTCATTACTGTATTTTTTAAATTGTGCAAATTTCAACCTACATTTATTAAGCGTTTACAGTATGTCAGGCACTGTGCTAAGCAGTAGGAATGCAAAGACAGAAGAAAAACATATATATATATGTTTACATATATACAAATATATATATATATATATATGATTGTGTGTATATATGTATGTGTAAGTATACACATATATTCACTCATTCATTCGTGTATTCATCCATCTATCCATTCATTCATTCATTTATTTATTTGCAAAATGAATACTGGGTAGTTTTGGGAGTAAAGATACTACAGCAGGAGTGGGAGAGGTTATCAGGAAAGGTTTTATGTAGAATTCAGCTCTTGAACTGAGCCTTGAAAGAAATCCTGGATTCCAAAGGGGATGAGTCACATTCCGGGTATGTAAAGGCACAGAGATAGGACATGGAGTGGCATGTGATGAGAAGAACCAGTGTAGTTGGGTAGTAGAATGCACAGAGGGGAATATAAATATAGGATTGCAAAAGGTAGGAAAGGATTCAATAGTTAAGAAACTGAAATGTCACATGGTTGTTTATATTCATCCTTGGGGTAATAGGGAGCCAGTGAAGTTTATGGAGAAGAGGAGAACATTAGTGGATGTGTTGAATGTGAATTTATTCAGTGAGGGGCTCAAGGTCAGGAGACTAAAGATGAGGCTATTGCAAGAAGTAATAAGGGCCTAAAATAGTGTGGTGGCTGTTGTGATTAGAGATAAGAAGACATATAGGAGAAGAGGTATTGAGGCAGAAATGACAAGATTTGGCTGCTGAATAAGTGGGTTAAGTAAACATTTGAGGGTGACACTGAATGACAGGGAAAGATTTTAGTGCCCTCAAAAGTAAGGGGCAGCTAGGTGGTGCGATGAATAGAGCACCTCCCCTAAAGTCAGGAGGACCTGAGTTCAAATGCAACTTCAGACACTTACTACCTATGTTACCCTGACCAAGTCACAATCCTGATTGCCTCATAAAAAGGAAAGAAAAGTAATAGGGCTATTCAGAAGAGGGGTAGATTTGGTGTGTGGGGAGGGAGATAGTAAACCTCAACAACATGAAAAATCAATACCTGACTGCCTCAGAAATGTCTGCCAGGGAATATTTTTTTTTAATTTTTTTTTTTACCAGAATATGAGTAAATAAGAGAGGGAAGCAAACAGAGGTGGAAATAGGTAGAGAGAGAGATGAAGAAAGGGAGGGACAAGGGAGAGAGAGGCAGAGACAGAGAGACAGAGTGGGGGGGGGGAAGGAAGGAAGAATGGTGAAAAAGGAGAGAGGGAGAAAAAGGGAGGGAGATGGGGAGAGGAGAGGGAGGCAGAGTTGGAGAGGAGCCCCAGAGAGGAGTCAGAGAGTAGAGGAGAGACGGGATTATATGGAAAGAAAAGCAGAGAGGCACAGAGAATCAGAGAAAAAAGAAGGGAGGCAGAGAGGAGGACACAGAGAAGTAGGGAGATAGTGAAGCAGAGAGGGGGGCAGAAAGGTTCAGAGAGACAGACAGACCTACTACCCTTAGAACAATTCAGCTCACAAAGCTTTCATTGTTTCTGGTAGGCAACTGATTAAGAATAAGGACCCTGTGAAGTTTGGCATTTGGAATATAATATAAACATCATGTGGTATCTAACATATAGCAGTCCTTTACACAGAGATGCTGGTTGATTTGCTGTTACAAGTCTAACCCAACCTTGAAAAAACCAACACTAAGAAATAGGCAAGTGTATGTTATGTGAAAGGGCCTACACTTAAAAAATGCATGTAAATGACTAGGAAAAAATGGACATAGAAACAAGGATACCCAAAGTTCTGTTGATTTTGCTAACAGACATCACGAAGGCTCAGGTGAGTACTGGATGTGAAACCACTCAGGTTGTGATTTCTGAGACTGGAATGTCAGAGCTGATAGCGTCCTCAGTTCAACTTTTCGAGGTTCTTAAGTAAGACAGAGCTTTTCATTGTTTGGCAGAGCCGCAGATATCCAGTATCTCTCTGCATGCCAGGTAATGAAGCTTGGGCTTCTAGCCATGTCTGACTGAAAAAGGTTTGGAGCCAGAAATTGCCCTTGCCAAACAAACGAGAACTGTTCAAGGCTGTTTGTGTCCACAGGTCTCGGTGTGTTCGCCACAGGAGAGGGGGGAGGACTTCTGGAAGGTCTGATCCTCATAAATTAGAGCCAACCTTTGATTTAAAAAAATTGAGACCATACATAGTAACCTGGACTCTGTGCTACTGGTTTTAGGGCCAAGCCAAGAGGATATTGAGAGATCAGACAAAGGGGAGTCACATGTGTGTGGACAGAGAAACTGACTTGCTGTAGAGAAAGACCAATTGTCAAGGGATTAATCTATAGTCATCTGCCCATTGTTAATGCTGATGATTGAATGTTTTTCATATAGTATATTCATGCAATACCCCCACATTGAGAGAGAGTGTGATAGAGTGAGCAGGTTACTGAATTTAGAATCTAGATGACCTGATTTTGAATCCCACCTTTGACACTCATAGGAAAATCACTTTAACTCTTTAAATCTAAATCGTCTCATCTGTAAAATGAGGGAGTGAGACTATCAGATATGTGTGTCTGTGTCTGTGTATATTCTGTCTGACATCTCTGATCTAGTATATACACATAATATATATGAAATAGATATCATTAGTATATATTATATATGTATAGTTAGAGAGAAGCAATAATTACTTAGGGAAAGAGATTTTTTCCTATTTATTAACTGATATTTAATAAACTAGAGTGAGAGCTCAGAACCAAGTGATTAATCAGTGAGAAAAGTTATCATTTTAATAATTAATAAAATTCCCCTAGTTAACCTTAGAATTTGAAATTATGAGAATGATATGGTAGCAAGTCAAATAGCAGTCTAAGGGGTGCCTTTTCCATGTGGAATACACATAAAGGTGATTGATCCTTAAATCCCTGCTAGGTGACATGCATGTTTCTTAAGAGCTGGCTTTATCTCCACAAAAGAATATACCAATGTCACATAAACTCCCTGTGAATAGGGAATATTTTAGTCATGATATTTAAATTTAAATCCTCAGTGCCTAGTACATGATGAGAACTTAAATAAATGTTTGTTGATTGATATAACTTAAAGGATTCTAGATTAAGAATCAAGAGCTTGTTTCAAAACCTAGCTCAATCTCTAACTGCCTGTGACCTTGGGTAGATACCATAACCTCTCTGGTCCTGTTTCCTAAACTGTAAAAGCAAGAAGGTGAGCTGGCTAATCTCCAAGGCCACATCTAAATTTCTACCATTCTGTGATCTCATTTTCTTAAGCCGAAAAAGTTAATTTTTTTTTATGGCACACTGGTTTTATTGTAATTCTACAGACCAACCTGAAAAAGAATTTAGAGGACTGGGGTCCTTATATGACACCATTCACTTGGAGAAATCTAAAGTGCTGTATAAGCTTTCTTCATACAGTTGACTTTATCTCTCCCTGAAACACGGCAATCTCTAAGGTTAAATGCAGCTATCATTCATTACTCTCACTACATGCAATTTAAGATCAGAAGTATGGACAGTGGATGCCCTTATTCTCTCAGTATAACTACTATAACTATATGGTATAACTAGTAACATAAAAGAATCACCTATAATGTGATAAACATTCCGAGAGGCTAGGATATTGTATTTATATTGTGACCTTGAAGCTTGAAAGATGCATGCATATCCATGAATATATGTGGCAGGAAACAAGAGATTTCATCACTGTACCACAGAGGCAGTTTGTGAGAGTTATTTGAAGGCTCCTGTTAGAGGCAGGAAGACCTAGGTGCCAGGCTCGCCTTTGACACATACTGGCTGTGCAACCCTGAGAAGATTGTGTAGCCTCTGAACATTCTAGGGAATGCTCCAAGACCATAAGTTGCAGAGAGGGTAAGGACCTGACATGCTGAAATTTCCTTGTTTGGGAGTTCCCTCAGTGAAGGAAATCACAGGATGAGTCCTTATCCCTCTCCTGATGACTCTGCTTCTCCAAGAAAGTAGTTACGTTGCTACCTTGCAGGTGTGGGTGGTGATTGCTCACAAATGCAGCTGTGACTTTTAGGGGCATCAACCCTATCCAAAATAGCCACCGCTTTTTCTACTTACATATATAAATATGGTTTCTTATTTTATAAGAGTAAAAAAAAACTTATGTGGTTTTATAACATAAATAAGAAAGATTTTTGTTATTTAAAATGCATTATGAATCCTGTGTGTGTGTGTGTGTCTGTGTGTGTGTGTGCATGAAGTCTTGAAGGGGCTATTTTAAGGGGATAAGCTGACACATAGGTAATCCAACCAGGTGTCAGTGGATGGTGGGTGGAGTAAGGGTACTGAAGTAGTACAGGGAGTTTCGAAAATGAGAAAGGAATTTCTTGGATTTGGTGAGGGACAGCTCCAACCACTGAGAAAGTTAACTGAAAGAAGGGCCTTGTTCTCAGGCTAAAAAGAAGCCTGGGTCTCTTTGTTTCCCCAGTGCTTAGCACAATGCCTGGCTCTTAATTGAGGATTGTCAACTGGCTGGTTTGGGGAGAAGCTGTTCAGTACTTTTAAATCTGAACAGGAACATTGGAAGGCTCTTTTATTTGGTCAGCAGCATAAGGAACTCCTGTTCTGAGAAATAGAAATGATGTAAAAACAACTTTAAAAATCTATTAAAAACAACAAAGAAGAAAATATGAACATGCATCTCCTATGTAGTAAGGTGCTTTGCTAGACACTTAGATACTTTCCAATTTGACAGTTTCTTTCCCAAAGGTTAGAATTTGAGGATGGCTAATAAAGAAATCCTTCAAAGGTTTAGCAAAAACTAGTGGAAAAATTGAATTTAGGGAGACCTGGGTTTGAATCCCACTGCAGACATTTAGTAGCTGTGTTCCCCCAAAATAAGCCACTGCCTCAGTTTCCCTATCTGTAAAATTAGAGGTTGCACTCAATGACTTCTAAGGCCAACTTTAAGGTGGTATTTCCAGATTGGAAATTTTCACATTCATAAAAAGTCCCTGAGAAGAGAGCATATTCAGATCCAGAAAGTTCTCTCTAGCCAAAGGGGTTTAATCCCCCAAAGTAAGGAGAGATATTTTGTTTCCATGACTTAAAATATGTGATTAAAAATACCTTGAAGGAAGTTGCATCAATTGTCTTGGTATACTTTAAAAAAAACAAACAAGCCATAAGGCAAAGAAAAAAAGAAATAGAATAAAAATTTGTTTTGAAGTAATTATTTCTTTTTATATTTAAAGTACATTTATACAGATAGGAAAATGTTATAGTAAGTTATATTAAAATTATAAAGAAAAATTACATCTGTTGATGCCTAGTTCTTTTAGTGTTAATTCCCTCCATCCCCATAAGTAACACTCCATAGCAGTGACAACCTAGATTTCCATGTGTCATTCTAGTAGGGTGTTCAGTCCCCTGGTTCCATACTGCTTACAGCCCAGACAGCAGTTCTCTCTGTCTAGCAGATCTGGCATAGTTTGGAATACTGTATGCTGTTAGGAATAATGAAAAAGCATTTGTCATAGGGCTGCTGCTTGGCTTGCTAAAAGCAGGGCATCTCACCAATCAGAGAGCAGGAAAAGAGCTGCTGTGTGTTATCACCCTTCTCTCAAAGGGATAGAACATTAAGCATAGAGTAAGATTTGTGTGATACATCTGAGTAATGAGGCATGAAATTGACGTTATAAGTTTTAATTATTATTAATGCCTTGCAGTGGCTGTTGGTGTTTAATTATACAGTGGCCATCCCAGATGTACTTTCCTCCTCTTTTTTATCCTCTTTTTTTCCCTCTTTGTTGGCTTGATTCTTGATGCTTCATGGTGATATTTGAAAACAGAGAGTTCAACAGGAAACAAATCAGGGTGTAAGTAAAGTTACCTTTGTAATCTTATTTCATTGGCATTTTTCTCCTCCAGGTTCACTATGCCATAGTCATACTGCCTAGTTGTTTGTTCTTCATTCTCAAAGACAACCAATGGCATCTGGAGAAGGATGTCTTGACTTGCAAGTGAATTGGATTTGAGTAAGGCCAACCTGTGCAAAATCATCAGCTTCACTTTCTCCCAGTATCGCTTGTATTTTTCTACTTTGTACCTTTGCTCCCATTGTTGCCTAGTTCAATGCTTTTTACACAGAATTGACATTTAAGGGGGAGCAAATTAACATATCAACTATTAGAAGGAGAGAATATTCCAGGAAAGTGTTTGTTTTCACCATGATTGAGCTAGTTTTAGATTCCTCCTATTTGGAAGGAAGTGAGCAGAGATCTGGACCAGTGATGCCATTTGTATAGAGAACTCATAACTAGGAAACCCTATACCAAAACTGATCTTCAACCAGCCTGTAAATTTATAATCCTAGAGAATCAACTTGCAATCTAGAAATAGGAAAGAGTTTCATTTGTGGCCACACTGTGACTTGGCCAGCCTTTAGATGGAAACAGAGGTAGAACTATTTCTAGTGTTCAGTTGCAGCAAACTATACAGGTCTCTCTGATGAGCATCCAAGGTGCCATACAAAATGGAACTCAGAGTTTAGAGCATTTGGTAATGTGCAGATGGTAAATCTATAGTAGTTCATACTCAACCTTCATGCTAACTCAAGGACTCTCAGTGGTGGGACTTGGACCTGGGTCCTTATGATTCCCCAACTGGTTCTCTGCTGACTTGGCTGCCTCTATTTTCTAAGTTTCTAAACTAAAGCTGCAAAAGCCTTTCTTCATATACTATTATTCACCTGTCTTAAGGTCTAGTTGATGGGAGAACAATTAGTTAATAATCATAAGATACTTTGAAAATGACTTGGTAAAAGCATAAGTGTTATCCTGCCTTTCGAGGCTCAGCAATCCCAAAGTACACAGACCACATGTTTGGAAGAGAAACTCGTTTGAGAGTATGTGTGTGGGTGTACATTACCATTTATTTGGCATTTTTAACACATTTAACAGTTTCTTCCTTGGTATTCAGCTGGGCCCTTGGTAAAGAATGCTCCCTGATTTAGCGTTAGATTTCTTTTTTTTATTTCTTTCCTCCAGATATGTCTCAAAAGTCTCTCTGTTGAGTCATTTATTCTTGCTGAGACCTTGCCTGAGATGTTACATCTTCTACTGCTTCCATCGATGTCTCATCTCTTTTCCTTTCCCTTACATCTCTATAAAGATCCTTTATTCCCCCTTCTTCTCTGTTTCTTCTTCTTTGTTTCACCCTCCACCCCCATCTGGATCCCTGTCTCTCTCCTCAAGCCTCCAGGTGAACAACAAAAGATGAATACTTGGCAAACAAGTAATTGGGGCCAGTGATGGTGTTGCTGGATTTAGCTCCCAAAGTGCATACCAGCAAGTATGACTTGCCTACCTTTTGAAGTATTCCGGTTCTAACCTTAGTCATGAGTTCAGACTGTGGTTTGTGCAGGTGCTTAATGTGTTCCTGCTGAAAATGAGCTGCTGGCTGTGTGTTGGTGGTCATGTTGCCCCGGCTTCTGTCTGGTCAGAGGGAGTTCTGGCCCCTTCTAAAAGGGACTCTGCCTCCTAAGTCAGCCAGCACCAGGATTATCTCTAGAACAGGGCTTACCTTACCTCTCTGCTCCATGATTATAGCATTCATATAAAGAATTGGCTCCACAGAGAGCATTCTCCATACTGAAATGTTTCCTTCCACGTTGGGTTTCTTCTCATAATATCCAAAGCAGGAACTTTCAGGAGATCTGATATTATATTATGTGAAGATGGCTGCTTGGCACATCTGCCTATTGCATTGGTGGATAAGGCTCCAAAACAAGACTATTATCTCAGTTTCCCCTCAAGTCCCTGCCAGTAGCAGTGATGGAAACTTGTTTGAGTTTTGCTGCAAATGAAGATGTTGGTGAACATTTTCACTGCTTAGTATAAAGAACCACAGAGGTCTCTTTGTTGAGCAGCCCGAGTGCCCTACAAAGTAGAAGCCAAAGCTCGGGGCATTTTGTAATGTCCAGATGGTCAAGTTGTTCATATTCAATGCGTACCATAACCTAATTACCACCAGCTGTCTCATGTCATGAAATCCACTCATTCCACTGTGCTAGTTATAGTGTGGGATGCAAAGATGTTTAAGACTGCCCTTGCTCTAGAGCAGTGGTTCTCAACCTTCCTAATGCCACAACCCTTTAATAATTGTATGTGGGCATATCTGCATGTGGGCAGACCCACCTGGAGACAGATAGAGGAGCGTGGTGTCTCGGTTCCTAAGACCATCGGAAATATGTGTTTTCCGATGGTCTTAGGTAACCCCTGTGAAAGGGTCATTTGACACCCAAAGGGGTCGTGACCCACAGGTTGAGAACCGCTGCTCTAGAGGAACCTACAGTTTAGCAAATGAGATAAATAAGGAAATAATGGGGGGTAAGGGGAAGGGAAAGGAATATGAATGTAATGAGCACCTACTATGCATCAGGCATTGTGGTAAGCACTTTACAAGTAGGATCTTATTTAATCCTTATAACAATCCTATGAATTGAGGGAAAAAAAATTGAGGAAAAAAATTGAGAGGTAAAATGACTTGTCCAGAATCACACAACTAATTAAATATCTGAGGCTGGATTTTAACTTAGGTCTGCCTGACTTCAGGTCTAGCATTCTCTCAGCTGTGCAATCCAGTTGCCTCAAACAGCACAAGGAGAGGTATAACTCAAGGTTGTGACAATTCATGAGAGCAGGATCAGGGAAGGCTTTATGGAGGAGAAGCCATTTGGACTTGAAAAATATACGAATGAGAGACTGTAAGTGGTATCTATGAGCCACCTCCACCATTAAGCAGTCAGTTAGTCAAAAAGCTTTTATTAAGTACCTACTATATACTCTGATAAGCATTGGAGATACCCCCCCACAAAGGCAAAACCAACCCCCGCTTTCAAGTTGCTCACAGTCTAACTGAGGAGATGACATTCAAACAACTAGATTCAAGCAAGATATAGACAGGATATATAGGGAATAACTCAGAGGGAAGGCACCAAGATTAAGGAGAACTGGGAAAGGCTTGAAAAAGTGGGATTTTAACTGAGGCTTGAGGGAAACCAGGGAAGATGAGGTGAGTAGGGAGAGAGTTCTAGGCGTGAGAGACCCTTATTGATCATAGGAAAAAGTATTCATATCTTGGTACTACAGAGTTTATAGTATCATAGCTACTAAAGATATTATTATATTTACTTATATATAGTTACATGTGTATTTTAAGTGTATACACATACATATATGTATACATACATATAATATAGATATGTGTATATATATACATATACACATGTGCACATATATATACACATGTACCTGCACATGCCCTGGTATGTGTATATAATACACATACATGCACACACATACATACATATACATATGTGCACATATACATGCATATGCATGCACATGCATATGTGCACATACGCATACACAAACATGCAGGTGTGTGTATATATATGCACATACATATAGATATACACATAGACTTACACATACACATACACATGAATATACACATATGTACAAGGGTGTCCATACAGAAATGTTGGAAATGTACAAAGGAATATGTAACAGAAATAGGCAAAAATGGATTTAGAGTCAATTAAACCTGTATTGTTGAGATAGTGTGCTACAATAGAAAGAGACCAGACCTGGAGTTGTCACAGTACTTGAATTCAAATCCTGCCACTGTCACTGGTTGGCTGTGACATCGGGCAAGTCACTTAATATCTCTAATCCACATCTTACATTTTTAAAATGTGGAGATTGGAGTAGATGAGTTCTAAGATCCCTTTCTACTCTCAAACTCTGATTAGCCTCAAATGTTTATAAAACTCATAAAATATATACATAAATGTTATATAGATGCCATATCTGCTTTTGAGCATGTGCCCTGGTCTTTTGGAAGATAAAGAAAAATTGCTTGTCCATAACAGAATTAATTAGATTTTACCCTCATTCAAGGCAAGTCTTGAAGAACCATTCTTTGGATTTGTTCTTAGAGTCTTACATCTCTTGAAGTGCCTCAGGTATTGTTGAATTAATCAGTCAGTAGGCTTTTGTTAATTGATTACTAGATACATGGGGTGTTCAAGGAGGACTAGCACCTCTGGTGTGAGGGCTTGTTGAGCTGAGCCCTTTTCAGGGTATCCACCTTTGGTGTCCTCCTTTCACCCAACTCTTTCTTGTGACTCCAAGAAGCTGTAGCCTTTGCAGTGGCCACACTTCAGTAAGACTGTCTCAGCAGACAGACTAAACCAAGTTGAGGGTAACCAACAGGCCTCAAACCCATATACCAGTTAGGAGGATGTTTACCCCAAGCATATGAAGACTTCCCCTGGTAGAATGGGCAAATGAGAAAAATTTGTTCCAAGGGCTAAAGTAGGCGCTGTGGAGCACTTAAGAGCTTGGTCAGGCATCAAAGATGCCAAGGTCATCCACTGCATCCCAGACCATTGTCAGTCATCTTGATTTTTGTCCTGCTTTGATGACTGTAAAGGAGAATGAGGCTAATGATTTTATGCCTCATCAAAGTCATGCACAAATCAAGACATCACCCATGATATCATTGGTCCTCTTCAAAAATGAAGGAGAAAAGGGGTGGCTAATTGGCACAGTGAGTACAGCACCAGCCCTGGAGTCAAGAGGACCTGAGTTCAAATCTGGCCTCAGACTCTTAACACTTACTAACCGTATGACCTTGGGCCAGTCACTTAACCCTAATTGCCCTGCCTTCCCCCCTCCAAAAAGCAAAAAAAGAAAAAAGAGAAAAAAAATGAAGGAGGAACAACAGCTGTGTACTTGGCACTGTACTGAGCCCTATAAACATAGATGAAATTGAAACAGTCTGCCCTCAAGGAGCTTACATTCTAAAAGGAAGAAAGGGAGTGAGACAATGTGCATATATGGGTGTATAAGTAATATACACAAAATGAATTCAAGGTAGAAAAGTATCTTAATGACTCCCTGTGATCTGTAGTCAAATCACCTTTACCATATGATATTACATGTGATTTTATGGAAGTAAGATTTCTGGCTTCTGCTAGCTATATAGATTTTTTTCTTTTTCCTTTCCTTTTCTTTTGCACAGCTCCAGCTTATTAATAAGAGAGGTTGAATGTCTCTTATTGGTGGCGGTGGAATCTCTTTGATGCTCTGAAGCTCATAACTTCATATCCTTTCCAGACATGTCTTAGTTATTTGAATGGATAAAATATCCCTTACTCTAGCTCTCAAGAAGTTTGGCCTATTTAAAAAAAAAAAAGTGCAGTACTTACAGTACAAAGCTTTCCAGGGTGAGAATTATTGGAAACAAACTGTTTCTTATTGTATTTTTTCCCTTTGCAACCTGTAATAAAAAATCCTCTGGTGTTACTATTTAATTGCTTAGTGGTGGCTATTTGTCAATTTGCCAGCAGGTTCCATCTTAACTGCTGTCGTTTGACTCTACTGCAACATAAATGTCGAGTAATTGAATTGCCAACATATCATTAAGCCCTCTACAAAGAGTTTTTCAGTGTATAAGTGCTTCAGGCTTTTGTGTCAGTATTGATTGATTCAGATACTAAAGAAATCTTTGGCAAAAGCAGACCTAGTGAGAAAATGTGGCTTTCGCTGGGACAAATTGTTGGGCATTGGCCCTGTGGCAGCAAGTTGGTCTGCTTTTGTTTAGTTTTCCTTAGAGAAATTGACTTGACCTTTGGAAAGTGTTTAGGTGAGTGGGTGTTAATTTTAGGAGTAGAAAGAGAAAGGAACATGACTTAATCTGCTTCTGGAAAAAAAAACCATCCTTAGAGCAACTCTGATTAGGGAATGAATATGGGATTTAGGAATAGAAACAAGAGAGACTTATACCTTGGAGGCTGGGCAGCACAATGGGAAGAACTTTGTGTTTGGAGTTAGATTTCATTTCTTTTACCCATTAACTTTGTGACCCTGAATTTCATTTCTTTCCCTATAAAATGAAGAGGTAAGACTGAATGGCCTCTAGACATCTTCCAGCTGTAAATATGATCCTAAAAGAGTCCTCTGTGTGAGGGCAGCTAGGTAGTACAGTAGATAGAGTGCTGGACCTGGAGTCAGGAAGACCTGAGTTCAAAACTGGCCTCATATACTTAACAGCTGTGTGGTCCTCGGCAAGTCACTTGACCTTATTTGTTTCAGTTTTTTCATCGTAAAATGAGCTGGAGAAGGAAATGGCAAACCACTCCAGTATCTTTGCCAAGAAAATACCAAATGGGGCATAGTCAGAAATGACTGAAATAACTGAGCAACAACAACAAAGTTGAGGTGAAAGGTGAAAGATGGAAGGGGAAAGGTCAGGGATCATCTAACCTGTTGGGCATACGAGTAAGACTCGACAGTGACTAGAGCCGCTTGAAACCATTGTCCTGAGCCAGATGCAAAAGGTGCTTTATTATCATGAGAAGATCATGGCTTCTTGAGAAGCTGGAGAGAAGGGAGAAAAGGCCTGTTTGGATCACTTAGTTTCACCAAGTTCCATGACTACAGACTGCTTTTTATATCCTAATGATTTACCTTACAAATGGTCAAGAAGGAAAGGAGATGAGAGAAAGTAGGTGAATCAGTACAAAACCTTTACCTTGATGGGTTAAATACTGAAGAATATATCTAACTGGTGGCCTGTAGTATCTTGACAGATCAACAGTGGTGTTTTTTTTTTTCATTTAGGGGTTAGCTTCCTGTTTAGTTCCTTGTTGTTAAAATAATGGGAGGTGGTGTGGATGAAGATGAAGAATAGATGATGTGAGCACTGAGCTAGGATCTGAGATTTAGTAGAGATAAGTCCTCTCCTTTCACATAAAGATATTCCTCCTTTATTATGTAAATAGTTTGCTTCAAGGAGCAGAAAAATAATTCACATGAAGAAAAATTGGTGAAATCACATGTAAAGAAACAGTTTTTTTCAGAAGAAATGTTGAAAGACGCAGATAGGATGGATGAACCAGATGAAGAACTGCCACTTTTTTGAAAGCTGAGAAATGACTTGAGCTGGAGGGCATTTTGGTCCCTCATCTTGTTTTATGTGATGGTTTTGATAAATTAGTGAATTGTTTGAAGACCTTAGGAAGATTAAGAAATCTTGGCCATGATAGGTGGATTTTGTTAATTTTGCCTTAAAAGGTAAAGATGAGTCACTGACTTCCAGGGTCTCTGATTTCAAACACCAAGAGGTAGACAAATCTAGTAACTAGGAAGCCAGAAGCAAGAGTGAGGGTCACACTGTCCTTGGGCTACATACAGATGAGAAACTGAAGCCAAGAGAAATTGATTAGATCAGTGGTCTTGACTCCCCCTTGGGATTACAGTGGCATTATTTCAATGGAGCAGGTGGTCTGATCCTATGGCACAGGTGATAAACCAATCAGAGGGCAAAAAGATAGGGTACAGTCCACCTCATTGGCTTTTCTTACTCTCCTCTTCAGGACAAGTTCCATACTATGTACCTTCTGTTCCCGGTGTTAGCCTTTAGGGGCTATTATAAACTGAACTACCCACTATTCACCACAGCAGTTAGTATCACTGGTGAAAAAACGATCCTTTCCCCTCCCCTGGCTCTTAGGAGCCACCCAGAGTTTTAACTTAGGGATTAGCAACTAAGAGCTCTGACCTCCCAGTTTTCATTTTGTTTGCCAATGAATCACATAGGATAAGCAAGCAAGGAAGAATGATATTTTGGGTCATCTTGTCTTTCAAAAATTTTCTCTTTCAAAGTTCCCTGTGACTGTTAAGGGTACCACCATCTTCCCTTGTTTTTTCCACATCCTCATTGTCATCGTGGACTTCTCATTTTTCCCCAATGCTCCCATCAGGCTCTCATCACCTGTCACTTGCATGCAGTAACCTTCGAATTGGTCTTCCAACCTCAAGTCTCTCCCCAGTGCAATCTATCTTCCATCTATTAGTCAAAGTGGTTTTCCTAAAGTACAGATCTGACCATGTCACCATCTCCTCCCTACTCAATAAACTGTAGTCTAGGGGCTTGCTATTAATTCTAGGATCCAGTTATTTCATCACTAGCTCATCTTTTTTTTAAACTTTATTGGTTTTTATAATGTATATAATTATTAATACAGTATTATATATTTATAGATTAGTAAATTTTCACAAATTGGGGTTATGTGCCCAAAATGTATTACTAACAGGGATGTCATATTACTATTAGGTGACCTTTAAGCTCCCCTCTATCGAGGCAGCTAGGTGACACAGTGGATAGAGTGTTGGGTCTGGAATCATGAAGACCTGACTTTAAATCTAGGCTCTGTTGCTTATTCTCTGTGTGCTTCAGTTTTCTCAACTGTGAGATGGAGAAAATAATGACACTGGCATTATAGGATTATTTTGAGGATGAAATGAAATAATATTTGTAAAGTACTTAACAGAGTGACTGGCATATAGTAGTTTAATAAATAACAAGCACCTATTATGTGTCTGCCTCTGTGCTAAACTTTGGGGATACAAAAAAGGTGAATGATGCCCCTGCCCTCAAGGAATTTGCAGTCTAGCATGGGACACAATAAACAAGCTATGTGAAGGATAAATAGGAAATAATTAACAAAGGCATTAGAATTAAGGGGAGTTGGGAAAGGCTTCTGGTAAAAGATTTTAGTTGGGACTTAAAGGAAACTGCAAAAGCCAGTGGGTCGAGATGAGTGAGGAGAGCCTTCCAGACATGGGGACAGCCAGATAAAGTTCCCAGAACAGAAAGATAGAGTGTCTTGTTTATAGAACAGTCAGGAGGCCAATGTTACTGGATTGAAGAGTACATGATGGGAAGATGTAAGGAGCCTGGAAAGGCATAATGGTTCTAGGTCATGAAGTATTTTAAATGCCAGACAGATCATTTTAGATGACAAGGATCCACTGGAGTTTATTAAGTAGATAGGTGACATGATATCTGAATTTTAGAAAAAAATCACTTTAGGGGCTAATGGAGAATGGATAGGAGTAGGAAGAGTCTTAGCTAGACATACCCACCAGCAGGCTATTGCAGTAATCTGGTGAGGTGATGAAGTCCTTCACCAGAGTGGTGGCAAGGTTAGTAGAGAGAAGGGGGGCATTTTGGAGAGATGTTATGGAGGTGAAATATACAGGCCTTGGCAACAGAATAGATAAGGGCAGAAGGAGATAGTTAGAAGTTGAAAATCTCTCCTAGATTATGAGCCTAAGGTACTAGGAAGATGGAGCCATCTACAGTAAAGGGAAGGGAGGGTTTAGGGTGAAAGATAATGAACTCTGTTTTGGACATATTGAATTTAGTATGTCTACTGGACATCCAGTTTAAGATGTCTGAAAGGCAGTTGGAGATTCAAGATTGGAGGTCAGCAGAGAGTTTGGGGCAGGATAAGTAGAATGGAGGATTGTTATTTAAATCCATAGGACCTGATGAGTTCACCAATAAATGCTTTTTCCTACCCTCCCTTTCTAGTTCTAAGTCTGTTTCCTCTGATCATGTAGTCCAATCCTCTTACTTTAAAGATAAGGACACTGAGGCCCCAGGACACAAGGTTACAGAGATAATAAGCAGCAGAGGAAGAATTTGAAGCATAGTCCTTGGACTCTAAATCCTGTGCTATATTGGCCACACCAAGCTGCTTCTTAACACCTTCAGAATATTATGTCCCATCACAGCCAACCTCTTCACATTCTGTGCTATGATGATGAGTCACCATGAGGGGTCCTAATAATTCACTCTTTGCTTTCTTTTGGTTTTAGAATATTTCCCAACTTCCTTGTGGCAAAGCCCTCTATAGCTATGAGGGGAAAGAACCTGGTGATCTCAAGTTTAACAAGGGAGACATCATCATCCTTCGTCGAAAGGTGGATGAGAACTGGTACCATGGGGAGCTGAATGGAAACCATGGCTTCTTCCCTGCCAGCTATATTCAGTGCATCAAGCCTTTACCACAAGCCCCACCCCAGGGCAAAGCCCTTTATGACTTTGAGATAAAGGATAAAGATCAGGACAAGGACTGTTTAACTTTCACCAAGGTAAAGTGAAACATCGCATGTCTTAAATCATTCTCATTTGAGGTTTTTGTGAACCTACCCAATTTGTCCTTACCCTCTTCTCCATTCAAGGTTCCATCCATAACTTAATCCTTTGTTAGACTAAGACCAGAGAGCAAGCTTCATGGCTCAAAGTAGACACACAGGAAAAAGTCAACATATCCTACTAAAGTATCAATGGGGCAACTTGGTGGTGTAGTGAATAGAGCACTGGTCTGAAGTTAGGAAGATCTAAGTTCAATAGTGATCTCAGACACTTATTAGCTGTGACCCTGGGCAAAGTCACTTGACTCCCGTTTGCCTCAGTTCCTCATCGGCAAAATGGGAACATACTGGAAAAGGAAATGGCAAACCACTCCAGTATTTTTGCCAAGATTACTTCACGGTGTGGACAAAGTCCATGGGTTCATGTTGGACGCAACTGAACAACAACAACAACAATGACAAAGTATCATTTAGTCTTCCAAAACAGTGAATTCGTTAAAGGCAGACTTCCTGTCCTGAAAAAGCTCATTTGGCTCTGAGGGGAGTGAGTTTTTTGTTTGTTTTTGTTTTTTTTAATATATTCTGACAGCCTAAAATCAATCTTTCCCTGGTTACCATTAACCCAAAGACAAGAGGCAAAATGCAAAAACATTTACTGGGAGCCATTTGAACTGCCTGGGAAACCATTCTTGGCCTGAGGAATGACTAGCATTTAAAAGAAGAAACAGGGGAGGGAATAAGGATATGGACTAGACCTATGATTTCACCACATGAGGGAATGCTCTTGGGTGGAAATTCCCTCAGTGCTGATCATTGCCTTCTCTGCAGCTTACTGTCTTTGAGACTTTTTAGATCACTGAGAATTTAATTGACTTGCCCATGTCTTCCAGGATTGAGGGGTAGCTCTCCCTACATTTCGCCATATTACAAAAAGAAACTGATTTACCCCCATCAGTTTCTAGGACCATCGATTTAGGGCAAGGAAGGATATTAAAGGTCAAACAGTCCAACCTCTCCATTTTACAGATGAGAAAATTGAGTCCCACAGAAGTGAGGTGCCTTGCCCAAGAATCCAGACCCTCTGATTCCAAACTGTTCTTTTTCTAATACACCACTGATTTTTTTTGTGAGTCTCATCTTTTGAAGAACTAGAGAAAATGGCTAACTTAATACAATTGGAATTCCTAATTAATGGTAGTGTTTTTTTGTTTGTTTGTTTTTACAGTTTTCCCCTCTCTTTTCCTTTTGGCTCTCTTCTTCATTTTTCTCAATGGCCTATGATCTAGCTCTTGGTCTAAGATCCCATGTTCATACACCTACTCTGCTGTTACCTCATGTGTTGTGAACTGTCCACTTATTGTCTCTCATATATAATCTATAAGAACTTTTAATGCAGCTATGCTCTTAAACCAATCAAAGGAAACGGTTCCTACTCTTTCCTGATGTGTTTTATACTTCAGGTACAGGCAGGCAATTGCTAGACCTTTTTCTCTTAGCTAAACTGATCTGTTCTTCTGTTACAGACCTTATCTCAGGTATAGAGACAGTTCCTTTGGACCATCGGTGAAATTTCAGAGGTGCTATTTTATCCTACCCTTGAACAACAGTCCGAGTTTGGGGCAGTTTTCATTTGTAGTTACTCTTAGATCAAAGTAAGAATATTAGATGACTTCAAACATTGAGAGCATATGGGACTATTTTAAGGCAGAAGGAAATGGTCTTATCACTATCATGCCTCCCTTTCTCTCCTTCCATTAGTCTATCTTTAAAATTCCCCGTAATGTTTACATTGTTCTCCATGCTGTCTCCCATTTGCTAGTTCCCAAGAGCTCAAGACTCAGAGAGCTGTTTTTGTCCCCCTGGTTCTGTCATGGCTCACCCATCCTCTCCTGCCTGCTGTTTATGTCTTCTTCTGTTGCTCAGTGTGACAGTGAATTATCTATTTTCCTCAGGGGATTCAACTCTGTATTTTCTTATTTCTTTCGTCAAGGTGTTCTGATGCTAATTTCAACTGTCACCTGCTTGCTGAAGCTTCCTAGGAAGCTAGGATCTGGGCTGCTCTGCTGGTGCTTTGTCCAATGGCCAGAGGGGCAGACTGCCAGAGACGTGATTTGTTGGGTACACAGAGCACCAGTCTTTTTGGGTTTTTTTGCCAAATGAAGTTTGACCTTTCTCTCTGGAGGAAAACCTCCTGGAGACTGGAGGCCTCTGTCCTATGATTTGTGACAAAACTCAGTGCCTTTAACACCCCCTTCACACCTCCTGTTGACTCCATGCCTGGATATGAAATCACACAAGCCTTTTGTCCAATGCTACTTGAAGTTCCTCTAACTTTAAAGAGATCCAGAGAAGTATACAAGGTCATCTTTGCTGAGCAATTTGGCTTGGCCAATGTTTCTCCCCTCCTTGAGGTTGGAGTGATCTCAACAAACCACATCCATGGATCCTAGGATATACGGCTTGAAAATATGTTACTGGTGAAGTCCAGGACTCCATCCCCTTCATCTCATAGATGAGGAAGCTGAGACCTAAAGAAATTACCTACTCAAGGTCACATAACAAATCAGTAATAAGGATGAATTGTAAAACCTACTTATTCCAGCTCCATATCCTTCCTCATTTAACAATATCGCCAGACACCTCAGTCAAGTATTCCCTACAGCCTTTGGATCCTCTTAAGGCAAAAGGCATCAGCAGCATCCTACCATCCTGGAAAATGTTACCTAATTATTTATTATCATGTGAACTTGCTTGACCCATTTTGTGAAAGTAATCCCACCTAGCTCTTTTGGCCTTTTAAAGAAAATATTTCCAGGCTGTTGCCTTTTGACATTTCTAAGCTTCTTTTAGGTCATTCATGACCACTAGAAGACAGTTTCACTGTTTCAAGCTTTGATTATCCAGTCATCATCATAATTTCTTGCTCTTAACCTCATGTCTTCTCAAAAAAATCAAACTACAAGCCTAGAGGTTTCCTAGTAACTGAACATGCCCCACTTTGACTCTTCTCCCACCTCCCCACTTCCCACTATCTCATCCAGTCTCTTGATGAACATGGGCCTTTAGTTAAATTGGCATAGTATTCCTGCAATACAAGTCATCTGTTCATTCAACAAACATTACACGAATACTGTGTGCAGAGCATTGTGTCATGTACTAGAGAAAATGAAATGTTTAAATAAAACATGTTGCTTGCCTTCAAGGAGTTCAGTCTAGAAAAAAGATCATCCAGAAATACAGTGTCATACAAGGTGTCCCAAAAGTCAGTGTAGTTTTAAGTTATTAAAGCTTAAATTGATCAAGCTTTATCAAGTACTTTTAGTACTCCTTATTTATTATGTTGCATAAGTGCATTAGAGGATTAGAAAATAAAGAAAGGGAGTGTCCTTACTAACCAGGCTCATTCTGTAATATTCCCCCTGCTCATGCTAATCAAGCAAGCATAATAATAATAATAACAGTAACAGCTAGGTCTTTGTGACTCCAAGTCCAAGACACTATACGCTGCAGTGCCATGCTTCTTTCTCCCTATTTATGCTTTATGATTTTCATTTGTATCATAGGTCCCACTTTTGTGGGGTTAGTTTGGCATTATCCCAGCTGATTCCGTGGTTTCTTGCTGCTTTGGAGCCAATAGGCAGGTGTTTAGTTCACAGAGGCAATAGCCGAAGTAAGGAAGTTTTTAATTAAAATTGGTGATAGGATTACTGCTGAACTTAGGAAACAAATAAACAGAGAGGTTCTTAGAGTAATACAAAAATCTTCAAGTGACTTTTCAATAATCCTCACTGCTATCCAAACCACTATTTATTCCCTCTCTTTTCGATGTTCATTTCTATCTTCTGGCCCCATCACAGAATCTCAGAATGAGACGGAATCTCAGTGGCCATCTGGTTTACTATGTACCTGAGAAAGAATGCCCCCACCAAATGGTGGTCTGCTTGCTTGAAGACTTTTACTAAGGAAAAATTCACTAATTCCAAGGCCTTCTACCCCTCTGTTGGAAAACTCTAATTGTTAAGAAGTGGAGGGAGTTTTCAACTCAGATATCTAACCTAATTTGCCTTTTTGCAGATTAGTGGGACCCAAAACTATTTGAATGACTAGACCAGAAGAGTAGTAATTGATGATTTAATGTGAATTTGGGAGATTTCTACCCATTGCCTTCTAGGACTAAGCAAATAAAGTCTAATATCACTTTCATAATTCTTTAAATTCTCATAGACAGCATGCTGTATCCACTGCTACAAGTCCTTTCAGTAGACTAAGGTTGTTGTTGGTGGTGGTGGTAGTCGTGGTAGTCTTTCATTCTCTAAGAAGACCAGAGACATCACAAGGTAATGTCTTGATTTATATTTGAATTGGATTTAAGTGAGACAGAACTGTGCAAAGTTATTAGCCTTACTCTCTCCTCCATAGTCATATGCTAAGGTGGTGCAGTGGATAGAGCACTAGGCCTAAAGTTAGGAAGACTCATCTTCCTGAGTTCAAATATGGCCTCAGACACTTACTAGCAATGTGACTCTGGGCAAGTAACTCAACCCTGATTGCTCCAGTTTCCTCATCTGTAAAATGAGTTGGAGAAGGAAATTGTAAACCACTTCAGCATTTTTGCCCAGAAAACTCAAATGGGTCCTGAAGAGTCAGACATGACTGAAACAATTGAACAACAATCATCCCTTAATCCTTCATCCCATATTCATATGGACTGATATCAATGTTCTTCACCATCATGATTGCCTTCCTCTTGACAGTTTTCAGTTTATCAATATCTTTCTTAAAATTTTTCCTGTACACAAGTCTAATTATTAGGAATGCTTTCCTAACATCCACCCGAAATCTATCTTTCTAAAAAAAATTTTAAAACATTTTATTTACTTAAATTTTAATGTATGGAATAAAACAAGTATTTCCATAATGTAATATCATTAAAAACTGAAACTTTCACAAATGGCTCCTTGTTCTACCATCTAAAATAAGATATTACAGGTCTGATCCATCTTCTATGTGGCAGACTTTCAAATTCTTGAAAAACAGGCATCAGATTTTGTTTAAGTCTGCATATCCTGGGTTTCTTCATTTGGTCTTCATGTGGCATGGTCTACACTGCCCTCACTAACGTAGTCACACTCCAGCTTGTCAACGTCCTTCTTAAAATGTGTTATCCAGAGCTGAACATGATACTACTCCAGATGTTGTCTGAGCAGAGCAGAGTCTGGGTTAACTGGAAGTTATCTTATATGCCCTATAGGGATTACTGTTTTTAAAAGAATTTGAATAAGCAAATAAGATACACCAAGCTTGCTTGAGCTTCAGCTCTAACATCCTGGTATTCCTCAGGGGCCACTGGAATTCCCTAACCATTATGACTAATCACGTAGTTGCTTTCACATAAGACTTTAAAGGATGACAAATGGTATACCGCATTTCCCTGCAGCTTGTGTCATGTGGTGAAACAACAGGGCTATTTAAGCAGCTGCTGGGATGGTGCCCAGATGCTATTCCTCACCTGGACCAATATACATTCCCCAGGGTTATCACCTTGGGTCTAATCACTCAAGGCCTTAGTAAGAGAGCAGCAGTTTGTTCAAGCTTCATGCTTCAGCTAAACTGCGATGCCTTGATCCTGATATGTAATTGGAGCTGGTTTAATATCTGCTCCTTCCCAATTTATGAATCAGCATGTTGGAATATGCTCAGATTTTGAAAGTGGGCAACTGGGGCTCATCCTCATGCTGTTTCCATTTTCTTGAACTAAAGTAAAATTAAACCAGGAAAGCTAGTGTAATTATTGCACTGTCAGCACAAAAAATCTCTATCTCTCATTCCATGTTCTAAACCTGTGGGTCGCGACCCCTTTGGGGGTCGAATGACCCTTTCACAGGGGCCACAGGAGTTGTCTAAGACCATCAGGATACACATATTTCCGATGGTTTTAGGAACCAAGAAACTGCTCCTCTCTGGGTCCGCCCACATGCAGATACACCCACATACAAGTATTAAAGGGTTGCAGCATTAGGAAGGTTCAGAACCACTGTTCTAAAGTGATCAGTTCAGTTTGGCCTGTTTCACTTTGGGGAAAAAAAGTGCTAGATTTCAGTAGGAGACTTGGATTCAAATCCTAATTTCAGATTTTAATAATTATGGAACTTCAAGTGAGTCACTTTTCTCTGTTTCCCTATCTTTAAATAGGAATAATACTTGTACTATATTCTCCCTCAAGTTGTTGTTGTGAGGAAAATACTTTATAAACCCTTGAGAACTATATGGTTGGTTGGTTGTTGTCCTTCATTCTTGAAGAGAACCAAAATGATATCACTATGTGGGGTCCAGGTACAGTGTGTCCAACTGTGACTGAGAACTATATACATAAAAATTAAACATAACCTAGCTGAGATGCATGATATAATGGAGAGAGCTAGCCACAGTCAGGCAACCTCTTGGATTCAAGTGCTGCTACCAAGATATACTTTGTGACTAGCCAAGATCTTAATCACTCAGTACCCCCAGGAAACCCTCTAAAACTGAGTTTCTTAACTGTGCGTGCGTGTGTGTGTGTGTGTGTGTGTGTGTGTGTGTGTGTGTGTGTGAAGGATCCTACTGGCAATCCATGAACCTACTAAAGTCTATGAATCCGTTTTTGGAATAACATTTTCAAGTGCCTAAAATATATTATTAGGATTATGAAGGAATCTAATTATATTGAAATATCATTATTGAAATACTTTTTAAAAAAATCACTGACCCTCCTGAAATCTATCCACAAACCCATGGATCCCGTGTTAAGAAATCCTGCTCTGACTATAATTTACAGAGCAAATTTTAATCTGCAATGTTTAAAGGGTTTCCTCATTGAGAGCTGCTTATACTAGTGAACCAGGTCTGATTAAAACATACAAACAAACAAATAAATAAGCCCTACTTAACATCTTCTTGGTTCCATTTATACCATTCTTCCAGGCTCATCTTTATGACTTGGTCATAAAATGACTATGGGTCATGTCTTACATAGACATATAAACTATCTTCAAGGATTTGAAGAGGTGTCATGGGCTTTCTGAAATTGTAATGGGCAGCCACAGTAAATAACACCCCCACCCCCTCACTGAGGGGCTTTAAGCAAAAGATGGATAATCTCTTGTTAGATGTATTGTAGAGATTATTCTTTTTTAAAAAATCTTTTTCCAATTACATGTAAAAAACAACTTTTTTACATTTGTTTGGTAAAATTTTGAGTGCCAAATTCTCTCCCTCTCTTCCTCTTCTATCCCCTCCTCAGAAGGCAAGCAATTTGATATAGGTTATAGATGTGCAGTCTTGAAAAACATATTTCCATGTTAGTCATGTTGTGAAAGAAAACACAGACCAATAAAAAAAACAAGAAAAATAAAGTTTTTTAAAAAGTATTCTTCGATCTGCATTCAGACTCTGTCAATTCTTTCTCTGGGGGTGGATAACGTTTTTCATCATAAGTCCTTTGGAATCTGGATCATTGTATTTCTGAGAACAGCTAAGTCATTCACAGTTGATTGTGTTATAATATTGTTGGTACTGCGTACAGTGTTCTCCTGGTTCTGCTCACTTCACTTTGGATCAGTTCATGTAAGTTTTCCAAGTTTTTCTAAAACTATCCTGCTTATCATTTCTTATAGTACAATAGTATTTCATCAGAATCATACAACTTGTTTATTCATTTCCCAATTGGTGGGCATGCTCTCTAGAGGGGATTCTTGTCCATGTAAAGATTGGACCCAGTACTGCCTAAGGTTTTTTCCAACTCTGAGACTCTGTAATTATAATTGTCCCAATTATGGGAAGAAAAATGAGGAAGAGAGGAATTTCACCAAGCATTAAAGTCTTTCATGCTCTCCTTGGGGATGAAATTGAGAAATGCAAACAGAAATGATAGTAAAATTAAATGGATTCTTAACTGATTGGCAAACCCAAAGAGTTGTCCAGGGCAGGAGGGAAGAGGAATAATCCTGGATGAATAATTAAGATCCTCAGAAAGGTGATGCATGGTGGAGTTATGAAAAATAATTTTTAGATTTGGGGGAGAGAAAGGCAAAGAGAGGGAGAACAGAAGGGAGATCTGGGGAGTAGAACAATGTTCTTGTTTCAAAACAGAAGAAAACATAGTTCAGAGTAATTTCACATGGGGAGCTAAGGGATTAGAAAAGAAGTGTTTCTGGAAGTATATTGGCCAATGGAGCTGAGAAAAATAGCAGTAATCTTGGACTAGGTGTGGTGAACCTGCAAAATAAGGATCATCAAATGAGTCAACCAATTTGCAGGATGGAATGGAGAGCGATTTAAGTTATGCTTTAAGCCTGTGCCAAGCTATATTGAGTAACATGAGACTGAATGCCTGTAACTTACCTAATTTGTATATAGTTTCTACCCCCAAGACTCCCTTGTCTTGCTATAAAATTTTCCTATACTTGTAGCAGCTGGCCAAGCATGCATATTCTGAAGGCAAAGACTATCTCTTACAATTTTTATATATACATATATACATACATACATACATACAAATATATACACATATATATATAAACTTAAATATACATATATATGCATATATATACATACACACACATATATATATATATATATATATATAGATAGATATAGATATATATATATATATATATATATACATATACATACACACACACACACACACATATATCCCCTTTTCAGGGCCTAGAAGAGGGTTTTGCACGTACTACGCACTCCATAAATATTTGTTGAATTGGTGTCCAAGAACGATTCCTCTGGTGAAGATGTAACTTGAGAGACAGAAAAGGATGGGAATTCCAGAAGTACAGTATTTGGGAGAGAAATTCCTCTGATCCCCTGGGTGGTTATAGTAGGAAGTTACCTAAGCAACAGTGAAAAAACACTAGCAGAGTTTTTGTCTTTGGGGCTGCCTTGAGAGTTGTGTTTTTTGTCACATAGATACCTGCCTGAAATCCTTCATTCTCCAGGAAATTGTCTCAAATTCAGGGGAGTCACTGTCCTCTTAACGTAGCCCACTCAACAAATGATTCTGCACTGAATCTCTTGTTTATTAAAAATATAAGAACAAAGTCTTGTGAGGGCAGGAAAAAAGAAGAGCGTTCATCTAAAGTGCAGCCAAAGTCCAAGGTAACAACTTTTGAGTCACTGGAGGGTAGAGGCTTGGAACTATGGTTTTTTACCAACATGATTCCTGTCATATTGTGGTTACCCAAAGAATATTAAAGGATAGCAACAAAGGTATTTAATGACAGTAAGTTTATGAACATCAAGAGCTTAGAGAAATTTAAGTTGTTTAGGCAAATTAGAGAAGGTGTGATTAAGCTTTTCAAGCTATGGAAAAAGTGATCATCTTTCTTCCTTCCCCCCCCCCCACTCTCCCCCGCCATTTTTAACTAATTGGATGATTGATGAGGTGGAAGACTGTTTAATTGATGAGTGCTAGAGCATCATTACCAATTAAAAAAACACTTTGTTGAACATGTATAATGCCCTGAGTATTAAGGATACAAAAAGATATATAAGCTAATTTAGAGTAGTTCTTTTTGTGGTGTCAAAGAACTGGACATTAAGGATGTGCCTATCAGTTGCAGAATAGCTGAACAAGTAATGCTATATTGACATAGTAGAATGGCATTGTGTTGTAAAAAATTATGAAGGAGATGCTATCGGAGAAGACTGGGAAGATGTATTGAACTAATGCATAGTGATGGGTGTGGAACTAGGAAGAACAAGTAATACAGTAAGAATAGCACTGTAACAACACATGATCAGCACAGTGAGTAATCATGATTCTATGACTTCTAATGAAATAAACTACCCATATCCTCACAAAGAGGTGATAGGCTCAGAGTATGCATACACACACGCATGCACACATTTTACGTAGCTGGTGCAAGAATTTATTTTGCCTGACTGTGTGTATTTGTTGTAGGAGTTGTGTTTTTCATTCTTTTTTAATATTGGGGAAGGAGAAAAGGTAGACTGTTGTTAACTGAAAAAAAAATAAAATAAATTTAAAAGAAAGAAATATTTAAGTTCTAGGTCTTGACATCAGGGAGCTTACCATTTAGTTGTTGTTTTGAGGGGGGACAGGACTTTGTAATGAATGATAGAAGGCGCCATATAAATGCCAAGTGTAGAATTTTAGGAAAGAGAGACATCAATATGGGATAAGTGCCTGGACAAGGGTGTTGGCAGGAACCTCAGAAAAAGAGAAACTGTGAGCAACATATGAAGCAGGCATCTTGGGGTATTGCAGTATGAGAGATCAGAAGAGCCCTGGATGAAAAGCTAGGAGATAAGGGGTTTGCTTTTAGTTTTGCCACTGACCAATTCTGTGATCTTAATCTCATCTATTTAGAGGTGATAGCTGGAGTTCTTAAAGGGTATGTGATTGCAAAAGGACAAAAATGTAGAAAAATAACCCAAAAAAAGGGGACTAAATTTTGTTCCGCATTTAGAGGGTAAGAGGAGAGAGTTGACTCAGCAAAGAGTAAAGAATGATTAAAAATAATAGATGCAATTTACATAACACTTTATGGTCTGCAAAGTGCATCCCATGTGCTCTCTAGATATTATTTTACAGATGAGGAAATTGAAACACAAGTCAATTCAACAGATATTTATCACCCAATATGTGCAAAGCATGACCT
Organism: Pseudochirops cupreus; assembly: GCA_028627135.1. Lineage (NCBI taxonomy): Eukaryota > Metazoa > Chordata > Mammalia > Diprotodontia > Pseudocheiridae > Pseudochirops > Pseudochirops cupreus. Next base: position 143,311,978 of record CM053580.1, on the reverse strand, counting down.
AGGCAATGGGGATAGAAAGACAAAAGAGAAAAAAAATCACTTTTTAGGAAACGTAAGTTCTTCTGAGAAAACTGAGGAGTGGAAGAGTGTGGGGGTAGATACGGGAAGGGTGGCTCCCTTTATAGAGGAAGTTGTGATACCTGGGATGAATCACGAAGGATGCCAAGGATTCTGAGAGTCAGAGACAAAGAAGGGAGCCTATGGGGTAGCCCAAAGAATGACTGGCGACCTGGTTTAACTGGAGGAAAGTTACATAAACTAAAGCTGGAAAGGTTCGGGGAGGGGACAGAGGAGTGTACCAGGTAAAAAGTTTGTATTTTATCCTGGAGACAATGGAAAATCTTAAGCAGGAAAATGACATGTTCAGACCTTTGTTTTAGGAGTAACTAACAGGTTAGTCTTATGAAATCAAGGCAACCACGGCCCAGGAACAATGAAAGGCAAATAGTTTGAGGAACAGAGGCAGCTGGGAAGAGACTTGAAGAAGAGCTTCTGTGAAAAGGGGAGGAAAAAGGAGTTTGTATTATAACTCAGCAGAATAGCCTATTTAAAAAAAAATCCTGAGATCTTTTGTTTGTTTGTTTTTTTGGAGGGGGGATGGCAGGGCAATTGGGATTAAGTGACTTGCTCAAGGTCACACACAGCTAGTAAGTGTTAAGTGTCTGAGGCCATATTTGAACTCAAGTCCTCCTGACTCCAGGGCTGATGCTCTACTCACTGTGGCACCTAGCTGCCCTAAAATCCTGAAATCTTATAGCATATTCTGCAAAGCAATAAATGCATCTCATTTAGCTCAGAATTTCTTTTGTAATCAAAGCAAACAAAAATGGTACTCTAAATATTATGGAATCATACGGTTGCAGGATTTCTTTTTTGTCCATATCTGTGATATTTTTTTTATCAGTGGGGAACACCTGGTTTGAAAACCCCTTTTGCCTGGTGCAGTTCTTGTCTGTATAGGACAATCTTACAGAGTTGCCTGCGAGCCCTGAGAGGCTGTAACTGACTGATAGGTACAGGCTAATGTTTATTAGAGACAGAGCTTAAGCCCACATCTTCCTGAATCCAGGGCTGGTCTTCTACGTTGTGTGCCGTACTTCCTCTAAGACTTCTTTCAAAAGTATGCCACATTTGGTAAAACCCTAAGGTCCCACAAAATATTCATGAAAGTCAATCTTGTCACTTTATTGATGTGTATTGTTGTTCAATTGCATTTGACTTTTCATGACACCATTTGGGTTTTTCTTGGCAAAGATACAGCAGTGGTTTGCCATTTCCTTTTCCAGCTCATTTTACAGATGAGGAAACTGAGGCAAACAAGGTTAAGTGACCTGCCCAGGGTCACTCAGCTAGTAAGTATCAAGGCCAGATTTGAACTCAGGAAGAGGAATCTTCCTCTTTTAAGACCCAGCACTCTATCCACTGCACCACCTTTATAGATGTACCTCATGCAATAATTATAGCTGATATTTCTATGGTGTTTTAAAATTTATGAAAAATTTTTATATGTCATTTCAGCTGAACCTCACAACAATGCTATAGTTGGAGCATTACATCCATTTTATAGATGAGGTAACAAGGACTCAGTGAAGTCAAATGACTTGCCCAAAGTAAAATACCTGCATGTGGGAGCAGAGGGAGAGAGTTATAGCTCCATTGAACCCAGACTTCCTGATTCTGAGTCTAGTTCTCCATCTCCTATGGGGACAGTAAGAATATACTATCTCAGTTTTGGGCTTGGGGCAGCTAGGTGGTGCAGTGAATAGAACACTGACCCTGGAGTCAGGAGGACCTGAGTTCACATCCAGCCTCAGACACTTAACACTTAGTAACTGGGTGACCTTGGGCAAGTCACTTAACCCAAATTGCCCTGCCTGCCCCCCATCGAAAAAGACAAAAAAAAAAAAGACATATATTATCTCAGAGTACTGACAAAATTGATTTTTCTTTTCTTGTCCCTAAATCAGGATTGGTCAACTTGATGATTCAGAAGTTGATTCTATACAAACAATATGTCCTTACTCATTAGCTTGTCTCTCTTTAAACAGCCTCTACTTCCCCACCTCCCACCCTCAGCCTCTAGGAAAGATTCTATTTTTGAGTGCCTAAAATCATGAACCCCTCCTCTATCCCACCAAGGACCTAGTCAGGGCTACTATATTACCAGTCTTGAGAATCTGAGGCATACAAGCCCCTCATCTATACAAGCTGCTGCTTGGTCTTGGACCAGAGTATCAGATATCTCTGATCAAATAAAAGCATGTCAACTACAGTAGGGAAATTCTAACGACCTCTTATTTTCATAAATGACCTAGATCAAGCATCCCTATTATGTCCACCTATTCTCTGCTGTTCTTTTCCATGTTCTTTAGGTTAGTTGTATCGACTGCAATGCTAGAATTTGAGACTGTCTTTTGATAGTCTACCTGGTATATTTATTTTTCATTAAGGTGAGCTTTTCCCTACAAAGGCAAGAGTTTGAAAGTCTGACTGTACCCTCAAATTCAATCATATGTGTGTGTGCATGTGTTTGTGTACATGCACACACACTAAGGGGGTTTAGAAGGGGAGCCAAAATAGGATCTGCAATGACAAGTGAGCCTCTGAAAAACGAAAGAAATAAATAGTCGTAGAAAGATCCTGCTGCTCGTGCCTCTCCTCCCAAAGCACTTCGGGTTTAACTGTTTTGTTTTTGTCTGTATTTATTCACTCATTTATATGTGTGTTTGTTTTCTTCCCTATGAGAATATAAATTCCTTAGGCACATGGATTGTTTAATTCTTTTACTCATATCCCCAAAGTATAGCATAATGCCTGGAACATAATAGGTGCCACATAAATGCTTACTGATTGAATGAACAAATTCATTTTTGTCTCTGTATGGATTTGGGGTGTGTGTATGGGTATGTGCACATAAAAACTTCCACATAAAGAATTTAGACACCATTAAAAGCAGCTTAATGAAACTTGACATCATTTTAAGGTACAACTTGATAAATGTTGTGTAGCAGCAACACAATATTCACAGTGCCGATGGTGACTATAAATATGCCAGCATAGTTCTCATTTCATCATAAAATATAACAGACTCTCCATATAGAAGACAGAAGCAAAACATTTATTCAGACACCAGAAAACCAAATCCCAACACCAGGAAACTGAATCCATCATAGCCACATAGAATTTAATACACCATAACACAGCAGAGAGCCACACCATCCTTTAGCCTTCCCACAAACCAATACTCACAAACCTGTCTCACTGGTGCATCCTCTCCTCCCTCCAGTTCTAACTGCTCTGACTCCAAGCTTCCTGTAAGCTCTGTTCTACTCTTCTGCAAGCTTCTTCTACCTCAGGCTCCATGTGATTACATTCAGGGAAGATCTCTGAAGCAGAGAAGGTCTTCACTTCAAATTCCCTTAAGCTTATTAAGAGGCAGGGAAGATCTTCAATTTCTTATTATCATTACATGCTGTCACTCCCATCCTGAGTATTTTAGGGCACAAATGAATTATCCCAGTAGCTAGAAACTTCAGAGAATTCCTAACGCATTACCAGTTGTCCAATGCTCTGGGTGAACCAAGCTGTGGGTGTCTAATATTGCACGGTCTTTAGTGATCAGAATGGTAATGTCACGTATAAATTATCTATCAGTGGTCCTGAAGTGGGCATGAATACTGAAAAATCCACAGACATGACCAAGTGCCACTTCTACATTCTGTACTCTGTTCTTTCACATTCAGTCAGTTGATTTCCAGGAAACATAAATGAATCAGACACTAAAAATGATGACTTCAGAAGCCATCTGCACATATGTGAGTTTCACACCCACCCCTCCCAACTCATGGCCTCTCCTGTTTAAAGTCAGCTGAATGCCTTGGATAGTTACTGCCTGAAAGCCTCCTCCACACTCCCATATTGCTGCATGACCTGCACTCCTGTCATAGATGCCTCACTGTCAGAACACAAGTCAAAGGCAGGTCGTTCAAAAGTACTTTGCCTCTAAAAAGGCAAAGAAAGAAAAAAAGAAAATTCTCCCTCAAAAATCCCATGCCTGCCTTTTGTTGAGAAAATAACATAAAATTGTTCCTCTAATCACCCCCTACCATTCATGACAAGGTATTTAATGGAGTCATTAACTGCTATTAATCCACCAGTATGAAGCAGACTTAGCTCAGTAGTCACGGCATCCTGTGCTGAAGACTGCAGAGAAGAGAGTGATGGTTGAGGAAGCACAGAGGGTGCTCAGCTATGTTTGGTTTCACCCTCCCCATCTGGACACTGCAGGCTGCCAGCTGACAAAGGGGGCTTGGAGAGAGAGTGGCGAGCACCATTCCACAACAGAGGCTTTGGAATCCTGGCTCTTGAGGAGATGGGATCTGTCCCTGGTCCAATGGCACTAAGGCTGGTTGCCTGGAATGTCCCCAAAAGAAATGGAAGACAGTAACCTGTATACACAATGGACATTAAAGTAAAAACCAACAACACAGGGACCTTGGGGACTGACAAAGAATAAAAATTACATGCTGAACAGCAAAAGCAGGCTTATTCAGTAGTGCAGTTCTGATGTTCATCTTTGCTTGTTTGTCAAGATACTACTTTCTGGGACTCACTGGCTGATCTGAGACAGGTGTGTGGGGTAGAAGAGACAGGTAGGAGGTAATACCACTTCTAACAATAACAAAGAGCACTGGGCTTAGAGTCAGAAAGATGTGCAGTCAAATCCTGCCTCAAATAGTTGCTAACTATGTAATCCTGGATAGTAACTTAACCTCTCTGTGTCTCAGTTTCTCCATCTGTAAAATGAGGAGATTGGGCTCAATGACTGTTAGCACAGTGCTTGGCACATAGTGTCTAATAAAAGCTCATTGACTTGATGTTACTTTTAGCTCTAACTTTATGAAGGATGAACACACAAAAAAATCTGTGATTTGGGCTCGTTGTAGGAACTCCCAGTGTGGGGATTCCTCTTAGTAACACAGATCAAAACTAATCTGATTTATTAGGCAAGTCCTAGGGAGTGGACTAAGGCACATAGGGTTTAAGTGATTGACCTAAGGTTACATCCCTAGAAAGCATCAGAGGCAAGATATGAACCCCAAGCCCAACATTCTGTCCACTGTGCCACACTACGTAATAGCTACCATTTCTACAGTACTTTCAAGTTTACTAAGTTTTCTGTTTGTACCACAGCTCATTTGTGGCGATTTTTGTCTTCAAAGGCTTTTCAGGGGAAAGCCCATCTTACTGAAAAATAAATATAAAAGATAGAATATTAAAAGAGTCTCAAATTCTAATATTGCATTTGACCTAGTAACCTAAAGAGCATTGCTTACACAGTGGAAAAGGACAGGAGAGAATAGATGGAAGTAATAGAGATGCTCATGAAGGTTAGAGATTGTTAGAATTGCCCTAACCCAGGGACAGCTAGGTTGCACAGTGGATAGAGCATTGGCCCTGAAGTCAGGAAGACCTGAGTTCAAATTTGACCTTAGACAAATTTGACACTTACTAGCTGTGTGACCCTGGGCAAGTCACTTAACCCCAATTGCCTCTGCCAAAAAAAGTTGCCCTAATTCAGCTGACATGTTTTCTTTCTATCCGAGATACCTGATACTCGGATCCAAGATGGAGCAGGAACTTGTCTAAGTTAGGGGACTGTTTGTTTCTGGTGTTCAAGGCTAGTAACAGGAATCCTGACCAGGTCCTTGGTGGAATCGAGGGGAATTGCTGGTTTTAGGCAACCAAGAAATAAAAGCTTCCTGGGGGCTGGGAAAATAGAGACTGTTTAAAGAGCTACAGATAATAAGTTAGGGACATATTGTTTGATGCTTTTACAGAATCCCCTCCTGAACCATCAAATGACTATCCCAGATTTAGGGACAAGAGAAGAAAAATGAATTTTATATTTACTCTAGGATAGTAGATTCTTACTGTCTCCTGAGAGGCCCTTTAATAGGGATATAGAACTAAACTTTGAGTTGGGAGAATTGGGTTCTGTTGAGCTACACCTCCACTCCCTTCATGTAAAATATATTGTGCAAGCATTCTATTCCTTTTACAGATGAGGAAATTGAGATTCAGATCAAGCAAGTCACCTCTGGTCACATACCTAGTTGGGGGTATATGGAAACTTCAGCCTATATGTTGATGCTCACTCAGGTATCCTAAATTCTCACCAGTTACCATTATTTATTTCTCTCTTCTGCCTCAGTTACATATAGAGATGGTCACACTCTTAATTTTGCCATTACCTACAAGTGTTCTACCTCCATTTTCATTACCTCCAGATTCCTTTTTGAGATCATAATCTTTTATCATTCTTTCGTTACCAGTTCCTTACTGTCGCTAACCTTCGTCCTCACTCTGACTTCTGTTCTTTCTACCCTACAGTTCTTTCCTAGGCTGTTACCAATATTAAAATTTACACTGGTTTTGTTTTGTTTTGTTTTCTCTTAAAGACCAGCCTTAACCCAAAATCACTCTGGTCCCAGACCAAGCCCTGCTTGGTCACTGACTGGTTGGGCCCTGATTGGCTCAGAGTGAGTGTAAATAACATTTGTTTCTATCTTGGCTAGGAACCCTGAGGATCTTCCCCTCCCAGATCTATTTTTGAAGAGCCATTCTTTGTCTCTTTTTTTTATTAAGCCTTAATCACTAAATGGGCTCTTCCTCAGTCAAGCTGAGACCTAGTAAAGATCTTAGCTTGAAAAGGCCAACATCTCCCCCATTGCATCCTGGGCCACATCCAGTTGTTCTGATCCATATCTGGCCACTGGACCCAGATGGCTCCAGAGGAGAAAGTGAGGCTGGTAACTTTGCACAGCCCTGCCTCACTTAAATCCAATTCACTTGCATGTCATGGAATCACCTCTCTGATACCATGATCCTCTTTGAGAAGGAAGGACAAACAGAAACCCATATACTGACTATACCTTCTTCCCTCCCCAGTCTCAACCCATCGGTATCTTTAACATTTGAATACCTCTTCTTCTGTTGCAGTAAGTTCTTGCCATACCATAACCCTGTGTTTCTTCCACCATCCACCTCTTTCTGTTTCCACTGGAGCTAATGAACGCCTTTACCTGGGGAGTTAGAGAAGAGCATTAAATGTGCTGATTAGATCCACATCACATAATCTCCTCTGGGCCTGAACCATAGCAAGATAATCCTTTTGCACCTTCTTAATTGATTCAGTTGTTCTGATTCACACAACTGATTCATGGAAGAACAATTACAAACCTCATTCCTCTTCAAGTCTCCCATAGCACCCCATCTCCCTTCATCCCCAGTTGAGGTTGTGGTTCAGTCATTTAAATTTTGTCTGACTCTTCCTGACATCATTTAGGATTCTCTTGGCAACCATTTTCTCCTCCAGCTCATTTTACGGATGAGGAAACTGAGGCAAACAGGGTTAAGTGACTTGGCCAGGGTCACTCAGTTATTAAGTGTGTGAGGCTGGATTTGAACTCAAAGATAACTCTTCCTGACTCCAGGCCCAGCCCTCTCCACTGTACCGCCTATTTGAGGACCTTGCATCCAACTTCAATGAGGACCTTCTCTGAAAGCTCCATCTTCTCTCTTCTCCTTTTCCTATTCTCACATCACTGAAAGATCTTTCCCAACTCTCTCTTCCTTCAGTTCTATTTCTGATAAAAATATGTTCCTTCTCTTTCCGAAAGCCAGCTTTTCTATGTGGTCTTAGATCCCTTCTTTTCAAACCTCCCCCAATGGGTTGCACATGCTATTATCTCTATTCTTTCTCTTACCTTCAGTCTCTCCCTGCTGCTTATGAATATCATTATGGCAGCTAGCTAGCTCCATGATAAACGGCTGGTCCTAGAGTCAGGAAGAGTTGAATTCAAATGTAGCCTCAGAAAATTACTAGCTGTGTGACCTTGGGCAAGTCATTTAATCTTTGTTAGTCTCAATTTCATCAACTGTACATTCAAGATCATAACAGCACCTACCTCACCAAGTTGTTGTAAAGATCAAGTGAGAGATCTGTCTTGGGATAGTGCCTGGCACATAGTAGGCACTGTGTATAGTAGGCACAGTAAGTGCTTATTCCCTTTCTCCCTCCCCTCATCCTTGAAGCCCTCACTTTACCTGATTCTATTATTCTAAGTATCCATGTGACTAAGATGCGAAGTATCTCTTCCCTTTCTCGGCTGAATTCTTTAAGAAGCCACCTATACTGGGGGCCTCCAAATACTGTGTTCTCTCTGTCTTCCGAATCCTCTGTAGTCTGACTTCCAACCTCAACAGTTCATGTTCAACTGTCCTCTTCAGAGTAATCAACAATCTTTTAATTGCCTTTAATTGCCTAATGACCTTTTCAAAATCTTCATCTTTTTTGACCCCTCTGAGACCCGCGACACCGCTTATTAGTGGACACCGCCTCCTCTCTAGCTTTCTGTAATGCCCTTTTCATCTCATTCTGGGTGATGCTCATTTCTCAGTATCCTTTGCTGATTTTCTTCCAGTTCATGCTCACTAATCATGGGTATCCCGCAGGGTTGTCTCCTAATCCCTCTTTTCTTCTCCTTCTATAATATTTAACTTAGAAATTTCTTCGGATTCCCTAGTTTACTTATCATCTCTACTAAGCTAGGTGACATAGTGGATAAAGCACTGACCTTGGAGTCAGGAGGACTTGAGTTCAAATTTGGCCTCAGATCCTTATAAGCTTTATGACCCTAGTCACTTAATTCTGTTTGCCTCACTTTCCTCATCTGTAAAATGAGCTAGAGAAGGAAATGACCAACCACTTCAGTATCTGCCAAGCGAGTCAGAAACAACTGAAACAATTCAACAACAATAAATCTACCTCCTGGTCTATAGTCCCATGTCACCAACTAACCTTCAGAAACAGCAAACTGAATGGCCCATCAGCATCTCAAAGTCAAATGTCCATAGGAAAAACCATTTTCTTTCCTTCAAAACACTTCCCTCTTCCCAAGTTTCTTAACACTTCTCTTTTTAAAAAAGGTTTGATTACTTTATTTTTTGCTTTTTGGAGGTGGGAGGGCAGGGCAATTGGGGTAAAGTGACTTGCCCCGAGGTCACATGGCTAGAAAGTGTTAAGTGTCTGAGGTCAGATTTGAACTGAGGTCCTTCTGACTTCAGGGCTGGTGCTCTGTTCACCGCGCCACCCTTAATACTTTCAAAAGTGCTGCCATCATACTAGTCACCCTAGCTTGTAAGCATGGTACCCTCTTCAATTTGCCTCCTTCTCCTAGTGACTACTCTCTGTTATTATCTGCTGTCTAATCAATATATATGGTACATGTACATAGCTATTTATCATGTGAGCTCCCATTCAATTGTAAGCTCCCTGAGGTTAAGGACAGTGTATTTTGCCTTTCCTTGTGCCTTCAGCACTTAGCCTAGTAACTGGTACATGTGGACTACTTGATAAATACTTGCTCACTAGTGAACTCTTTAAGAATCATTTTATGTATCAATGGGTTAGATTTTATTCCTTGGCCTCAGCCTAGGCCCGCTAGTTGGAAAATATCTGTCCATCCCTCATTTTTAAAATGATGGGGCAAGGGGTTATACTAGAAGCCTTCTAGCTTTTCTAGAAAGAAGAAAAAGAAAGAAAGAAAGAAAGAAAGAAAGAAAGAAAGAAAGAAAGAAAGAAAGAAAGAAAGAAAAAGAGAAAGAGAGAGAGAAAAAGAGAAAGAAAAAAGAGAAAAGGAAGGAAGGAAAGGAAAGAAGGAAGGAAGGAGAAAGCAAGCTCTTCTAGTTTGGGATTTGTGCTCCTATGGTACATTTATTAAGCACCTATCATATAACTATTACAAGACAGTAATCTGAGTGCCGGAGTAGAGCACCAGCCTTGGAGTCAAGAGGATCTGAGTTCAAATCCAGCCTCAGACACTCAACACTTACTAGCTGTGTGACTTTGGGCAAGTCACTTAACCCCAATTGCCCTGCATTCCACCCTCCAAAAATCAAAACAAACAAACAAAAAACAACAAAACCAAGATATGTTATACAAAATAGTAAATTACTCTCTTAAAATGTGGCACTCAGAAAGGAACACAATGCAATAGATGTAGTGTGACCAGTGCAGCATTCAATGAGAATATTAATCTTTCTTGGTTTGAATTAAGCATACTAATAGATAATTAGTGCCATTTAATAATGCATTGTTGTTTTTTTTTTAAAATAAACTACATCAAAATGTTTGCTCATATTGAATATGTAGTCAGTGACAAATTCCAGTTCTTTTTCATATAAGCTGCTCCCAGGTCTTTCAGCACTGTATTTATACAATTGATTCTTTGAACCAAAGCGTAAGACTTTATATCTATTCTTATTTAATTTTATGTTGTTAGGCTCAGTCCATCATTCCGATGAATCAATATCTTTTAAAAACCTGATTCAGTGCATTAGCTATTTCTTCCAACTTTGTGCTTTCTACAAGTTTAATAAACTTTAATTTTAATAATATATTTCTTTGCCCAATTTGTTGAAAAGGCATGGAATGGTCCGAGCTTTGTGGCCCATTCCTTAAGACCTCCCTTCCATATTAATCACGTATAAGAGTAAGTTTGTCTATGTGAAAAAGAGAATCCTCTAGTCTTGTCTCTTTCTCTTTTAAAGGGAAAAAGCCACAATTCAGTCTTATCAGTTCACAAAATAGATTAATAAGTGAAACCATACACTTCCATCCTATACAGCAGTTCAGTTCTTTTTCTTTCCTTTTTAATTTTCTCCTTATATCAAAACTAAATTTTCTTTCTGTAATGGCCTGCTGTTGCTAAAGTCCAATCTATAAAAGAGTCTTAAAGATTAAATAATGTCTGCCTGTTATAGCATTCTTACTAGGACCTCTGTGCCTCCCACTGGTTGTAATCAAGACCAATAAGCGATGGTTACCAAAGTTTGTCAATGTTTTTCTGTTATGGAGTTAGTGAGGTAAATGAATAAAAAGAATTCACTGGACCTGCTTCAGTGATCATCTGTAACTGAGGCCAGTCTTCCTGTTTCTCTTCTGATGTTTGCCAACAACAAAACCATTCCTACTAATGGGGACCATGCTCTTTCTTCTGCTTTTTCTCTGCCTCAATATGTGCCAGCCCCTCCCTCTCTGTCCTTTTTTCTCTTTCTCTCTCTCTCTGTTTCCTCTGTCCCTTTGCCTACTCTTTCTTTCTCTTCTCTTCTTTCTTTCATCCCTTTTCTCCCCATTCCCTCTTTTCCTCTGTCCCCTCTTTCCCTTTTCCTCCTCTCAGTCCTATGTTTCTGCCCTTCTTGTCTCTCTGTACAAGAGAAAGGGACAGAAACACTCTCTATCTTTCTTTCTGTCCTTACCTTCCTCCTCTTCCCCACCGCAGCCCCCAAGGAAAAAACTAAATCATTGGCAATCATCTTGCAAGAAAATGCCAATTGACAAACATTACCCTTTGACCACAGAGCTAACAGAATACAGGGGGATAAAAGATGCATTCTTTATATACCTCTACTATAGACCATTCTAGGGTCTGTAACATTCATTAAAGGAGGTAAAGCATACTACAATCAAGACCTCATTTCAGTGTGTTTATTTTCAAGCAGGGAGAGTTGAGATGGAAGAATAGAAGAACATTATGATACTTCCTTCTCTACTGACTCCCAATTGCCTCTTAGGAGAGGTAAAGCAGAAAGAAAAGGATTTCAGAATGATAAACCATATTCTGATCTCCATCATTTCCACAGCAATCCATAGGCATGCTTTTCCTTGTCTTCTCTTTCCTGACAGGCATGCCGAGGTGTTCAAGAGCTCCTCTTGCACCTCTGATTGTTTTGCCAGGCCCTGGATGGCTGCCCAAGAGTTTTGAACCCTGGAGATCAACTCCAGTTGAGACAGCCCCTCTGACATTACACTTGTCCTCTGCTGCAGATATTTCTGACTAATGGTGTGTAGTTCTGGCCTTCTGTGCAGACAGCTGTTGATGTGCTCTTTGGGGGGAGAGGGTGTTTGAAAGGACCTCCTGCCAAATAATTTATCTCCCAATGGCCCTGCCATAGGAGTGCCTGAAATCCTTTCTTTACTCACTCCTCTTAGTTAAAGTATTTAGATAATTCTGTTTTCCCATTGGCATAGATATTAGAAAATTGAAAATTGAGTTGTATTGAAATTCACACATTATTCTGGAAGATTCATCAGCCGCTGATATCTTAGCTCTTTTTAGTTTATCAGAGTGGCTAATGGTATATCTAGCAACTAATATAAGAGTGGCCTATAGGAGGGCTAAGTTTTGGAAAGAGAGAAAGCTTATTACGTTACCTCTATGTGTGAACCTGGTTTAGGAGACTTAATGGGGTGATGGGTAGTTAAGAAGAGGTGCTTAAGGAAAGGAGGGATGACAAAGATAAACTGCCTACTTGGCCATTGTTGTCTAAATCTGGCTCCTGGATATGTTAACCCATCAATGAACATTTTTAGGCACCTACTATATGCCAAGCATTTTGTTGGGTGCAAGGGATGCAAAAAGAAAGAAAAAGAAAGAAAAAAGGGAGAGGGCAAGGAAGGAAAGAAGGTAGGAAGGAAGTAGGGAGGAAGGATATGTCAAAACTATTAGGTTTGAGGGATGCAAGTATATAGAATAAATATATGCAGAATAAATACAAAGTAGTTAGGGGAGGGCAGTAGCATCTAGAAAATTGGGAAAGGCTTCATGTATCTGTTTCTCCTTACATTGGTTCCTATTTCATTTCCTACATTCTTTTGTTTTTTGTATTCTTTTTATCTTTCTGTCTCCTTCAACTCCTTTTTTCTTCTCTACTCATTTAACACCTGCTTCCCATCTGCCCCTTCACATGACCTAGCCTCTGCTGCCATGAAAGCCCTCTCTCTTCTGTTCAAAATGAAATCTTGAGTATGTGATATAGGTGGCAGTCCTTCTGTTCATCCTCTTCTCTTTGACTCTGTTTTCCAGCCTTCCATGAAAGGCTCATGGGCTCATCTTTCCTCTTTGTCTCATACCTCTTAATTTTTCTCCCCATCTGTTTTCACTTTGTTCATTTCGAACTTGGTTTTGTTCCTTTCTCTAAACTAAGAACTCTAGGGTTATTCAATGCATTTTGTACCAGTGACTCTAAATAAAGCGTGTTGAACCAGATTGTTTTCTTCTTTGTAACTAGAAACTCAAAATGCTTTATGTTTAGTTGATTACTTTTTTCAGACTGGTAAAAAAAAGTTTTCAATTCATTGAATATAAACAGGGGCCTGATTTTAAACACTGAGTTGCCATCACCAAGATACAAACTGATGTATGCTTTCCTGTTTGAAAAAAACCACAGAACAATGAACACATGAAGGAAAGAATTGGTCAGCACTCAGATGGGTATATAAAACTCAAGTTGTTGAGGGTTTTTTTTTTCTTCCATCTTTCACATAACTGAATGTATAATTACTGGATGATAATACAAAGCCTGATTTCAGATCGAGTAAAATTAACACATCCCTTTCTTTTTTTTTCTTGTATGTGTGTGTGTCTGTCTGTGTCTCCCTATGAATGCATATACCTGTTTGGATCCTGTGTGTCCTAGGATGAAATCTTGACTGTAATCAGGAGAGTCGATGATAACTGGGCAGAAGGAATGCTGGGAGATAAGATTGGAATTTTCCCTCTCCTCTACGTGGAGGTAAGGTCATACCTCTGAGCAAGGTTTCTTCTTCTGCCAATATTGTTTGTCTAACTAGAAATAGGGGCAACTTGTCCTTGATGTTCCCTTTCCTAAGAGAGAAGCAGGTTATTTGGGAATAACATAAAGTCTGCTAGCTGCTGCACAGGAGTTTGGTCCAAGGCTCCTCCGTAATCCTAGGGATGTCCTCTGCCAGCTTAGATTGAATTTGGAACAGTTCTGGCTACAAATCATCTTCTGACATGTGGGGAATTAGGTCAGGATGTTCAGGTTGGGTGTGTAGTATACTCTCCAATGAAACTCACTTGATTCCCTTGGATGTCTGCCCTTCTTTCTGAGGTTCTCACTGATGTTGCCATACTTCTCCCGGTCAGGGAGGACAAGTCTTGACGCTATTTTTTTAAATGTAGAGGCACTTCTTTCCACTGATTCTTCAAACAGATCTGGATCTCTTGTTGCTGAGCTCAACGGGAATCTTTCCTGTGCTGCCTGTAAATCTTACCCAGTTCTCTGGATTTGGGGGCTCCGTGGGAGAATCTGAGGTTTATGAAAGTGATTAGCAGATTGGCAGTTACTGGGGTGATCTCTCATATAATTTCCTGTCTGTTCCATAGGAATGTGTCCCAAATCTCTAGTTTCCTGGTGCATAAATTGGTTAAGTGTTGCTGAATGGGAAATACGTTGGAAGTTGTGGCCACATTCTATAAATAACTACAGTCCAATCTGTGTTTAGAAAAGGAAAGTTATACATTTGCTCATCTATAGATTTAGTCCATCTTGGTCCAATGCTTGTCTTTTTTATCTTGTAATCCAATGAGGGAATATTATATTACCCCACATTGTCTCTCAAATATAAGCCCTTATGCTGTTTCAGTTGTATCCCCTCCATCGGAGTCATTTAAAGGTATCCACAGGTATATGCATCTGTCTACTTCCCCTTTGTCCCACTAATGCCTCTACCCCATCCCCTCATACATATTTCTTATCTTTCCTTTCAGCATTAAGGTATCAGTCATTTTTTTTGACCTAGCATTTATATAATGCCTTAAGGTTTTCCAAAACATTTTGTGTATTCTATCTCATTGGGGCCTCATAACAACCCTGTGAGGTATCCCCATTTTACAGATGAGGAAACTCAGGCAGAGGTTAAATGACTCGCCTAGGATCACAAAGATAGTAAGTGTCTGAGGCAGGATTTGAACTCTAGTCTTTCTGACTCCATACCCAATATATTGCACCATTGATCCATTGGTCATATTTTAAAAGTCTTTGAAGCAATACTGGTGGAATCCTTAAGAGGCAGACATGAAGAGTCTAAGTTTCCTCAGGGCTCGCTTCCCTGCAGGGTCCTTCCTCTCTTCTCTAGAGAGTAGTTAAGAACTCTGCTTCTCTGGTTCCTCAGTTACTTCATGATTCTGCCACATCTCAGGGACCTAACTGCTGATTCAGAAGTACAGTTAACTTTCACTTGCCTGCCCCAGAAGTTGGGAAGTCTGGGTTCTCCACAGACTTACTGTGAACACTTCATAAATGTAACATCTTCTCAGTGGATGTTTCTCCACTTGCACAATGAGAAGAAGCCTTTTGTGACTTTCTCTCCTCTACCTGAGCTATCATTCCACTCGCTATTATTTTAGGTCATTTTCATTTCCTGAAAGTCTTAAGTCAGTATTTCTGTTGTAATTCCTTCACTCCACTTACTAATCTGGAATGTTGTAGAGAGTATTCCATCAATGTCTGAGTGAGACTCGATGATCCCTAAAGTCATTCTCAATTCTGAAATTCAGAGGGAATTCAGCTTCAAATAGTTATTCTCTCTGCAAGAGACATCAAGGGAAGGCTTATTAGTTTTTTTTATAATACAGCTTCTCACCTAACATCCCATGAATCCATTCACAAGATCTTGTCACTATGCCAAGCACCAGACTGTGGTGAGTTTTCTTTTCCCCCTTCTCTATAAGGGCTTCCTCAGTTTGACCGGAGGGCCTGAGGCTGCACATACAATTTCAGCCAGGGTTCCCTTTGTCTTTGGGAGCAGTTGATGAGTTCAACTCAGAGTTGTTCTGTGGAAGCTTCTAGCTGTTTTTCTGTCTTTGCCCTCAATTTTAGTTTCTATCCATTTTCTTAGTACCTTCCTCGTATATTGTATTGGAAGAGATTTTGGATTCTGTATTAGCAACCACACTAGCACACAGGGTGGGCTGCTAGCACATGTTCTTCGATCTGCTTTTCTAAAGGAAAGACAACTTTAAAGGGGTTAATGGTCTTACTTTAATTAACAGACAGATAAGTACAGATAAGTAGAAAGAAGTGAGTGTCCAAGAAAGAATCTGACAGGGCTCCAACTGTCTGAACAGAATAATACAACCACCTACCTACACTACCAGACTGGTACAGCACCCACTGGTAGAGTTGGGGGGTGGGGACTCTTAACAAATGGCTGCTCAGAGTCCCATCCATGGCATCAAAAGGTCCTTCTCATGAGTGAGCCCCCAAGTAAAATACCAACCTCCCAGTATGTATAGTTTTCAACTAATAGGCTTAGAGCTAGAAGGCACCACAGGCCTTGCTACTCAGTGACTAATTAGCTTAGTACCAAAAGGTATGAAAGCCTTCCTGCAAGCAAGCCTCCCCTAAGCAAGCTCCTCCTTAGGCAAGTTCCTCCCTCAGTGGGCTCTATGTGACTCAGAATGTATCACAGCTGTGATTAAAATACCTGT
>CM053580.1:143270710-143295120 GCA_028627135.1 Pseudochirops cupreus | reverse complement strand
GTTTACCTATCTATATCCATGTTGTGCCATATATAAACATGTACATATATACACATACATTTATACATATTTTAAAGTTAATATGTCTATATTGTATAGTGATTTATATTTGTATATGTATATGTACATATATGTCTACATTATATAGCAATTTATATTTGTATATATGTACATAGACACATATATGTATATGTCTGTGTTTATTTACTTATTAATTGGCTCCCCTCTGCTAGGGGATTAAGACACTGAAAAATGCAATCCATTACTTCCACCCTTCTGTTGTTTGCTTAATGTATTGTAAATGAGAATGTAAATGAAAACCTCCCTCTTCCTGAACAGAGAGGGTTGGATGTCTTCTGGTGATGGGGTTATTGTCAGCCATGGAAGGCCTATTTTCTCCAGGGTTTCCAATGGATGATAGATTGGCAGGTTCAAGTAAGAACCTTATTGGGACTTAAATTTCCTGCACTGCTTACACTGGGCTATGGCAATGTTAACTTTGTAAAATCATTACATGGGAGTTCTAATTTTTGCCTTGGTGAAATGATGGTGGCGATTATGATGGTAACATTGATGAACAGCATTACAGACTTTTATGTATGTCTTTAAGGTTTGCAGAATGTTTTACAAAGCCTATCTCACTGAACCTTGCAAAAACTCTGTGAGGTAAGGACTATAGGTATAGTCATTCCCACTTTAAAAATAAAAAATTGAAGCCCTCCTCCTCAAAGAAAGTTATTTTACTTGGTCATGGTCATGGTCATGGTCACCCAGTCATGAAGTGTCAAAGATGAGATTTAAATCCGTCTCTAGAGCAAAATGAAACAACAGTACGATGATTACAAATTGAGATATGTGTTGTTCCTTCACTGGGTGTGTTTAAGCACCTGAATTACATGTAAGAGAGTCTTAATAAGAAAGATCCAGTGACTCTTCTGCTAAGCATCTTACTTCAGGGACAAGGGAGAAAAGAAACCTTACAGAAACAGGAATATTGTGTAAGCTACTTGCTTCAGGCCCTATTTTCAAAAAAAAACCTGAGTCTTGTGCTTGCAGATGTATACAATGTTGACATGCCATAAAACTCCTTAGAAATCATTTCTTGGAAATGTCTGACTGACTAGCAAAAATAGTCAAGCCAATTAATACTACATCAATCTTTACTTTAAATCTGAATGCTCATAGTAACATCTGGCTCTTCCCCCTTATACCTTTTCCCATTAATCCTGATGGGTCATTGATCCCCCCCCAAAATTTCCTGGTACTTTCATATCCCTTTTTCATTTCCCAGTTTTTAGTTCTATTCCCTTTGGTATTTCTTATTTCATAAACTTTTTGCTTGTTTTGCTTGCCAAATGTTCCAAAGCCTTAGTCCTTTCTTCCCCTGCTAGTAATTTATAAACTCTCATCCACAAATGGCTGTGATCAGAACCCCAACCTGTGACAAACCTAATTAGCCATATTATTTCTTTCTGAAAATTTGTCCATTCTTAATAGAATTTGCCCTGATTTTTCTTTTCTAACCTTTTTGGTAGTAGAATACTTTGTAAATATTTCTTTTTGTTTCAGAATATGTTTATTCTAATGGGAATAGAACTCAAAGTACCAAAATGACAAAAGTATTTTATAAAATCATTTCCCTCTAATAATTTCAGGACTGACATTGCTGTTTAAAGAGAAAAAAAGGTTTTTTTTTTAACATTTCATCAGCAAATAATGTATTAAGCCTCTTAATCCATAGCTTGATGTGACAGGTCCCCATACAAAGAGAGTTAAGCAGATATCATCCCTATATCCTAGCAACTTAAATTCTAAAACTGATGGTTTTAACATAAAGGTAAAGAGCATGCAAACTCATTTTGTTTCCTTTTGGGATAGGACTAATATACTTTTTCTTAACCCTATCCAAAAAGGAAATGAGATGAATTTACATTAATGTGGTTGATGAAAAGGCAGTGTTGAATAGTGGTTAGAGGACTATTATAGACCAGGCCTGATTGAGACTGGTCTCCTCCCTCAGGTCTGGCACTGGAACAGAAAGAACCACTCATAGACCATGTAACAGTTAAAAAGAAGAGGTTCCCTTAGCCATTGCAGCGAAAGGGTGTTAAGCATGGAAATAGCATTGATTCAAGTTTGCTGTCTCTGTGTCAGTCATGTTGGCTTATTGGTCAGAAGCAACCCCTGACTCTTCGTGGGATAATTTTTGTACTTACTCCACCAGGAAGCTAAGGCAGTGGCAGGAGTCTTAGTCCTCAGAGCCAATTGAATCTAAAGAATGGTTTACTTGTGTCTTGTGTGAAAAAGCTCAACTGAGGTAAGTTTCTTTGAGCAGCAAGATATCATTTATTAACAGGTACATGCACCCTGGTAATAAAGGATCAATGGCTCACCTCCATTTATGCCAAAAACCCTGAACTGAAGACACAGTTCATTTTTGTAAGTATAGAGCAAAATTCCTATCATTGATGTGGGGATTGGCAACAACATGGAGTTGAGAAATCATGAACAATTACATCACAGAAAGTAGGCATAGCTCATACATGAGATGAATAATACCTCTCTCTATCTCTAAAGAAGGCTTTGCAAATTTATAAATCTCAACTGTATCCCAAAGTAACTGATAGGAAATCTAGGATTTAGACAAATCAACGCCTAGGGGATTAGATAAGACCATTTTTTTAATTGCTAAAGATGGGAGGTCACTTGGTCCAACTTCTCTAGCATAACACACAAACCTTGTAGGAAATGCTGAGATAATGTTTTATGAGAGTATTGAGAATGGAGTTCTCTAACTAACAGTGATGGTGGGAAAGTTTAAGTCTTTGGTATCTGACTTCAGAGAGAGAGGAGACTGAACTTTTGCACACATGAGCTTCCTCGCTCAGAGGTAGAGAAGAGGCTTTAGGTTTGTTACATAGAATACAGAATATGGTTACAGAATAAAATCACTTATGGAGCAAAATCAAATACAAAATACAGAATCAAGAATTAACTGTTCCACTTATCTTTTAAAAACTATGCTAGCCCTATGTAGTAGATATTGTTTTTGCCACAAGGGCTAGTCTTGGTACCAGGAAGACCTGAGATCAAATCCTCTCACTGATTCATAATCAACTGTGTGATTATGACCAAACCACTTAATCTCTAAATTTCCCAGACAACCCTGAAACTGTAAGTTTTTTCAATAGTATTTTATTTTTGTTTTTTCCTAATTACACATAAAGACAATTTTTACATTCATTTTTCCAGTTCTGTCTAAAAAGGAAATGAGATGAATTTATATTAATGTGGTTGATGGAAAGGCAGTGTGGAATAGTGCTTAGAGGACTACTTTAGACCAGACCTGATTGAGACTGGTCTCCTCCTTCAGATTTGGAATTGGAACAGAAAGAACAACTCCTAGATCATCTAACAGTTAAAAAGAAGAGGTTCACTTAGCCATTGCAGTGAAAAGGTATTAAGCATGGAAACACCATTGATTCAACTTTGCTGCCTCTGTTTTGGTCATGCTGGCTAACTGGTTAGAAGTAACCACTACAAAGAAATGTGAATAACTTTATTATATATTTAAAAGGAATAGCAAGTTGTACACAGTAGATCTGCAATTTCATGTGCAATCATCTTTTGTTTACTATACTATGTTATGGAAATACTGTTTTATCCCATAAATTTAAAATAAATTTTAAAATACTCAAGACAAAAAGAAAAAGAAATCAGAGTTATCAATAGTCAGTCATGAAAAAATGCTCTAAATCACTGTCAATTAGAGAAATGCAAATTAATATGATTCTGAGGTATCACCTCATACCTATCAGATTGGCTAACATAATAGGAAAGAGGAATGATAAATTCTGGAGGGCATGTGGGGAAAATAGATACACTAATGCACTATTGGTAGAGTTGTATATTGTTTTGGAACCATTCTGGAGAACAATTTGGAACTATCCCCAAAGGGCTATAAAATTATACAGTGTCTTTGAACCAGAAATACCATTTCTAGGTCTATATTCCAAAGAGATCAAAGAAAAAAGAAAATGAGCCATATATACAAAAATATTTATAGCAACTCTTTTTGTGGTAGTGAAGAATTAGAAATTGTGGAGAAGCCCATCAATTGTGAAATAACTGAACAAGTTGTGGTATATGATTGTGATGGAATATTTTCATGCTACAAGAAATGATGAGCATGATGGTTTCAGAAAAACCTCGGAAGGTTTATATAACTGAAGCAAAGTGAAGTGAGCAGAACCAGTAGACACTGTATATAATAACAGTGATATTGTAACAACAGTCAAGTGTGAAAGACTTAGTTATTCAGACACATGTATAACCTATATCAAATTGCCTATCATTTTTCAGAAGAGGAAAGGAGAGGAAGGGAGGGAGAAAATTTGGAAACATGATCCAACATAGATAGATAGATGGACAGATGGACGGATGGATGGATGGATGGATAGATAGATAGATAGATAGATTGATTGATTGATGGAAAATTTGGAGAAATGTCATATACATACTATAACTGAATTATCCCCAAAGCACTTGACAACGTTTCATTATATCTTCTCATATATAGTGGAGAAATATGGAATGGATGATAGTTTAAGCAAACCTGAAGCAGACTGAAATGCCAGAAAGAAAGAAAAATTATTAGAATCAGGGAGTTTATGTTTAACAATCAGATCTCCAGGGAAAAAAAGTTCCTATGCTACATTTTAAAATTTAATCTCTAAAATTAACATTTGCTCATCACTTTATTAAGTCTAAACAAAAAAACAACAAAAAATGAAACTCTGATTTGTAGCATTTGCTCATTTCCCTCTTTCACTTTACTGCAAATCCTTCCTTTTGAGACCAAGCTAAACAGGTATTTTTGTTTCTTATAAAATTTTTTCAGTATTTGAAAAATAGTTATACTTCCTATCTTTCCTTTACATATCACCTCCTGCTAATTTTTTTCTTTAATTTACACCTTCCCCACCCCTCTACAGTTCCTTCAACAGATTCTTTTTATGGAATAGTTTTGAGTCTCTTCACTTACCTAATTAACCCTCTTTTTGACCCACCCCAGCTTGTCCACTATCCTTATAAATTCCTTGAGAAAATGAAGACAGTTTCATTTCTCTTTTCAGATCCCCAGTGTCTAATACTTGTAGATGCTTCATAAATAAACAAAAATTGTTTGATTAATAAGATGTGGTCAGGTTTGGACACAGTACTCCAGACAGATGTCTGTTGGGGGCTTAATGCCTCACATTTTTCTGGACACTATATTTCAGTATGTGTAATCTAAGACCTCATTAGCTTTTTTGGATGGGGAAAGGGGAGGCAATATCAACTTGAGTTTGAAAAATTAAGCTTGAATTACATATATATATATGTGTGAATATATATATATGTGTATATATATATATATACATACATGCCCACACAAATCTCATCTTTTTATTCATAGGAACTGTTTTCTAGCCCTACTTTCCTCCCATTGTCTATTGCATATTTGAATTTTTGAAACCAAGGATAACATTTTGTATTTATCCCTGTTGAATCTCATTAAGTTTGACTCCTCATTCTTGCCCAGTTATCTCTGAATGGTTATTATGTTGTCTGACAAGTTAGCCACCCTTCTCAACTTCAAGCCATCCCCAAACCTGATAAACATGCCACCTATGCCTTCATCTAAGACATTAATAAAAATAGTGACAAGCACAGAGTCAAGAATTAAACCTTTGAGGTACTCTACTAGAGATCTCCTTCTAAGCTGATGGTAAATTCTCCTTTTTTTGATCTGTTCTTCTAACCAGTTAGTTTCAAATGCCTATAACAGCACCAGAATATTTTGATAAAAATTTTTGTCAAAAACCTTGCTGAAATAACAACAGTAGTAATAACCACTTACATGTATATGCTTGTACCACGTTTTTTCCTGATATGTTCTATCTGTGGCTTCTAATCCACCAGTCTTGCAATGCTATCAGAAAGGAATTGAGATTCTTTAAGAATCAATGTTGGATGTTAGTGAACCAGCTTTTTAATTGCTCACAAACCATCCCTTTAATTATACATCCAAGAATTTTCTTAGAAATTGAAGTCATGCTTACTAGCCTATAGTTCAAAGAATCCTCTTTGTTCACGTTTCTTTTTTTTAAAAAGAATTGGCACATTTGCTCATTTCTAGACTCATGACACCTTTCCTAACCTACATACTATTTCAGTGGTCACTGATAATAGTGGAGCAATCACATTCACAAATTCTATTTTTTTTTTTAATTTAAAGACAAGGTCTCCCTATCTCACCCAGTCAGAAAATGTAGCAGCCATTCATGGGCCCAATCCCAGTACTGATCATATCTGGAGCTTTGACCTCTGCTTCTTACCTGGGCTAGTTCATCCCTTCTTTGGAAACCTGGTGGGCCTCTGCTCCCCAGGGGCTCACCACGTTGGGGCCAGACTTGATTCAGACACTTAGCTGGTTTAGCTTAGGGCCTCCCAGAAGTCCCTAGTTCAAGCCGTCCACCAGCCTTAGCCTCCCCGGTCATAGGGACTATGGGTGTGGAGCACCCTATGAATTCTTTTAGGAAGGTGGAATATAGTTCTTCCTGGTTGAGGGCGACGACGACGTGTTGTATTATCAACACTCCCGCTTATCTGAGCCATTTTTGTTCTTTCCTTCCCAGTCTGAAGATGAGTTTTCTTGGTGTGGTGCCTGTTGCTCCATGCCGTCTAGCTACCTTGAGCACTGACACTGTCCCTTTTTGGATCTTATTTCACCCCCAATGTATCTTTAAAACCCGTTTGACTGTCCTTGGCGTTCGTTGTAAGTTTCGCCTTGCTTCCAGCTTTAGGATTACAGAGATTAGTCTTACAACGCCGAGCCACTCTTTCGTGTTTGTCTCCGTTCACCTGCTCTTCTTTCCATCTACTGTGCTTGTTTTCTTGAAGTCTAACTAGTTCAAAGAGTTCCCTTTGCATTGACATCAATTCTAATTCTTTTTTCTCCTTTGAGCCTTCTTCAAATGCTCTGCATCATGCTTCTCCCAAGACACAGATCGCCTCCCGGGAGTATATCATCTTAATGTGCACTGTTACTCCGTCATCCTTCATTTGATAGTGTGCCCAGTCAAGCAGAAAAGTTCTCAAATTTTATTTCCCATAATGCTCTGGGATCCAAAAATCATTGCTCACTAGGAGGAACTCCTTAGATTACTTTGTCCCATAAAGTTGTATGTTTGACTGCAAAGTAGTAATATCACTTAGCAATGTCTCTGATGGGGGGTGGGAGATAATCCTCAGGAACTGCTGGAGCCATAGGTAGGGCTGGGCAAAGACAGAGAATTGATACATGGACTCTGTTGGAATGAAAAGATAGAACAGCTGTGGTATCCTTCAACTCACATGCATCAAGTCCCTTGATTTACTCCATTGCTCTATTTTTTTGCATTTGTGTTTGGACTTTTGATAGGAATATTCTAACTGTCCTTCCTCTTGAATACTGGTTCCTGTGGTTTCTATTGTTTATCTCCTGCTTGTGACTCTGGGTCACATCTGCCTTAATGGATATATGTGGATGGTTTTTCCCCTCCTCTTCCATTTTCAGTTTGAAGTTTTACTAATCAGATCTACACACCTCTGATTCATTTAACACACACTTTTTAAGCACATAATATATGTAGGCACTGGGGACTTATAAAGACAAAAAAGAGACAGAGCTTGCCCTCAAAGAGCTTGTTTAACTGTGAGAGAAAGGACATAATGTGTACACAAAGAAGTAAAGACAAAGTATATAAAAACAATTTCAAGAAGGAAGGAAAGCTAATAATTGGGGTTGGGGAGGAGAGAGGGCTCAGCAAAAGACTTCATTATGTAGGAGATGGGTCCTGAGTGTGCTGTAAAAGGAAGAAGTGTATGGACCAGAAGGGATAAGGGTGCATTCCAAATTCCAAGACAATGTATTTTACTGACCTTCTTTAGATAGAATACTTCCTGGAAAAGAATCTGTTCTTCCTTATCTTAAGGGTTGGTGCAAAATATTACATTCTTTTCTCCAACACAATCTTCTAAACCTGTTAGTCACTTTAGTTCCCTACAAGCTAAGACATCATCTAATATTCTTTTGGGAAAAAACAAACTAGTTCAATCTTATATTGCATTACAAGAAATAAAATCCATAGGATAAGGGAAGTGATAGTGCCCTCATAACTCTGTATTGGTCAGACCACACCCAGACTATTTTATACCTGTGACCACTTTTTAAGAACTGCATATGACAAATAGAGTATATACAGTAGAGTAGAGAACAATCAGAATGGTGAAGTGTCTGGAAACCAGTGTAGTATGAAGAATGATTTATCCTGAAAAAGAGAAGACTTTGGGAGGTTATTACTGCCTTCATATATCTGAAAGGCTTGCATTTGAAAGTTAGAATAGATTGATTCTATATATGGTAAAAACAAAAGACCAGTGTGGACAGAAGTTCTAAGGAAGTAAGTTAACTTCATTATAAATAATTTTCTAACAATAAAAACTGTCCAAAATTTGGATGGGCTAGTTTGGGAAATAAGGAATTCAACGCCCTTGGAAATGGTGATCAAACATCTATCAGAACATTGCCTTGGGAGAAGTGTAGTACAGTAGAGGGAGCCTAAGCTGTCGAGTCAGAAAACATGGTTCAGACCTCTCCTTTGATACTTACTACACATGGCCTGGGACAAATCACTTAACCTCCCTTGGTCTCAGTTTCCTTATCTGTAAAATGGATCAGATGGCCTGCTAAATCTCAAAAATCAGTAGCGTGTAATTCTGTAATACAAGGGGTTTGAAGAAACAGTTTCTATACTGAGAATGAGGTAGTACAATGTGGTTTGTAATAACCCTTTCATTGTTCAAAACTCTAAATTTCTATATGCAAATCGTATTCATACTTCCCCTTTCTCTGTCCATCTTTAGCTTTGCTAAACTTTGCCTCATGAGCTGACTTCTGACCAGAATTACAGCCTTATCAATACAGTCTTATTAGAAAAATGCTGGCAGGACCAGAAATAGGTTTCCTTCTCACCTGAAAGACCATCTTGTCTTTCTTATGTGTTTTCTTCTCAAAGCTCAGGGGCAGGCCAGGTCCTTCATCATTTCCACCCTATTTTGCATAATTCATTCCCTTGACAGCCAATACTTGGTAGTCACATCTGCTCTTTTTTCCCTTCCAACCCTTCCATTCCCACTTGCCAGCTTTGGGTGAATTCTTGTCCCATTGGTTATGGCCCTTTAAAGGAGAAGAATGGAGCAATGGTGCTATATGCATATCTACTTTTATTCCTAACACATTTGTTATGTCTCATGCACTAGTTAATAAACTCTTATATTATGTGCAAATATTTTTGATGGGGGAAGAGGTGTTTGAGTGAATTAAACTGTTAAATATGAGGATCTTAATGAAAGTGGGATAGGTATGTGGTAATTGATGACATGACCACTTAATGAAGGAAGATTTGAAGTGGTAATAATACCTTCTATTTAGATAATAATTTAACTTTTCACAATATTGTCACATCTCTTAGCTCATTTGGACAGTATGTCCACCCTCTAAGGCAGGTAAAAAAAGTCATATTATCCTTATTTGATAGATAAGGAAATCAGAGTCTAGCTATTTTAAATGATATACCTAAGCTCACCAGAGGTAGATAATAGCACAGACAGGACTTACAACCCAGACTTCTCGATTCCCAGCCTTGCTCTTTCCATAGCTTGAGCATTCAGGAGATCTTTAAAGGAAGGAAGAAAGTTTACTTTGAGACAGATTAATGCCTAGATTTCAATGTGAGAGGACACCTTTGCCATTGGATATAGTTTGTTTTTTTTTTTAGGAACAATGATTTTCTGAGAGTTCCATTTTCCCTTCAAATGTTATGTCTATGGGGGGCAGAACACAAAGCAGAGTGTAAGATGAGCACAGTGTAACCTGCTTTTATGTAAACCTATTGCCTCATTCAAGAAAGATGAATAAGTGACAGGGTATATGATAATTGTAGAAACTAATGTCCTAAAAGTCTTAATTTATAGCTGCAAAGTCTCAATGGATTTCAGAAGATAACCCTATGAGTCTATTCAAAAGCCAGAGCTATATACTTTTCTTATCTCTATTGTGATAGTAGCTATGTGAATAATAAGAGCCCTTCCATAATAATAGCAAATTCACTGTAGAGCTAACATAATTCTATCTCCCTTCTCCTCCACCATTCTGGTCTAGAAGAAAGTGACAACTGTAGGGAGAGTCTTAGTAATCTACCAATTTCTTTTGTGCCTATCAGTTCTCTTGCTGTGTATAGAAAGAAAAGGAGAGGCTCAGAATCTAAGCTGTGGCCAAGGATAATTTGGCTATTATCTTACCCCATAGTGAGAAGGTAAGGAATTTAGCTGTTGGTACTCAATAGGAGATACTTGTCCAATGACCTCACTTCTCTGGGCTCCCAAAATTGTTCTCATAATAGACTTTTCAAGCAATAGGAAAAGTCAAGGCTGCCTCCATTCAGGATTGATCTGCATGGTCCCAAAATCCGGTAATATCTCAGTAGATACATATGAAGGTGAAAAGGCCACTACTGCGTTCTAGTGTTTTGTGTTACTTGGTTGAGATTTGAGCAGCATTGGAAGTAGGAACTATCTAAACATGAATGCTTTCAATTTGTTTCCCTTTTAAGCTGCACACAGTTCCTTTGCCATCTTGGTAGAGCATCCTTAGGTACAATTAAGGGACAGATTCCCAGGAGAAATGCAGAGCAAATTGAGAAACCACTAGGGTGTTTGGGATTTGTTTGTTTGTTTTGAGAAACAATTTCCCAAGCAAAGATATTCAGCTCAAAGGAGGAGTGAACAACTCAAGAATAAAGGCGAGGGAAAATTTGATGTGAAAATATGCCTGCAGTATAGAAAATAGAGGGTAGTCACCTGAGGCTTCAGGTCATAGGGGAACCTTGAACAATAGCTTAGAAAATAATAATTGGAACTGGAAAGTAGGTGCACAAGGGATCAGGAGAAAGGAAAGCTGGCTGCTTCTTACAAACAAGTTTGCTGTTAGTTGTGTGTTTATAGACTGAAACTAAAAGTGAAATTTAATGGTATTAATGGAATTTTTAGATGCTAACCATAAGTAGCAGAAGAAGATTAATAGCAGTGTCATGTTCATAGCAAGGGAGGGGGAAAATCCCACCATGTTCCATATTACAATGTCTCTGGAGTCGTAGGTGATCCCTGGGTCCCACATTTCTAGACTATAATGTGTAAGAAAGCATGTCATCTCAGGAGTGGTTGAAGGAGCCTTTCCTGCCTACTCCAGGATGCATATCATTTCTTTTTGGTGACAGCTTTGGAGGGTGATATGAGGATGCATTAGTTTGGTATTCATTTTAATAAGGCTTTACTTAAAATTTTGGTATTGAGAGGAAAAGATCATGGTCACATAGACTCGTCCGATAGCACTGTACTTGGATTTCTAAACCAACCCTAGCATCCAAAGAGCACTCTCCATTTGGAGTCAGAAGGCCTGGGTTTGAATCATACTTCTCATTCATTACTTATATTCATTACATTCCTTTATAAAAAGAGGAAGCCCTATGCATTCTGAAATTTATCATCCCTCAAAATTCTTCCTAGCTCTGTCACTATAATTTTAGGGGGAGTCCTTTATCATGGATTTGCCCTAGGGTCCAAGGCACAAAGTCCTTAGTTTCCTAGGCATGTGCCTTCTGAAGTGGTGGATAATCCAAGAATGAAGCACCATGTAATAGACAGACTCAAGTCTTTATTGAAAACTTATTTCCATGCTATTTTGAAGACTGACAATAAGCAAATATACAAGTTGTGTTTGTTTACAGGTTGAAGCTGGAAGATGAATAAGGATGTCATTAATGAAGGACAGAATGATGCTTTACCATTAACACACCCATACCAAATAGCATTGTGAAAAGAGTGCTGGACATGGAGTTGAGAAGACCTGAGTTGGAATGTATCCTCAGCACTTACTGACTATGGCACTCTAAGCAAGTTCATTTAATCTCTTTTGGCCTCAGTTTTCTCATCTGTAGAATGAGGCCGATACTAGGACCTCCAACCAAATGAGATAACATATGTGAAACATTTCCCAAACCTGAAAGTGCTCTATAAAAATTAGCTATCAGCATATAAGTGATGCCATGAAAATAGCTCTTTGTTTTACTTGGAATTGGGCAGGATATGTTTCTGGAAGGTGGTAATATAGGTTTCCTTCCATGCTTTGGATGGTCTGCCTCAGCCTTCATTTATTTGAACTCGGTAACTTATATGCAAGTTTCCTTGTTTTGTGTGTTCTTGAATTTGAAAACACCACTGAGGAAACTGAACCTCAAGACCTTTTTGAGAAACGGAAGTGAGACAATTGAAGTACAGTCACCACTGGCATTCTCTCTCAGTGGCATGTATGTGGCCATTCAGGACAAAAATACCTCTGACTATGCCCGAGCAATGAAAGAAGCTGGCAGAGATAAGTAGGTCACGATGGTCAGAATTGCTAAGTAGGTGAAGTCTTATTTTGGTATCTGGGGTGCCCTTCCCTGGAGCCTTTCTACTCTTCCAACTTGCCCCTCCCCAGTTACTACCTAGTAAGTAAGTAAGCAGGTAATGGTGGCCCTCTATGCTGATAACAGGACCCAAAGCATACTGCCTCAGGTCCTCAAATTCAAGTCTGCCAAATTTGGGGGGGAATGAGGAGAGGAGAATCCCAGAGAGATGTGCTAGCTGGAAAGTATACAGTCTCCAAACAGACATACATCTTGTGATTGAGAGTGTATGTGTGTTTTGATGTGTTTGCGCTCAAATGCATATGCTAGCAATGGACCCCTGCACATGCAGAGAAAATGAGCAGGAAATGTCTTTACTTTTATTGTTTCCTAACAGAGATTTCCCTTCGAGACCGAAGGGCTAATGAGTCTTTATAGAAAGAAGATTTACAGTATCAGTTCTTCCAGTCCAGCTTCTCAGACATGGGAGCCCATGGTGGGGTCCCCTTCAAGGTAAGGGGACCCTCTGGCTAGTCTCATGCCTTAGGAAAAGCAATAGAAGTCATTTATGCAAACATGGTCCAGAAGGATTACTGAAAATGCATCATTTAGCTGCCATCCCTACACTGCCCTCATGCTCTGGACTAGGGATATACCGATAAACTGGTGGCATTTATCCACTTTGGAAAACTGGAAAAACCTCTCCCTTCATCTACTATGGATTATACTCAGCAACCACAACCCCTATTATTGAGAGGACAATGTTGGAAGGAAATGAAAAAGGCTTAAGTGAACAATATCAATGAGAGAAAGGAATAGGAATGGAATGGGAAAATTCAGCAATATGGATAAGACTTTAACCCTCCCATCCCTGCTTCTTTTTAGGCTCCCAGTACCCTTGCTCCTCTTCTTCCAATCAGATGAAAGGTTTATCTCATATTATTCATTTTATATTTTAGGCAGCTATGCAACTTCTTTTTCTCTGAGCACAGGTCTCCCCACTTAACATTTTCCTTCCCATTCCATCTCTTGCCCCAGTTCTAGAGTTTTCTCTGTGAATATTGTTCTAATATATTTCAATGGAAACAACTCTGTCATTAATTGTTTTTCTACCTCAAAGTATCTTTTTATTCTTCACAACATCTATGTTCTATCATAGGGCACCATGTTTTCAAGGGGAGGGACTAAGGCACATAAAGAAAAATTAATTTCCCAGAAAATTCAATGAATTCCCCAGCATACAGTTCCATGACAGAGCCACCTTAGACCCTGGAATTATAAATTTTCTTTCTCTGTGAGATCGCATTGACTTTATTTCATCAATCTGTAAAATAGTGGTAAGGTTCTTATCACTTGGTAAGGTTCATTTCTTAGTTAAACAAGGTACTTCTTCCTTAAGGCAATCATTTCCTCCTTTGAGGAGCAACTGCCAGTGAACTTTGGCTGTCTGAAGGATTGTATCTTCTGTTTACCATATTCTCTACAGGAAGGCCATGGCTGCATCTGATGAAGCCTAGTGAGAGAAATTAATAAAGAGATCTGGCCTCCAACTTCTGATCTTTCTTTTTCATTTCCCTCCAAAAAATAATAACAGGAATAATTTCAAGAACACAGTACTCATTTGTCACATTGTTGGGAGAGGGGTGAGAATAAGTCATTCTGGGGACAGGAAAAGAAGCTGACAGTTCCAAGAGATTTTAACACGTAAAAGAGGATTTACTAAGCATTTGTTTGTACCTGGTACTAGATCTGCTTTGGTTGCCTAAGTGCCCCTCTTAAGGAACTTGATGATCATAGAAGCAATTCAGTTCAATAATTCAGCAATTGTAATCGCCTGCTATGTGCTAAACGCATAGTGTTTAGATACAAAGAAACTACCTTCCCCCAAAAGACCTTGCCTTCAAGAAGCATGCATTCCATGGGGGAAAACTGCTAGAAGCTTTGGTCACTTCCTATGTATTTATTAGTTGTACAAAGTTGGGGAAATGAATGGGAGCCCTGCAATTTTGAGTGGGAAAATAAATCCCCCAGAGGAAATCTTGTATTCTTTACAACCATTGTAGAAATAGCAGAATCTTCTCTAGTATTGACCCAATGAAGTATTTAAACCATGTTTATTTAATCTTCTGAGTTTTGGGGTTTCTTTTTTGCTTTTTGGAGGGGGGAAGGCAGGGCAATTGGGGTTAAGTGACTTGCACAAGGTCACATGGCTAGTAAGTGTAAAGTGTCTGAGGCTGGATTTGAATTCAGGTCCTCCTGAATCCAGGGTCAGTACGCTATTCACCGTGCCACCTTGCTGGCCCTTCTGAGGTTTTTTTGTTTTTGAGGCCATATTCTTCACACCAGTAGCTGATAGTATTTTTTAAAGTCTGGTGAGCATGAGGAGACAACTTAACATCTGAGAATGGTGTTGTCAGTTTTGATACCCTTTAATAAAATTTCATTGTGCTTCTGTTTTAAAACTAGGAAAAAGGAAGGGAAGAAAAAATGCTCTAAGTAGGAAAATCAAATGATAACCAAGGATAACTGGAGAAGGAAATAGTAAAGCACTCCAGCAGCATCTTTGCCAAGAAGACTCTGCATGTAGGATTTATGGGAGGATATGGACCAGAGTCACACAAAGTGGGCAGGCAGGAGTGGGTTTCGATAGCCATCATTAGAGGGTGTACCCACATCAACAACATCACAGATCAATCAAAGCAACATTAGGTGATGACTCAACATCCTAAAGCCAAGTAATGTCGCTATCATCATATCCTTCTGTAACTATTTCACTTGAGCTTGCATCCCTCACTGTCTGAACTAGAGATCATTTGTTTTCCCAGAATCTAATATGGATTGTTGGCTATGTGATCTGATGGAGCTGTGGGTTAGTTTTGTCTCAGCATCATTCTGTTAAGAGCTCCTGAGGTCAGAGAATCACTGAATCTCAGAGGTGATGGAGTACAACCCAAATCCAACCTGAATGCCCTCTACAAGATCCTGCCAAGTGATCAGCCCATCAATATCAACAAATCCTAATGTAGCAAATATTATCATGCATTCAAATTCTTTCCCTAACAGTGGATGTTTGTTTTGTGTGCATTTGCTTTAAAAAAAAATCAGATTCTCTCAGTCTTTAAGAATCAGAGGTGAAACAGAGTCTCTTTTGAAATGAATTAGCAAGAAGATGAAAAGTGCTCTTAATATCAGTGAAAAAAAGAGCATCATATTTGCATGCCTAGGCATTCCTATTATGTTTTGTGTGTTGTGCTGTTTTGTTTTGCTGGGTTGCTGGGTTGCTCAGCCGAGTTTTTCTGCCAAGGTGGTTGGCATGTTTGAAATAAGGACAAGGGTTACTGTTAGTTAGCAGAACCAAAGAACTGAATCCCA
The DNA here is from genome assembly GCA_028627135.1 of Pseudochirops cupreus. Taxonomy (NCBI): domain Eukaryota; kingdom Metazoa; phylum Chordata; class Mammalia; order Diprotodontia; family Pseudocheiridae; genus Pseudochirops; species Pseudochirops cupreus. The sequence continues at coordinate 143,279,218 of CM053580.1, read as the reverse complement.
ACAGAACCCTCCTTCCTCCTTCCTCCTTCCTCCTTCCCCCATCCCCCATCCCAAGCTATGATCCCACCTGCAGTGCAAACAATAGGCACACAATCAGGTACTTTTCATTAGAAACAGTAACCTAAACGGGAATTAGAGAAAACACTTGTCCTGAATTATTCATTAGAGAGAATTGCTTATTTTTTTTTTTTTTTTTTTTTGCTTTTTGGAGGGCAATTGGGGTTAAGTGACTTGCCCAAAGTCACACGGCTAGTAAGTGTGTCAAGTGTCTGAGGCCAGATTTGAACTCAGGGCCTCCTGACTCCAGGGATGGTGCTTTACTCACTGCACCATCTAGCCGCCCCGAGAGAATTGCTTATTACTGGATAGCCAAGCCCTGCTGCTTTGGATCATAACATGTTACAAAAGCTATTTCTTTTCTCTAGTGATATCCATGATACCTCCTTGTCTTCTGATATTATTTGTTTCCAAACCACCCAAATTGGAACTTTCAATAAACCTTGAACCAGAGCAAAATGGGAGTACGTCTTGGCAGGTGCTGGCTCTGAGTAGCAAAGGAGACAGGCAGATGTGAAACAGAATGAGAAGGAAACACGTTGAAAATCCCTTGGGGGGATTTCTTCCACAGACTTGTAGAAAATGTGATTTTTCTTTTTGAAAGCTTAACTTTATTTTTCTTTTTGACTATCCTGCTTTAAAAAAAAATTTCTACGGCAGCAGGCAGCTTGTGTTGTGCTGGATATATGTTTTTTCCTTTGACCTGTTAGTGCCCCTGTGCCAGGTGTGAACTTGACTCCCTGGGAAAACCTAATAGATCCATATGGTGTTGATGCTCTGGGAAGATATTAGTAAATAAAATAGCAGAAAAGTAGGCTCAAAAGAAAGTAAGGACTGAAAAGAAGGAACTTAGATTTTTCTGGATCTTTATCTTGCAGCATTTTGTCCAAATTATCTATATGATTAAGTGAGTTTATCTGGAAAACAAAATTGTGAACTCAGGAGGAAACAATGGATGTTATCTCTCATTCCCAACTACAATCACCTCCTTACATCACATTTGACTTGTAATAAGAGCAGTTTCCATAACCCACACATGAGGATCTATTCCATTACTTTATAGTTGTTTCTAAGAGTTCATGACATTTCTCAAAGGCTAGCCTAAACATGGTTTTCTTAATAGGACAAGCACTGATATCAAAGGGAGAAATTTTTTTACTTTTTGAATGTGCTTGCAGTGGGCACTTATATTGTTCTGGGCCTGGGTTCAGATTCTGACTCTGGTCATTTGCCCATGTGATCTTGTTTAAGTTTCTCAGCCTCGGTTTCCTCAACTGTGGAATGAGGCCATTGGATGAAATCAGGAGTTCTTCACCTCATTTGGCTCCCTTTTGGCAGTTTGATGAAGCCTATGTGACTCTTCTCAGAATAGTTTTTAAATAAATAAAATAAGATACATAGAAAGATATGTAAATGTCAATGAAACGAATTGTATTGAAATACAATAATCAAAATAATAATAATATTTTTTTTTAAGTTATCAGATTACAGGCTAAGAATCCCTGGATTAGGCGATCTCTAAAGGTTTTTTTTGCAAACTCTAAAGACTGAATCCTATGATGCTACCATATTTTTATATCTGATTTGATAATCATCTCTCCAACTGAACTAATATGGTCATTTTGTAATTTTTTAGCCCAAGCAACCCTAATTGTTGATCCAATATAAATTAGAGGTATGATATCTTCCTGCAGCATATATCTGGGACATGACAAAAGAACCATCTGAATCTTGTCAAACCTTGATGTTTCATGTAGAGACAAATGATATTGCCAGAAGTAATCTAGAAAACATTCCTAAGACTGTAAAATCCCAGGCAAGGAGCTGAAGACCTTAGGGTCACAGGTGGTGTTTTCACTGCTGCTGCCAATTGGAGGTTAGGGATTCAAAAGAAAGAGAGGCAGATTTGGGAAATGAACAGCTGGCTAAGAAGATGATGTCTGAAAACAGGATCTGGATGGCTTAAAATAGAGGGATGATGAGATTCTTGGCCAGGGATAGAATGTGCCTAAGAAGGGCCAGTAAAAATATATTTGCTTGGAATCTAGTCAAGACAGATTTAAACTGAAAATAAGAGTGGAGTAAGAAAATTGTCCACTTATATGTACCTGACAAGCCAGACATCACAGAGAATAGTACATATAATATAGAAGAAAAGCAACAGGAAGACCAGTAATTCACTGGAGACAAGAAGAGAATCAAGAGTTTGTGACCCTAGGTGGCTGTATGCAAATGTACCAAACATGGATATAGTAAACAAAAGAGTAGCTAATTATCCTAATTCAAGGAGACAATTTTTACCTCTTAGACAATGCTGAAACTTGGTATAGTAGAACTCATGACTGGAGTGCAACTATGGAGGACATATTTTATTCCAAAAGAACAGGATGGATGAAAAAAGGAGTGTATAGTAGCATAGTATATAAAGCAGTACCCAAAAGAGGAAATCCAGAAGCCAGATACAGAAACCTTAGGGAAGAGAATTTGGGTAAAGGTCAACGGAGGCAGGGAAAGAGGCCTTGTTGCTATTGAAATATGCTACAGAGGAGTTGGGCAGCTAGGTGACTCAGCGAAAAGAGCATTGGGCCCAGAGTGAGGAGGACCTGAGCCTCAGACACTGGCTACATGACCCTGGACAAGTCACTTTACTCTGTTTTCCTTAGTTTCCTCTTTTGTAAAATGAGCTAGAGAAGGAAATGACAAATCGCTCCAGTATCTTTGTCAAGAAAACCCCAAATGGGGTCAATGAAGAGTTGGATACAACTGAAATGACTGAAGAGAGGTATTGGGGAAAACATTACAAAGCCAAATGGGTACATAATCTGTTAGTGATGGGGGGAGGACTGCACCTACCTGGACATTTGCTGGAACTCTCTCTCTCAAGATTAATCCTAACACCTGTCTCCTCCTTCCAGAGACGTAATAGACTAAAAGATATGGAATTGTACATACATTTTTGGACTTGACCAATGTGGGATTTTTTTTGGCTGAACTATGAGTTTTGCTGTGAAATTTTTGAGGGTAAAATGAAAGGATTCAATCAGATGAGGGCAGTAGGAAGTATAGATAATAAATGATTATGAAAATAATTTTTATAAAGGAAGATGTATATAGGCTGAGACAAGGAATAATCTCTTCTCTTTCTCTAATCACAGCACAGATTGAGTTGGTTCAAACTCTGGGTACATGTAGAGATGTATGTAGGACAAGAGAAGGAATAGTTTCTTCTCTAATCACAGCACAGGTTGAAGTTGGTTCAAACACTGGGTGCATGTAGAGAACTTGTCATTTCATTGTCCTGCTTTATCAATAATCTTCCAGTTGTTGCTCAAGAATAAAATGGAATTATCCACATTCACTTGCCTTCTGAAAAGTTAGACAAATCTAAGAGAAATGAAACAGCTAAGGAATAATTAAGTGTCAAGTGGGTGGTACTGACTATAAGCAAGTGAGTGAAAAGGAAAGATCAGTGTGAAACTGTGATTATCACATTAAAAGTGCTGTCTCCCACTTTGTAATCCTGCTGCGGAGGTAGACCTATTCCCAAATACAATTATAATAAACAAGAAAGTTCATTTAAGGAGTGTTACTCTGTAGATTTTATAACATAGTAAAAGGAGCTCTGGTTTTGGACGCAGGAAGATCAGTAATAGTGAGGCATGCCTGTAAGCAACACATGTGGTCAAGACAGCTCACACCCCCAGCCTTTAGGCCCTGAGGTTCTTTCTTTAACTGTGTAATCCTCTCTACAGCCTGACTTGTGATTGGGGAGGGCAGGAGGGTGTTCTCTCTTGAACCTATGGCTGACTCTCTTCACTGCTGCCAGGAATCATGTTCCTTGAAGTTGCTTTCTTCCTCAGATCCCTGTCTCTCTGTGTCTGCGGTTGAATTGTGTGTGTCTGTTCTTTTAATTGTGATTCAAATTCTCTCTAAATGACAAATAGATGTTGGGGCATTTTTTACTAAATAGATCCGTGCCCAGATACCATGACCAATGGAGAAACTCACATCTCTCAATTGCCTTCTGGTATGAGCTCAGAGGTCACAGAGTTGCCCAGAATCTAGTCTTCCTCAGACTGGAACTTCAGGCTTTTGAGAGGCAATCAGGAGTATGGCCCATTATCACCTAGCCAATGTCACTATACTTTCCAATTCACTCAAGGAGAAACTTATTCACTCTTAGTAAAGGAATGAATTGGTATAAACACATCTTTAAAGCTGATTTAGCATCTTGTTATTTTCTTTTTGCTTTCTACTACATCAACTGGGTAGGAAGGGGAAAGAATATGGAAAATCCATTGATCAGAGGACCTACCCTTCCCCCTTTCCCTTAACACAATAGGTTGCAGCACGGGTGAGAAAAGTATATCAAGTCACCTTTTGAATGTTACTTTTTATAAATGCTCCTTTTAATGACAGAAAATTCTGCTCTTAATGGCACACACACATATATATATGAGACTCTTTAGTCATACATTAAATGTAAATGGTTAAGCATCTGATCTCTTTCAAACAATTATGAATTTCACTGAAGGAACTTTTTAGGATTTTGAAGTCCAAAGCAAGTAGAACAACATTATCTACAAATTAGAACAATTTGGAAAAATCTCTTTTCCTTCAAAGAAAATTCCTTTTGTGTTTAGATTCTCTATTAAACATCTTCAGAAGTACTGGCAAACACTAGTTGAGAACATGTCTCCCTGTTCTAGGCTTTTCTTGACACTAATGCTCAGTGGATTGTTCTAGAATCTGTCATGGAATCTTGTATGATTTTAAACAATGCATGAGGGACACGTAGTTTGCAAGGAGCCTTTTAGGGTTGTGTGTAGTTCTTCTGAGTCATGATTTTTTTCTTAGTAAATCAACAAATAACATATTCTTGTTTTCTTAACAAATTGAAGTAAGGGTTCCAATAAGATTACATTTTAGAAATTATTCAGCCCTTTCAGTGAACCTAGACTAATTCTAGTTACAAAATAGACATACAAAACAAAAGACCACCATCTCAGAATAGTATAGGGTGAGAGGTCTATGTCTGGGAGAGATCTGAGAGGCCATCTAGTCCTACCCTCTTGTTTTACAGATGAAGAGCCTGAAGCCCAGGTAGGTCAAGTAACTCAATATTGTGTTCTAAAGGCAATGGAAGGATGTATATGGTCAATAAAAGTAGGCCACAGTATGTGATACAGTGGAAAGTGTACTAAATATGGAATCAAGGTTTCAAATCCCAACTCTGCTTTTCGTTTCCTGAATGACGGGCCGCAAAATATTTCACATCTTTTAGACTTCATCAATTAGCCTCTCTTACTGCTGTATGGTCTTGGCAAAGTTATTCCATCTGCATGAGTCTCAATTTCTTCATTTCTATTCCTTATTCCAATGGACCTGGGACCTCATAAATTCAGAACTATGAAGATCACAATCCATCCATGCCAACCCATCTTGTATGACTTATTCACATGTCTTCCCACATATTTGCCACAGAGATATCACCCAATATGCTGGAAGTCTTCCTATAGTATTGTGAGGCTCCCCATGGAATACTCTATCTTTTATTCATTACCTTGTCAAGTCATCTTCTCTTCTTATTATGTTATTCCTTGATGACATTTTTTCACTCTTAATTGTATCTTTTAGCCTAGTTAGCATGTATGATGACTCAGTTGCTCTCCACATGCTGTTTATTTTTAATTCTTTGGAGTTTGTTCTATTTCTTGGTTTTTTTCCACACAGAAACATCAGCACAATGTTGATATTAAGAAGATGGACTTTTGCTTTCTTGAGAAACTTGGGGTTATTAAAAGAGCTTTGTAATTTCCCCAAAGAAATTAGCTTATTCCCCTATTTTTCTCAGGGCCCAATTTGTTTTCTGTCTGATCTGTGGATCCCAGATATGCATATAATGGGAAGGTACTGTACATCATCTATCCAAATGCGTATTGTAATCTAGACACATCTCTTCAAGAAGGGTTTTGTTGTGTTCCATAGTCTCATGCTGTCATCCCAATGCTACATGCAAACAGGACATCCAGGCACCTCACCATCCATAGGAATCTCTTTTCAACATGGACTGTATACTGGATAATCTCCACAAATGTTGCAACAGCTTTGTTGAGCATGCATCTCCCTGTTTAATACTGTGTCCAATGTTGATGACCAGAGGGTTGTTAAATAGGATAATTATTATGATGTTATTTTATCTTTCAAGGAATTTTGAATAGTTTTTATTTGTATGAATGGGAGACTCCTTGTTGTAAGACAGCCTATAAGACGGCATTTTACTGTACCAAACTCAATACTTTTCAGTAATCAACAAATTATGAGCACAGTGGGAATTTATATACTTTAAACCTTTCAATTAATGATGAAATAATACAGTTGTACACCTTCCCTTCTTCTTTGCAGAAGTGGAGAACATTGAAAAGGTCAAACTTTTTTGATGTGTTAGTTGTACTGAACTTTTTTTTCCCTCTTTATCATTTATTATAAGGGGATAGCCTTCTGGGAGGGGGAGAGAGAAGGAGATGTTAAGAAATGTAGCATAGGGATATGTTGGAGCCAGTTCAGACTGATAGCCAGTTGTCAGATTTTCAATGTGAATGTTTGCACCTCAGAAATTGATCAAGCTTTGATTTATTATCTTGTTGATTGTCTAGACTTAAGAAAATGATGGACAAAATGGTATTAATGCAGATTAAACTTATTAGTACTAAGTTCTGTTTAGTCTTATGTACTTAATACTCTTTTTTTTTTTTTTGGAGATCCAGTTAAATATCAGCACACTCATGAATGTAGGTAATAGAAAAGATATTTAAAATTTATTTTTAAAAGTAAGTATAACTTACTTTTCTGTGTAACCAGTAAGTTCTTATTTTACAATGTCTATAGCACTTATAAATTGAAGAAACATGTCTCCTTTTCAGAAAGGGCCTTCTCTGGGAAATGTGTGGGCACTGAGTTAACAAAAGAATGGGGCAGGATCCAGTCACAGTAATGCTTGCCTAAGGTGGGCAGGAGGAGGAAAAGACCAGCTAGGGAAGGAGTTTTTGTATTTGATTTAGATCTTAAGGTGAAATGTGACTCATGATAACAATGAACAACTCTTGCCAGAAGTATTCCGTGCCTACTTTTCTGCTAATTCCCTGATACAGACCAAACCTTCTCTAGCAAAGGTTCACTTTCCTCCCCATGGCCAAAAAAGAATGTGCCCGTTCCTATTTCTACTTCTTTGCTCACACGGCTGTCAGGGCATAGCACCCTACCTTAGACTGACCTACCCTTAGCCTGTCTTGCTCCTGATCATCCTTCAAATCCTAGCTCTACATTCCGAGTTCTACCTTCTCCACGAAATATTCCTCAAGAATGCCAACCAATACTGACCCTTCCCCAGCTTCCTATAGTGCTACAATCTATACCATAAATTGAATAAAATTTAGTGTCTCAAAATACTTTATCATTTGACTATATGCAGCTTCTGTTTCAAGTGTATAAGTCTTCTCTCCATACCTTGATGGTAATCTATTTAAGGAAAAGAATCAGAGATCACATCATATATCCCTTTTGCTTTATAAAATTCTTCCTTTATGAGGACTCTCTTCTGTACATCATAGAAGTATTATTATCCCTTTTTTATTAGATGAAGAATTGCTGAATCCATGTTTTATTGATAGATTGTTGAATAGTAAATAAATAACACCACAAAAATGTAATAGATTATGATCTTGTTGTTGCTATTCTTCATTCTTTGTTCTCAAAGAAGACCAATGACATCACAATGTCGTGCACATAGAGCTGCACAAAGTTGTCAGCCTCACTCTCTCCTCCATCTAACAGATAGGAAAAGACCTATTATTGATGTGGGAGTTAGCCCTGAATCAGCTACTGGCATATAGTAAGACCATCTATTAGGGAATATCTTTTGTCCTACATTTTCTGATAGTGGCTGACATATCTTGGATGGCAGACCCTTATCAGAGATGTTTGATACAAAGATTTCCCCCCTAGTCTACTACTTCTTTCCTTACCTGACTTGAATTCGTGGCAAAAGTTTTGTCATTTCATGTAATCAAAATTCCCAATTTTATCCTTTTTTATTTTCTCTATCATTCATTTTGCTCATTGTAATGCCATGCACTAGCAGATTCCCAAAAGAATGCTACTGTGAATAGCTTTTAAGGTTTGGATTACACGGTATAATGAACACTCCATTTATTCCATTACAAATCAAGGCAAATTTTCATAACAAATCACAATATAATATTCACAACACTACATCTTATCACAGAAAATCACAATATAGTGTTCACAAAAGCTTAACATTAAAATGGCCATATAGTTTTCACTATAGTGGCCACAATATTTAGAACAAAGAACAAAAGAATAATCATCTGGTTTCCCTAAGGGGGGAACCCTCCTTACTTAATCATTCAATCAATTTACAATACAATAATC
>CM053580.1:143252201-143270210 GCA_028627135.1 Pseudochirops cupreus | reverse complement strand
CTCCCCACTCCAGTCCATCCTATAATGAGTTGTCTAATTAATCTTCCTAAAATACATCTCTCTCTCTTTCTCTCTCTCTCTCTCTCTCTCTCTCTCTCTCTCTCTCTCTCTCTCTCTCTCTCACACACACACACACACACTGTCTCTCTCTTCTCTCTCTCGCTGTCTTTCTCTCACATAAGTGTGAACCCCAAAGCTGTGAGCAGCAAAGATCCTTAACCAAATAATACACAGAGACTTCTCAAAGTAGGGAGGAGAAAAGAATAGTTTATTACAATCTCAAGAAAGGGCAACCCTGAAAAAGGTGGAGCCAGGATGGCAGCATAGAAGCAGGAAAACTTCGTAACCCTCCCCCCCATAACCACATCAAATACCTATAAAATATGACTCTAAACAAATTTTACAGCTACAGAACACACAAAGTGACAGAGAGAAACAAATTTCCCACTGAAGGCAGCCCAGCAGGTGGACAGGAAGGGTCCATCACAGCACTCTGGGAGCCGAGCTCAACCCCACATGAGCTCACAGTATAAGCCCCAAGGCGGCCCCAATCAGCAGCTGGAGCAGACTTTAGGAGAGTGGATCACCAGAAGCAGTGGCAGTTTCCAGAAATATCAACCCATAAAAATGCCAAAGACAAAGTAAAAGGTCAGTGTAGAACTCTGTTGGAACTGGGGGGACAGAGAGATGTCTGGCCTCTACCCACAAAGCAAGAAGTGGTGGAGGTGCCATGACCATGCAGCCGCCTCCATGTGGCTGCTTCAGAGCTCCTGGCCTGCAGATCATAGGGGGACCAAGTGACCATTCAGAGGGTAATTGCTCTTGCTTTAACCTGCCTGGTTCTGGATCACAGTCTTGGGTGGTAGTCCTGAGGTATGTGACCAGTGAGCCAGAGCTTGTAGCAAAGAGGGCACCCAACTAATAGCTCTGGCAGCTGTGAAAACTCCAGCAATTTGGGACAAAGGTCTCCTCTCTTGAGGCAGAGTTCTACTGTGGCAAAGAGCTCAAAAGTCAAGTAATTGAGTGGCAACATGAGCAAGCAAAGGAAACAAAGCAAACACAGCAATCAAACCTTAGATTCCTTTTTTGGGGACAAAAAGGATCAAAGCATGGAATGGGAAGAAGACAATGAAGTGAGAACTCCTGCACCAAAAGCTTCCAAGAAAAATATGAACTGGTTACAGGCCATAGAGGAGCTTAAGAAGGACTTTGAAAACCAAGTAAGAGAAGTGGAGGAAAAATTGGGAAGAGAAACGAGAATATTTACTTTGAATTTACAACATTCAGTTCCAAATTTTCTTTCCCTTCCTCTCCTTCTCCCCTCCCCCATGATATAGATTCTACAAATACCTTCTCATTAAAATTTAGTCAAGTTGTAAAGAAGAATTATAACTAATGGAGTGAACAAGAGAGAAGGAATGAAACAAAACCAAACACAAAGGAGAGAGAGCAAGTAGTTTGCTTCAATCTGCATTAAGACTCTGTAGTTCTTTTCTTTGGATATGGATGTTTCTTTCCATTGTGAGTCTTTTGGAGTTTTCTTACAACCTTGCCTTGCTGAGAGGAGCCCCGTCTACCAAAGTTAGTCATCAGAGATACGATGTGTCTGTCATTGTATACAAAGTTCTCCTGGTTCTGCTCTTCTCACTCAGTATCAGTCTATACAAGTCTATCTAGGTTATTATGAAGTCTGTCTGCTCCTCATTTCTTATAGCACAATAGTATTCCATTACATTCATATACCACAACTTGTTTACTCATTCCCCAATTGATGGGCATCCCCTTGATTTCCAATTCTTTGCCACCACAAAAAGAGCTGCTATAAATAATTTTGTACATACAAGTCCTTTTCCCACTTGTATGATCTCTTTTCATCAACATATCTTTAAAAGGATATTAATCAACCTGAGTGCATCCAGAGGAGGAAGGCCACAAAAAGATGGGGCCAGAGGGGTCTACCTCAATAACTAAGGAGTCTTTAGTGTCAAATTAAATAGCAGGTTCCTGCTTCTTCAGGCTTTAAATATGGGACAGCAAGAGTTCTCAGAAATACAAAGGAACATTTCCTACAGGCTTTGAAGAATGAAGGGAAGTCAGTTGTTTCATGATCAGTTTCAGTAAGAGCTGGGGAAGAGGGGAAGATGCTTCTAAAAAGAGTTCATGGTGAGCATATACAAAAAATAGTCAAAGGGACAAGGAATACTTAGACTGGAATTGTAAAACACTGGGAGGATGGGAGCAGGAATGATAGCTGTCTTCATATATTTACAAAATTCTCCAATGGAGGGGGGGGTTCAATTTACTTTGATTGACCCCAGAGGGGAGAACTCAGAACAATGGGTGGAAGATGAAGATGTAAGGAAAAATTTCCATAACTTCTACAAGTTGAAAGTGGAATAGGGTATCTCAGAATGTCACAGAGTGTCCTTTATTAGAGATCGATGAGTGAATGTCAGAGAACCACTTATCAAGAATGTTGTGAATGGAATTCCTATTCATGTCCAGAGAAGACTGAATGGTTTCTGGGGCCCCTCTCTGCTTGGAGCTCCTCTGAAGCATCTTGTGTCTTAGCATCCAGATTTTAGTTCATTCAATTCAGGAAAAATATATTTATATTAAATACCTACTATGTGCAGCATATAATGCTAGGTACTAGGGAAGAAAAAGTTCAGGTAACACACATCATCCATGAATTCATATCACTTATATAGGCTGGTATAAGTGTGTGACACCAAAATAACTATAACAAAACACTTTTCTTCTCTCCACTGGTTCTATAGCACAGAATAATGTGTATTATTAACGTATGTGTATATATATATATAGAAGTCCATAATAGAGGTATAAACAAAACATCTTGGGAATTTGCCTCCATTAAACAACTAGGTAGTGCTGAACTCAGAGTCAGGGAAAAAAAGAGGATGGGGGTGTCTCTGAAGCAAGATTGAACAGTGAAAAGAACACTGATCCTGCAGTAAAAAGAAACTTCAAATCCTGACTCACTCACTTCTTGTATAACCTTAGATAAGTCACTTAATATTCTGAGTCTTGGTTTCCTCATCTGTAAAATGAGAGGTGTTGGACGTGGACCCTAAGATCTCTTTAAGCTCTAGATGAGAAGTTCTTAAATGCTTTTATCATATTTTGATAGTTGTATTTTAGTATAATTGGTATCCTTTGTAATCTTGTGAATTTTATATTATGCATCTAAAAATTATTCTGAGAGGGGTTCATAGACTTCACTAGATTTCCAAAGGGGTCTGTGACACAAAAAGATTAAGAATACTTTTTCTAGATCTTTAAGCCTATGAGTATGCAGAAGGAGAAAGTTGTTAACAGATTCAGAAGCTATGGAGAGAGCAAAGAGGGAGAGCATTGGGGAAAGGCTATTTATTATAGCTAATTTTGCAGACATCAGTGGTGACATTTGAGAAGGCAATTTAAACAGAAGCCACATTTCAAAGATTTGAGTATTTAATAGGTAGCGAGGATATTGGAATCAGATATAGACATCTTTTTCAAGAAGTCTGGCTGTGAATTAGAAAAGAGATAGAATGAGGTAGCAAATCAAGGAAAGCCCTTTGTAGGACTAAAAAGATGTGAATATATTTGGAGAGAGATGAAGAGCCAGTGGAAAGGTAGAGGTTTAAGATGCATGAGAACAGGAATGGCTACTGGAACCAAGTCCTAGAAGGAAAGAAAAAGAATGCTAGGATTTAGAGATTCATCTTCCCCAAAGAGGAGAGAGAACGAGCTAAGAATTAGTGGTGATGCTAAGAATTCTTGAAGGGGAGGGTGGAGAAGATGAGCGGGAATGCACACAAGGGTTGATGGTCTTTGTCTCAGTGAGTCAGGAAGGCACATTACTATAAATGTTGGGTTGGAGTCTTGAGAAGTTTTGATAGATAGACAGATAGATAGATAAGAGATATATCTATATGTAGAGAAAGAGAGAGAGAGAGGAGAAAGAGGCAGAGAGAGAGAAGAAGGAAGGGAGAGAGAGGAGGGGAAAATAAATAAAAAAGGCATTGAGTTTCTTTTTGTTTGTGGTCAAATAATCTACATGATGAGATGCTCTTAATTAATCAGAACAGTGTTCCCAAGCCTTGCTGTTATGCTTACCCTAATTCCAATCTCTACTGAACTCTATCCCACCACAAAAACCAAATCAATAAAAACAAAGTCATGGGACTCTTGTTTTAAGGAACTTCTGCCTTCTTCAAAGTTACTTAATCTCTGAGATTGGATGATGTTTCTTCACTGTGTCAGCAGGCATACTCTTGTTCAACTTAATCAAAGTCATTAGAGGTGAGGTTTCCAAATACTTTGTGACATGGTTTGCAAAATGGAGAAAAGCCCACAGAAATTCTGTGTATGAGCCAGTAATAAAAGTTCAGTGCCATTTAACAATTAGGTCTATCTTTTCCATCATTGGTTCAACCCCCCATCGGTGTGTCACCCCATTCTAGAGATCCAAGCACCTGTTTCACTTAATCACTTTACATACAGACTACCTTTACAAAATAACATTTACTTCAAACATATGACAAGAAAAAACATTTCTTCCCAACATCTCAGGGGCATAATTCCCTCTATATCATTTCAGTGTTTAGGCAGGGAAAGGATAATTAGGTTCACATTAGCCCCAACAAGTTCCAAGTCCAAACCTCGCGTCCCCCCACTCTTGACCACCACTACCACCACCACCACCCTCTTGCCTTCTGGCACCCTGGTTTCTCAAGACTTCCCTTTTGGTCTAGCAGTCACACCTGGCCTGAAATCCTGCATTCCTAGGTCCCCATTTCTCTAGCTCCTATGTCTAGTACTTTCTGCACCTAAAACTGAAAAGGACAGACTAAACAAGACCACAACCATAAGCCCATTTCTTGGGGATTCAGTGCCTTAAGGAGAAGGTGGCTCCTCCTTACCAACTTACTGTGTGGTACCCTTACTCTAAGTGAATGAATCCTTCACCCCTGGACAGAAAGAGCAGTTGTACCTCAGTTAAGCAGATCTAAAAATACAGGTTCTGGCTATGCAGCTAATAGAAAGAGGCTGCTCCCAATTGCATTAATCAGCCATTCAATAAGCATTTATTAAGGACCTACTTTGTGCTAGGTGGTACAGTGTACAGAGTGATGGGTCTGAAGTCAGGAAGACCTGAATTCAAATGTAACCTCAGACACTTACAAGCCCTGTGATCCTGAGCAAATCATTGAACTCCGTTTGCCTCAGTTTCCTCATCTGTAAAATGAGGGGGAGAAGGAAATGGCAAACCATTCCAGTATCTTTGCCAAGAAAACCCCAAATGGGGTCATAAAGAGCTGGACACAACTGAAGAACTACTAAACAATAACGTGTTAAATTAGGCAGTGTTCTCAACACAGTCTCTCTGTCCTCAAGGAGCAGAATGCTGATGAGGAATGTCCATGCCTATGCCAATTCTCTCTCCCAGGAGCAAACCCCAAGCATCTTCAACATGGATGCCTCCATCTTAGGTGGCTTGGACATGCACCAAACTCCTATAACACCTGGATGGACTTCATTAATAGAATAAGCATCTATTAGAACATTCAAGGATAACCGTAGGACTCAGATAATTTTGTGTTGAGAGACTGAGGGTGGCTAGGTGGTACAGTGAATAGAGCACTAACCCTAGAGTCAGGAGGGCCTGAGTTCAAAACCAGCCTCAGACATTTACCACTTACTAGCCATGTGACCTTGGGCAAGTCACTTAGCCCAATTGCCCTACCCTCCCCCCTTCAAAAAGCAAAAAAAAAAAAAAAGAGAGAGAGAGAGAGAGAGAATAAAAGATTATTTTCTAGCAGAAAAGATGTGGTTTACGCAGAAGAGTACCAGCCACTCCTAATTTCCTCTGATTATGGAATGGGGAGGGATAAACCTTCAAAAGAATTCACAAGGTTGAATTTCTTAAATCTGAAGATGATACTATTCTGAAATATATCACTGAGGAAGATTTTTTCATCTTTTTCACTGGACATATTTAAATATCTCCGTGGGTGATGTTACACATGGAGTTCCTGATTGAATTCAATGGAGGAGAATGGTATGGACAAAAGTCTCCAGTTCTATCTCTGGATTCTATCAATGAGAAATAGAAAGAGATAGGGCTGTTGGAAGTTTCAGTTACCAAAGAATACAGCATTAACTTGGCATAATGACCTTGATCAAGGGAAAATGTACAGCATCTGTCTGCTACAAATGTGACTACTCCCTTGTCTCTGTGGTAAGTGGTGCTGAGATCAGAGAGGGCAGCAGGAAGAAGGCATTCTACCCCCAATAGAAATTAATTTTCTGCTATCTGCCTGCTGCTCCCTTAGTGCTACAAGTAATGAACTCTTATGTAAGCAGTTGGTATTTATCAATGCAACTCATGTCTGCTTTTACCTGTCTGTCTCCTTCAATGGAGGAGCTCCCGAGGTTTTACCTGGGCAAAAGTTACATGCGGTTAAAGGCCATGCAGTTCTAGCCTATGGACTCATGAAACTCCAGGGGATAGCTGACTGACTTCCAGACATGGTGACCTATACAGTACTCAGCCCTTTGGGGGATAACAGATTAAAAACAAATGCCAAAGACAAATTTAAGCAAGGCACTAAATATCTTGAGCTCATTTAGTTATTTCTTTGGAAAAGTTTCAATTGTTTTTTTTTTAATGGTTTTCCCAGAATGAATCCATAATATACAAAGTAGAGGATTTGCTCATATTCCTGCTTGTTAGAAACCCATTTTTCCCCCCTCTTTTCTATACTTGCCTCATGCTCTAGAAAGAACTGGCATTTCAGAACTGTCTTAAACTAGGGTAACACATCCAGGATGCCTTCTGGCAGTGGACCATATGTAAACATGTTCAAGAACATTGAGGGAGGAAGGGAGGGAAAAGAATCATTCTGATACCCCCTTCTTGGCACCATAATGAAAGCTGGCACT
Source organism: Pseudochirops cupreus (assembly GCA_028627135.1). Taxonomy (NCBI): domain Eukaryota; kingdom Metazoa; phylum Chordata; class Mammalia; order Diprotodontia; family Pseudocheiridae; genus Pseudochirops; species Pseudochirops cupreus. Next base: position 143,263,259 of record CM053580.1, on the reverse strand, counting down.
TATGTAGCGTTTTATGATTTGCAAAGCACTTTACAAATATTATCTTATTTTATAGTGATTTTATTATTATTTTATATTTTATATATTATATATAATCATATATTATAATATATTATATTATATATTATTTATAATATATAATTATATATTATATATATTTTATAATGATTTTATAATGATGTCTTATTATAATGAATGCCTCCTCCACTTAACCATGCCAAATCAAATTACCCAAACATCACAATTACTCAATTGGAAGGTTTGAATTCAAATCCTACTCTATATACTTATTAACTATGTAAGCATGCACCAGTTACTTAAATCTCTGAACCTCATGTTTCTCATCTATAAAATGGAGTAATTTCACCTGTAGTACCTACCTCCCTGGGTCATTATGAGGCTCAAATGGAACATGTAAAATGCTTTACAAACTTTAATGAACGAAATACATGTCTGTAATAATTTTTATTATTTATTACACACACACACCCCTACCTGTTTTTGACTCTTCCCAATAAAGTTGGACACAAAGCAGACCTGGAAATTTCAATGACAGAATGCTATTGTGTAGAGTTCATAGGTCAGTGTACTCCCCTCACCACATCCAGAAAAATAAGAGGGGAGTGGAGATAATTAGAAATACCGAGAAAAATTGGAAGCAGCTAGGTGGTGCACTGGAAAGATAGGCCTGGAGTCAGAAAGACCTGAGTTTACTAGCTATGTGATTCTGGGCAAATCACTTAACCCCATTTACCTCAGTTTCCTCATTTGTAAAAAGGAACTGGAGAAGGAAATGGCAAACCACTCCCTTATCTTTGCCAAGAAACCCCAAAAGAAGTCACAACGAGTTGGTCACAATTGAAAACTCCAAGGAGACTCAGGAAGCAGGGAAATGTGATAATTAAACACATAAATAAGAATTAGATAACTTACTTAGAAGTACGAATTTTAAAAAGGGCATCGAGTCTGGGGTGAGCCCTAAATTCCGTAGCCTTTGAGGACATATGATTGGTCCATCGCTGAGTCTTAGACCTTTGGCGAACTCTGCCAGCTTCCCAGAATACCGATGCCTCCTTTGAAAGTCTAGCCTATACCTTTCACTGACTTCTGAATTTTGATGTCACGGAACCTAAACTTGAAGACCTCTGGTCCTTGGACACACCCTACTGGCTTCAGAATCTGCTTCATTCCGTGTTAGGGTCAGTCTCTAATTACATCCTCCTCTGCTGTCCTAACTTGATGTTGTAATCCTGACATCTACTTCCTCTTTCTTAGTCTACATATTTATTATTCTTGCCTTCCATATAACCTTAATGAGATGAGGGATTTCTAGAGGTTTTGTTTTGGGATATTTTTTTATAGGGAGATAGAAACCACACAAAGTCTGAATGGAAGGTTAAGGTAATTAGGGAGAGGCAGTATGGCAAAGGGGAAGGGATGGGAGTAAGTATATAGCACCTACTATATGGGAAACTACTCAAAAACCCCAAATGGGGTAACAAGGCGTAGGGCATGACTGAAAAATGACTGAGCAACAACTGTGTTTTAGGCACCATGCTAAGTGATTTTGTTTTGGGTTTTTTGTGTCCTTTTTTAAAACAAATATTATCATATTTGATTCTCATTGCAACCCAAGGAAGGAGGTATTATTATTACTATTATCTCCATTTTTCAGTTGAATCAAACAAACAAATCAAACAATGCACAGATTTACACAGCTAAATATCTGAAGCTGGTTTTGAACTCAGATCTTCCTGACTCTAGGCCCAGTGCTCTATCCATTGCTCCACTAGCTGCTTCAGCTGTTATTAAAGTAGAGGGACCAACCTACAAAGCAGAAATCTGGGTTCAGATCTCACTTCTGACATTTTATGTGTCATCCTGGGCAAGTGATTTAACCTCTCAGTGGCCTTAAGCCACTCTCTAAGACTATGAGTTTCAGACCAGATGCAAATCTACATTGGTAAAGGGAGTTTCCTTACTAGGAACTAGACTGGTGAAATCATAGGTCAAGGTTCTGCCAAAAAAGATAAAGAAAAAACAGAAATAACTTCCCTAAATCAGTGATTAAGTACAAATAAACTAGTCTAAAACTAGGTGGTGCTTAACTTGTAAGCTAGTTTGTTTAGCTATGGTTCCTCAGGCCATAGTCTGACCCATGACCCATTCTTGACCATGTGCCCCTTATTTTTTGCCCAGCATCTGATCCCCTTGTGATATCAAGAGAAAAATGCTGCTTTTTTCTAGTACCAGAATACCACCTGGCCAATTTGGGTTTGGCCACCTAGGAGTGCTGAATGAAGTTATTCATCCATTCTGCAGTCCCAGGTTTCCTCTCAGCCAATTAGGAAGCCTCTTGATTACATGACAGATTCTTGGCATTCTATCCATCGTCCACATAATCACTTAGCTAACTAGCTACCTCCTTCCCCTTCTCCCAAAGTGAATGGCCATAAAGAGTGATTAACCACAATTGATATTTACTCCATCACTTCAAAAATAGAATATCACCCTAGTGAGTAAGAACCCCAGGACCCATCCATCACAGCCTCTGTGGTGGGCCCACAGAATAGAAACAAGTGTTTTAACACATGCCCAACTTCGTTACATAACTGAATCAGCTACACATTTCCATGGTCCTTGGAGGCAACTCTAACATGTAGACAAGAGTCTGTTATCCTCCATTCTGTCTTCCATGATGAATGCCACTCCCCACCGCCCCCACATCTATAAAGTATTTTAGAAAGAGTTCTTGGTCATTCCTTGTTCTTTTCAATGACTATGCTGCTGACCAATCATAATCATTAGTAACATTATCCTCTGACACGTGACAGCAGTATAAGTAAAGAAAATCTTAAATATACTCCTCATTCCTGCACAGGCATCAAACTGGCTTTAGGGCAGCAGGGAAGGGTCATCATGACCGACACAAACATGTGAATGTACCTTGTTCCAATCAATGGGGCCCCAGAATACAGCTGCCAAGGACAGCTTTATAAACGACATTTCATGAGACCTTCCTCTTCTACTCCTAAGAGGAAGCCAGTACCTATTTGTACTTTTTTGTAAGCATGCTTTGGTTCCTATGTTGTACAGAATTTGGAAATGCCCTTGGCTTCCATTAAAATGGTTAGATTGGTGTTATACTGAATCTATAGATAATTGAGTCATTGGTATTAAGAGGGTATTTTCTGGGTAGGAAAACACAGCAGATTTTGTTGTGTTGGAGGGTCCCACTTGAGAAAGCAAATTAGGTTACCACCCACAGGACTTATAAACATCTTCTTGTGAGATTAATCATATTTTAGATGCCAGCAGCTGGAGTACTTTCTTCTCCAGATGGAATATCCATGAAAAAAAAATGCCCTAAGACAGTGTCCCAGGAAATGCTCATTAAATGCACCACAGGTCCCCCTGTGACAATCAGGAGAGACTTTTAATATGTTTTAGCAGGTTCTGCAGTGGAGAGAAAATGAGAAGTGTGTTTTGAAGCATCCCTCTTCTTCCTCCCATTAACAACTTGGACTAATTCAGCTAGGATTTCCCCTGTTGACTGGCAAAGCAGAACTGTAACACCTACTTAAGTGAGGAGGGAACCATCTGTTTTCCCTGAAACCTGGAGCCTGTGAGTAAAGATGAAGCTGAACCAATTTAGAATATGATGAAGTGGGAAATTGTTGCTGCTCTTGAAGGATCAGAAACAGGATCAGCTGTTCCAGGCAAACACCAGCAGGTGCAGGGTGCTCTACTTCACAGGGAATGGTCCAGGATTGAAGATTACAGATGGTGAAATGGTCTTCTAATTGAAAGTGGCTGTGTAGTAGCCAGTAGCAACTCCCCCCACTGTGAGTTCGCCTATATGACAAATTGGAGCTTATTGGTAGGATGGACAAGGTTTCCTAACACAATGGGTTTGTCCCCAGACAAGACATTGTATACATTTGAATGTTGAATTCTTTTATTCTAGTATGTCTGCACATGTTTTTCCCTGCTCCTGATCACTTGAGCCTACCAAGATGACAGTTGCCCAGCATTTTGAGTTCCAAGGCATGATCTGTTATTATAATATGTATTGGCAAAGTGCTGAGTTTGTTCCTAATGTGTTCACTTTAGGAAACCATCATGGTTCACGAGCAAAGATGACATAAACTCTGTAAAGGAATTTGGCTTTGATAAAAAGCAAAATAAAACCACCACCAGAAGCCAAAGTTGCCCTATATTCATATTTTTAAAATTAATAGTATAATATAGGAGAATGGTGACATGACTAGGCAGTAGTTCCTGTAATCAGTCAACAGTACCTACTATGTGTCAGGTATTGTGCTAAGAACTGGGTATACAAAGAAAGACAAAAGACCATCTCTGCCTTTGAGGAGCTCACAGTCCAATAGGAGAGACAGTTATGTAAATTGTGTAAACAACAATTATGTAAAAACAAGATATGTACGGGATAAATTGGAGATAATCAACAGAGGGAATATGCTAGTGTTAAGAGGGATGAGGAAAAGCTTCTGGTATTTGAATCATGCTAGGGAAACCAGGAGATGAAGTTAAGGAGGAATAGCTTATTTTTTTAAAAATCCACAAAGTTTTAGTTTAGTTTTAATTAACTACACTCTCACTTTTAAGCAACAAAGTGATGAATTCCAAAAGGACATTCAGTCCTAGCCTTTTTAATAGAAATATAGTGTCTAATATGAGTTACAATGCCAGCCCTAACATACTCTAGTTAGAGAACATTTTGAATGGTGAGTTCAGTTGTGGGTACCTCATTTTAGGTGGGGCATCTACAAATGTGTATGCACACCCAGAGGAGGGTGGCCCCAGTTGATGAGAGGATTTAAAACCATGTCACATGAAAATTTATTCATGGAACAGGAATATTTAGTCTCATTAAGGAAATAGGGCTACCTTCAAATAGAAAAAGCAAGAGGCTTATTTTGTGTTAGAACTAGAATTAGAACTAATAGGGATGGAAACCACAAGAAGAGGGATTTGTTTCAGTTTTTTTTTTAAATAAAACTCTAAATTGGACTGTTTTGTGAAGTAATGAGTTCTCAGGTACTAGAAGTGTTCAAGCAGTGGCTGATTGATTATGCATCAGGAAATTGTAGAGAAGATTCCTGATTTGAGTGGGAGGTTGAAACAAGCAACTTTAGTAGTCATTTGTAACTCTGAAATTCCATGATTTTATGATTCAGAGGGGTTAATAAACATAGTAAAATAGAGATGTATAAGAGACCGCTGACTGTATGGCAATTTTCAGATCTCTTCACTTGATTAGTTACTTGCAAAGCTTTTAGAGACATAAAATTGTTCATTAAAATCAATGGGAATTCAGTATTTTGAAGTATTCATTTGCGTTTTTCTTATGACTCAGTGAGAGGACTCATTTTTTTTTATTGGTGCTCACTTTATCTTGCTGTATTTTGACCTTGGATATGCAGATCAAGTACTTTATTTGCAGTTATAGATCCCCATTCAGTTTCCATTTCTACAGCCTTGAACTTAATTCAGTTAGTTCAAGTAATCAATCAACATTTATTAAGTACTCTCTATGTGCTAGGCACTATGTTAAGCCCTGATGATACAAAAAGAGACAAAAGACAGTCATTAAGGAGCTTACAATCTAATGGAGGAGACTAAATGCAAACAAATACCTACAAAAATGAGCTATATACAGGATAATTAGGAAATAATTTAAAGAGGAAAGGCACTGAAATTAAGAGGGATTTGGAAAGGCTTTCTGTAGAAGATGGAATTTTAGGTATTTAAAGGAAACTAGCGAGGTCAGTTGTTGGGGTTGAGGAGGGAGAGCGTTCCAGGTGTGAGGGACAGCTGGAGAACATGCCAAGAGGTGGAGTGTTTTGTTTGTGAGGCAGCCAGGAAGCCAGGGTCACTGAATTGAAGAGTGTATGTTGGGGAGTCGGATGTCAGAAGACTGAAGAGGTAGGAAGGGGTTAGGCTATAAAGGGTATTGAACGTCAAGCAGAATATTTAGTGTTTGCTCCTGGAGGAAATTACTAGAGATTATTAAGTGAGCGTTGGCAGGGGTGGGGTTGGGGGTGGCACGAACAGACCATCTCTGCCTTCGAGGAGCTCACAGTCCAATAGGAGAGACAGTTATGTAACTTTTCAGTTTAGGAAAGTAACTTCACTTCAATATCTTAGTTCTCTATCAATAAAATGAGTGGCATCTTCATTTCTCAGTAAACTCCCAGGTTATTATACCAAAGACTAACAAGTCATAGTTTGGGAACCAAATACTTGGAGATTTTTAAAATGAGAATAACTGATGCTACTTGCTTCCAAGTTTGCAGAGCACTTGACATACGTGATGTCATCTGGTATTTCATTCCCCCATACCCCACAATATAATTTAGAATATGGAGGTTTAGTGAAATTTAGAGACTAGCCCAAATTTCACAGCTAGTAAGCTAGTAAGGCAGGATTTTGGTCTAGAGCTTTACCTTAGGCATCCTTGGTTTGAAGTCAGAAGACCAGGCTTCAAACCCTGACTCTGCCACTTACTGTTTGTGTGACTTTGGTCAAGGTTACTTCTATGGACCTTGGCTTCTTCATCTGTGAAATGGGAATTCTGGATTAGATGACCTTTGAAGGTCCTTTTCTATATCCCTATAATCTATAAATATATCTACTACATCATATTTCATTTTTCAGTCTATCAACAGGTATTTATTATGTACCTATGATGTTTCAAATGCTGGACTGGGCAAAGGGGGATACACACAGTAAGTGAATGAATAAATGAATGATCAATCTCTCTATTCAAGGATGTCACATTTTGTATTTGAGTGTGGCTTCTAGAGGACAAAGTAAATACACTGTTTTTAGTAATTATATCACCAATTTGATACCCACAGCAGCCACTATTAATATGCAGACATATTTCCAGGGTTGAATCACAAAATGTAACAAACTTTCTTACTCAAAGAGGAAACCAAGATATTTACTCAGATACCAGAAAACCAATTCCATCATGGTAACAAAGCAGTTTATGCACATCACCAATCCAGGGAGCACCAACATCCCCAAGCCTTCCTTTCCTTATGCCTCCCCACAAACAAGCTCCCCTAGGTAAAATTCCTCCCTGTCTCACTCACAATAGGTGCTCTACCTCAGCTGTCTCCCAGCTCTTCCCACCATGGGCTCCACGTCACTCAAGCTGTGGGCAGGGCCAGAGCTCAAAGCAGACCACATGGGCCTAATAGGGGGCAGGATCTTCAAATTCGCTTAACATTACAGTAATTAATGTAGAAGTTACTAGATCAGCCCAGTGGATAAAAAGCCATGGTATTGGTTCATATTAGGATGCCAAGGTTTGGTATATTCCTGAGATAACTTTGTACTAGTGCAGCGGTTCTTAACCTGTGGGTCGCGACCCCTTTGGAGGTCAAATGACCCTTTCACAGGGATCACAGGGGTCACCTAAGACCATCAAAAAAACACATTTTTCTGATGGTGTTAGAAACCAAGACACTGCTCCTCTTTCGGTCTCCAGGAGAGTCCACCCACATATGAGTATTAAAGGGTCGTGGCATTAGGAAAGTTGAGAACCACTGGACTAGTGGGTCTCATGGCTGGAATGCTATCCCTCATCAAGGCTATCTCCTGGAATCTCTAGCTTCCTTCAAGGCTCAATTTCTGTGCCCCTTTCTACAAGAGGCCTTTTTGATCCCCCCAGTTGTTATGGGGGAAAAATACTTTATATTTAATTTGGACTTATTTTATATTACTTTTTTGCATGTTGTTTCCTCCAAAAGAATTTGCAAATGCCTTGAAGGGACTATTTAATTTCTAGCCTTGTAATCCCCACATTTAGCACAGGGCAGGGCACATGTTGTTGTTGTTCAGTCAGTCACTTCCAAATCTTTGTGACCCCATTTGGGGTTTTCTTGGCAAAGGTACTGGAGTGGTTTTCCATTTCCTTCTCCAGCTCATTTTACAGGTGAGGAAACTGAGGCAAACAAGGTTAAGTGATTTGCCCAGGGTCACACAGCTAGTCTAGATTTGAACTCAGAAAGATAAATCTTCCTGACTCCAGGACTGGCACTCTATCCATTGTACTAACTAGCTGTCAGGCACAAAGCTAGCCCTTAATAAATACACGTTTAATTGAATCAAATCTCTCTGTGCCTTCATTTCTCCATCTGTGAAACGGAGGATTTAATAGCAACTTCACAGAGCCTTTGAGAAGATGAATAAGACATTGTATGTTTCTTGCTACTTGGAAGGAATAAATCATTTAAAGCCAGCACAGAGGCATTCTTCCTCTCATGTTTATGTAACAAAGCTCCCAAAGAATAGTAAGTTGTTTTTATAAAATCCTTTGAAGTCTTTGCATAAAAGGTGATGTGCAAGTTGTTTCCTCCTTGTTTATTTTTCCACTTGGTCTTGGCAGTTGCCAGTGCCTAGAGGGTTGCTCTTCCATTTGGGCCAAGCCCTCAGGTGCTGTGATCCTGTCCCCATGAACTGCTCTTGGGGAACAAAGCACTGGGTTATTTTTTCGAACTGGACAGTTTTACGAAAGGAAATGAATAGAAACATAAAATAGAGCAAAACAAAACAGCCAGGCTGGGTTGGAAGCAACATTTCAAAAGAAATAATCCTGGATTTAGATCACACATTTCAGTGCTTGGAGTGAGTTTTTTTTTTATAAGCACCCTCTGAAAAATAGATATTTGTAATGGAAATGCTGACAACCCTTTTGCCTTGGCAGTGTTGTTGAATGCTGCTATAACATCCACCTAGTACTGCATGTGTAATCTGCTTGGTCTTACAAAGAGCAAGCATGGCCCTGGGGTGAATTGATGGATTTCTCACACTGCTTAAATGGAGCAGATTTTTAAAAAATTATCAAGGTGGCCACCAGCTGCAAATACAGTGTAGAGCATTTGACATTTTTCCTTAACAGGATTAAATGGAATTTGCAAAACGAAGCCTGATGTTAGAATCTGTCTCTTGGTGAAATCAGAGCTCAATATGAGAATGTGGTGGTGATGCATGCACTCTTATACCATCCATCTTTAACTTGCCAAAAAAGGAGCTCTGAAATATATATTAAGTTGTACATATACTTAGGATGCTAGAGATTACCATGACACCTTGACCAGGTAGCACGTAGGTGGCACAGTGGATAGAAAATAGGGCTTGAAGTCAAGAAGACATCTTCCTGAGTTCAAATCTAGTCTCAGACACTTATTGGCTGTGTGACCCTAGGCAAGTCACTTAACCCTGTTTGCCTAAAATGAGCTGGAGAAAGAAATGGCAAACCATTGCAATATCTTTGGCAAAAAAAAAAAATGGGGTCATGGAGAGTTGACATGACTGGAACAACTCAACACCACCAAGGATAATGACCAGGTAGGCATTTTTCACAAATATCATGATAAACTCTTCCTCTCATTATACCCTCACTGGTCTGGAATGTTCCTACGTCAGAATGTAAGAATTAAAGGGACACCAGTCACCATCTAGCATAAGCCAGACTAAAAGGATTCTCCTCTACAGCACATTGGACAAATGGTCATCCATCTTCTGCTCAAAGACTTCCAAAAAGAGGCATTCTATTATCTGGCTAGGTAACTCATTCCAATTTTGGACACATCTATTTGATAGGGAGTTTCTGTTGATACTAGACCTATATTTGTTTCTGCAGTGTTCACCCAACTCTGCTCCTGGTTCTGCCTTCTGGGACCAAACAAAGTAAATTGAGTCTCTTCTCTCTAACACAGTCCTTCACATACCTGTAGATGGCCATCATGGCCCCTCCAGGCTATCTAAATACTGCCCATCCTTCAAGGACCATACAGTGTCCTCCATAAAGTCTGACTACTCAGACTTTCATCATCTTGCTTCAAGACTGATTCTTCTTATATATCATATAAGGTATTGCTTAATTGCAAACTGATTTATCTGTCCAATGAGACTTAATGGCTACCCAGAATCACATCTGGTCAAATTACAAGAACACTCTTCCAATGATTGAGCCCAAAAGCAAAATGCTAACCTCAGAGTACACACACACACACACACACACACACACACACACACACACACACACACACACACACACACACACACACACTTCTTCAGGGTCAGAGGGCATCACAACCCTAGTGACCCACTGCCTAATTACAAAGTAACAAAAGATGCGGGCCTTTCTGAAAGGCAAGACTCCTCTAATCAAGCTTCTCTTAATGGGCTCCATGTGAGGCCTATTAATGGATGGGGAAGATCTTACATCCCATTAACATAACACTTGCCCAATGTCACAGAGGTGGCAAGTAGTAGAACCAGGATTAAAACTCAAATCCCATTAATCTAAACCCAAAACTCTGTACACTATTTCTGATGCTACTTCTATTTTTTTAAATGAAAAGCTCTTGTGTCCAAAATCTTCTGGCCCAATAAGGAGAGAGTAGAAAGCTGAATAAATTGCTAGTTCACCTGTTAACCTATCAACCCATGGGAAATCAGCCTTCTCTTGTAAAGATACTGCATTGATTTTACCTCTCAAACTTTTTGACTCTCACTCACTGAGAGTTTTCTTCCTAGCGGGAGAAAAATAGCATGTTATGGAGAGTGTGCTAGACTTGTCAGAAAGACCTGTATTCAGATCTTGCCTTGGCTACTTACTATCTCCTTGACTTTTGGCAAGCCACTTATAGGGATCAAATAAAATGACATATATAAAGTGCATTGTACTTTAAAGTATGTGTCCACTATCATTATTGTTTTTTGTCCTTTCCTTTCCTTTTTATTTTATTTATTTTATTTTTTTTAACTTTTATTTATTTTAGTTTACATCATTCATTTCCATGAGATTTTGAGTTACAAATTTTATCCCCATCTCCCCACCCCAAAACAGCCATCCCACTGTATGACCCCTCCCCCAATCTATTCTCTCCTATGTCCTCCCCCATCACCCCTCTGACTTTCTGGTAGGGCAGGATGGATCTCCCTACCATAGTGCCTGTGTATCTTAAGTCCCAGTTGGATGTAGTTAATAATAATATTAATAATAATTATATATAT
>CM053580.1:143233312-143251701 GCA_028627135.1 Pseudochirops cupreus | reverse complement strand
ACATGTTCAGCCTGTATTTGATTGCTTGTCCTTCCAGTGGGGATGGGTGGTGAGGGAGGAGGAGAAAGAATCTGGAATCTGGAGTTCCATAATCAAATGTTATGAATGTGTATCTATCTATCTATCTTTGTATATATATGTATGTATATATATATATGCAATTATTATTATTATTATTGACTACATCCAACTGGAACTTGAGATACACAGGCACTGTGGTTGGGAGACCCATCCTGCCCTACCGAAAAGTGACATAGGAGAGAATAGACTGGGGGAGGGGGGAAACACTGGGATGGCTGTTTTGGGGTGGTGGGCGGGGGAAAGACGGGGAGAAAAGATGTAACTCAAAAAATTTAATAAAATAAAAAATACAACACACAAAAAAAAACAACAAAAAAACAAAACAAAACAAAACAAAAAACAAAATGCCTTATTGGATTTTTATGACTAGGTCAGTTAAGGCTAGCTAACCTTGCTGTGACCCTCAATTCTCAAATTCCCTTCTCTGAGTCTAATTTCCTCTCCTTCCATCTGTACCTCTCCACTCTTCCTGAACCTAAATCTTTATGCTCATCATGAACTCTGGCGTCTATATCTTAGTATATCTCAACTCTCCCTTCTATCATGGTAGCTAGGAGCAGGAGTAACAGATAAAGTCTGGATTTATCTAAATGCTTTATTGTAACTAAATAAAAAACCTATGGGAATAAACTTGCTGCACATTCATATCTTGCATTCACCTCCCCTCTGGATAACTTACAGTAGTTCCTCATATTCAGTAATCCCTATCCCACTCCCTTCCCAACCCTATGATGTTTATAGGCATTACCTTTGTCTTACCTGCCCCCCCCCCCACATCACTCATGTGCCAGCCTCAGATGCCTTTGCTATCATTTCTCTTTCTATAATATCACTGGTCTGTCTTAGCATGATCCTCGATATACTCTGTCCAACTAGGGTCAATCTAAAAGCATTTATTAAGCATTGTGCCAGGAACTGTGCTAAACATTGGGGAAGTCACTGCTCTCAAGCAACTTTCAAGGAGACAGCATAAATAATTAGATAAGAGATGTCTCCAGAATATATGAGGGTTACTTGAAATGGGAAGACATTAGGATCTGGGGGAACCAGGAAAGATCTTAGAGGAGGCTAAGAGATGAAAGTGAAGGAGCAAAGCATTTGATGAGGGTGTGATGGTAATGGAAATTTTAAGATCTTACCTGTTCCTTAACAAGCCTAAGGGAATTTGAAGACCTCCCCTGCTTCTGTGAATATTGTGTTGGTGCTACAGAGGGACAGCCAATGCAAAGGGATGGAGACAATGTTATGTTCAAGGAACTGCAAGCTAGCTATATCTAGATCATAGAATGTGAACAGAGAGGAATAAGATCTAAGAAGTTTAGAAAGTTAGCAAGGGGCCTGATTGTGAAGAGCTTTAAATGCCAAACAGAGGAATTTATATTTGATGCTGGTGATAATAGGAAGCCACTAGAGCCCTTGAGCACGGGCCTGAGATGGTCAGACCTACTACTTTAGAAAAATGATCTTGGCAAATGATTTCTAAATTGAAACGTTCAATTCTATAAGTATTTATTAAATGCCTACTCTATACCAGGCATTATGCTAAGCACAAGAAATATAAGGATGAAAATGAAACAAGAAGCTCACATTATACTAGGAGTGAAGAGCACGTACACAGAAAAATGAATAAAAAATCATTATCATGTAGAAGAAACCCTAAAAACTGAGGCAAATCCATGAAGGCTCCCTGAAGAAGGCAGTTCTAAGAGGCAGAAATAAGTAGGAAGAATACTGTAGAAGAACAAGAGACTATTTTGGTCTGAAGGTAGAATGCATGAACAGGAGTCAAGAATAGTTAGCCTGAAAAGACAAACTGGAGTAACATTGTGAAGGGCTTTAAAAGCCAGAGGGTTTTGATTCTATTTTATCCTAGAGACAATAGGGAGCCTCTAAAGCTTCTTGAGAAAGGAAATGTCATGATCAGTGCTTTAAGAATATCAATTTGGCAGCTAAATTGAACACAGATTGGAAAAGAGAGAGGCTATATACAAGGAAAACAGACCCTTGTGATAAATGAGGTGTGTTGAGGGACTAAATGAGGGTAGTTGTGGTGTGAGTGGAGAAAAGGGGATCAATACAAGAGATGTTGTGAAAATAAAATCAGCAAAATTTGGCAATTGATTGGTTATTGATTTCCTCCATCCTTTTGAAATTATTGTTGTGCGCACAGCTATAAGACAACTCTACAAGTCTCAGAATGGAAGGAGATATCTACATTCAGGGAAAGATCTAGAAAGAACAGAGTTTAAATGGAGACTGAAGCAATCTACATGCTATCGCTCTTTTCCGTGTTTGGTTTTGTTTCTTCTTTCCCATTGTTCACTCCATCAGTTACAACCCTTCTATACAACCAGACTAATGTCCAATGTGAAAGTATTTGCAGATCCTAAACTTGATTGCAAGCTGCCATGGAGAGGGGAGGGGGGTGGGGCAGGGAGGGAGGAGAGAAAATTTGAAACTCAAGGGATTGTGGAACTGAATCTTGTAAACTAAAAGTAAATAAACAAATCAATTTTAAAAAATTTTTTTTAAAATTTTAAAAAAATAAATTGCCTTGAATAGACAAAAAAAACAAAAAGACATTAATGTTGTGGTGATGGTGAGTATAAAAGTGTCAAGAGTGACTCCTAGGTTTTTGATCTTACATAACTGGAAGAATGATGATGCCCTGAACAGAAATAAGGAGGTAAGGAGGAGGGGTGGGTTTAGGGGAAGAAATAAGGAGTTTCAATTTAGACATGATGATTTCTGATGGAGATGTCCAGGAGGAAGTTAGAGATGCAGGACTGAAGCTCAGGAGAGAGATGGGGGCTGGATATGTATTTTTGTAGTTATCTACACAGAGATGATCACTGAACCTATAGGAACTAATGAAATCATAAAGAGCTTATAAAGAGAAGGCCTAAAACAGAGACTTAGGGTGCATCCATGCATAGGGAGTAGAATATGGTTGACAATCTTTCAAAGGAAACTAAGGAACAATTAGGTCCAAAGAAAGCCAGGAGAAAGCATTGTCATGAGAAAAACAGGAGTGAAAGGGTATAATTAGCCGTACCAATGACTGTTGAGAGATAAGAAGGATGACTGAAAGAAACCCGTTGTATTTAATAATGAATATGTTTAGCAATATTTTGCATTTGCAGTTAAGCGGTGGGGATAGAAACCATATTGCAAGGTGTTGAGGAGTGGGAGGTGAGAAAGTAGAGCCAATGAATGTAGGCAGCATTTTCTAAGACTGGCTGTGAAATGCTGTTAAGATATGGAGGATGTCTTGAGGGAATGGTAAGGTCAAAATGAAAGTTTTTGAAGGCTGAGAGAGATGTGGGCACATTTGTAGGGATCAGAGAAAGAGCCATTTTGATATGGAGAGGCTGAAAATTAAAGGATTAGAGGGGATGATTGAAGGGGAAAGTTCCTTGATTAAAACAAAAGGAATCAGATGAAGGGCAGAATTATGGAGGTTGGCGTTGGCAAGCACATTTCCTTGTAAGAACCTGGAGCAAAAGTGGAGAGAAAAAAGAATGTTAAAGTGATTTGAAATGTAGAATTTGAGAGAAGGGGAAAGTTTAAAATGGATACCCTTAGTTATCTTTTAGAAGAATACAAAAGGGGAATCCTCTGCGGAGAGGTAGAGAAGAGGGATGGTAAGGCAGGGGCTACATAGCAATATCAGTTTGTTATCATATCCTAATTGGAAAAGTTGTGAAAGACAATGTAGTAATCTAGTTATATCCTTGGATCTTGGTTCCATTAGGTATCTCACGAGAATCACACAAATTGGACAGAGGATGTAGCACAGAACTTTTGTCTGCTCATGGCTAGATTGTGTCATTGCTTCTAAGATGGAAGGTGTATGTATGTGTATTTTTATGAAGAAAAAGGCTTTTTTTTTAAAAAACTTAGCATAGTTCAGTTGGAAAGAGTCCTGGCTTTGGAGTCAGAGTACCTGGGTTCAAATCTCACTTTTGAGATTTACTATCTTTGTGACCTTGGACAAATCAGTTAGTCTCTCTTGGCCTTGGTTCCCTTTTCTATAAAATGAAGGGATTGGACTAGATGACTTCTGTAATAATCCCTTCCAGATCTGTTTTCCTTTCCTTCTCCAGTTCATTTTACAGATGAGGAAACTGAGGTAAACAGGATTAAGTGACTTGCCCAGGGTCACAAAGCTAATAAGTGTCTGAGGTCAGATTTGAACTCAGGAAGATGAGTCTTCCTGACTTTAGGCCCAACATTCAATCCGTTGTGTCATCTAGATGTCCTGAAGTCAGTGGCATAGTGAGATAAGAAAGTTTGTAAAAGATTGAGAAAAAATTAACTCACTACCCAATGTTAATGAACTTAATTTTTTTTACAAAGAATTTTCCCTTAGGAGCATAAAATTTTATAACTATTAATCACACTTGATTACCAGGCAAGCTGGCTTTTATGATTTCACATTCTCTTTTTTCTCTTTTAAAAAAAGTGACTAACACCCTGCTTTATTTTTGAATTTTGGGTGTGAGTTTGATGGCTGTGAAAGTGAGATGCTAAGAGCCCTGACTAAGCATGGTGTGGGCAGTTGCTTTTTCTACATTCTTCACAGAGTTCTCCTAAGGAGGCCTGGGACAGCTGGCCCTCCCAGATATCATTTCAGGTTTTATGGTCTTCTGTTTGGACAGCTAGCTGTTTAGCTTATATAGTCAGTGGACATAAGACACAAGATGCTCCCACACTGGGAAAGGAAGAGAAATAAGACAATGGGGCTCATTTGGCAATAGTTTGTTCAATTACCTTTTGCTGCCCCCCTGTTCTCTCATTTTCCTGTTCTGCTCCAGCTATTTTATGGCATCAGTGACATAAGTTGAGAGATGGGGGTAAGGGGAAGGAGTGGTCCAGGCAGCAGCTGGGAGCCATCTTTGAAGTTCATGGAGTAGCCTGTGCTGCACAGTCTGGGTAGAGAGTGCATGGGATTCTCATAAGTGACTAGAAGCATCTTGACTTCCTCAACTTGAACCAAACAAGAGACCACCACTCTTTCCCCTTCCTTTTAGAATGTAAACTCTTTGGAAAGAGTATTAATTCATCCACTGTATTTGTACTCCCAATGCCCAGTACATGGTTGTTTTTCAGTTGTTTCAGTCATGTCTGACTCTTCATGACCCTATTTGGGGTTTTCTTGGCAAAGACACTGGAGTGGTTTGCCATTTCCTTCTCTAGCTCATTTTACAGATGAGGAAATGGAGACAAATAGGATTAAGCAACTTGTCCAGAGTCATACAGCTAGCAAATGTCTAAGGCCACATTTGAACTCAGGTCTTCTTGGCTCCAGGCCCAGCACTCTATCCACTGCACCACCTAGCTGTTTCCAAAGTATAGGGGCTGTATTAATCCTAGGTAGCCAGAGAGTTATGGCAGGAGTCCAAGGGACATGTGATCAATCTGTGCGTGGGACAATAATCCCAATAGCCATCTGTGGGCTTGTCTTCAACACAACTTTTATGACCCTACTCATTCTTCAATCAATATTCCCTACTCTACCTCTTGAAGAAGAACCCTGTTGCTTCTCTACGCTCTGGATCCACAGTTACTACTTTCTAGTTGTGACAGGTCATGTAGACAAAATTTACCACCCAATTTCTTAAGGTCATTCCACCCTACCTCTCCCCATCCCAGGTTGACACTATGTCGATGGTAGGTGCCACTCAATGGTGCTCTCAAACAGTAACTAGAGCATAAGAGCCTTTTGGTTTTCAGAGGCACAAAATGAGTTACATAAGATGAGTAGCTCTGTACAAGTTTTGATCTGTATCAAGGATTTGAACTCTTGGAGATGAGTCTTCCTCACTCCATCCCCAACACTCTATCCATTGTACCACCTAGCTGCCCAATACATAATACATATATACACACATGCTTATGTGTATACACACACACACACACACAGTTAGATACAAGGCAGTTAGGAAGAGAAGTCTAGTAGGGCTCTCAGGAAAGGCTTCATGCAGAAGATGCCATGTACAAGTTTTGATCTGTATCACAAATCTCTGCCTTTCCCCCAATATCTCTTTCCTTTCCATATTTCCTGTCCAGGGAAGTCAACACCATCCTTCTAGTCACCCAGGCCCAAAATCTTGGCATGATCCTCAACTTCTCATTCTCATCCCACATAACCAATCACTTGCCAAATCTTATTACCATAACAGATGCTCCCTTCTCTCTACTCACAAAGCTACCATCTTAGTTCAATCCCTCATCACATCTCACCTGGACTATTGCAGTAGCCTCCTAATTGGTTCCCCTGCTTCAAATTTCCACCTAATCCAATCCATCTTCCAGACAGCCACCAAAGTGACTTTCCTAAAGTGTTATTCTTCTATTTAATTAACTCCAGGGGCTCCCTATTGATTCTGGGATCTATTGATCCTAAGATCACATTTTTTTTTATCATTATCTCATCCTTTTTAGATTTTATTTTTGTGTAAATTTTAAATTTGACATAATTATTATTACAGTAGTACCTTCTACAACAGTAGTTCTCAACCTTCCTAATGCCACGACCCTTTAACAGTCATATGTTGGCGTGTCTGCATATAGGCAGACCCCCCTGGAGACGGATAGAGGAGGTTCCTAAGACCATTGGAAATATGCGTCATTTCAGGTCATTCGACCCCAAAGGGGTCGTGACCCACAGGTTGAGAACCGCTGTTCTACAACTTGTAAGTAGGTAATTATATACCTATAGTGCATAGGGCACTATGCCTAGAGTCAAGAAGACTTGAGTTCAAATGTTATCTTACTTACTAGCTGTGTGACCCTGGGCAAATCACTTAATCCTGTTTGCCTCAGTTTCCTCACCTGTAAAATGGCTGAAGAAGGAAATGTTAAACCACTCCAGTATCTTTGCAAAGAAAAAAAATGTGGTCACAAAGAGTCAGACATGACTAAACAACAATAATTATATAACTGCTTGTAGAATGCATACTCAAAGGTCTTTTATGCATCAGAGTATTCAATTAAAAAGTTTCAAGACCAGTCCTGTATGCTGTACTGTCCCCTCACTTGTCCTCTGCTATTTCTTGATCTTACCCCTCTAAAGCACTGGCTCTTAAGTCAGGGGACTGGATGCTTTCTTCATGTGGCCTTGGACATGTCAGCCCTCTCTAGGCCTTAGTTTCCTCAATTGTAAAATGATGGGGGTTGAACTAGGTAGTCTCTGAGGTTCCTTTCAGCCCTCAGTCTCTGATCCTGCGGTTCCTTCAACAGTCACATTTCATCTTTCATACCGACTTTGCTCTTTTCTGTATATCTGTTTCTTGTGGCAGTTTCTCTAGTGGTCTTTGCTTTTCTTCCCAATTTTCCCATAGGCCTGCTTCCATTTGTTCCCATTTCACTTTTCTCCCACTAAGCACTTATCACGTTTCGTTATCTCATTATGTGAACTATAGAACAAGGAATTAAATCACTGGAATGAGACTAGCTGCTAGTTTGGGAGAGTGTGAGAGTGTGGGAGAAGAAAAGAAGTTGTAAAGGGAGTAGATTTTAGAGAAACCTGGGACTTAAGAACTCTGATTGGGGTGGCTAGGTGGCACAGGGAATAGAGCACCAGCCCTAGAGTCAGGAGGACCTGAGTTCAAATCCAGCCTCTGACACTTATCACTTACTAGCCATGTGACCTTGGGCAAGTCACTTAACCCCAATTGCCCTGCCTTCCCCCTCTCCAGAAAAGAAAAAAAAGCCAAACAAACAAAAAACCCAACCTCTGATCAATGCAATGAATTGTTCAACCCACCTCCTACAGAGGTGATATTCATGTAGCAGAATATTACATAACATTTTTTAATGTAGTCAGTGTGGGAATTTGTTCTGTTTGATTGTGCATATTTGTTAGAAAAGTTTTATTTTTCTTTTTTTTCCCCACTTGTTGAGGAAGAAGAGGAGAGGGCAAGAAAACTCCTCCTTCCTAATAAATACATACATTTTTGTTGTTGAGTCGTTTCAGTCACGTCCAACTCTTTCTGACCCTATTTGGGGATCTCTTGGCAAAGATACTTGAGCAGTTTGCCATTTCTTTCTCCAGCTCATTTTACAGATGCTGACACATCTGTAAACGGAGGAAAACAGGATTAAATTACTTGCCCAGGGTCACATAGTAGGTGTCTGAGGCTGGATTTGAACTCTTGAAGATGAGTCTTCCTCCCTCCACGTCCGGCACTCTATCCAATGCACCATCTAGCTGCCCAATATGTAACGCATATGTACATACATGCCTGTGTGTACACACACACACACACACACACACACACACACACACACACACACACACACACAAAGTTAAATACAAGGCAGTTAGAAAGGGAAGTCTAGTTGGGGCTATCAGGAAAGGCTTCATGCAGAAGATGCCGTGTAAACTACAACTGAAGGGAAACTAGGCACTCTGTGAGTCAGAGGTAAGGAAGGAATGCATCCCAAGCATATCCAACAGCTAAATGTCATCCAGGCCTTAAATTTTCCAGCAGAAAGGGACTTGGGGCTGCTTCTCCTCTATACTCTATGGATGTTCACCTTGATAGGGAATCAAATAGGTACCATTTGGTCAGAATTCCCCCAGGAGACCTCAGATATACAGGAGGACACAGCTGCAGAAGAAACCACACGTTTTGTGGGTAGGGGAGATAATTTCACCTGGGGAGTGGAATAGGGGAAAAGAATACAAACCTTGCATAAGATATTAGAAAGAGTAAAAATATCCTGCTTAGAGAGGATACCATTTTCTTTCCACCTTGAAACTTATGTGGTAACAAGTTTAGAAAAGACTTCTCAAGCAAAGGAAAACTTAACAGAGAAGTAAAAACAGAAACTTGAGGGGTGGGAGACACTCTGCATATGATTTCAATGAAACCAAAGACTTTTCTCATTAAAGTGTTTTATGATCTGCAGCACACATGTACATGACACCATACAGGCTAGCTGTGAATAAGGCTTAGGGCTCGTGCCAGGGCTCTGATCAAACAAAAGAAACCCTTTGAGAGTGACTCTTGGGTACCAGAGCAGGAGGGCCCAGATCCTGTGTCCTTTTCATCTGAAAATGTTTACCTAACTCGCCAACAGCATCACCCCATATGGAAAAAAAAGGAAGGAGAAGGCTTCCCAGTGTTTGTGGAGGGCCCCTGAGTCACACAGCAGATCAATAGCCTGGAACCCTTGGCAATATTTTTTTCTCCTCTTTACCGCAGCTTATAAATGTAAACACATCCCTTTCCGTGTGAGACTACTTACTTTTGTTGTTCTACACAGTAGGGTACAGATAAGATAATTATTGGCCTAAGTGAAGCCAGTGGTGCCATATGCTGTTTTGACCCAGCCATTATATTCCAGCAGACCGACAGGGCAGGGCTGGATAGCCACGGAACAAGAAGATTTCAAATCAAGAGGTTTTATTTTAACGCGCTTAGGGATGTATGGGACCTCTTGTTTTCTGTCAGGCAGTTAATGAGACCTCCTCTTTGCTACCCGATTATGCAAACTGAACAAAGACCATACACAATGGCTTCTCCCATCTGATGAATAATGCAATATAATTATTTAATTAGGGCCTCATACCACGTGCACAAGAAAAATGGAGCCAAGCACATCAACCTAAGCACACCCCAAGGAACCGTTTACCCAACACTTGCTATTCTGCTCATTACTTCTGTTTATTTACTGTCCACAGAATCAAAAAGATTTTTCTGACATCATAAAGAGGCAGAATGAGGCAAACTTAAGCAGGATTTATTCTTCAATTATATTTCCTAGAAAGCAGAAATAAAAAAGCTGTGTATCATTTTTATTGGTTTACAAGCCTCCAGTCATGGCAGGGACTTTCTTCCTCTGCCCCCCCCCCCCCCTATATTCTTTGTCTCAGCTCAGCAGTGTGTCTGGAGCCCCTCCTCCTTGCCATAGGAAACTCTCCCCATTTTAAGGTCACACTGGCTTTTGTTATGTAAATTCTGTTTTCATATGGCTTTTCTATTTCTAGTCATCCTTCGGTATTACCGGCAAATGGCACTCAAAGTTGAACAAACATGAAAAGGGGATCCAGACACCTTGGATTTATTTTTCCTCACCTGGGGATAGCAGCAGAAATTTGAATATTTATGCTCATGAAGAATTGGGCGGAATTTTTTTTGATCACAGGTTTACTTATTCTCCCCAAAGGAGAAAAGTCATTCTTAATTTGGAATGTTTTTCTTTATATTTCTTTCACTGTTTGAAAAGATTTGTTATTATTTCATTATACAAGGTATGTCCCTAAAGGAAAGGGACAGGAAGAAGTGAGAGGAGACAGAGAGAGTATGAGGAAGAAAAGGGGGGAGAGAAAGAGGAGAGGAGAGGAGAGAAGGGAAGGAGGGAGGGAGGAAGGAAGGAAGGAAGGAAGGAAGGAAGGAAGGGAGAAAGAGTGTGTGTATGAGAGAAAGAGAGAAATGAGAATGAGAATCCACCCTGTAACTAACTGTAGGAAGAAAGTATTTTTAATATGTAGGATTAGGAATTTGGAAATATGTGAAAATTTTCTGTTTATTTTTTTTTTAACACAAGAAATCTACAGAGATCTTTTGGGTTATTTCTCCATCCTGATACACTGATAGAAACACATTAGCTTGTCATAAAGGTCTGCTTTTCTTGCTTATTCCTTGTCTTCGCTTTCTTCATCTCTAAAATAGAGGCATAATCACATCTATGCTATTTACCCTACATGGTTGTCATGAGTATCAAGTCAAACAACGTGGGTTAAGTCCTTTGTCAACCTTGAAGCACTATAAAAACGTCAGCCACTCTCATTAGCTGAATTATCACTAGGGGTAGGGACTAGACCTTTGATTTCATTAGTTTCTCCCAAGTGAGGTAAGTCCCTACACTAATGCAGTGCTCTGCAACCAGTAGTCTTAGACAGTTGCCTCAAATACTAAGAGTTAAGTGACTTGCCTGGGGTGCAGCCAGTCTATGTCAGGGGTCAGGCTGAAACCCAAACCCTCCTAACTCGGAGGCCAGCTCTCCATCCCATGACGGCCCTCTGCCTTTCACTATCATTATTCTTAGACTCTGCTTGTTGTTCTTACTCTCATTGTCATTCATACTCCCCCATGAGAGATCATCCTTTAAGTATGAAGCAAGTTTTTAGAGATGAAGAATATGGACTCTTTCAGGACCTAGGGAGCCTGAAACAATCATATCAGCTCCATTTATGAAATAAAGAATAATCTGTTAGTCCATTTCTCCCAAAGGCCTCACTCATATCCTAAAGCAAACTATCCATGAGGAGAAGATAGAATGGTCTGTACTTCAGTAACTTTTATCCCAAATTTTTTCCTGAGATTTTTTTACACTTCTGCTGTGTTTCATAGATAGATGCAATTGATTCATGTTTTCTTAAACAGTTTGAGATCTCCATGATCAAAACTCCTATGGTGGTAAAGGGGAAGATGGGCAAAGCAAGCCCTTCCCTAAACTATTAATCAAGCACCTTGACTTACCCTTTGGTGTGTGGCTTCCTTCCACAGATACCTAGCACTTTATGCATACAAACCCCAGAAGAATGATGAGCTGGAGCTACGCAAGGGGGAGATGTACCGAGTCATTGAGAAATGTCAAGATGGTTGGTTCAAGGGAACATCCCTGAGAACTGGGATCTCTGGAGTCTTCCCAGGAAACTATGTGACTCCTGTCTCCAGGTGAGGAGAATAGAGCAAGTAATCATGTCTGTTGAATTACAGTAATCCCCTCCAAACTTCTCTTCAAGGCCCAAAAGATAATGGAAAATACAAAATTATACTATATAGAGGTCATCTTTATTTGACCTTGCAAAGAATGGCAAAATTTTTTTAAAGGGAACCAACAGAGTTTTTTCACTTGCACATTTTAGCTAATATCAGCCTATTTCCCTTCTATATCTGGGAATATACTGAAGAAGCCTTCTGTGCTTGCCTTCCTACCTGTGTTTTGACACTTTAGAGCAGCGGTTCTCAAACTGTGCGTCGCAACCCCTTTGGGGGGTCGAACAACCCTTTCACAGGGGTCACAGGGGTTGCCCAAGACCATGGGAAAACACATATTTCCGATGGTCTTAGGAACCAAGACACCGCTCCTCTATCTGTCTCCAGGCGAGTCTGCCCACATGCAGATACACCTACATGGGAGTATTAAAGGGTCGCGGCATTAGGAAGCTTGAGAACTACTGCTTTAAAGGAATGTGCCTAGGAAAATGCCTGATTTTAATACAATCTACAACTCCAACAACCCAGACTGCAATTGAGAGAATGTTTACAGTACCAGTCCATTTGTTATTCCAATTTGTTTGTATGAAGGTAGGGAAAGAAAAGGGGGCTCATGGTTAATCAGAAAGAACACTGACTCTAGAATCAAGGGGAATAAGTTCAAATCCTACCTCTCATAATTATAACCTTGGGTAAAGCATGTCTTTCTAGGCCTCAGCTTGCTCTTCTATGAAATGGGGGGAGGGACTGACTAGATAGTTTTAAGGTTCCTTCTAGTTCTAGATATAATTTGATGAGCTATCTTCCTAATTATATTTTACTTAGTATCCTGTGAGTTAACATAAAGGAAGTTGACCCAGTAGAGCTTTAAGGTCATTTCCATCTGTGAAATTCACCAATAATTAGACAGTAGCTAATAATAAAGGGTAAGAGTGTTAATTCATTTTGTATTAAAAATCCACAACAGGTAAAAATACAAAGCTACTCTTAGTGAAACAAATTGATTCCACAAAAGCAGGGTATCTGGTGAAACATTAGAGCTCCATAGGCATGATATTGTAAATCATTGGCCAAATTGGGTCCCTGTACATGGAATTACCAAGAGATTTCAATGTAATATATTAATAATGATCTTTTTAAATATGTGGGGTCTGACTGTACACAAAAGCCAACTGACCCAAAGCAGAATCAAGAGTGGACTTTGCATACTTCCTACACTAGGCATCTGCTCTTTACTGGGCACAAGAAGATACCTTCTTAGACCTAAGGTCATTAAGTTCCCAATGTCACTAAGGAGACATTTCATTCTATTATTTAGTCATTCGTTTCTATGTGTATGTGTGTACGCACACATATACATGTATATATGTATGTATATATTTCAAGGCAGGCTGGATCTCCCCACCTTACCAAGGCTAGAAGTGTAGTACCTACTTTCAGGCCTGATCCCACCATCAATTAGCACAGGAACTTTGGCATGCCCCATCCTACCTGGGCCAGATTGACCCCTCCGATTGGATAACCTTGTAGTCCATATCCCCACATACATAAACACCCTCCTGGGGGTTCATCAAAGTGATGCTGAACCTGACATGGACTCCCAAACACTGTAGCCCACTGCAGATCAGAACTCTTGAGCTTAGGAGATCCACCAGCCAACATCAGCCTCCCCATAATCTGGGATTACAGGTGTGCACCACCATGTAGTTATGACTGAGACAGTTGAGTTTAACACCCCCCAAAAAAATTATGTTTAGCACCATCTCTTTTTAAGAACTGGGCTCAGCAATAGGGAAGCCAAGGTAAATATGACCCACTTCCTGCTCTTATACCCTAATAAATTAATTTTGACTCAGTATCCTGCCTATACAACTAAGAGTAAAGGACAGAGCCAAAGTACTTGGAGAAACTTGAAGATGAAAGATCACTTCCATCTGGGAGGTTGCAGTACACAGTACAGGGACCTAAGATGTTGAAAGGTCACAAACAGTACTAATATACCTGAATGTGGAGTAACTGCACACAAGATGTTATATTTTATAGTTCATCAGACTTATATGGAAGTTAATGAACCCTATTTTAGTTAGGAGATTGGAGAGATAACTAAATGATTTTTCTCAAATCGCTGAGTTTACCCATTTATATTCCTTAGTCAGTGACTCCCACACTGTGTGATCTCTAAATTAATTAATCAACTAATATTAATAAATATTACCTACTATGTGTCAATAATAGTACCTACTGTGTGTCAGGCAGAACACTACCCTAGATGCTGGAGATACAAGTACAAAGAATGAAATAGTCCCTACTCACAGGGACCAGACATTCTCATGGAATTTTAAAGGACTTGCTTCTTTGGATAGTTTTTTGGGTCACTCTTCTCTCTATTCTGCACATGTGACATTCTATCTCTCATGTCTATAAATTGAGTCTAGTGGGTAAAGATGAATCTTAAGCATTACCTCTTATGGGATGTTCCTCTCTATCCTCCTAGTGCAGTGGTTCTCAACCGTCCTGATGCCACGCCCCTTTAATACTTGCATGTGGGCGGACCTGCCTAGAGACAGATAGAGGAGCGGTGTCTCGGTTCCTAAGACCATTATAAATATGTGTTTTCCCATGGTCTTAGGCAACCCCTGTAAAAGGGCCATTCCACCCCCAAAAGGATCGCAACCCACAGGTTGAGAACCACTGTCCTAGTACTAGTCATTGGTCCTCCTCAAGAATGAAGGATAAGCAACACCAACCCCTAGTGCCTTCCCTTTCAAGCTACTTGCTATTTAATTACCTTTTATTCTCTTTTTATATAAATCTGTGTATATCCACACATGGAAATAGAGATATAAAGGCAAAGATGAAGCAATTCCTGGCCTGTCAGAGCTTGCATTCTATTGTAAAAGAGAATATATATGAATATGTGTGTATGACACATTCTTTCTCACAGTAGAATATAAACTCTCTTAGGTCAGGGATTGCTTCATTTTTTTTCTTTATATCTCTATTTTCCAGCACAATGCTTGGCACATTTGCTGTTGAGTCATTTTTCAATTATGTCCAATTCTTCATGACCCCCATTTGTTTTTTTTTTAGGGGGGGAGGGATTGGCAGAGTCGGTGTTTGCCATTTCCTTCTCCAGCTCATTTTATAGATGAAGAAACTGAGGCAAAAAGGGTTAAGTGACTTGCCCAGGGTCACACAGCTAGTAAGTGTCTAAGACCAGATTTGAACTCGGGAAGATGAGTCTTCCTGACTCCAGGCCTGGCACTCTATTCACAGTGCCACCTAACTGCCCAGTGCCTGGCACATAGTAGGCTCAGAATAAACCTTTCTTGATTGACCATAGGCATAAGAATTTGAAGATTCAGAGGTCCAGAGAGGTCATGTCAGATCAATTCACACCCTTCACATGACCCACAATAAGGACATATTAGAAAACTATAAAGTAGACAACAAAAAAATGTATGGCAGGTGGAGATTTCCCATGCCTCATCCTTGTCAAACAAGAGGCAGGAAAGAAGCATGTTTGGGTTATAAATTCTCCCTCCACAGTTTTGATAGCTTTTAATTGGTGTCGAATAACTTTCCCAGCTGCTAGCCTTGCAGTGCTAGATTTTAAAGAAGATCTGAATATTGGTTTCAAATGCCTATATTAACTGGCTATATCTTTTAGCTCTCACCATTCCCTTCCCCCCACCAAAAAAAAAAGGATTTCTCCCAATTCACTGCAATCCTTAGGCAAAATGACCTTGAAAGTTCACCTGCGGCTGAGTAGCGTCCAGTGACAGGAGATGTAGCAACAATGACACCAGTGTATTTTTGTTTCCTTTTTGGAAGCCACTTGAGTCAGTAAAAATAATTGGCTCTGACAGACCTAGAGTTGCATTTCAGTCAATGAAGATTAACATTAGTCCCTCTTAATGCTTAAATTGCTCATTAACCTACATTCCTCCACTTGGATTTGACAAAATAACTTGGCTATGAAATAAATGAGCAGAATGTGATAAGGCAGTGCCATTTTGGGAGTCTGAGAGCTGACCGTGTCATCGAAGAGATCTGAGACCGAGCATGAAGAATCTTTGGAAGGGAAAAATATCATCATTTGTCACTAGAAGGTCTGGTTTAAACCAAGCCAATCATCGCTCATTTTTTGAGTCTGTGAAATCGTGATTTTCCATAGTGTCATAGGATTTTGTATTTAATGGCATCTTCGCAATCACAGAAGCCATGAGCTGGCAGGAACCTCATAGGCCATCTAGTTCAAGCAATAACCAGAAGGCATCCCCATTATAACACACCTGCCAGGTAGTTCTGTCTTCTACTTGAGGACCTTCAAGGATGGGGGAACCTACCACCTCTCAAAGCAATTCCATTCCCCTTTCATCCAACTCTCATGCTTAGGAATTTTTTTTCTTTTATTAAGATTAAATTTATATTTTTTCTTCTTCTACCCATCAGAACAGCTAGGTGGCAAAGTGGATAGAGTGTTGGGCCTGGAGTCAGAAAGACCTGAGTTCAAATCTGGCCTCAGACACTTACTAGCTGTGTGACCACAGTTAAGTAATTTAATCTCATTTGTCTCAGTTCCCTCATCTGTAAAACACGTGAAGAAGGAAATGACAAACCACACCAGTATCTTTGCCCCCCCAAAAAATCCAAATGGGGTCACAAAGAGTAGGATGTGACTAGAAAATTACTCAAAAACAAGAATCCATTGCTGCTGGTTTTGCCCTTTGGGACCAAGCAAAACAAATCTAATCTCTCCTATATATAATAACAGCTCTTCAGTATTTGAAGATAACTGTCTTGTACAACTCCCATTCATCCCCAGTCTTCTCTTCTCCAGACTAAATAGGCCCAATTCTTTCATATCAGATGAGATCAAGGCCCTTCACTATGTTTGGCAACCTCCCTTGAAGTTCTTTAATGCATCAATGTCCTGCAAATGTGCCCAGACAGAACACAATCTCCAGATGAAGTCTGATGAAGGCAGAGAATAGTGGTAGGATTATCTTTCTGTTCAGGGAAACAGTGCTGCTCACTACACCCATTCTCCTCAACCCAGTCTTGTTACAATTACGCGGCCTCTGCTAGAAGGTCTTTGAAGTCAAATAGTTATAGCAGTGGTTCTCAACCTTCCTAATGCCGCGACCCTTTAATACTCGCATGTGGGTGTATCTGCATGTGTGCAGACTCACCTGGAGACAGATAGAGGAGCGGTGTCTTGGTTCCTAAGACCATCGGAAATATGTGTTTTCCCATAGTATTAGGCGACCCCTGTGACCCCTATGAAAGGGTCGTTTGACCCCCCCAAAGGGGTCGCGACCCACAGGTTGAGAACCACTGAGTTATAGACTTCCACCTTTCCTCTCCTGGAACCAGGCCTTCTCATCATTTCTTGGCCATCTCCAAACCATGCTACCTGCACTCGGGCCATCCTCTTCAACACCCACTACCATCACCGCCAGACCACTTGAGCTCTGCTAGGTGATTTTTTTTTTTCCATATCTTGCTCTGCAGCCAGGCTTCCCTGTTACTTCCCATTACCAAACCAAGCCATTCCCTTTAGGGTTTTGTGTTTGATTGTTTCTTTTGTTTTTTGAGGACAGGTAGGTACTGCCTTCCTTGCTTGTATTTACATCCACAGCACTCCCTGGCACAAAGTAAGTACTTAAGAAATGCTTTATCATTCAGGCATTCATGGCATTCAGTCCAAAATCGCATTGACTTTATTGACTTCCACATCTCCCTATTAATTCATACTGAACTTAAAACGTAAAAGTCTAAACCTGCCCATTATCAGCTTGTCCAAATCTTACCATCTCATCCAAAAGAGTAGTAGGAGAGACTTAATCAAAAGTCTTGCCAAAGTTTATATAAACCATGGGGCAAGTGGGTAGCTCAGTGGCCTAGAGCACTAGACTTGGAATCAGGAAGACTTATCTTCCTGAGTTCAAATATGACCCCAGATACTTAGTGGCTTGTGACCCAGGGCAAGTCATTTCACCCTGTTTTAAGCTTTTTAAGCTACTAAAACAGCCCAGATCTTTCTCAGAACAGCTTCAGTCTGATTGTACCTCCCTTTTCTTAAACTTGTGAAACTGATTTTTATTTTGTCCCCAAAAGAAAGGGTGCCTGTCCCTACTTAATTTCATCTTCTAAATTCAGCCCAGTGTTCTAACCTGTCAACATCATTTTGGATCCTGATTCTTGTCTGCTGTGTTAGCTCCCAGATTTTTGTCATCTGCAGATTTAATGACTGACATCTATTTCTTATCCAAGTCATTAATTAAAAATGTTATAGAGCCCATTGCCAAGCATAGATCCCTGATGGAGGGGTTAAGGGCGAGGGGATTCTACTGGAAATCTCCTTCTACATGGACATTGAAACATTAAATGTGCTTCAGTCTGGCCTAGACTAAACCTGTCTACTGTCAGCTTGTCCAAATCTTATCATCTTATCCAAAAGAGTAGTAGGAGAGACTTAATCAAAAGTCTTGCCAAAGTTTATATAAACCATGGGGCAGCTAAGCATCTCAGTGGATAGAGCACTACTAGGCTTGGAATCAAGAAGAC
>CM053580.1:143214700-143232812 GCA_028627135.1 Pseudochirops cupreus | reverse complement strand
TTCTACATTAAGGGATTGAAGGGCTTGGGATATGATATTCCAGAGGTCAAAGGAGCTAGGATTAAAACCAAGATTTACCTACCCAGCAAAACTGAGTATAATGTTTCACGGGAAAATATGGTCATTCAATGAGGTGGAGGACTTTCAGGCATTTTTGATGAAAAAATCAGAACTGAATAGAAAATTTGACATTCAAATACAAGAATCAAGAGAAGGTAAACAGGGAAAAGAAATTATAAGGAACTTATCAAAGTTGAACTATTTACATGCCTACATGGAAAAACAATAATTGTAACTTATGAAACTTTTCTCAGTATGAGGATAGTTTAAGGGAATATAAATGTATATTTATGTATACATACATATATGTCTATATAGGAGGATATATATGCATATTAATATATATGTGACTGTGTGTATATATGTGTACAGGTATACATGGACAGAGGGCACAAGATCAATTGAATAGGAAGGGATGATATTTAAAAGGTGAAATTGAGAGGTGAGAGAGGAATATAATGAGAGGAGATGGGGAGAGACAGAATTGGGGTAAATTATATCATATAGTAGGGGCAAGGGAATCTTCCCCCACGAATGTCCAGAAATGATCCCTCCACTCCTCTGACCTTACCAGAATGGTAACTTTCTCTTAAGTACCCACTGCAGTCTGCTTTGTAACAGCGTTTTTGCTACACGTCCGACCAGTCTCACTACATTGTAAATCTCTGTAGGGCAGGGACCTCGAATCACTATTTATTGCATTGTACGGTAGAATACACCAAATATTCTGGGCACTTAAGAAATGTTTGTTGGCTGAATACTGGATGAAGACAACAGTGGATGTCAGATGGAAGCACAAAAAGCTGATCATCACATGATTTTTGCAGACAGTAATTGCTTTCAGAGCACAGGGGAGATAGAATTCACTTCAGACTAGACAAATCAAGAGAATCTTTAGGAAACAGGTGATAGTAATAATGGTAACACTAAAAGAAGAATAGCTGTCATTTATGTAGAGCATTAAGTTTGCAAAGTGCTTTACAAATATTATCTCATTTGATCCTCACAACAATCCTGGCAAATAGATGCTATCTCCCCATTTTACACTAAACTGAGGCAAACAGAGGTTAAGTGATTTGCCCAGGGTCACACTGCTAGTAAGTATCTACGGCTGCATTTAAACTCAGGTCTTCCTAACTGCAGATGCAGTACTCTATGTACTGTACCATCTAGCTGTCTCTAAGTAGTACTGGAGTCTCAAAGAATAATCAGGTTACAAATTAGTGGTAAAGAAGAGAGAATATAAAATTTTCCTTTTCCCCCTACTGGAAATCTTTATGGTAATTAAATATCCACATTATTAACCAAGATAAGATCTGAAATGGTGTAGAATAGTTTCTTTTCTCTGTTACATCATTTTTTTTCCACATAGTTTAATATTTTAGTACTTTAATGGATCCGTGATCTCATTGTTCTAGGGCAGTGGTTCTCAACCTTCCTAATGCTGCGACCCTTTAATACTCATATGTGGGCATATCTGCATGTGGGCGGACCCGCCTGAAGACGGATAGAGGAGCGATGTCTCGGTTCCTAAGACCATTGGAAATGTGTTTTCCGATGGTCTTAGGTGACCCCTGTGAAAGGGTCGTTTGACCCCCAAAGGGGTCACAACCCACAGGTTGAAAACCGCTGCTCTAGGAGCTTTTGTTAGTGGTAGGGATCACAATCCATACCTGCCTTCTCATCCTGAGTGATTCTTTTTCTATATTCTCTTATAAGTCTTTTACTGAGAATCCAACCAATATGCTTAGAGGAGGACAGTCTTCTTCTTGGCTTCTATATTACAAGGGAATCCATACAGCCATAGCCTGCCTATTATCCCTCATTCTTTTTTTTTTTTTTGCTTTTTGTAGGGGCATTTGGGGTTAAGTGACTTGCCCAAGGTCACACAGCTAGTACGTGTTAAGTGTCTGAGGCCAGATCTGAAGTCAGATCCTCCTGACTCCAGGGCTGGTGCTCTATTCACTGTGCCATCTAGCTGCCCCTATACCTCATTCTTGACATATGAGTGGCAAACCTCTTTTCCCAGTCATAAATCTCTTAGTCTGTATCTTTTATGCTACTTTTTGCACACAATTCATTGTTAGAAACACACCACAGTCTCATTATGACCACTGTACAGAAATCATTTGTAGTCCCCTTTGGGTAATCTGCAACTTTGATTTCTGAGAGATTGTGGAAATCTATGATTCACAGCCTTAATGCAACAATGGAAGAATAATGGCACTAAAAACAGGTTTATATTTTAAGGAAAAGCTTGGGATTCCTGAAAGTGCTGGGCAAATTCTTTTTTTTAAAAAATGTTTAATTTTTCTCTGATCCTCACTGTGAAAAACACCCCCCAAACATTTCTGCACATAAAGAACAAAAAAGAGGATTGTTTATCAAATTGTGAATCTCTAATACATAAATCTTTCAAAAGTATATAATAAATTCATTAGCTTTGAGGGTGTCCAGCTTAGCTGTGTCTTCCACTAAATTTCTTTTTGTAATGTTCCTGTGCATTATTACGATTTTTTTGAAATTTCTTAAATGCAACCTACAGCCCTTCCCTCTCCTTCCTATTCAAGTACAGGTCTAATTCTTTATTCATCTATAGTGTCTATGTGATATATATGTATATGTATAGGCATTTATAAGTATGTGTATATATTTAGTATATACACATATATGAATAATATATATATATACATATATACACATAACACACATCTATCTATATACCAATATGTGCATGTGTATTCATACCCAATGCATATGGAAAGCAATGCTTTACAGTGCAAATGAGTGAATGGCACAACAGAGTAGATCAAAAGGTAATGACATCATAGGCTGTTTTGAGAAGTATAGTGACCAGACCTTGGGAAGCCATAGTCTTGCATACTGTGACATTTAAAAAGTTCGGGAGACACAGTTTCTGGGGAATTTAATTATTTTACTGAAAAGGCTAGCATGTTTATTAATAAAAAAGAGGTCAGTGGCACTCTTGAATGTCAAAGACCCTTCATGGCAGTGGGTTCACAGTTTATATGCCCTTGGAAGAACAGGAATTCTTGAGGGTGGCAATCAACTCTGATTAATGAGAAAATGAATTTTATAATGTGGGGCTCATTCTAATGAAGGTCTGGGGACTAAGTAACTTAGATGCCCAAGTCTTGGTCAGAGACTTATTAATTTCCTTATCACCTGTCTGACAAAAGACCTGTCTGAGTAAATATAATGAATAGGAATCCATTCGTTAGCCTAGACTTAGAATTTCCTTTGACGTTTTTTATTAGATCTTAAGCATATGTCCTCCTATGATAGGCTGAAGGAATGAACAACTAAGGATGTTCATTCTAGACTAGAAAGGCTCGAGGCATGGGAAGAGTATCAGAACTGTCTTCAAGTACTCAAGGGTTTGTAATGTGAAAAGTCATAAGATGAATTATATTTATCTCCAGAGGACAAAACAAGCAACACTGGGTAGAAGATGGAAAGAGATGAGTTTAAGCTTGATCTGTGGAAAATGTTTTGACAACGGGGGTTGCCCCAGAGTAGGATGGGCTGCCTGGTCAAGGACAAGTAGGTCACTTTTCAGTAGAAGTCTTTCAGCAGAGGCTGACTGATTACTTGTCCAAGATGTTTCAGAGGATATTCCCTCTTGGGCACAGGATGGATGAGACATTCTCTGAGGACTCTCCGGACTGAGATTCTGTGAATGAAGGAATACACTGTCCAGCAGAAACCATAAGGGCCCCAGGGCAGGAAGGACACTCTGGTTCAGAGCTCAACCTACAAGAAGAATCCCAAGTCCTGTCAGCACCTGACCCTTCCCTTGAGGTGTTTCATCCTACATCAGGCCCAGCCAGGCTTAATTTGTAAGGCCGCTTGGAGCAGGGCCTGAAGTGCAGTCTGTCAACAGAATGAACATACTCCCTATCACCACTTATGTAGAAAAGAAATAATGGCATGCTCCCAGCCATTTCAGTGATAAGAATGAAATGCAGTATGAGCAAAGTTTACAGACTATTTTCTTCTCCATGCCCAGGGGATATCTCTGTATGAATTTCCTATCCTCTGAGAACAAAATTACCACCCTTCTTTCTCCCAAGGTGCGCAGAAGGCCCATTAATTATGGCTTCTTTTCTTGTACACTTTTGAATGTGACTGTATCAAATTTCAGCCAAGTTCCACACTACCAAAATATACAGTGCAGAAAAGTTTAGATCTCAATGGAGAGAGAACGAAGCAGTGAGAACTCATTGTCTCTTTTTTTTTTTTAAGAAAGCTCAATAATTTCACAAGCCTGGAGATTAGTGCCAAATGCTTAAGAAATATTCCTTGTGCCATAACCAGATGTGCAATTCTAAGTCAGGACTGGCCTGAAATGCATGCTAAAGTGTTGGAATTGTTTTATGTAAGGATCCCAGGGTTCAGAGCTGGAAGGGGCCTCAGAAACTTTCTAGTCCAACCTCTTTATTTCAGAGTGTCAGGGAGAAAAAAATGACTTGCCCAAGGTCAGACAGATCCCAAGCATGAGAAATTACATTCGAACTCAGGTCTTATGACTCCAAATTTTGCTGTCTTCCCGGTGTACCACAGTAAGAGGTAGTGTTTGCTTCCCCCTTCCTTCCTCCCAGTTGTTAGTAAAGTCCTTTCAGTTGTATTGAAGAAGATAAAGATGTTCTACAACCTAGCTAACATCCTAACAATAATTATGCTGACAAGTAACAATGCTGATAAGCTTCTGGCATTTATGTGTAGGGAGCTGGAGATAGTTAGTTATATATAAAAAGTACCAACTTGTTGTTACACTCAAACTTCCAGAAACAAGAAGAATATTTTGCACCTTTTTTTAATTGAGAGAAACCAATTGATCAGACTGAGAAATTCAGAAGAAAAAAAACTATCAATGAAAGAGTGGGGTTCTTGTCCTTAAGACTAAAAGTTACTATTTTAGTTGCAAGAACGTGAGTTACATACATTGCTCAAAGTAAGTGGAGAAGGATCTTCCCTCATATTCTCTTGGGTGTTTAGACAATGTGTATTTCCATAGCATCTGAACGCTCCCATAATCTCATAATAATTTCAATTGACCGTGAAGGAGGACAGCATAAGCTTCTCACTCTGCCTGTACACGGCACGTTCCTAAACCACAGCTTGGGTGGGTACTGGGCCAGTTTTTGTCCCAGGCACATTGGTCACTAAGGGACATCCTGGGGAACTTGCAAATTCAGCACATTCTGCCAGGGGTGGAGGATGTGAAGTTGTCAACTCTCTTGTTTTTCAAATGTGGGTTGTGATTTCCTTCCAAGACAAATTTAATCAAAAGGCACAGGGCTATGGCGTCTATTGGACTAAACCCTCATTGCTGATGTATGAGAACTGTTAGCAGAGTGTAAACCCTGGGTGAAAGCAAAATATTTGTTAAGTGTCTAACAGGCTGAGAATGCTGAAAGCAGCCCTAACCCTGGTTTTCATTAGTAACACACTTAGAAGGGCACAGACATTGAAATATCACTTCCAGTGTTGATTCCTGAGAACTTGAATCTACAGTGTATCAATCACAGACAGCAATGAGTCATATTTAAGCCAGCCCTCTCTGTTTCACTGGACCATGGCAATGCAATTTTTTGGAAAGAAATGGAAATGTTTACGGAACTGTTAAACACCTCCTGCCATTTACAAGTCTGGTTTATTATGCTCCTTCTCACCAGCCCTAAAGGCCACTGAGATAACCCATCTTCTATCTAATGAGGCAAACAGGCTTCAGGGCCAGATGATAAAGTAGAAAACTAAGAGTGTGCTTTAACATCTATCCACCATCGTTGCTAATTTAGAAGGTTTGGCCATATCTCATACAAACTGCTATTAGATAGAAATGAACAGATTAAAAGCTAAACTGATTTTTCAGCTGCAGTCAGCCAAGCTATAGACAAATGGATGTGGACAAAAAAATTGGGCAGTAACTATTAAACTGAATGTTTGTGGGCTGTGTTGGCCTTACAGTGCCCAAGTTTGGATTCATGGCCCTAGGCTTTAGCTTCTCAGGGGAAGGATGATGTAGCAGTGGCAAAAACCAAGGCTCCAGCATTCCTTCTCCACCATATTGTTTTTCTTCCTACTTCTTAAAAAAAATTATTTACTATTAGTTTACAACATTCAGTTCCACAAGTTTTTGAATTCCAAATTTTCTCCCCAACCCTCTCCCCGCCATTCCTCCCATGGCAGCACTCAATCTGATATAGGTCCTACATATACCTTCACATTAAACATCAGTCAAGTTGTAAAGAAGAATTATAACCAATGGAATGAATAAGAAGGAAGAAGAACCAAAATAAAACAAAAAAGAAAAAGAACAAGTAGTATGCTTCAGTCTGTATTCACACTCAGTAATTCTTTCTCGGGATGTGGATAGCCTGTCTTTTCCATTACGAGTCCCTTGTAGTTGTCTTATAGCCTTGTGTTGCTAAGAGGAGTCCAGTCTAGCCAAGTAAGTCATCACAGATCCAATGCGTCTGTGATTGTGTACAAAGTTCTCCTGGTTTTGCTCTCCTCAGTCAGCATCAGTTTATATAAGTCTCTCCAGGTTATTATGAAGTCTGTCTGCTCCTCGTTTCTTATAGCATAATAGTGTTTCATTACATTCATGTACCACAACCTGTTTAGCCATTCCGCAATTGATGGATATCCCCTTGATTTCCATTTCTTTTTTTTAAATTTTTTTTCCTTTTTGGAGGTACAATTGGGGTTAAGGGACTTGTCCAAAGTCACATGGCTAGTTTTTGTGTTAAAGTGTCTGAGGCGGCATTTGAACTCAGGTCCTCCTGACTCCAGGGCCGGTGCTCTATTCACTGCACCACCTAGCCACCCCTGATTTCCAATTCTTTACCACCACAAAAAGAGCTGTTATAATATTTTTGTACATATGGGCCCTTTTCCCGTTTGTATGATCTCTTTGGGATACAGCCCTAGAAGTGGTATTGTTGGGTGAAAGGGTATGCACATATTTATAACCCTTTGGTCATAGTTGTAAGATGTTCTCCAGAATGGTTTCTCCACCTTATTAATGAACTTAATTGTCCTAGTATATGCAAACAGCACAAGTAATATGTGAAACATAAGGCAAAAGATTGTTGTTGTTTGTCTTTTGTTCTCAAAGAGAACCAAAGACTTTCAGGAGGGAGATGTCCTGACTTGCAAATGAACTGAATTTAAGTGAGGCAGGGCTATGCAAAGTTGTCAGCCTCAGTCTCTCCTCCAGAGTCATCAGAATCCAGTGGCAAGACAGAGGTCAGGATGGCTGGCAATGGCCCCTTCATCTGTAAAATTATGGAGATTGGTTTAGATGACCTCTGAGGTCTCTTCCAGCTATAGAGAGAGTTACGATTTTATGCCTCAGAAGTAATAGTGCTTCAAAGGAAGAAGTACCATACAGTTCTAAGAGAACTCAGAGTCTTTCAGACTCTGATTGGATTAGAGTAATCTAATGCAATCTTATTTTACAGATGGGGAAACTAAGGCCCAGGGTTATAGCTTTAGAGCTGGAAGGGACCTCACCTCAGAATTTATTTAATCTAATCTCTTCATTTGATAGGTGAGGAAACTGAGGTGTAGAGAGACTAAGTGATGTACCCCAGGTGAATAAAGACTCTTGACAAAGGTCCCATATGTACATAGAAGCTTTGCCACCATGAAAAACTGAGGGGATGCCCATCAACTGAGGACTGACTGAACAAATATGGTATAAGAATGAAATGGAATACAATTGTGATATAAAAAATGATGAAGGGGATGGAAAAGAACTGGAAACTAAGGGTATGCCCCTCAATTGGGGAATGGATGAACAAGTTATGCTACATAAATGTAACAGAATACTACTGTGTGGTAAGAAATTTTGAAGGGCATGGTTTCAGAGACACCTGGGAAGACATGCATGAACTGATGCAGAGTAAAGAGAGCAGAAGCAGAACAATTTACGCAATAATAACATTTTAGAAGCAAACAACTTTGAAAGACTTAAGAACTCTAATCAAAGCAATGACCAGTCACGATTCCAGAATTTTGATGAAATATACTACTCACCTCCTGAAAGATGAGAGACTCAGGGTACAGACTGAAATATATATATATATTTTTTTGACTTGGCAAATATTGGAATTTATTTTGCTCGACCATGTATATTAATTACAAGGGTTTTTGTTTTTCTGTCCCTTTTCCCCCCAGTGGGGAACAGGGTTGCTGAGGTGGGAGGGAGAAAAATAACTCTTGGTATGTTAAAAAAAATAAAGCTAACCACTCTTGGACTATTTTTGGAGGCCACTGGGCTGTAGCAAGAGAGATAAAGTCCATTTTTGAGTACTTTCTTCAAATATGAGGGCAGATGAGGAAGAATCCAAGGAGGGAGCAAGAGAAATGGCTTTGAAGGATGAGTAGGCTTTCAATAGGTGAACAGATGAAGACAGCATTTTATCCACAGCATATTGTGTGGAGGAATGTTGAGATGTCTCTATAAACTTGGTAGAAAGTACATTCACATTTCTATGCATAATCTCTGCCATAACCTGTTACATTGCCCAAACTCAAATGGACAGTTATTCTTAGATACATTTCCCCTATCAAGTCCCCAGTAGAAGTCTGTGGGTTATGATCAATCAACATTATCATAATTTTCAAATAGGACTTTGATTCAACTGGGGGAAAAAAACCCCTAAGATGTCAGAGTTCAGACCTACAAATCCACTAGCTTCAAGATAATTCAGGTCCAAACATGCTTTTTTCCTGAATTATCTAGATAATATGGGGCAAAATTAGTATTTTTGGACTAAACCATGTGTACCAACTCACTGTCATTTCAAACTCCCCATGTATGTGCCACGCCTTTACTTATTCACTTATTCCCCTGTACTGTTATAGGTATAATTTTTAAAAATCTAGTAGAAACGTAGAAGAATGCAAATGTATTCTCCAGGAGATTTAGAGCTGTTAGATCTGAGTGCCATGAGTGGCACCCTGGAGTCATCAAGAGAAATGAAATATTTTCCCCTCTAGCCCCCTTTCTTTGCCATAAGCCTTCCCTTTTTTGAAAACAGCTTGCTTTTCTGAAGATAAAGATAAATTAAAAGAACCAAATTTTTGATATGCCAATGTAAAATAGGGCCTACAAGAACATAAAATTGCCACAGTGAGCCAGATTCATTCTTCTCTTTGATAGTAACATCAAAGGATTTATTTTTTGTTGGAATATACAGATTTTAGAGCACTGCTCTGAACACCAACTACACTCATGGATGTCCAAATCCTGAATTAATTTAAATTCACCCTGAACTAGTATTTTAATTAAATCTGACAAACATTAATTACCAATTTGTGAAAAGGACTGTGCAAAGGCTCTGGGATCACGAGATCACAGCTTTAGCATTTAGACCTTAGAGGTCATTAAACCCCTCCGTATTACAAGGGAGAAAACCAGGGCCCATCAAGATCACGCGACCTCCCAGCGTTCCTCAGAGGGCTGAGGGGGGCGGCAGTGGTGCTCTGCTCCCCAGAAGCACTGAGAGTGGCGTGTCTTCATCAGACAGTCCACCTGCTTTGTTGGGGGAGTCTTTTTAGTTCTATTAAAGCTCCGTATCTTTGAAGGATATTGGTTGAAAGATGTTCATTTTTATTAAAAAAACAATCCCAATTGCCACCTGTAGGTTAGGCAGACAGACAAGCCAGCTCCAGCCTGTGCACCCAAAAACTCAAGTTCTAATCTTAGCTCTGCCAGTGACTGCATTGAGGCTTGTAAGTCACTCTGCCTCTGTCTGTAAAATAAGCCCAATTTTATTCTCAGGAGAATAGCTAACAAAGGATTGGTTGTTCTCTCTAGATTCCCCTATTAACACCTGGAAGAATCTGCCCACTTCATCCCAAACACCAACCAGTTTTCTTGGTTCCAGTCTCTCTGTTTCTCAGATATACCTGAATCTCAGCTGAGAGCAGAAAGAAGCTATGAGACCACCTCTTCTCTACTGTACAATATCTAATGCAGTATTGGTTTTTAATGCTACCAACCTATGTTTCCTAGATAAGTGAGGCATTAGACAAACAGGGCTCACCCAGAGGACTGATTACCTTTTCATTCTTTTTCTCCTCTGTTTTGCAGGCTGTGTTGGTTGGGCTGGAGGTCATCAAGCTACCAATGGACCCACTGCCCATGTCTCCATTCAGGTTGGCTGCACTGACATTGGGAGGTGTGATGGCCGAGGCTGCTGATGTCAGAGGGATGACAGGCCTAGGGCACTGTGCTCCAGAGATGACCTGAATTGGTGATTGGTGGAGGTGCTGTGGCGATACGATGGTGTGTGGCCTGATCCCTGTAGCTGGTAGGCGGGATGGAGAGCTTTGGGTACGTAGAGGTGATACTGTCGCAGTGGGCCGGTCTTGGGACTGAGCAGAAGGGTGGGCGGCTGGACACAAATGGTGTTGGAGAGAACAGAAGAGATGAATAATTAGTTTGAAAATTTCAACCCATTGAAATATTACTGTTTTAAAAAAAGTATCAATGATTGAGTAAAAGAAAAGCATTAATTAAGTACTTAGTATATGCAAGGCACTGCGATAAGTATTGGGAATATAAATAGAAAAAGCAGTCAGTCTCTGCTTCCAAGAATGGAACTACCATGTACTGGTTCTCTTCAGAGAACTCTATCACATTCTAACTCTGTCACACAGATTGAGAAACCGAGACACAAGAATACTGTTACTCATCCCATAAAACATTTCTTTAGCAACATCTGCATAAATAATGAGATGTAGATTCATAGTCAAAGCGTTTCTGGAGGTCACTGACCATTGGTCTGAGAAAAGCAAGAACAGAAGCGTAATGAACCAAATATTAGCCTTCCAATTTTTGTCTTCTTCACCTTGGGAACTCACATTCTTTTGACTAGTCACATAAACTAACCAAGAAGTGCTTATAGAGATTCTGGTGCTAAGTACTATTGACTTTGTGTCAAAGAGTATCCCCCTTCCCTCTGGGAGCTTATGATCTTTTGGGGTGACAAGATTAGTACACAAAACAGGAAACAGGAAACTACAATATCATTAAGTGTTAAGTAGGGGAGATAGACTAAAAGTGCTATAGAAAAAATGAGACATAACTGTGTTATTTCCCTTTCTCCATGAATAGATTGTAATCTCATTTCTGTTCCATTGTACAAAGAGAGAAGCACACTACTTATTTGTACTGCGCCAAAAATGTAGTTGATACCTAATAAATATTTGCTAAATCGAATTGTAGAACTAATGAGAATTCATGAACTTGGGTGGGAGACAATGTAGTATAATGGAAAGAACTCTGGGCTTAGAGTCAGAGTACCTAGATTCATTTCCTGACTGTGCATTAGGGCAAGTTGGACCAGATTGGGGTTCTTAACTTTTTGTGCATCACAGAACCTCTTTTGTCAGTCTGTTGAAGTCTATGGACCCCTTTACAGGATGCTTTTAAATGCATAAAATAAGATATGTTGGTTGACAAAGCAGCTAGGCAGTACATTGGATAAAGTGCTGAGTCTGGAGTCAGGAAGATTCGTCTTACTGAGTTCAAATCCAGCCTCAGACACTTACTAGCTATAAGTCACTTAACCCTGTTTGTCTCAGTTTCCTCATCTATAAAATGAGTTGGAGAAGGAAATGGCAAACCACTCTAATATCTCTGCCAAGAAAAATCACAAAAGTTGGATGCAACCTAAATGACTGAATACCACCACCATCACCACCACCACCACAACAACAAAGGAAACTGATTATATTGAAATGCAGTTATCAGCATACTGAGAAAACAAGTCCAAAGACCTCAGGTTAAGCATCCCTGGGTTAGACAAATGACCACTTAGCTCACTTTGAGCTCTGTCATTCCATGATTTCTCATCCTTAGCTGAGGCCTTGGTGTCTTGCTGACTCAGTAGTCAACTATAAAAGATGCTGGCTGCATATGGAAAGTCATCTAGTCACCAAGAACACAATCTTCCAGTTTAGGGTCAAGGAGGACTGCAGGTCACTCATAAGATGAGAGGGACCCCTTCTCCTAAGTTCCATGGGTGAGGTAGTATGTTAAACAGGTAAAAAGATTGAATTTTGGGGAGAAAGAAAATGTGCAAGCAGGAAACATTATGGGGTTATGGTAGTTAGAGAGGGTAGGTTGTCAGAGAATCAAGTGATGAGCTCAATATTGTAAGTAGAGATCTGCAGGCTGTATGACTTATCTCTTATTGTTTATACAGACCTGCAGGAGAACTGCTACTGTGGCCAGATCTTTCACTTATATTAACAAGTACTTATCAGGTACTAAGAAAAAAACTAATTTATAATTAGAACTACATTTGTCTCCTACAAGCCAAATTGGAGGGATATTACTTGAAGGTTACAGAGATACGAGTAGGAATTCAAAACAATTTTTTCCTCAATTGTGTTAGAAAGAGACTTGCCCTTTAAAGGGATTGGGCATCATAGTCTCTTTTCAAACCCTGGTCCCTGGGGTGAAGATGGGTCACTATAAAGCAGAAAACTTTGGAAAACACCATTGCTAAAGTGTTCATACAAATAAAGTATGTTGAAGACTCTCAGCAAAGACATAAGATGATTCTTTAACAATGCAAAAGGCACGATATAAGATTGGGGCTTATGAACCATCACCAAGAGACCTGGGTTTAGGATTAAGTTAGGTAATATTTAACTGTTTCTCCTTTACCACCTCATTTTGTCACCTTATCCCTAGCCCCGTCCCCTGCCATGCCCATCCTCAAACATATTATTTAACCTCCTGTGCTGAATAAGGTTAAGAGCATTTGACACTACTTTCTAAGAGTCTCTCCCCTCCCTCAACAAAGGTAAACACTCGAAAGGTAAAATGGGTCAGTTTTAGGGAGAAAAACATTATGAACAAACATCCATAAATTACTATCACTTGAAAAAGTGTTCAAAATCTAACAATCAGATAAATGCAAATTAAAACAACTCTGAGGCTATTATCTGATACCTCAGAACTCTGAGAAAATTAAATATTGGCAGAGTGTTAGGAAACAAACACAATGATTCCCTGCAAGGGGGTATTACTGTGAAATGGTCTGACCATTTTAGAAAGAAATAAGAGAATTATCAGTAAAAGTTACAAAGCTATTCATATCCTTTGGACAAGGAATTGATGTGATCATATCAGAGGAAATAACATTAAATAAGAGGCATTAACATCTGCTTTGTCACTGCACCCTAAGGACCATGGGACTTTTCCATCTGACTTGGAGTTAAAACCTTCCATCTGTATTTTCTCCTATATTATACTGTGAGCTCCTTGAGAGCACAGAATGTCATATTTTTCTATTTGCATTCACTTCACTTAGCACAGTGCCTTCCATATGTCCATTCATTTATTTACAAGAAATGATTTTTTTTCAATTTTTAACAATTGTTTTTAAAATTTTGAGTTCCAAATTCTATTCCTCCCTCTCTGAGACAGTAAGCAATCAGATATAGGTTGTACATGTAAAATTATGCAAAGCACTTCCATATTAGTCATTTTGTACAAGAAGACTCAAATAAAAGAAAAAAATTTAAAGAAAGTGAAAACCAGCAAACTTCAGTCTGTATTCAGCCTATATCAGTTCTTTCTCTGGAGGTGGATCATATGCTTCATCATGAGCCCTTGGGATTGTCTTGGATTACTGAACTGCTGAGAATAACTAAGTCATTCACAATTCTTCATTGAACAATATTGCTGTTACTGTGAACTAT
The DNA here is from genome assembly GCA_028627135.1 of Pseudochirops cupreus. Taxonomy (NCBI): domain Eukaryota; kingdom Metazoa; phylum Chordata; class Mammalia; order Diprotodontia; family Pseudocheiridae; genus Pseudochirops; species Pseudochirops cupreus. The sequence goes on along the minus strand of CM053580.1, from coordinate 143,218,997 downwards.
GTTCTCGTGGTTCTGTTCATTTCACTATGCATCAGTTCATATAAGTCTTTCCAGGTTTTCCTGCTTGACATTTCTTATAGTACAATAGTATTCCATTACAGTCATCTACCACAGCTTGTTTAGCCATTCCCCAATTGATGGGCATCCCACTGATTTCCAATTCTTAGCCACCACAAAAAGAACTCCTATAAATATTTTTGTGCAAATAGGTTATTTTCCCTTTTTGTGGATGTCTTTGGGAGATAAATCTAGAAGTGGTATTGTCAGATCAAAGGGTATACAGTTTTATAGCCCCTTGGGCTCCTACATGCCCTCCAACATCCAACATTTTCATTTTTTGCCATATTAGCCATTCTTATAGGTGTGAGGTGATACCGCAGAGTTTCTTTAATTTGCATTTCTCTGATCAGTAGTGATTTAGAACATTTTTTCTTATGACCATAGATAGCTTCGATTTCTTTGTCTGAAAACTTTCTGTTCATATCCTTTGGCCATTTATCAATTGGAGAATGACTTGTATTTTCATAGATTTGATTCGGTTTTCTATATATTTGAGAAATGAGGCCATTATCACAGATACTTGTGGCAAAATTTTTTCCAGTTTTCTGCTTTCCTTATAATTTTGGCTGCAATGGTTTTGTTTATGCAAAACCTTTTTCATTTTATATAATCAAAATTATCTATTTTATATTTTGTAATGCCCTCTTTATCTTCTTTGGTCATAAATATTTCCCTTATTTATAAATCTGACAGACAAACTGTTCTATGCTCTCTTAATTCACTTATGGTATTGCCCTTTATGTGTAAATAATACACTCATTTTGATTTTATCTTGGTATATGGTGTAAGATGTTGTCTATACCTAGTTTCTGCCCAACTGTTTTCCATTTTTCCTAGAATTTTTTGACAAATAATGAGTTTTTGTACCGAAAGTTGGATATACTAGATTACTACAGTCATTTCCTATAATGTAATTTGCACCGAATCTATTCCACTGATCCACCACTCTGTTTCTTAACCAGTACCAGATTGTTTTGATAATTACCGCTTTAAAATACAGTCTGAAATCTAGGCTAGCTAGGCCATCTTCTTTTGCACTGTTTTTCATCAATTCCCTTGATATCCTTTAGCTTTTGTTCTTCCAGATGAATTTTGTTGTTATTTTTTCTAGCTCTATAAAACATTTTTTGATAACTTGGTAATCAAATAGATGAATGAATAAATAGAATCATAAATTCTATACTTATAAATTCTAAATTATACATTATACTATAATCCTATTATACTGTAAATTATAAACTCTATAAATCTGAATAAATAGATTAATTTAGGTAGAACTGTCATTTTTATTATATTTTATCAGTCTACCCATGAGCAATTAATATTTTTCTAATTGTTTAGATCTGACTTTATTTGTGTGAAAAGTGTTTTATAGTTGTGTTCATACTGTTCCGGATTTGTCTTGGCTGGTAGACTCCAAAGAATTTTATATCAACTACAGTTATTTTAAATAAAATTTCTCTATCTCTTGCTGCTGGACTTTGTTGTTGATAAATAGAAATGCTGATTATTTATGTGGGTTTATTTTGTATCCTGCAACTTTGCTAGAGTTGTTAATAATTTCAAGTAGTTTTTTAGTTCATTCTATAGGATTTTCTAAGTATACCATCATATCATTTGCGAAAAGTGATAGTTTTGTTTCCTCATTGCCTATTCTAATTCCTTTAATTTCTTTTTCTTCTCTTATTACTATAGATAACATTTCTAGTATAATATTAAATAATATAGATGATAATGGGCATCCTCGTTTCACCCTTAAGTGTATTGGGAAGGATTCTAGCTTATCCCCATTACAGATAATGCTTGCTGATGGTTTTAGGTAAATACTGCTTATCACTTTAAGTTAAGCTCCACTTATTCCAATGCTCTCTAGTGCTTTTAATAGGAATGGGTGCTTTATTTTGTCAAAGGCTTTTTCTGCTTTTTTTGAGATAATCAGATGATTTCTATTGGTTCTGTTGCTTGATATGGTCAATTATGCTAATCATTTTCTTAATATTGAACTAACTCTGCATTTCTGGTATAAATCCCACCTGGCCACAGTGTATGATCCTTATGATATATTGCTGTAATCTCTTTGTCAGTGTTTTATTTAAAATTTTTGCATACATATTCATTGGGGGAAATTGGTCTATAATTTTCTTTCTGTTTTGGCTCACTGGTAAATTGCCCCAGGCTTGGAGGCCCCCTGCTGCTGCTGCTGCTCTTGGACCCACCTCCTCTTCCACCTGAGTGAGACAGACCTTTCCTGCCATGTGGATATGCTGTTTCCCTGCTCCTAGATCAATTCTGAGGCAGCTTTTTAGTTTTTTGGAGGGGAATTGGGGGGGCGGGGATGCTTTAGAGTGTTCCTTCCTCATTCTGCCTTCTTGGCATGGGAAGTCCTCAAAGAATGAATTTGCAGAAAATGATAATGACTGACACTGTCATAGCTGTTTTAAGATTCATAAAGTGTTTTATAGTCACTATCTAATTTGCGTCTCTTAATAACCCTTTGAGGGTAGGTATATGTATGGTCATTCCCACTTAACAGAGGAGAAAACTGAGGTTTAAAGAGATTAAATGACTGAGTTATGCTTTTACAGCTAGTTAATGTTGGTGGAGGGAATTATAGAATCATAGTATTCCAAATTCAGAGCTAGAAAGGAACTCATTTAGTTCAACCCTCTTATCTTATGGAGGAGGAAGCTGAGGTCTAGTTAGAAATGACTTGCCTAAGGTCACACAGGAAGTAAGTGGCAGAGGAAAATAAGTCCTCCAACTCCACTGTCCCATATTGCTATGGCTACTTGACTGTAAGTTCTTCTTCCCATTACTTTGCATTGTCATAAAATTACAAAAGGAGAAAGCTGAATCAAAATAACTGTAGATACTGACTACATCTGTGCAAAGGAAAACAATAAAAAAAACCAAACCTGACTTAAATCCATCATTGCTACCTTGCAAATGGACAATGAACTGTCAAAGCACTCCAGTATCTTGATTTAAGGAACAGGAATGATTGGAGCCCTTTTGCTGTGAGGTGAGTAAGGAGGAAAGAGGAGGCCCCCAAATTCGATCATGAAGAGTTTGACACTATTGAAAACCGTACAACAAAAAACCTTGCTAAAGGTAAAACACACAATTGTCCTGTCTTTTAACAAATGGTAAATAACAAGAAATATAATTGCGGGTTCTATTGGCTTGCAATCACCTTTTAAAAGTCATACTGTTTGGGGGAATTACATGTCGTTTGTTTTGGCAAAACAAAATTTATTAATTGCTTTCTACTGAGTATTTCTATTGAGTCCCTTTTAAGGGACTCATGGTGAGAGCAGGGTCCCTTTATCCTGTGGTTTTAAATGTGTCACACTGGACCTCCTTTTTCCTCCTTACTCACCTCACAGCAAAAGGGCTCCAATAACTCCTGTTCCTTAAATCAAATGAAAAAGAAAGGTAGCTTTATACCTTTAGGCCTACACTAAACCTGGCTCTCTAAGGGTTTCAGTTTTCTGAGCTACAAACCAGAGATAATAGAGATGCCAATCCACCTCTCTGATGTTCAATGGGATGCTCCTTAAAGATTTCAGGAATCCCAAAGAATCAAAGTTACAATAATCTCCTATTTGAATGGATCAAATTCACTCCAGTGCCCTGCCAAAAGTTAATCCCTTTACTGTACAAAATAGGGAAAATTTCAGAGAATCTTCTTACTAAGCCCAAGTAAACAAAAAGGGAAAAGAGAATGAACCCCATGAAAATAATTGTTTTAACCTGACTCCAGTCTGACACAAGTGTCAGCTCAGGTTGTAACAACAGATGTTATTTCATATTAAGTACTCAATCTAACATTATGTGATTTAAACTTGAGCATTATTGTATTGTTGTGCCAGAGGAAAAATTACATACCACACTGTAATTATTTTGTACCACCAGAATTTGTGGCATTCATGGTTTCAACAACATGGAAATAAACACACACAATAAAAACACTATTCTCAACCCCTGAATATGCCTTGAATATATAATATGCTCATAAATCTTAACAGCATTTGCTGAGGATGTTAAATAACTTCACAAAACAAACAAAGCCTACTCAATCTGTGAATTCTGCCTCTTTTCCTTCTCACAGAGCTGTGTGGGAATAGCTTGCTAGATCTAATTATGTGATCATGAATTCTCTGGGACTCATTGGAGCACTGATAGTTCTTGCTGCTCAAGGGGAATGAAAGAGAAAGGTTGATTTATGTCTTAAAAA
>CM053580.1:143123078-143214200 GCA_028627135.1 Pseudochirops cupreus | reverse complement strand
TATCTATCTATCTATCTATCTATCTATCTATCTATCTACATATATATGCAATTATTATCATTATTATTATTGACTACATCCAACTGGAACTTGAGATACACAGGCACTGTGGTTGGGAGATCCATCCTGCGCTACCGAAAAGTGACGTAGGATAGAATAGACTAGGGGAGGGGGGACACACTGGGATGGCTGTTTTGGGGCAGTGGGTGGGGGAAAGAGGGGGAGAAAATATATAACTCAAAATCTTGTGGATATTCTGATATATGTATGTCATCTCTTCCCCACCCCACCCCCTGCCTTAGAATGTAAGCTCCTTGAAGGGAGAAACTGTGTTGCTTTCATCTTGGTATCTCCAGCTTTTAGCCCAATGCCTGGCATGTTTGTTTTTGTTGTTTGATCATTTTCAGTCATGTCTGACCATTAATTAGGGCTATCTTGGCAAAGATACTGAAGTGGGTTGTCATTTCTTTTTCTAACTCATTTTATTGAAGAGGAAACTAAGACAAACAGGGTTAAGTAACTTGCCCAGGGTTGTACAACTAGTGTCTGAGGTCAAGTTTGAACTCAAGTCCTCCTGACTCCAGAGCCAAAGCGCTATCCACTGTGCCACCTAGCTGCCACCTCAGGCATAGTCTTGAACCATTGTTTTAATCTGTCAGTTGTGGTCTCACTATTCATGAGTTTGTCTTGCTTAGCCAAATAAATGAAAAGCTCTTGAGGACAAGGACCACATCTCATTCTTTGTGCTCCCCCACTTTGCTTCAAAGAATACATACATAATTATGCATACATAATATACATGATAATCATTTGATATTGAATTTCTTGCTTCAATTTATATTTAAGCCTTAACCCACTTCTTCCTTTTTAAAATGTATTCCTACCAGGTCTAGAAAGTCAGTTAGCTTCCATATATAGGTACTTAGAGAATTTGTTTCTTAGTTATAGAATATCAGATTGGCAAGGCTCCTTGTTGGGGGGGAAAGGAGGCTTCTAGTCCAACATTTTCATTTTACAATTCGAAGAAACTGAAGTCCAGAGAGTTTTGGTGGAACTGTTCCTCATTTATGTCATCTTATTCCCAGCACCTTGCCTCATACATAGTAGGTGCTTAATAAAGGCTTCCTGATTAAATGACTTATACAGGTTCATGCAGTTACTTAGGGACAAAGCAAGAAGCATAACCAGGATTTGTTGTTCTTGTTAAATCGTTTTTTCAATCATGTCCAATTCTTTGTTACCCCAGTTGGGGTATTCTTGGCAAAGATACTGGAGTGGTTTGCCATTTCCTTCTCCAGCTCATTTTACAGATGAGAAACTGAGGCAAACAGGATTAAGTGACTTATCCAGGATCACATAGCTAGTAGGTGTCTGACACCAGATTTGAACTCAGGAAGATGAGTCTCCCTGCCTTCCTGCACCACCTAGCTGCCGAGAGCCAGATTAGCTTTGTGCTATTTCAAAGTTCTATAACCGATGACTAAAAATGGGTTCTCTCCATCCCAAATGAGCCTGGTGAGCTTAGAGTTATCAGGCATAAGCAGGAACCATGAGTATGACAGTACAGAGGAGACATTGGCCTGGAAAGAACAGACAGATACTCTCTGGCCACTTATACCTTTGGTTGCAATCTAATACCTTTTGTTGCAATCATTCACCTAGCATTTATTAAGCTCCTTCTATGGGCCAGGTGCCATGTTAAGTACTAAGGATACAAAGAAAACATAAAACAACACCTGTCCTCAAGAAACTTCCATTCTAACGGAGGAGAAAATATGCAAATACCTGCATCTACAGAGTAGACGTCTACAGAGTATAAAAACTTTTTAAATTAATTAATTTGTTTTTAGTTTTCAACATTCATTTCTACAAAATTTTAAGTTCCAAATTTTCTCCCCATCTCTCCCCAGCCCTGAGATAGCATGCATTCTGATTACCCCTTCCCCCAGTTACAGAGGATATATACGAAGCAGATGGAAGGTGATCAGAGAGGGAAGGACGCTATCAGTTTGGGGTAGGAGGTGGGGAAGGTTAATAACTTTCACACTTTAATCAAATTAAATCATTTTGAATAGTCTGATCTTAGAAAACTGATCTGGGTATGACATAAGAACACTAAAGAACCTACTGACAGTTTTGGAACTGCTGGGTCAGTTGAAACAGGTAGTAACTAATTACAAATGGATGTCCATTGACATAATGAATGGATCTCAGGAAAATTATTTATAAATCATTTTTTATAAGTCGTTGTGTTTTAAGTGCACCAGGGGAACCTGCTGTCTGAAGGAGTTTCTGGGCAAATCTTTCAGTGATGCAAAGAATAATTCCTGTTCATGAGTGCAGAATGAAGAAGGCAGGACACTCCTCTAATCACAGCCAGCACTCAATCGCTTGTAGCATAATTTCCTTCCCTCTCAAAATGCAGAATGTGAAGGAAATTGCTTTAAGCTCAGTAACTTTGACTTCCCATTTGCTGCAAGCATGTTTCCAATTTTAAACAGGCAAATGCATTCCTGTAATCACACACTAGCTGCATAAGCCTATTAAACACAGCCAGCGATGGGGAAAGATGTCACAAGGCTATTTATTGATTCACAGATATTAAAATCAGAGTCAGGAATGGGCTGAGTGTGTGACATAGCACAGAACCAAATATCTCAGTGAAAAATCTCTATACAGAGTTCCTCACAGGGAGCGGGACAACCCTCATTCTTTCAAGGATATGGATTCCAAATGTCAGAAAACATTCCCCTGCCAAGACCATATAAATTAAGGTGAAAGAAAGCACTACCATAGTATTAAACTAGAAGGCAAAAAAATGGCCCCAAAGAGTCACCAGCATCAGTTGTTCCATCCCAAGAAATACTCAACTTTGAAAATCTCTGTGTTTAATCCCCCTGAAGTAATAAATCAGTCAGGAGTGATGAAAGCACACTTCCTGCTGCCTAAATAGGGAGGATCCTATTCAATGCATGAAACATCACTCTCCCTGCCCCAGACAGGGCCAACATTGGCCCTGACTCCAAGTGGCTCTTGCTATAGTAGAGCACTGGCTTTGGAATCAGAGACTGGAGTTCAATTCCCACCTGGGATCACTACCTTGTATGACCATGAGCAAGTCACTTAACCAATTACCTGATTACCTAATCCTGGCCTCAGTTATCAAATCTGCAAAATGAGGGGATTTGGATAGAGAGAGTCTGAGATTCCTTCCTGTTCTATATCAAGGTTTCTATCATGATTAAGACAGTATAAAATGAGGTTTGATAAGAGTCAAAAAAGGGCCTGACCACATCTATAACAATTTCCATCTAACCACAAAATTTTAGAATTGGATGTGTGACCTTAAAAATCTAATCCCTTCTCTTTATTGGCATCACTGAGGCCCAGTGATGTTAAGTGACTTCTTCAAGGTCATGTTTCCTATTAGTGGCAAAGCTAAGACTAGAACCTGAATCATCCATTGATTTTCCTACTCTCTCATGCTTCAGTATGCCTAACTCCTTAACCTCCTGTATACCTTGTGAATTTTTCTCTGCCCAGGTGGTACAGTGGATAGACATCAGGCCTGGAGGCAGGAAGACTCATCTTCCTGACTTCAAATTTGGCCTCAGACACCTACTAGCTGTGTGATCGTGGGCAAGTCACTTAACCCTGTTTGCCTCAGTTTCCTCATCTGTAAAATGAGCTAGAGAAGGAAATTACAAACTACTCCAGTATATTTGCCAAGAAAACCCCAAATGGTGTCATGAAAAGCCAGACATGCTTGAAAAATGACTGAACAGCAACAACACACATCACTTAAGGGTTAAGCAATCTCTACTTGTAGAGTTACATGGTGAATGGAAAGAGAAGCAAGAATCCTACTGACAGTAAGTAAAAGTCAAATGTAATTGAAAAAAGGCATAGATAAATAAATCCACATAAGGCTAGAGTCCATATTGAGAAAAGCATAAATACAAATTTTGGAGTTGTACTATTGGAAAAAATATTGATGCAACTTCCATAAGAAAATAAGCACATCCTGATTTCCTTGATCACTAGGTGATGCAGTGGATAGACGTCTGGACTTGGAATCAGTGAGATTGAGTGAATTCAAATCCTACTCAGACACTTACTAGCTGTGTGACCCTAGGAAGTTCATTTAACATTTCAGGTTCTCAGCTTCTGCATCTGTAAAATTGGGGGAGGGGTGTGTTTTCTGAGCTCTAAGAACTCTGGCTCTAAATCCATGATCCTATGATCCCTTTTCAAGAAAAAAAAATGTATGGCAAGCTAGTATAGATACCAAATCAAAGCCCGGTGAGGAATCCAAAGGCAGAGATTTCATTCTGAACTCCAAACCAGGCTAATTGGTTCAATCTGGAAACGATTGTTTCTACAGTCAGAGTGATGAACAGCCTTCAGGCTCTCAGCTTATCCTGATTCAGCTGCTCCATGGCTTTTAAAAGTTTGACAAAAGTACTAATAACTTTGACACCTCCCCTGCATCATCCTAGCCTGAGAGGGCCCTTTGTCTCAGTCTCATTTCCCCATGTCCACCCAAAGGAGCTGATTTAGAATGATATTTAAAAGGTATTAAACCTAAGGCCCTGAGAAATGCTTCTTTCCCAACCCTGACAGTTCACCACAGTGATGGATCCAAGAATAAATATTTTAACTGAAAGAATTTCAACTGTGTTAAAAACACTGAAGAGAATTTCACAAATTTTAAAGAAAAAAAAGAGAGAAGACCTGAAAATGGAAAATGATTTGTGAATCACTTGGAGGAGTGGTACATCTCTTGTAACCCCCTCTAGCTTGCCAGAACTAATTAGGATTGTCAAGTTTTAGGGTTTTTCTTTAATTTTCACTCTGATAATCCTAATAGCACATGAAGCAGAGCTGTCAGACAACCAAGAGATTTAACAATGCTGTCGTTGATGTGGAACATAGATACTTCGGCTGCCATGAACCACTGGACACACTTCATTTCCAATGTCAAGTTAAGATCTTGCTCTATTGTCGTGAAATTCAGCTGCTATTACAGGCTTTCAATTGACGTATTCCACACCCGGCTCAAGAAGAAATGTGATATTTTTTTCCAGCCCTCTGTGACCAGAGATGATGGTTTTAGTACAAAAGAAAAACACACACACCCCATAAACCACACGAGAAGGTAATACATACAGATGGTACTAAAACCATCTCAGTATCCTAACCTCTGTATCATGACACACATGTACAAATATTTCTAAATGTTCAGGATAACTCTTCAATGTTTGTCTATCTTAATCATGAAAACAAGGACATTACCAAAGATGAACTAAGAGAGAGTTAGTATTATATTCATTGGTATTGTTGGTGGCGTGGATGGTAATGTGTGTCCAGAGAGTTGTTTGTTTGGTTAGAGTTTTTTAAGGGATGCACAGAGATGGTTCAATAACCACAGTAGGATAACAGAGCCCCAAGCTATCATTTCACCATATGGCAAAGTCTCTCTGGGGGCAGACGTGATATTTTTGTTTGCCTGGCTTGTTGTATACTTAGTAATTCCTTCCAGGCCACATCTTACAAAGTCACTTGAAACATTTGCATATAGCAAATATAGCAGGTCGTCAGACCTGCCTTTTAGGAGAATAATTTTGGCAGCTGTGTGGAGAATAAATTGGAAAGGGGAGAGAATTGAGGAAGGGAGGCAATTAGGAAGATACTACAGCTATAGTCCAGATGAAAGATAATGAAAGTTGAAGCTGTACCATTTAAGCCAAACTGACAGATAAGAGACCACTGCTTTAAAGGATCGGTCTCAGAGTCAGAATGTCCCATCTCTGCCACATGATGGCTGATTATATGATCCTAGACAACTGATTCAACCCATCCGCGCCCTAGGCAACTCTCCAAAACAAAACATTGTAAAATAGTTGATGATCTACATTGATAGAGACTCTTTATGAGTAGTTCCCTACACCAGGAACCATTTCATATTCTACCTTAACATAAAATATGACATAAAACATAATATGAAGCATAAAAATATAACATAAAACATAATGTATTCTAGTTTAACATAAAATGAGGCATTATTGCCTTATTGAAATTAGTACCAGAGTGGCAGTAGCAAGGTCATAGTATGTGTTCTCCTGTTTGATTTGGTGATGAATAAGCTGATGTCAGCTATTTCTTATTGGTTTTTATAGCAATTCTTTCTAAATGGGTCCATACTGACATCACTAGGATGGTTTGGGGCCTTAGGTATATGGATACCTATGTATGTTTATACCTAAGCTATGTTTAGTTTAAGGTAAAAATGAAGTGGTTCCTGTTCAGGAGTAAGGAATATAAATGTCAATGATGGTTTCTAGTTGCCGTGCAAACTAGTGACAAATCAGCACTTTGGAATTAATCTAGACCAACCCTTGACTTCTCCAGAGATTGGCAGGGATGGAGGGGGTAAAAAGGAAGGGGGAGTATTATTGCTTAAAAATTTTCAGATCCCCTAATCCAGTCTGATTCCTTAGTCACAATTCCAAATATTTTCCTTGGGAAAATATTAGTACTCCTCATTGAGAAGTGTTCCAATATCCATGGTTATGGTATTGATGCAAGGCACTTATCCATGTCTCAGAGGCACAGCTTGTCTTCATTAATAATTACCCATAGGTTATTTCTGTAGATATCAGTTATATGTCTGAAATGCCTTGAAATGGGAGATTATGTGTGTACGTGTGTGTGTGTGTGTTTGTGTTTATGTTGAAAAGTAGGAAAGGACCAGAAATGGAAAATCTATAAATAATCTGTGCAGGATTTTCTGAGTAAGATGTGTGTGTGTCCCTGATAAAAGGTCAACAAAATAAAATATAGGGTATCTCACTGACACAAGAGACATAGTGGCATAGTAGAAAGCTGACCTCAACACCAGGTTCCAAGTCTTGTCTCTAACACATATTAGTTTTGTGACCTTGGGCATATCACTTAACCTCTTGTGCTTTAGGCAACTCTTTTAAGGCTCTAAGTTGCACCTAGGCATGGTAGTAATATGCCTATAGTCCTCGCAACTAAGGGGACTGAAGCTAGTGAACTCTTGCATTCTGAAATTTTGAACTGTAGCAGGGCTACAGCAAATCTCCTATTCCTGTTAAATCCCACACCAGTACAGGGAGCCCCGGGAGTGAGAAACCATCAGGCTGCTCAAAGTGGGGCAAATAAGTACAGGTTGGAAATGAAGTAGGTCAAAGCTGACTAGCAGTGATGGTTAGAGCCATCAGTAACCATTGTATTTCCATCTTTGGCAAAAATAGGAAGAGGAAGGAGAAGGAGGAGAAGGAGAGGGAGGAGGAGGAGGAGGAGGAGGAGGCGGAGAAGGAGAAAGAGACACTGACAATATTAGAGAAGGTGCTGATCTGTATTGATAGGTGGTTTTTCCTCATCTGGCCATATTTTATTAAAATCAGGTCCAGACCATATCCCTATCTGTTTACACACAACCCCAACTAATTGTGTTCAGAAACTGGAAAGGACCTTAAAGATTATCTAGTCCAACAGCCTGGATGAAGGCAGAGATTATATATATATATCAAGTTCCAAAGTGACACAGAGTTGGAAGAAATAAATGCTTCATTAGATGACAACATTGAAATTACCTATAGAGATATAGATAGATACGCACACATACATAATACATATATAGATATGTATATGTGCATATGTATGCATGCACACATATATGTATACACATGTGTATATGCAGATACATATGTGTATATGCATTTATATGCATACAGATATTTATATATGTGTGTGTATGTATATATATATATATATATATATATATATATATATATATCAACAGGTTGAAACAGTGAGCCAAATCTAAAAAGATGAAGATAGAATTTAATTGAGATGAATGTAAAATCTTTCACCTGTGTTTAAAAAAAAAGTCATGTGCACAAGCACAGGATAGGGAAGACGTGTCTAGACAGCAGTGCATATGAATAAGGCCTGAGAATCTGAGTAGACAACAAACTCAGTAGGATTCCAAAATATGATGTAGCAGCCAAAAGAACGAATTTGATGCTGAGCTGCAGTAACAGAGGCAGGGTTTGCAGAATGAGGTACAGGAGAGCCTGCCTCTCCATCCCCCCACCCTCTTCACCCACCCATCCCCTCTGCTACCCAACCCCCACCCTCCTAATCCTACCCCCGTGAAGGCTGGTTGGTCAGACCATAGTTATTACACTGTATTACATTGGTTCAGCAAAGACAGTGATAAGCTGAAGGATAGCCAATCAAAGATGACCAGGGTAATAAGGACATAGGAGACAAAGCCATATAATGATGTCTCAAAAGAACTGGAATGTTCTAGTCTGGTGCCAAGAAGACTTAAGGAGATCTGAGATCCATCTAGAAAAGTACTTGAAGAGTTATAAAGTGGAAGGAGGATAAGACATTTTGCCAGAGATCAGTCATCAATCAGGTTCACCAGACGTTAGTTTTGAAGTTGGGTTTGAAGTCAGAAAGACTCAAATTCTAATCCAGCCTCAGTTACTAGAACTACTATCCTGGGCAAAGCACTTAATCTCTGTCTGTTTCCTCAAGAGTAAAATGGGGATAGTAAAAGCCCTTACTTCCCAGGGTTGTTTTTAGAGTCAAATGAGATATTTGTAAAGCACTTAGTACACTACCTGGCACAAAGTAAAGGCTTAATAAATGCTTGTTCCCTTCCTTCATTCCCTCCTCCTTCCCTGTTTCCCTTCCTTCCTTTTTAAAATTTAATTAATTTTTAATTTATGAAATAATACAAGCATTTCCATAACATTGTAGAATAAAAAAAGATGATTGTGCATGGAACTGCAAATCTATTGTGTATAACTTGCTATTCCTCTTAAATATAGTAAAGTTATAATGTAACATTTTTTTTCTTCCCTCCCTCCTCCTCCCTCCTTAGAGATGTTTACCATTAGTCCTTCCTTCCCTCCCTTCCTTCTTTCTTCTTCCTTCTTCCTCCCTCCCTTCCTTCTACCCTTCTTTCCTTCCTTCCTTCTTCCCTCTCTACCTTCCTCGCTGCCTTCCTCCCTCCTTCCTTCGCAAAAAGTGGAACAGTATTTGTCTCCAATCTGCTGGCACATTTGATTTCTCAGATTCATGAGAGCCAGTGTCATCTATGGAGGTCTTTCAGAACATTTGAAAGAAATGTATGTGGACCTGGGAATGGAAACTCCTCACTTCTTCTGGACTTGAATTCCCTCTCTGGGTGATAATTGTTCGGTTCTTTTCTCCATGAAGACTATTTTCCTTTCTGAAGTAGCTCTGCCTTCTCCCTTTCTATTATTATGCCAGCTTCCCATGGGCATATGGTCCTCTCCCTTCTTTGCCATGTTCAGTCTATTCACTTTACCATTTTTTTTGTCAGCTCCTTATTACCTTAATAATTTATAAGTAGAGCAACTCAGTGTGAAAGGTACATAGATGCCTTTTACAAAATACTCACTTCCCAATGATTGTTCTTAAAGGTTTGTGCCTTCTTTTTATATTCATCCTCAGCTGTGTTATAGGAACTCAAAATAAGGCAAGCTGAAGCTTGAAACTTGAGTGGTAGTTTTAGGATGAATAAAAAGGTGGGACTATCTTAATAATACATTTTATAATTATATAAAGCTTTGTACTTTGCAAAACACTTTAATAGTCTAAAACATAGTACATTTGTGTTTTCCCTTCACCCCCAAACAGAGAGTGAGGGGAAGAGAGAAGACAGACAGATGGGGGAAGGAAAGGGGAAGAGAGAGAGAGGAGGAGGAGAGAGGAGAGAGAAGAGAAGAGGAGAGGAGAACAGAGGAGAGGAGAGGAGAGGAGAGGAGAGGGAAGAAAGGATATGGACGTGTGTGTGTGTGTGCGCCGCACGACCTGAGTTCAAACCTTACCTCAAACTCTTATTAGTTATGTGGCCTTGGAAAAATCAATTAATCTCTTTTTACCTCAGTTTCCTCATATGTAAATTCAAATGGTTAGACTTAATGACTTTTAAGGTCCCTTCCAGCTCTATGATAATCTTATGACCCCAGACTCTAACACAGCACCTCAAACATAGGAAGTACTTGATATTTATTGAATTAACATGTCAATTCAGGGTGGGTTTCAATGAATTCATGGATTAGAAATCCATGAGAAGCTTTTTAAGTATAGGAGGTATTCACATCAATGCGGTAACTTCTGTATATTGAAACAAAAAACAAAAAAACACCATTCCTTTGGAATTGCATTCAGAGAGAAATCTTGAATCTAGACCACAATTGGCAATTTTATGTTTTTATAGACCCTGAGTTTTACATTGGTATATCTAGTTATTTTAAATCTAGTTATTTTAATTTAGATTTAATATTCTTTATCTTCAGAAGAGTAAGCTGTTACCACAAAGGAGTAGGCTCACGGTTAAGAAAGGGAAAAAACAGCATTTCTCTTAATGCCTTCAGGATGCCACTCATGTCACCTGACTAAATCCCCTAGAGAATAAATTTACAGTCATCTTTTTCTGTATTTCCACAAGATCTTTTTTAACTAAACCTACAGCAGTGAATGATAAATGAATAAGTGAAGGGATGGCAAATATACGGAGGATTTGAAATAATAGTGAGTCAGTTTAGTCCAAAAAAACTATTTTTGCCTCCGTGTTATCTGGATAATTCAGGAGAAAGCAGTATATTTGGGCCTGATGTATCTTGATGCTATTGGATTTGTAGACCTGAATTTTGACATCTCTGACTCTTTCCCCAGCTGAATTGAAGCATTATTCTTTTAAAATTATGATAATATTGACCACAACCCACAAGCCTCTACTGGGGACTGGATAAGACAATTGTGTCCAAGAATAACTGTCAGTTTGTGAGTGGGCAATAGAACGGGTTACAAAGAATCCTATGTATATAGATGTGAAGATATTCTATGCCAAGTCGGTAGATTCATCCCCAGGGAAGTGAGCATCCCTTCACAGCAGGGCGCTGTGGTTAGGATGCTCTTTCCATATCTCCACTTATTAAAAGCCTACCCCATCCTTCAGGGCCATTTCTCATATTCTCTTCTTCATGAAGCATTGCTTAATTCTTCCTCATGTGCATTCTCAGCCCTTTGTACTAGGGAGATACCTCATTCAAATTTTAATTATAATCACTTCTAAACCCACTATATTTTTCCTTCTCAATTCTACGCTGCCTTTTGGCAGGGAGTGTACCTTTTTTCCTTTTTTATCTTTGCTTCCACCTTTGCTCCCAGTCTGTTTCCTCTTTTTTCCATCAAAGAAGGATCCACTTTTTGTGGGGAAGGGGACAGGTTGAGATGTGTGATTTCATCAGTGTGGGGGAACTCCTAATGTGAAGACCCCTCCTTCTACTAATACAAAACCAGCAACTCCTCTTAGAAAGCTGCCTGGAGGCACTAAGAGAATAATTTACCCTTTATCACACAGTATGTACCAGAGAAAGAACTCAAACTCAGGTCTTCCAGGCTGTGGACTTTCTGAATCGACCCACTATCCCGACACACTGTTTCTCACACTGCATATAATAGGCACTTGATAAACATCAATGACCAAATTAATATATCAGTCCCATGTTTAATGGCTGCTTCCATTAGGAATTTTGTTGTTCAGTTGATTCAGTTGTATCCGACACGTGATAACCCAGTTTGGGATTTTCTTGGCAGAAATACTAGAGTGGTTTGCCATTTCCTTCTTCAGCTCATTTTACAAATGAAGAAACTGAAGCAAATAGGGTAAAGTGACTTGACCAGGGTCACACAGCTAGTAGGGTTTTGTTGGCAAAAATACTGCAAGGGTTTGTCATTTCCTTCTCCCTCTCATTTTACAAAGGAGGAAACTGAGGCAAACAGGGTTAAGTAGGGTCACATAGCTAGTAAGTGTTTAAAGCCAGATTTGAATTCAGGTCTTCCTGACTTCAGGCCCAGTGCTCTATCCACTGAGCCACCTAGCTGCCCCCCCATCAGGAATAGGAAACATTCTAATCACGGCTAGAAGCTTCTAGTATGCCGTGCTTCTGGCCCATCCTATTTTGCTCAAGAATGCAAAGAAACATGACACCTTGTTGCAATATGCAGGAATTGGAAGCATGTTAAAGTGACAGCTTGTTGTGTTTGTTGTCTCCAGTGAAAGTCAAGGCTTAAATTCTCACCGAGTGCGGAGAGGGATTTGATGTGTGGTACTTGAGTCAATCACTTACATCTAAGGACAATATAACGGAGAGGAATGAAAGTGTGAAGAACACGTGCTGTAAGAAAGTGATTGATAATAACTGTACATTTATATGACATCTGCTATACAGGGAACTTCAAGGCCCTTGGTTTTAATAACGTATTTGTGGGAGAGGCAATAGTTATAATACATATAATTTGCCATTTAGGAGAACTTTAAGTACATATTTAGTCATCTTACAGGAAATGGCTTCACAAGAGTTAAACTTATTTGCAGCTTTCCTGATATTGGGAACTGAGGGGTGGGAAGAAGGATATTTATTTTCTATACAGGAAATTCTAAAATCATAGGACCATAGAAAGCCTTAAAGCCCAATACCCTCATTTTTTTTAACAAGGAAACTGAGGTCTTTCTCAGATGTTCCTTTTTTATTATTTGTTAAAGCTTTATACATTGTCTTCTGTTAGGACTGCAGCAAGGTTGTGGCTGGGGGATCTGTCAAAGCAAAGATTTCACCGTGGTGTGGGGTTGAGGAGGGAGAATGTTGGTAAGGGAACATAACAACTCAGAGAGTGGGAGATGTCTCATGGGTATATAGATTGCTCATCTTGTCCTGTCTATCAATCAGTTCAATGATTCTGAGCTTGATCTGGTCCTTCAAGCTAAGGGCACTGTAGGTACAGCCTCTCTTGATGAGAAGGGGGAGAAGTAAACTCTTCCACCTCTTTCCTGTATCCTGCTTCACTGGTGGGAAAAGAATCTTTGTTTTCATTTCTGCAACTATTCAGTAGCTTCTATGTGAAAGGCACAGGGCAAGGTTGGAGAGATCCAAAGATATAACTTCTCAAGTACTTAAAATGTAATGGGGAGGACATACATATTATGTATTACGTATGTAATATATTACATATAATACATAACATATTATATATTATATACAATATATTATATAATGTTATACATAATATATAACTATATAAAATTGTATACAATATATAACTAGATAATTTTATATAAGATATGCATAACTATATAATGTTATATATTATACAGCCATATAATGTAACATATAATATATGACTATATAAAGTTATATATGAGAGTAGTTACAGTAGAAAGTTGGAGACAAAAATCAGGTTATGAGGGATTTAGAGACAGCCAGGTGACACAGTGGATAGAGCACCAGGTTTGGAATCAAAAAGACTTTTATCTTCAAGAGTTCAAATCCAGCCTCAGACATTTACTAGCTGTGTGACCCTGGACAAGTCAATTAATCCTGTTTGTCTCAGTTCCTCACCTGTAAAATGAGCTGGAGAAGGAAATGGCAAACCACTCCAGTATCTTTGCCAAGAGAACCCCAAAATGGTGTTCTGAAGAGTCAGACATGACTGAATAACAATCAGGGATTTGGGATTGCTGGGTGGTAAGGAAATAGATAAAGGAAGATCAGATTGGTTTTTGTAGCAGTTGAGCAATGTTGCATAGGAGAGACAGAAAAAAACTGATAGCTGGAAAGGAATTTTTAAAAAGTCAATGGAAGTATTTTTTTTAGATTAAGGGAGACCTGACCCTTTACAGGTTCCAAGAATCTCTGTATCTTTCAAACCCTGGAGTATGATTTTATCAGTTTCAGGATATTACTTTATTCCTTATACATAATGCATCAGTGACATCATCATGGATTGCAGAAGTGGGCAGCCAACACTCTCCCACATTATCCTGGGCTATCATCTATGAGGGCTACATGTTTAATACAATACAATGTAATGGAAAGAACATCAAAACAGAGTCCTTGACCCAGGTCTTGTTTGTTGCATGATCTTGGGCAAGGTTTTTAACCTCTGCCAGATTCTATTTTCTCATTTGTAAGATCAGAATAATTTGACAAAATTTAAGGAACATTCATTTATTAAGTATTTATGGCAAACACTGGGGAATACAAAGACAATGATTAAACATCAGCTGTCCCTAGGAAGCTTACATGCTACTGGAATAGGAATACTTGCCCCATCTACCTCACAATCTCCCACGGGGTTTTGTTGGCAAAGATACTGAAATGGTTTCGCATTTCCTTCTCTAGTAGAGCAAACCAAATAAAGGTTAAGTGATTTGCCCAGGGTCACACAGTTAGTAAGTATTTGAGGACACATTTGAACTCAGTTCTTCCTGACTCCAGTCCTGGTGCCCTATCCACTGACCCATATAGCTGGCCCAACTATTTCTGTAGCACATGTTTGCAAAGTGTGTGTGTGTGTGTGTGTGTGTGTGTGTGTGTGTGTGTGTGTGTGTGTGTGTATATGTATATATTCTGGCTCTACTACTTATTACCTGGGTGTGTGACCTAGGGCAAATTACTTACCTTTTCTGAGTCCCATTTATCATATCTGTAAAATGAAAGGGTTGGATAAATGAACTCTAAGGTTCCTTCCAACTTAAAAAAATGACACTTTGATTCTTTGTGGAGCTCCTAGCCTGGTTCTTGGGCAGCTAGCTGGCACAGTGGAAAGAGTGCCAGGCCTAGAGTCAGGAAGATCAGGGTTAAAATCTGGCCTTAGACACTTACTAGCTGTATGACCCTGGGCAAGTCACTTAGCCCTGTTTGCTTCGGTATCCTTCTCTGTAAAATGAGCTGGAGAAGGAAATGGCAAATCACTCCAATATCTTTGCCAAGAAAACCCCACATGGTATCGCAAAGAGTCAAACACTACTGAAAAATGACTAAACAATAACAGCCTGGCCCTGGGTCTTCATATGGGCCCAGAAGTGATTGTCACTTAAGCTAAATGGCAGCCTCCAAAATGATTTTATGACTGCCAGCTCTCACTCAAAGGGCAGGCACATTGGGAACCACTGTATGCATAGCCTTAGAATTTTCTCTGATCTTAAATTTGAAGAGCTTAAGTTTCCTAAGCCCACAAACATGAGCTAATCAGGAATGTTTGCTTGTCAGGGTTATTTCTTGAATTGATTTTCTTAATTAATTTTGAATTACATGAGGAAGAATAGCACCTGACATTATTCATGTGCTGTGCCATCTACACTCATGATCAGCATTCTGTGGTGGGTGAGATAGCTCAGAGCAAGCCTGCCCTGCCCTGATCTGACATAGGTGTTTGGAGGAACACGTAGCATTAGGGCAAACAGTTTTCACTGGCTCCTAGAGTTTGCACACAAGAACACCTGGTTCGAATTGAAGTTTTGAGTGCTTCCACCTGTTGGTCCAAAAAATTATCAGATAAAAGTTATAATATGGACTCCAAGGGAATCTGGTCATGAAAATGGTTTAAGGAACCAAAGAAAGAGTGAATAATATCAAGCCACATGTTTGTGTGTGCTTTCATTTTTTTCATTTGTCAATTTTTCTTAATGTTGTCTCCCTAGTATGGTTTTTCAGGGGGTGCGTGTGTGTGTGTGTGTGTGTGTGTGTGTGTGTGTGTGTGTGTGTGTGTGTGTGTGTGTGTGTGTGTGTTGGGTATATGCAGTTGGGAAGCATAATGGCTGGACGTGATATCAGGAAAACCTGGCCTCACCTCCCACCTCAGATACTTCATAGCTGAATGAAGATAGGAAACTCATTGAATCTCTCTCACACTCAGTTTCCTCATCTATAAGATGAGGGTGGTTAATAGCACCTCCATCATAGGGTTCTTGTGAGGATCAAATGAAATGGTAGATGTAAATTGTTCTGTGTAATCTTCAAAGAATTTTTAAATGCTAGCTTATTTTTTATTATTCTCCTGTGTTTCCTACCAGCAGCTGTTGTCTTTAGAAAAAGATGAGGATGTGAAAATAATCAAAATAAATGGTTCCCAACTTCTGTGGTTAGGAGATCTCCTTTTGTAGAGGGTTTTTAAATTGATATCTTAGTTTTTAACATCACCTATACTTTTCAAAGTCTCCCTCCCCTTCTCCTTCCAAAGAGTAATCCCATACAACAAAGGGGAAAAAACAAAATTCATCAATACGTTTTGAAAGTTTGACTTTATATATAGTATTTCATATTCATGTTATCTAGATTATCTCAAAAGGTCATTTCATGCTCAAACTATGGATCTATAAGAGAAGAGGGTGTGAAGTCAGGTGGCTGTAGTATGCATGGATGGAAGAGGGAAAAATTTGTGAGAGATAAGGGAGGGAAGATCAAAAGGACCAATTCATAGTTTCAACAACAGTTTAACTCTTCTCTCTCTTTCTACACATCTAAAGATGATTGAATTTATGAGCCTTGGTGATTGAAAGAATGATGGCTTTTTCAATAGATGTAGGAAAGTTAAGGATAGGGACAGGTTTGGGATGAGTTTTGTTTCGTACTTGTTAAGTTCAAGGTGCCACTCAAGCATCCAGCCTCTGTAGAGAAGCAGGGGGAGTATTCCTCTCACATCTTTTTATTGGGGCCAAGCTTTGTCATTATACATTGTTAAAATTTAGTTTCAACTGTTTCATTGCTGTCATTTCCATCTATGTTGTTGAATGACTACATTATGTTTATTGTTCTCCTGATTCTGTGTGCTTCCCTTTGTATCAGAACATACTAGTCTTTCCATGCTTTTCTGTATCATCATATTCATCATTTCTTGTAATATAATATTCCATTGTGTTCATGTGCCACAATTTGTTTAACTATTCCCCAGTCAATGGGTAGCTACTTTATTTCCATTTCTTTGCAACTACAAAAAAGTGTTGCTATATTTTGGCTTTTTTTTTTTTTTTTTTTTTTTTTTTTTAGCCATTAGAATAGATGCTTGGAAGTGGAATTCCTAGCTCAAAGAGTATGGATATTTTGGTCACTTTCTTAGGAGAGTTTTCCAAATGCCTTCCAGAATACTTGGACCAATTCTTAGTTCTGTCAAAATTGCATTAGTATGATCATGAGGACCAATTTTTTAATGGCAAAAACACAATTTGCCACCCACCACTTGATAGTATCTGTCGATGTAGAGAATATATAGTGACAAAGAGCTATTATGGAATCATTAGCATTTGTAAATTAATTTCTGTTTTACTAACCACAATAAACTCTATATACATTTGGAAAATAACAATACATATGTGAGATATCATTATTCCATTTGCAGAAGACTGTTTGCTTATTTAATCATTCATGAATCCATTGAAATAATTCTGGAACACCCCATGCCCCTGCGGATTCGTGGTCCATAGGTTATTAACTGCTGATGTAAATTTTACTGTACTAGTCAGAAAGTTACCTGTCCAGATGAACACATTATACATTCTTAGGAAGTAATGGTGCTTTTCGATTATCAACTATTTAAGAGATTCAGTAGGAAGCCATGTAACGTAATGGCTAGATTGCTGAGTTTGTAATCAGGAAGACTGAGTTCAGTTGTACCTCAGAAACTTCATAGCCATGTGAACATGGGAAAGTCACTTTTCTGGACCTGTTTTCTCATCTCTAAAATGGGAGTAATATCTACCTCACAGGATTGTTGTGAGGATCAAATAAGATCCTCACTTTATAAAACTTAAAGGAATATATTTAAGCTTTCATGACCTTGAAAGCTACAGAGAAACTATAAAGTTTGAGTTAGCATGATAGGCCAGGGTAACCATTATGGATTCTTGATATTGATAGAGAGGTGTTTGAGGAAGATTAGTTTTGTAAGGCATTTTGACAGGATATTATAATATCAGAGCTAAAAGCATCCATGCGTTTGTCAGTGTTTAACAACCAGCTCTCAAAGGAGAAAAAAGTTACGGTTTCTCTATCAGTTTCTTAAGGCTAGTCAATCAACAAAAGTATAAATCACAACCTGATTTGTAATATCTCTATCTATCTATCTATCTATCTATCTATCTATCTATATATATATATATATATATATATATATATATATATATATATATACTACAAGGTATAAATGCTCACATTGAAAATTTAACATCTGGTCCTTAAGATCCTGTTTGAGCTGTTTCCATTACACCCCTGGCTAAAAGGGACCTCTGTCAAACACTGTTATTTTAGAGATGTCCACAGAGGGGATGCAAGTGGTCTAAAGTCACATGCTGAATTAATAAAAGAGTCAAAACTAGAACCTAGGTCTTGTGGCTTCCAGTCAAGCATTTGAAGGGCTGGCATATGAAAGAGGAGGAATCAGACCAGTTTGGCTTGGCTACCAGAGGGCATCTTCTAGCAGAAGAGGCCATCTTGGGAGATGGTGGATCCCTCATCACTTGAGATCCTTAAAAACCTAAGTGATCATTGTCTAGTAGATGTTGTTATATGGTCTTTTTCAGGTGTGACTTGGATTAGATGGTCTTTGAGGTCCCTTCCAATTCAGGAAGTCTATGATTCTATGAATGTATGATTTTTTCCCATTCTAGCCCACTGAAGAGTTATTCTCATACATCTGTTTTATTTAAAAAACAAGCCTGGAGAGTGCAGTGAGCTTGGCATACCTGACTAAATAATAATGTATTTAATCTTTGTTCCATTCCAGAAATCCTTCAGAAGGATGCCAGATTTTACAGCAATTTCATTTGAATGCCATTTCACTTAATCTAATAATTTATGGCAGCATTATATTTGTGCTAAAGAAAACACGCCAAAGGCCTATTTGAAATCCAAATGGAAGAT
The DNA here is from genome assembly GCA_028627135.1 of Pseudochirops cupreus. Classification (NCBI taxonomy): domain Eukaryota; kingdom Metazoa; phylum Chordata; class Mammalia; order Diprotodontia; family Pseudocheiridae; genus Pseudochirops; species Pseudochirops cupreus. The sequence continues at coordinate 143,195,427 of CM053580.1, read as the reverse complement.
GAAATTATTACAACGGGATGAAGCCGTAACACACCCCAGACACATCATAGCAGAGAACAAGCCAAGTTGTTCAATTGTCTTATCTCCTTCCATTTCTCCTTTCTCTTCTTTTTTTTCTAATTGCTTTTGTGTCTGTTTTTAAAGGTAAGAATGTTGTGCTGTAAATTCTGCTGGGGTCAAAGGGGTTTTCTTGCTTTAGTGAGAAGATAAGAGTGTGGGGGAGAACAGGCAAGGAGACATGGGTCACATATTGCTTCATGGGTTCAGATGCTGAGACCAGAAGAATTTGTAAAGGAGAATTCAAACCTCAGCATTTTAATCCTATCTCATTTAACAGTAATATTCATCCCAGCACACACACATATATACATGTACAATAACCCAGTTAACTCATCCAAATCTTAATACAGTGCTCACCCAGGAGAGGTGGCTCCTGATCAAACGACTTGAATTTTCATCTTAAATTCAAGCTAGTCTATTCCTGTATCACAGACAACCCCTCACAGGTCCATTCCAGTGTCACCTTGAGATTTTGGAATTAAAACCTACAAGACCTGGTCATTGAGACCACTGTTATATGTATCCCAGAAAACTATCTATTGGGAAACCAAGCATTTTCCTGTATTTCCATGTCTATTTATTGAAAGTTAACAAACATTCCAGAACGGCCTCTAAGACTGGCAGAACAAAGAGCATATTTCCATAGACCTCCAAGCTTTCCTGACGCTTCCCCAAGCCAACTCAATGAGACCCATACCCACTGTGAATACCTGACCCCATGAGCAAGGGAGAAGGTACATCAGGGGAATGCATTGGCCCAGCATCTGTGTGTGTGTGTGTGTGTGTGTGTGTGTGTGTGTGTGTTTCTGGCTTTTCATCTAACCCTTGTAGCTTCAGTGGCTTCATCACAGAGAGCAGTCATATTGACACGCCCACAGTCTTCTTCCCTCTTACTCACTTGTTTTCTCCTGTGTGTTTCACCTGTCCAAAGAGCCCTCATCACCCCAAGTCAGTAGAGTCAGCAGATGAGGCAGTGGTTTCACAAGAACCTTATGTGTTCTGGATTTGATCTCACCACTTTGAAAAGAAGTGACAAATATGAAAGGGAGAAAGCTCTGGAAAGCCACAAGGTCAGAGAATTTAGATGTGCACATGAGAAGACACACACACACACAGACATCCGGGGTCAGAGAATTTAGATGTTCACATGAGGGCACACACACACACACACACACACACACACACACACACGAGTGAGGCAGTCCCCTCCCAGATTTCTTTTCTTCCCAAAAAGTACCCTGCCTTGATTTACTGAAGATCAGGGGCTTTGTGTGTGGTGGTGTATATGTGTGTATGTGTGTGTGTGTTTTCCTATAAAAATGCACTTCTGTGGCTGCTGCTGTTTTTTTAGGGGGAGGGAGGAGAGAACAGGGAGATGCACCCTAAGAAAAAGATTAGGTTATATATAGATCCTGATAGTAATGGGCTGAGGAAAAGGAAACTCTGGGGTTCTGAGTTAGTTGAGCCTACAAATACAAGCTAATCAAGAGTATTTGCTTGCCAAAGTCATAATAAAAGGTGATGTGTGTCTGTGTGTGTGTGTCTAAACCCTGACTTCACTATCAGATGCAGTACTTAATTGATTGAAAACATGGATGCAATCAAGAACAGTGAATGAATTTCACTAGGGAAATGTGGCAACAATGTGTGAGGCCTCAAGTTGGCTTTTGGCCTGAATTATAGTCAGAATAACACTGCGGGGGAACAGGCTACAAACGTGGAAGTATCAGAAATATAAGGTTGACCCAGAATGGATGATGATGGCCACATGTCCAAGGCTAAACAGAAATATCTTGACTTCCTATGGACTGAGCAGGACCATGGTTTAAGTGTGACCTCTGTTTAGAAACCTAGCATCACTTTATGGTGGCCATCCACGTGAACTGTACTTCCTCTGGGATTTGCAGGGTGTGAACAGATCTTTCCCAGTTGTCACAAGAAGCAGTGGGGGCTGATTTAAAAGTGGTTTCAGCAATTCTTTGTGCTGTGGGATGATGAGCACAAACACTAGTTGGAACTTGGAGGCCAGGAGGAAAGTCACTCTATTTCTCCCTGGGCTTGTCTCACTAAGTGCTCCCTAAATATCACCTCCTCACCAGAGAGAAAAAGCCTTGAACCCAAACGTGTACATGAACCACTACCACACACACACACACACACACACACACACACACACACACACGCACACCAAAACAATAACAATAAAAAAACCTAACTCTCCTAGACAGTGATTCAAATCTCAATATCTCTGGTTTCCCTTTTGGAACTGGAGATAACTCTTAGGAAAAAACAATAAGTTGACATAAAACTGCAGCTGGGGGAATTCAACTCAGCCAACATCCTCAGCCCATATTTTGTCTCTAACATCATGAAACAACTCTAATGGAACCCCGATAGGGGCCTATTACCCACCCCTTCTATCTTAATAGGTCAACCATGTGGATAGTGGGAGAGTACCCTAGACCAGGTGTTATAGTTCTTGGATTCTAATTTTTGTTCCATTCCCTAGGAGCTTTTTGACCTAGGGTAGCTTCTCTGTATTTCCTTCGCTGAAGATGGAGATGATACATTTTGTGATTATTTCTTCAGTCTTCCTTGTTACGGTCATTTTACAGTGGTTAAATTCTCTAGGAAATGGTTGTAGTCAGAGGCAATATCTTTACTTTTATCTGTCTCCTATTTTCAGAGTCAACAACTGTTTTTAAATAAGTCAGATTGGAGTTTTTAAAAATGTATTTAGTGTCTTTTTATGAGGATGAAATGATAACATATCATGAAACACTTGGCACACTGGAATACTGTAGAAAGGTGGTTATTACTTTGTAAAGCTGTTATGGTATGAAGTTATTGAAATTTAGACAGTAAGCCATTTTGTGGCAGGTTTCTGCAATATATTTCCAAATAGAATCCAAATTTACTTAACTCTCCACTGACCCCTTTGCTCTCAGAGAAAGATTGATCTAGAGCATGATGGAAGTTTGGAAAACATTTAGGTCAATTCTCTCTTCCTCCCCAAGAGAAGGTGTTCTATAATTCCACATTAGTGGCTGGGTTTGTGTAGAGAGGAAATAATCACTTCCCACCCCTTCACAGATAAAGAGACTACCAATCCCTGCAAAAAGGGTTTCTCCACTGTTGAACAGCCTCAAAAGAAATGTAGGTGGGGCTTCTCAGGGCAGCCACACATGACTGGTCATTCTCTTGTGGTTCCTGTTCCTCTTCCTGGGAAGGCTTTTCTATTCCCATTTTACTCGTGCTACTACTCCTTATCATTGCCTAGTTTATTTAAAAGGATGACAGAAAGCTTTCTGCAAGCCCGTAAGTAGGCTGCCAGCTGCTCAGCCAGTCTCTCAGCCAGGCGTAAGCCTGAGGCAGTTGAAAGCTTTCTCTCTTTCCTGCTTGAGGAATACATTCCCCAGCAGGAAGAGGAGAATTGAACTAATTATGATCAAAGCATGACTGGTACCAAATCCTCTTGGAATAGATTTACACAGTGGAAATTTTCCCCAAGTGTTGGTTGAAATTTCCCTGCATATGTTTCCCTCTTCCCACCCCCCACACCCAACTATTACTGCTAATGAAATATCACTTGAATATTCATGGAGATTTGTGATAATGGTTGGGAAAATATGATAATGAGTGTCAGGTTTACTGACAGGACTAAAAGGACTCATCAAGTGTTTGATCCCTCTACAGTAGTCAAGACTGTGTAGATAGATGGATGAGCTCCCAGATTGGAAGCAGTTTCTTGGGCAAGCAATTCAAATGCTTTTTATGACCTCTAATGGCCTCTTTAAGCTTCCTACTTCCATATCCGTAGCTCTCACTGTATTTTTCAATTCCTTCTCTTTCTTTAAGTTCCCATAAAACTGTCTAGCTGTCTCTTTGACACATTCAGGCTTGTACAGCTTTGGATTCAGTGGACTTTTTGAGAAATTTGTCCTTTGAGTAAAACCCTTCCACCCCAGTTCCCAGTTATGCCTTAAAACCTAAATTGAGCCTCCCAGACTCTAAATGCCCCATCAATGTGAAATGTTATCTCATTGGATTTTATGAGACTGCTATTTGGGTTGATTGTATTAGGTTAGCTAGAAGTCATAGTTCCAGTAAAAAAAATAAATTCAGCTTCAATTTTTGGCATCCTTCTTCACAACAGTTAACTCTTTACATCTATTATTTGGAAGCCTCATGTACATATAACCTATTGTGCTTGATACTGGTCTTTTTTGTAAGCTCTTACAAAGGAAATCTGTTAGAATTCATGGTAACCTTGCTTCCCAGTGTAACGTAGGTGTGATGTGTATGCACAAATATCATTCTCCATATCCCAAAGACTGTCATGCTGATACTGTTGCTAGCTAGATTCTTTTTTACCACCGTAAAACCCAAAGTGGGACTCAGCCAAATTTCTAAGGTCAACTTCTTCAGATTTTATGTTTCTAATACTGTATGACCTGAAAGCCCATTTCAATGAAAATGAAAATAATGAGAATTACCTCTGAGAGCAGCACCTTTTAATTCATCAATTGCAAATAGAAATTAAATTAACTCCATTATCCCTTTCAAATCTTGCTTTTGCATTCTTACTGATATAACTAAGCAAAGTACTTGCTAAAATCTTTCCATGATGATATTCACTATATTGTATTTAGTTTTAGTCCCTCCGTCACCTAGTAAGGGGACCTTTATAACACAATGCTTAATTACTATAACAAAAAGGGATAAAATACAAATACTGAAGGTTTCGAAAGTTTTGCCTCAGTCTTAGAGGTGAAGCTTTATTATTTCCAGCATATCTCATGGAAAACAGGGAAAGAGTCAAAACAAATATTCAATTATTATAGTCTGTCAGAGGGAGAGAGCAGCAGAACAGTGTGTGATCTGAATCTATACAGTCTATTCATTGATTAAACACTATTTCTTTCAGAAGTCAATATCTATGTCTATTTAAGACCTTTATAGCATTTCTTCTGAATTCTCTATTTTCCATACACATATGTGTGTGCATGCAAATGGGTATACATATACATACATACAATACATACACACACATGCATGCATATATACACACAGTTATCCCTCTACATTTGTGGGCTTCACATTTGTGGTGCTGACAATTTGCAGGTTGGCCATCGATAATTAAATGGTGATTTTTGGAGATTTGCAGAGTACTACAGAAAATCATAGATGATACATGTATGTAAAGAAAATTAAAAGAATTAATAAGTCATAAATACTATCTAATATTAATTTATTTTATATTTACTACCATAAATATATGTACATAAATTTGTTACAAATAGTTAATTTTGTTAAAAGTGCCAGCATGCTAAGTAACTATAGGTTACTCACTCTCTTTGGGAACACCTCTTCTTAGTCTCTCTACCATCTAGATGCAGTCATGTGTTTTTCTCCTCCCATGATCTTTGTATCTTGCCCTTTTCATTAGAAAAGGAAATCCATGAAGCAATTGCTGTAGCTTCAGCTGCAGCTACACCTATATCTGTGACTGCCAGGACTCCATACAACGTGCAAGATACTAATCTCTCTTGTATAAAAGCTGTGACTTTTTTATGGGTACGGTGTGTTGTTTACTAGTTTTGTGTGTTAAATAAATAGGATCAGAATTATTAAAAATAAAACTTTTCGTAGGGCCTAGAGGTATTCATGGTTTTTCACATTCATGGAGTCCCATGACCCTAACTCCCTCTCAAGTCGAGGGATGACTGTGTGTATATCTATATCAATATGTATTTCTATGTCCATGTCTATGTCTGTCTAGATCTATCTAGATATAGATATATACAAACATAATACAGATATATACACACATTGTATGCCAAGCCTATATCCACATATATCCAGCTTGAAAGGTCAAGGTCCAGTTGCAATCAACATGGATGCTAAGATTGATTGTTCTTTGGTATTTAATTGTCTGCCATGTCCTTTGAGGTGGACAAGGCTGTGTGAGCCCTAACAGCTTCATTGTATCTCTGGTTACTCAGAACATGGTAGAAAGGTGCTAGGGCAGTGGTTCTCAACCTTCCTAATGCCGTGACTTGTATGTCGGCGTATCTGCATGTGGGCAGACCCGCGTGGAGACAGATAGAGGAACAGTGTCTCGATTCCTAAGACCATCGGAAATATATGTTTTCTGATGGTCTTAGGTGACCCCTGTGATCGCTGTGAAAGGGTCGTTCAACCCCCAAAGGGGTCGTGACCCACAGGTTGAGAACTGCTGTGCTAGAGGAAAGGAATGAGGGAAGGTACCAGTTTGCCATTCTTAGAGAGACTTGCTCATCATCGTCCTTGCCAATATTTAAATGTCAACTGTTTTCAAGGCACTGTGCTAGGTGCTATTAATATAATGCAGGGGTAGGGCCAATGTATGTATTACCTTCTTTCAAGTAACTTAGTTATGGGTTTATAACCTATTTCCCCTACTAGATTGAGGAGGAGATGCACACACATGTATGTACTAGAGTATGTATGTGTACACACATGTTGCATATGTTTGCCACTTGCACACTCTGTATATGATGACAATGCAAGGTAGTACCTACCAGATGTCAGAAGAGTGCCATAGACAATCATTCCTACAAGGCTTTGCAGAAAAGGGAACTGTGGTCTGGGACACCTGGAAAGATCACTCACGGAGCAGCTGGGGCTTCCAAGAGGAAGAGGGGAAAGTGCCTTCCAGTCCCATGTAATAACACATAAACAGAAAGAGGGTCAGGAATGTGATTATTGTTTTCAGGAGATAATAAATAGGCCACTCTGACTATTCCAGAGGAGACTGTACAGTGACAGGTCAATGGCCTAGTGGACAGAATGCTTGGCTGGAGGTCAGGAAGACCCGAGCACAAATCTGACTTCAGACACTTATTAGCTGTGTGGCCTGGGCAAGTCACCCACTGTCTGCCTCAGTTTCCTTAACTGGAAAATGGAAATAGCATCCACCTCCCAGGATTGTTGTAAGAATCAAATAATGTAATATTTGTAAAGGGATTAGAATAGTGTCTGACACATTGTAGGTACTATAAAAATTAGATCATCATCATTATTTTGAGAAAAGTCTGGAGAGTTATGACAGCAGATGGCCTTGAATAGAACCATAGGCTGTGAAATTGTTTCTATAGGCAAAGAGGAAGCAATCGGAGGGTTTTGGTTTGGTTTGGTTTTTGGTAGTAGACGGGCATGATCAGTGCCATGCTGTAGATTAGTCTGGCAGTGGTGGGCAGAGTGGATTGGAGGCTGAAGAGATGGGAAGTGGGGGGATAAGTTAAGAGACTATCACAATAGTAAAGTGATGACCCTGAAAAGAAGCAACATGATATGATTTTAGTTCAAGGGATCTTGGTTTCATGTATCTACAGCTCTTGTCTGAATCCCTTACCAAACCCTTCAGCTGATTTTACAAGTTGATTTTACAAATGAGGAGACTGAGGCATAGGGAGGTTCAATGATTTTAACCAAAGTTCCACAAGCAATTACACAAGTGTAAATCTGGGTCATAGGAGCATAGATTTAGAAGTAGAAAGAACTTTAGAGGCCATCATGTCTGCTTATTTTACAGATGAGGAAATTGAGCCTAAAAGAGGCTAATGTCTAATCCAGGGTCACACTGCTGTGATTTGAACCCAGGTTTTACTGACTCCAAGTCTAGTATTCGATGTCCTCTGACATGTTATTTCTCAGGTCTGTGGTGGGTAAAAGATGAAATGACTGAGGAAACAAAGATCCACACTTCCAAATGTATTGATTTATTAAGCAATGTGTGCCAACTGCCTAACAAATTGGGACCAAGCCCCTTCCCCAAAACCTTAGGTTTGAACCCCCCAAACAGGGGGAGACAGACTTTTATGCATTATAAACAATCAAATAAGACCTATTAATTAAAAGAATACAAACAGGATAATCTGATTTCTAATTGGAGGAAAGATTGGAGACTTTCCAGATTGGGAGGAAGGAAAGCCAACAGGTGCCATTGCCTGAATTCAGAAAAAGAGGTGTCCCACTACCGCCAAGTGTCTGTGAACAATCAAGGGAACATGGAGACAATAAATGATTGATCATTATGGGGCCAGTTTTCAGATAAGACATATGGGTTGATTGAGATGTACAATTGTGAGAAAACTCCTTGCATCAGTCTTAGGATCTGACCAGGTTTCTGGTCAGCATAACCGAGGTCCCTAGTTAAGAGTCTCTAAGCAGCAGGTAGAGGTGGTTCAGTTTCCCAGTCATGCAAGGCTAGGTTCAAAAAATATAATAAGGTTTTCTTCCAATTCCCACAATTGTATAAACTTTTCTTACAAGATAGAAGTTGGACTAGAGCCAGGAGTGGGGAATCTTCAGCCTCAAGACCACACGTGGTACTCTAGGACCTCAAGTGCAGCCCTCTGGCTGAATCCAAACTTCAGAGAACATTTGTTTCAGTTTTTAGTTTGATTCAGTCAAAGGGCGGCACTTAAGGACCTAGAGGGCCACATGTGGCCTTGAGGTCACTGGTTCCCTACCCCTGGACTAGATCCATAATTGAGTAGAAAGGGAGCTGAGCAAGCTCCAGAACTGAGTCACAAGATGGAGTCAGTGTGGTTCACTCAATTCCCACAATTAACCACTTGTCCTAATCCCCTCAATTCCCTCAGGTCTTCTGACTCCAAGCCAACCAGGACCTGTATTCACATCTTGGCTCTGTCACTCAGAACCCGAGTGACCATAGGCAAAGTCACTTAAGCTCCTTTGTAACCTGGGTTTCAGTTACTTTCTCTGCATGATGAAAATCTTTGCCTAGGCTGATCTCCAGCTCCAAATCTATATTCCTGGATTTATAATAGTGGCAATAGGAGTAAAAAAAGGTGGAGGAGGTAATTACATAAGGACCAGCTGAAGACTTTTCATGCTGGGAAGGTTGAGCTGCTTTGTACTGTCTGCCAACTCACGAGCACTGGTATTGGGCATCGGCTGCTACCTCTTGCTGGTAGTGAGGGGGGCGGCACAGCAGCAGCAGCATGTCTTTGGCATGTGATCTGAGGAAGGGCAGCTAAGTACAATCTCTGCTTGTGCATTCTGAATCCCACGGCTGTGTTTTGGACAAGCTCTCTCTGGAAATTTCCCAGAGCCTATGTTGGTCTTTTAAAAATTCAATTTTCTATTTCTTTGCCCTGTGGTGTAGCATTTGGAACTACATTATGACGGTAGTCAGAATTGGGGACAATTTTCAACTCTTTCCCTAGCAAACCTGGGTGGATTCATGTTGGGTTTCCCAGGTACATGTTTGCATGAAGCCTCAGTCTTTATAGGACTGTCATTCCATTGCAGTTCAGAATCCCCATAAACCAGTTACCATGCATTTCCTTAACATTATCCTCAGTATTTTACCATAACTAGTCTATTCTAGGGACCAGCATCTTCAGCCATCTCTAGGACATCTCCATCTGTATGTCTCATAGATATCTTAAACTCATGTGTGCCTAAAAACAAGCTGCTTATCTTTCCCCAAAAACAACTGTTTCTCTTCCTGACTTCATTATTTCTTTCAGTGGCATAACGAGAGTCTACCATTTCTGAAATTATGATGTTGTCTTTGACCCTTCCCTGCCTTTGCCTCTCTAATTCAATCAATTGCCAGGTCCTCTTAATCCAACCTCTGCAATATTGTTGTCATGTATATTTCCCAACCTCTAATCCAACTGCCATGAACCTACACAGTGACCTCATTACCACCTACTTAGGTGATGGCAATAATCACTTAAAAAATATTCCCACCTTAGCACTCTACCTGCCCCAATACATCTCTTCTATAGATGCTAGATTTTTCTTCTTTCATGGCTAAACCTGGTCGTATCCCTCCTTTGCTCAAAATAGTGGCTGATACTCTGTTGCCTCCTGAAGAAAGTTGGAACTTCTCATCCAGTTATGCAAAGCCTTCCTCAATCAAACACCAGTGGCCTTTTTTCATTTAACACTCTTTTTTTGTACTGTGAGCTTCAGTCTGATAGGCTTATTCACCACCCTCACCCCCATATTTTCTTGCCTCCACATCTTTGCTCCTACTCTTCCCTATAGTAAAAATTCATTCCTTTTCCCTAACTACCCTCCTCCCCACTCATGTGTTGAAGTTCTTCCCATCCTTTAAAGGCCAACGTAGATGCCATCTCCACCAGGAAGCCTTCTCTGATCTCTCTCCCCAACACCCTACTCAGTTATGGCCTTTTCCTTCTCATACCTGACATAGCCCTTCATAGCTCTTATACACTTACCATAGGCTATATTATCTTTTGTTATAGCTATTTGTATATGCTTATGACTTCCAAGAGTGCAGGAAAATTGTCTTAGCTTTCTCACCCTGAAACTATCACAATGCTTTTCCACAGTGTTCTATACATATTGAATACCCACAGCTTAATACATATTTGTTGACTCTGGATTTATTTAGAGACTTTAGATAATATGTGTAACCTTCCCAGGAACCTAGTAATTCCGGTTTCTAGATTTTACATCGTGTCTTCCTATATGGCACAATCAGTCAAATATAGCCATTGCCTGTCTCCTCCTTTTGGTGACGAACAAATGCTTTTGTTGAATCAACTAATAGCTCCAAATTGCTATCATCAACTCTAATCCAAATGATTATCTAATACATTTAGATCCTAGGATTGTAGAAATAAATTGACTAAGTAACCCTATGGTCTCGTCCACCTGCCTTCAAGACAAGTGCATTTCTAAGCCATCTGCTACTGATAGTTGTCCATTCTGGGGTTTTGCTACCTCTAGAGAACTCTGAGATTCTCCAATTCCCCTTAGTAATTCATTGTCACATTTTACAATGTTATCTGTCAAGAGATCCTTCCTTAATTTCTCAGGTTGTCCCAAATTACTTGTCAAGGCTCAGCCTCTGCTGACGATATTAAGCATCCTTCTAACAGATAACAGTTACAGAGTCTTGATGTTGTTGTTTCTTGCTCTTCTATTGTATCTGATAAACTGGGACCATATTGTCCACTGCCTGCATTGCAATCCAAAGCTCTGTTTCAGTCCTAAAATCTAATCTTAGTGACCCAACACAAGACCATGGGCAAGCGGATGCTTTTGTGGCTGATAATTCCTTTCCAAATTAGGACAAGAAAAATGTTGAGGAATGACAAGTATCTCTTCTTTATCTGCCTTTCCCTTGAAAAACACAATCTGAAAAAAAATAGCCTTAAACTGCCATCTCCTCTGATTCCTGTTCCCCATGATTTTTAGGGAACCAATTTTCTTTATCTTTTGTCACTCACAAGCACAGTATTTATATTAAGAAATGTTTTAGTGCTTAAAATACCCAATGGTCCAAAGTCCAATTTTTCTGTCTCTTCTAATTAGCTTTCTAACTTGTTTCTGCTTTTTTAAAGTGGGGTAGAGAAATAAAAGATCTATATCAAAGTACATTTTCAGGCTATTTATATTGTTATAAACCTTCTGCTTATTGCTTACAGTAACTGTGTGTATCTGTGCATAGCCAGCTGTATGGCCTTTCCCCCATCAAAATTTTAACAGGGCACAGATTTTAATTGCTTGTTCTCTGTCTCTTCTAGGAAGGTTCCCAAACATAAAATTCCAATCAGAATGCTTCCGCGTGTGTTATTTTGCCTTGGAGTCAGACTCCATAAACCTAAAGGAGATGGTGTTTCCTTTAGCTCCTTTTATTTTTTCCCCAGTTTGAATATCTGAGAGTTTGTTATATCCCCCAGCCTTATTTGTCTGGCTGAACTCATATCCTTAGAAAAGAATGAGGTCTCTGGCAGTGTTTTTTTTCCTCAAAATACCCCATTGCGATTTTCCCCATTCCTTCCTCAGTTTTACAAATGAATGTTATTCCAATCAATGCTTGAGTAATTAAAAATCCTCCATTATCCACACTCTGGCCTTCCTTGAGGCCCTTGTTATCTGTAACCTGTTTTCCCTTTAATGCAACCTCTAAGAATGATTTGACTACCTCCTTTTGCTTCTTTCAAAATTGTATGTGCTGTGTTGGCCAAAAATATTGATGTCATTCATCAAAGGGTAAGGTAGAAGAGAAGAATTAATGTAGAACATCCCACACACTGAAAGCAGTAAAATAAATAAATAAATAAAAAGCCCTAGGGTCACATGAGCAAAGAAATTGGTTCTTTACAGCGGCTGTCCAGCATAACAAGTCAGTGTCCTGGAGAATAGAAGGTGCACACCGCCTGTCTTTTTTTTCCAGACATTTTTGTTCTCTAGCTTTCATTTCATTACAAAATTTAATTTAATATTTTCAATGAACAGAAATCTATTTTTCTCTCTATCCTACCTTTTGCCCCTTTGGCAAAACAAAACAAAACAAAACAAAACCTTGTAGGAAATATGAATATTCAAGAACAAAACCAATTCCCACGTTGACGTTGTCCAAAAAAAATCTATGTCTCATTTTGCCACCTGTTTCCATCATAGCCATTATGGAAAGCAGTTTAAAATTATGTGCAAAAAGTTATTAAACTGTGTGTACCCTTTGACTCAGCACTATTAAGCCCCTAAAAAGATCAAACATAGAGGAAAGGGAACCATATGTACAAAAATATTTATAGCAGCTCTTTTTGTAGTGTCAAAGAACTAGAATCTAAGGAGGTACCAATTATTGGGGAATGACTGAATAAATTGTGATACATGTGAGTACAATAAAATACTATTGGGACATATGAAATTATTAAGGGAATGACTTCAGAGAATTCTGAAAAGACTTGTTTGAACTGAGGCAGAGGAAAGTGAATAGGAGCAAGAGAATAATTTATGTAGTTTCTAAGAACAAACAATTTTGAGCACCTTAATAACTCCAACTTTCTCATTTCACTTGACGTACCCTTGTGCCAATTTTAATCAAACAGAACTTTGTTTTGGTATCTACTCATCTTTTGCATAATAGAAAGATTGGAATTGGAACCAGAAGACTTGATTTTGAATCCTTGCTGTTTCACTTACTACCTTCAACAAGCTATATAAACTCCCTGTCCTCCATTTCCTCATCTGTAGAAAGCAGTGGTTGGAGGAGATCCCTGACTCTTCAGAGCCCTCTGTAAATGTGTGCTCCTAGGATTTACAAAGGTGCTGACTGATGCACACAATGAATTCTTGCTCTTGTACGTTTATCCTTTTTGAGGATTGCCCCCAGTAGGCTTTCTATATCAGGCCAGCTTCTACTTCCAAATTTACTCATAATTAGCACATGCCCAGAGAATGCAGACCAATTATAATATTAGCCAGAAAACTGTAATTAGAAAAGAAAATCTGCTAGGGAGGGAACATGAGCCATAGCTACTCTCCATTAACATGTGGTATTTTCTAACCTCACGCATGACAAGGGGCTACACATTGTAGAGCAGATTGTATTCCCGAAAAGCTTTATACAAATCTAACTTTTTATGATTCAATTCATTTTCCTATAGGTTTGCTTTTCAAAAAAAAATCAATTAACAATCAATTTTCTCTCCCTCCCACTTTGCCCCACCCTTTACCAATGGAAAAAAAATAGAAAAAGAAAATTATTGTACCGAATAAGTGGAGTCAAACAAAACAGATTTCTAGTTGGCCATGTCCAAAAAATCTACATGTCACTCTTTGTCTAATAGCTAGCATGTATATAGAACTTTAAGTCTTGCAAACTTTATCTCATTTAATCTTCATTAACAACCCTAGGAGGTATTAATACCTCATGGGATTAGTGTTGCTGTTACTATTCCCATTTAACAGGAAACTGAGGCTGGCAGAGCTTAAATGACTTTCCTGGGAACAAAGAACCAACATGTATTTCAGGATGGATTTGAACTCAGATCCTCCTGATTCCAAGGCTGCTACTGTACCCACCGAGCCTCTAAGCTGAGTCCATTTTTATTTCACGCACATTTTATCATTTCTGATTGGCCTTCAATTGGCAGCAATTGTAGATGTTGAAGATTGGGTTCTTGTCCAAGCACAGGTTGAGCTAGACCAGCAGTACGCTAAAGCCAGCTCCAATGAGAGCTGATTGTTAAATTTTTAGTGTGAGCATTTACATCTCTGAAATGAGAAAATGCTACAAATTAGGGTTTAATTTATTCTTTTGTTAATTGTCTAGACTTAAGAAAATGATAAAGTGTCAACAAAGCACACTAACCTTAAAAGCGTGTAATGTGCACATGCAGTTTTCTGGAGAGCTGTTAAATACTTACCAGCACATCTTTGACTAGACTTCTTAGGTTTCTTCTAACTCTGAGATGCTGTGACTCCCAAAACTTTAACTATAACTTCTTTTCTTCTCATTTTCTAGAAGCAATCAGGGTTAAGTGACTTGTCCAGGGTCACACAGGTAATAAATGTTTGGAATTGGATTTTAATTCACGTCCACCTGACTCCAGGTTTGGTTCTCTATCCACTGAACCACCTAGCTGCCCCTATAACTTCTCTTCACTAGCCAATCTGTGATATTGGTAATGATCTACAAAATTCTATAATGCCTGGGGGAAACTTCTATTTAAGGAAATCATATGGTGAAACATTTTGAAATATGAATAACTACCCTCTAAATCACATTCTTGTATTGCCATTTCAAGATGATGGACTTAACTAGAGGATGGCAAGCCTTTACATATCTCTCTGTAAGCATCAAAAAGAGGCAATATGGGTAGCAGGGGAGCACTAGATAAACAGGAAGGCCTAGGTTTAGATAAATGGTCAGGCCAGTTGTATGACCTTGGGCAAAGCATTTAAGCCTCAGTTCCTCATCTGAAAAATACTTCCCTTGCCTTCCTCAAAAGATTCTTAGAAGAGTCAAATGAGAGAATTGAGAACAATAAAGTCTCCTCTAAATGTAAGGAACTGATTATTGTCTGGGTTTTTATTTTCTGATTATAATTCATAAGTTCTTTTTTATTACAAAAAGACAGTCTGCAAGCATTTATTAAGCACCAACTATATGCCAGAAATCACGTTAGGTCAACATATGGATACAAAAATAAAGCTATCCTTTTGTCCTCAAGGAACTTCCATTCTCTTGGGAGATAACATATGTGTGTATATTGGTACGTACAAAAAGTATATACAAGGTAACACTGGGAGTGGAGTGCCTTAGCAGGTAGTGGGATCAACAAAGACTTCATGGAGGAGGGAATGATGGAACCAAGAAGAATAAGGCCAGGGATTTTAAGAGGCAGAAATAAGAAGAAGGATCTTTCCAGGCATCAGAGGCAAGAGATACGTGTGAGCAACAGAACAGTTTGACTGAACCACAGAATGCATGCAGAGAAGTGATAGTTATGAGACTGGAAAAGTAAATTGGAACCAGGTTACAAAGAGCTTTGAATGCCAGGCAGAGGAGGAAGGCAATGAGTTAGATGCATAGTAGATGCATAACTAACTTCATATAAGAAACTCTGTCACACAGAATCATCTTTATTTATTATTAATATTGACCTGCATAAGAAGTAATATAAAAGAACTGAGAAAGCATTTTTATTATTTATTTAAACAAGCATTTATTAAGTACCTACTGTACACTGTGCGAAGTGTTTTACAAATATTACCTCATTTGATCCTCATGACAACTCTGGGAGAACTAGTGCTATTTTTCCCCTTTTTTCAGTTGAGGAAACTGAGGCAGAGAGAGGCTAAGTGACTTGCCCAGGATCGTACAGCTAATAAGTGTCTGAGGCTGACTCAGGTCTTCCTGATTCCAGGTCTAGTGTTCTATCCAGTGAGTCACCTCCTTGTCTCTGAAGGATACATACAACTAGAATGAGAGGAAGGCTCCTAGCAGAGCCAATGAAGCACATAAACCGAATCCCTTGTTACAAGGGATCACCGTCTAATCCACCACACCAAAAGAAAAATTTGATCTATAAAATACAATTTCTGCATGGTGCAATGCAGGTATGAAACTCAAATAGAAACAGGGGCCATTAAATCTTACATATCTCCTTGCAAGTCATAGAATGACTGAGAAAACCACATATTGATTTGTGACATTATTATATTAATTAATGACTTTAAAACTGCACAATTAGTTCTTTTGATTTTTATTCATTTTGTTAAATATTTCTCAGTTACATTAGACTTCACTCAGGAGTGTTGTAGGGTGGTACCAGGTTTGATAACTTCATAACTGCTCAAAGACTTCTAATGGAGGTCTACCCACTACCTCCCCAAAAACCCTATTGTCTCTGTTGAATCATTTAATTTGTGTCCAACTCTTCATGACCCCATTTGGGCAAAGATACTGGAGTAGTTTATCATTTTCTTCTCAAGCTCATTTTACAGATGAGGAAATCAAAGCAAACAGGCTTAAGTGACTTGCCCAGGGTCACACAAGTAGTAAGTATCTGAGGCTGAATTTGAACTCACAAAGATGGTCCTCCTGACTCTAAGCTGGGCACTCTACCCAATATACCACCCAACTGCCATAGACTCTAGACTACCACTATTTGTTAGATTTTTCCTTCTATCAAACAGATTTGTCTGCACCAGTTCTGACCTTTGGGCCTAAATAGAAAAATAGACAATATTGCCAAATACAGAAAAATCGACATAGGAATAGCTCAGAATGAGAGGGCATGGGACTGTTGCAAGATCCTATAGGGTGAGAACTGCTTTATTTTTGTGTTTGTATCACCAGTACCTGGCACTTAATACCTGTCACATAATTGGTACTTGTAATAAATTCTTATTGATTAATTGACTGCAATAGGTGTGGATATTTATTCTCAACTATAAGCTAACAGATTCATATAAGAAACTCTGTCACACAGTTAGAATTATGTTTCCTGGGTCCTTGTTCCTTCCTCACTCTAGTTTATTCTCTACTACCCCATCAAACTGTTCTTCCTAAAGCACAGGTCTAACCATGTCACACTACACCTATTCAATAAACTCTAGTGGCTCCCTACGAGCTTCAGGTAGTAATTTTAAATTTTAAATCCAGTTTGGCTTTTAAAGACCTTGAAAACTGGTTCCTTTCTTACCTTCCTAATCTTCTTGCATCTTACTTCCCTCCATCTATAATCCAATGACACTGACCTTCCAGCTGGTCCTTGCACACGACACTTTATCTTCCAGTTTGGGGCATTTTCATTGGCTAGCCTGCCCATGCCTGGAACTCTCTCCCTACTCATCTTGCCTTCCTGGCATCCTTCAGATCTCAGCTCAAGACCTACCTTCTACAGGAAACCTTTCCTAGTCTTCCTCAAGCTTAGTGCCATCCCTCTGAAATTCTTTCCAGTTCATCCTATGTCTATCTTGTTTGCCATTTCCCCCTCTCCATTAGACTGTGAGATCCTTTAGGGTTTTTTCCCCTTTCTTTGTATCCATAGCATTTAGCACAATGCCTGGCATGCAATAGGTGCTTAATAAATGCTTGATGACCAGTTGACTTAAGCATAAATCTTTTCCTACATTGGTCCTTTTAGGATCCTGGTAGTTGGAGTTTGTGATAAGAATACCCATTGTAAGAGCCATATACTGTAGAATGTCCCCTTTCGCATCTTGTTCAGTCACTCAAAAAGCCTGGAACTTGATGCTTCTTTGAAGACAGAAAAAGTATGTTGCTTCCCTCAGAGATCCCTGTCAGTTCATGTAATGATTAGAGCCTAATTATAACAATGTAGTTGAAATCTATGCTATAAGGTCACCTCATAATGAAATACTTCAAGTATGCCATTAATCAAGAAGCTGTAGTATGTGCAACAGCCATACCCTAGTAAAACCATCTCAGCAGACAGGCTAAACCAGGTTGAGGGTAACTGCAAGGCCTCAGATCTGTTGGTGAGTTAGGGGGGTATCTATCCCAAGCATGTGAAGTTTTTCTGCAGTAGAACAGGAAGGTGAGAATAATTTGTTCCAACAGTCATGAAGGTGACTGAAGCACATGCTATGGAGAGCTTAGAGCTTGGTCTGGCATCAAAGACATCAAGGTCTAGGCTATGGTCAGTCATCTTGATGACTCAGGAAGAGAGAATGAGACTGACAACTCTGTGTAACTCTGCCTCACTTAAATCCAATTTACATGCAAGTCAAGATGTCACCTGTGAAGCCATTGGTCCCCTTCAAAAGTGAGGGATGAACGACAACAACCACCATACCCTAGGTTGAGGTCCAAGACAGGATGCCATTTTATCAGAGCATCACAGTGAGATTTTTATATACTGGGCTTTAAAAGATGAACCTTGGTTTGTAAATTTGATTAAGTTCCCCCAAGTCTTATGTAGATCCAGGAGCAGGATCCCAATCCTCCTGTATTTCAATCTGGAATATGACTGACTTGCCTTTAAATGTGGTCAACTGGTCTTTCTCAAGTTAGACTTTTACAGATCAAGTGTGTACATATAACAAAATGGACAAGACAGGGCTGGGAGAGTTCCTTGGCCTCTCAGAAAATATGCAAAAGTAATCCAAAGTAATCCTGCTCCCTCAAAAAGAAAATGGTTGAAACTAAATGCTGGAAATATATAATGACAAACCTTAGTTCCAGAAAAGAGATATGAGAAGGCACTTCCCTGCCCCTGCCCACCTTCATTTTCTCTGTAGAAGTGGGGAAGTGTGGATGCAGAACACTGCATATGATGTCACATCTTTTCAATATGTTGGTTAGTTTTGCTGAACTAGGTTTTTCCTCTTTTTCTATTCTTCATTGGAAGGGATTATTCTCTAGGGGGTGGAGAGGGAAAGAGATACATTAGGAAATGTCAGTGATGCAAAATGGAAGATATCATAGAATCTTATTTTTAAGAACTAATCTTTCACAGGAGAAAAAGAAACTAAGTCAAATACAGAAGTAGCTGAAGGCATATAAGGAACAGTGGTATCCTATCTTATGTAACTGGAAAGTGGCTTTTTCCATGCTTCTGGGTCCTTGACAAGTATTAATATAGCCTACATCCCATGTGGAAACCTCGAAAATCCATTTTTTTCCTTACCATAAGAAAACTTTTAGCTTAGACCGACCATAAATTGTGTCCTCTTAAAAAACCTTTTGTCCTTATTTGAGATTGGTTCCATAATCAATTTTTTTCTCTACAGTGCTTAAAGTGTCCATTAACTAATGCTTAACTGAATTACAATGGAACAGCTACAAAAGGAAGTGCGTGGGCTCATCTCCATAAATATTAAATGAATTCCTCATGAGCAATGACTGCAATTACACTGAATTCCAAATGAATTTGTAATAATTGGATGCATAAGATGTTATAGAAGATTCCATTTTGGAATGCAAAACTTTTGGAGAGTGTTCACCAATCACCCTATCAGTCCTTGCCAAAGCCAGATAAAG
Organism: Pseudochirops cupreus; assembly: GCA_028627135.1. Lineage (NCBI taxonomy): Eukaryota > Metazoa > Chordata > Mammalia > Diprotodontia > Pseudocheiridae > Pseudochirops > Pseudochirops cupreus. The sequence goes on along the minus strand of CM053580.1, from coordinate 143,176,073 downwards.
AAGCCAATCAGTCATGTTTAATCAGAGGTGGCTGATTCAGAAATATTAGCTGTCAGGCTTTAAAAATGAGTGTGTGTGTGTGTGTGTGTGTGTGTGTGTGTGTGTATGGTATATACATGTATATATATATACATATATACATATATGTATGTTTATGTGTATGTGTATATATATATATACACATATATATTGTTGATCATAATACTTTTCTGAAAATGCTCTAAATGGTATGATGGAAAAATTATTTGAACTAAAAAAATTTGAGAATTGTGATTATTGATATATCACGAGAATAGGCCTGTAGATTTAGGGCTAGATGGGACCTGGAGGCCATGGAGTTCAACCTTCTCATTTTGCAGATTTGGGGCAGCCAGGTAGTACAATGGATAGAGCACTGGACCTTGGGTCAGGAAGACCCAAATGCTGATCTGGGCTCAGATACTTAGTAGCTATGTGATCCTCTTAACTGTTATTTGCCTCAGTTTACTCATCTGTAAAATGGAAATAATGGTAACACCTACCCCACAGAGTTGTTGTGAGGATCAAATGAGACAATAATTGTAAAGGACTTAGCACAGTGCCTAGAACACAGTAAGTACCATGTAAAGATTAAGTATTATTGTCATCATTTTTTTAAAATTAAGGAACTAAGATTCAGAGAGGTTAAGTGATCTGCCTGAAGCTGCGTAAGTAGTAAGTGGCAGCTTCTGGGCTTCTTTATATCTCCTACAGAATCTAGTGTGACAATGCTATATTGGTGTATAGGAAGAACTACTAGCCTATCTGCCAACAGATTTTTATCCCTAGTGATAGAAGCAGGCAGGTTACTCTCAATGCCATTAAATTAACATCCTTAATGCTCAACTGTGATTACATCATCCCTTTGTTCACAGGTCTTCAGTCAGTCAATAAACATTTAAGAGCCTGCTGTGTGGCGGACAGAGGGTGGGAGTGGAGGGTGACCATGGAATATTTGAGAGTGATGAAAAAGTTTAGAGGAGCCACTGTGCTGAGTGAATTAATTATGTATATTAATTAATTAAGGATTGCCTTACAGCATTTAGGGCCCATTTGAGGTTATGTAAGATAAATTTATAGTGAACTTAGTCATAATGGTTTCACAATTTTCTCCAACTTTGTTCAGTACTTTATGCAAAGGAGCAAAAATATGTGGTGGGAGTGGTCTGAGGCTTAGGCTTGGCAGAGCAAAGTCAGTGATAGGATAATGGGGCAAAGAACTCAAGAGAAGACAGAGTAGACTTGAACTGATTTACTAAGAGGTCAAGATGGGGAAAGTGTAACTAGTTCAGGAGTGATAGCCTGGGAAAGGACAGAGGAATGGAGGTCACCAGTGAAGAAACAACAGAGTTTGGGTTTGGAAAGAGAAGTGAATGCAAAGAGATTATGATCAGAGAGGAAAATTTCAGAGATCATAGACATGGAAGTGGTGTGATTGTGCATGATGGCAAAATCAGGGTTATGACCATCTTTGTGTGCTTTGAAATAGGGTAAAGGAATAGGTAATATAAACTGAGTAAGTTGAGGAATTGTGAGATTTGGGCATTTAAGGGAGTATCATTTATTATATATGTTGAAGTCCCCTAGTATGAGGGCAGGAGTTGGGGAGGAGAAAAGGATTCCGAGAAAGGCACTGAGCTCATTAAGGAAAGAAGAGGAGGGTCCTGGAAGTTGGCAGATAACAGCTACCAGAATTTAATTGGGTGGTAGATCTGAATTGAGTAAACCTCAATGGAGATGAGGTTACTGTGTGATCACGGTGGAGGGTGGATTCTCAATAAATTCACTCAGCATTTTAACCTCACTACAAATGTGGCCCCAACCTAATGTTCCAGACTTATTTCACAGCCTTCTAGACATCTGGAGTATCTTCACCCCTTACCTTTCACTCAGGAAACCCAATAGCTTCCTGTCCTTTCAGACAAACAGAGGCCATTTGTTCTGTTATTTCCCTGAAGGGAATAGTTTCTCCATCCTCTGAATTCTCCTACTCTCACAAGAATACTGTTGGGTGATGGCTATTAAAACTCCCATTTATAGATAAGAAAACTGACTTGCACATGGAGCATGCTGTTTCAAACTATCTTTTATGTGTGTATTTTGCGTCCCCTGTTAAACTGTGGGGGCAACTAAATGGTACAGTGGATAGAGTGCCTGGACTAGAGTCAGGAAGATCTGAATTCAAATCTGGCCTTAGACATACTAGCAGTGTGACCCCGAGCAAATCACTTAGCCCGTTTGACTCAGTTTCCTCATCTGTAAAATAAGCTGGAAAAGAAAATGACAAACCACTCCAATATCTTTGCCAAGAAAACTCCAAATGGGATCACAAAAACTCATACATGACTGAAAAAGCAACTGACAAAAATAATCTCTTCATGTACTTAACTTTTGACACAAGAGGGGAAAAAATTATCCTAATGTGACTTTTCCATTGACACACTGAGAACTGCAGACCCTAGGGTTTGAAACTTAAAATCATCTTCTTTCTCATCTCCTAGACCATTCTACCACCAAATCCTATTTTTCCTTATTCAAAATACACATTTGGTAAGCCTGCCATCTAGACCTTCATTTAAGTCACTTCTATAGATGTTGAACAATACTGAGCCAAGAACAGATTCCTGGGACATGGAAACATCTGCCTCCACATTAATATAAACCCAGTAATGGTGACTCTTGGGATCCATTCGTTCAACCAACTCCACATATACCTAACAGGACCATCTTCTAGTATAACAATTCTTAAAATATGATCTGGGGATTCATGGTGGTAGCTTTTCTTTTATGGGGTCTACAAGATTAAAACTATTTTTATAGTAATAGCATGATGTTTTAACTTCTCATATGGTAAATATTGATAGATATAAGCTATATAAACAAAAGCTCTTTGGGGTGAATCCTCAATAAGTTGTAAGAGGGTAAAGGGTACATGAGACCAACAAGTTAATGACCACTGGTCTGGCTCACCTTTCTCTATCTTCTCCAAAAAGTTAGAGTTAAAGCTTTTATCAAAATCCAAGTTAACTATATCTTCAGCATTGCCCTAATCTAGTAACCCAGTGAAGAGAGGAGGAGAGAGACAGAGAGATTGATTACTTGGGTATGACCTTGCTTCCCTTTCTAAATGCTCACATACCATTCCTAATCTCACTCCCACTGATTCATTCATTTATTGTGATTATTAGGGATAAAATAGGTGCTAGGAGTTGAGGGAGATAAAAAGCTAAGCAAAAACAGTCCCTCCCGTGGAAAAGCTTATGATATCCATCAAGCAACATAGCATCTCTTATGTGCCAGGCATGTGTTAGAAACTAGAGATACAAATACAATAATAATAGTTAGCATTTCTATAGTACTTTAAGGTTTACAAAATGTTTTACATCAGTTAAGTGAATAAATGGAAGAAATGTGTTCTTATAAAGCTCTTAAATTCTAATGGGGAGGGAGAAATAAGAACGGGACAGGGAGAAAGAGAGAAGGAAGAAGGAGAGGCAGAAGAAGAGGAAGAGGGAGTGGGAAGGAGAGAGAGAGAGACAGAGACAGAGAGAGAGATGGAGAGAGAGATGGAGGAAGAGGGAGAGACAGAGAGAGAGATGGAGGAAGAGGGAGAGACAGAGAGAGAATATTTAGTAAGTACTCCTATATTCCAGGCACTGCTGCTAAGCAACAAGGATGCAAATATAAGCAAAAAAGCCACCTGTCCTCAAGGAGCTTAGAGTCCAATGAAGGAAGACAACATACAAAGTGAATGCTGGAAATTGTTAGGGCGGGGGAGGGGGAGTGGTTGGCAGTGACAGGAAGCCAAATCATACCTGGGTGAGTTAAGGAATAAAGTTCAAGTTTTTGATGGGGTGGGGAGGGTCAGAAAGAGGAGGACCATGGAGAGGGGAACTGCAGGAAATTTATTCTGTACACACAGAATAAATATGAAGAGAATAAATAAAAAATAATTCAATACAAGGTTATCAGGGGAAAGGACACTAGCAGCTGAGGGGTTTGGTAATGGCTTTGTGTAGAAGGTGGTGCCTGAATTGCATCTTGAAGGAAGAATAGAAAACATAAGAAATGAACTTAATAGGTTTTATTCCAAATAAAACATGACACTCACAAGGTGCTCAGAATTTCAAAGATTTTATAAAAAGAATTTTCAGTTCACAATTAAGATAAAGATTGAAAAACAATATTGTTGAATTTGACAATTAGGAGAACATAGGTGACTTTAGAGAGTAGTTTCAGTGTATGTTTTATTAAGTTACCCCTCTGATTCATTTATATATTAATCTCTCTAAGCAGAGAGACCAAGTAGCATGTCTTTTCTATTTTAATCTCCCAAAATGCCCAGCACAGCTCTGGGCATACTTAATAAATTCTTGTTGGTTCTTTGGTTTTCAGTAGTAATTAATCTGTGCCATTCCACATGCTCTCAGCTGGTCTTCCTTGTTTCCAAAGGCTTGTGTTTAAAAGAAAGCTAACTAAGCTTAGGGTTTGTGACAGTAACTAGAGAGTAGAAGAAAGCTAACTGGCCTATATGGAGGTCAAATCCAAGGTCTCATTAATGCAGGGCTCCTGCTGCCTGATCCAACAAGCCCCAGAAAACCCCAGGATTCAAAGGGTGGCACCTCATAGTGCAGAAAAAGCCAAACACAAGAGCAAACCCTCACTATTCGTAGCAGAAAGCAACAATGAGGAAGCATCAGGCATTTTTTCTTTCTCCAGAAAAATTTCACTAATTTATGCTAGAGAATGGGTGATGCAAAGAATTAAAGTACATATATAATTACCTAATCTCATTTTAACTAAATTTTAAAGTCTCTTTAATCAACCTTTTTCCTGAAGCTTCTACCCAGTAGTTACACTGTCTGGATTAATTAATGTGTCCTCATCTTCCTTCTCCCTAACCTTTGGAAGAGGCACTATTGAGCTAAGATGTAATCAATCAATCAACATTTGTTAAGTACATCCTATGTGCTAGACAGTGTGCTGGGCACTGGGACAAAAAGAGGAGCTTACAGTCTAATGGGGAGACAACATGCAAACAAATATTTACAAGGCAAGCTACATACAGGATAAAAAGGAAATAATTAAAAGAGGGAAAGCACTGGAATTAAGAAGGTGACTCAGTGGATAAAACACCAGACCTAGAGTCAGGAAGACCTGAGTTTCAATATGACCTCAGAGACTTACTAACTCTGACCCTGGGCAAGTCACTTAACTTCTCAATGCCTAGGCAGTTCTTTAAGCTTGTAAGTTACAGAGAAGGTACCCACGTCCATTGGTGGAAGAAATATATTAATCCAAGAGGACCCTCTACCAATGAAATCATCCAGTCTTTATCCTTATCTCCAATTAGTAGCTCTCTGCTACTAATTAGGAGAAGGTTATTCCCAGAGAATATTTCAATTATATCATCTTCCATTTTATTAAAGCCCATTTTCCTCTGATTGTAAGGGTGCCTAGACATCTGATATAGACGTGCCCCAGGAGAAAAAAATGTGGCGCAAAAAAATTACACATGATGTAAATGTGTGTATACATATATACACATACACATATGTATGTACATATGTACATATACATACATACATTTTATATACACACATATTGTCAAGGCCCAGATTTCATAAGTTTTGTGAATGAGATTCATAGTCAAACCTCTCTCAGTAATCAGTAATTGTGTACGATAATCTGTAGAGGTTCCAGAGCAAAAGATTACAAAGAACACAAAGGGAAAGATACCCAGAAACATCCAACTCCCACGGTTGTGCCATCCTGCTGTATTCCACGAGCTTATGTACAAACAGTATAATGAAGGCTAGTTGACAAATGCTACCAGTGAACACTTGGTAGTTATGATTTGACCCAGCCTAGCAATTTGGAACTATGCTCCCAAAGTCACTATGGTCCTCAAACCCTTTGACCCAGGGATGCCATTACTAGGCCCAGTAGCTAGTAGTAGTATTCCCTTCCCTCACATCCCTCAAAAAAGAAGAAAAGAAAGGTTCACTGAACCATCTTAAAAAATTCACAGAAGGAGGTTCATCCAACCGTACGCAATACCAAATTGAAGTTTCACATATAATTCTTTTTCCTTCCTACCTGTACATGGAAATATCCTCTTTCTCTTCATCTTTGTTCTGTCTCTATCTCTTTGACTCTCTGTGTCTCTTTGTCTCTTTCTCTCTCTGTCTCTGTCTTTCATTAACCCATGAAACTGTGAGCTCCTTGAGAGCAGAGACTGTCTTATGCCTTGCTTTGTATCTCCAGAATTTGCTACAATGCCCAGCACATAATAGATGCTCAATAAGCATTTATTAGCTCACTCTCACCCTCACTCTCTTGCTCTCTGAAATAAAAAAGTGCTTCTGATTGAAGCCCTGTTCCAGGTACCCTCAGAATGGAAGAGAGGTATATGCTGTCTACACACATCTATATTTCATTTATTACTATGCTAAAAGCTTTATACTTTTCCAGGTAATTAATTTGGAATTAGGAGAGAGATGGATTCAAATTCCTCATCTGATACCTACTAAATTAGTATCCAAAGCACTTAGTCTCCCTGAGACTAATCACTAATTAATGCTAGGGCCTTCCTCAGGTGATTATCTCCAATTTATCATAGATAGACAGACAGATAGATGGATGGATGGATGGATAGTTGTATCGATAGATCTTGTTTGTACATAGTTTTCTTTTTCATGTTGTCTCACCATTAGACTGTGATCTTCTTGAGAATAAGGGCAATTTTTTGCTTTTCTTTTTATCACTTAGGGCTTAGCATAGTGCCTGGCAAATAGTAGATCCTAATTAGATGGTTGTTGACTGTTGACTGACTCAATTTCCTCATCCCTAAAAGGGGGTGTTACCTATTGTCCTTACTTCAAAAAATTTGAGTGAGAATCAAATGAGATGGTGTATGTGAAATATTTTAAAATGCTATGTAAATGAATATATGGCCAGAAGATTCATATAAACAAATTATAATGGGAATGATAAAAATATGTACAAAAACATAGCTTGTGTGAAATGGCCAATCTATCTTCATTAGACTATTTCTTTTCTGGTCAAATATATCCCAAGATCTACTGAGCTTGCAGAAGTTTCCTGAAATAGTGGTTCTGTGTTGCCACAACTGAATTTGTCAGCCAGTTGATCAAACCACAAGCCTTCATTAAGGACCTGCATTGCCAGGCCCTGACTAGTAGCTGGGAAGACAAAGACAAGAAATGAAACAATCCTTGACTTCAAGGATCTTTCCATTCTACCATGGTGGTTGAAACATACCAGCTGGCCACAAGGAGTAAGTCATCAGCTGGAAGAGTGCCCCATCAAAACAGAGTGCATTCCATTTGTCATTCACTGCCCAAGAAAATTTTCCAGTTCAGCTCCCCAAAATTTAGGATTTCACTTCAACTACCCTGAGGCTCTAAATAAAGTCCAAGATTGTCCTATGAGTTGGTTCAAAACTCAGGTCGGATATTAAGGGAAAGTCCCAAACAGGTAGTCCAGAGGCCCATCAGGGCTTCCAACAATTTCTTGATTGAGTTTGCTAGATATCTGGCAGTGACCAATCCATGTGCTTCATGTTTCTGTATAGATAGTCCACTTAGCTGACATTTTAAATACAATTTTGCCATTTGAATTTTTACTTGGGTTTCAAAATGAAACTTTATTGTTTTAAATTTATAGTACTCAATTTCATAATTAAATAATTCTCTCTTTGGACAATTTCTTGCTCATTTTATGATCACTTTAACTGATTTAGTTTTGGTTTGGCATTATGTCACATTCATCAACTCTATGAAGCCTTCAAGTACTATTTAGAAGGCAATGTACAACTAGCAACATCACTACATCCCATTAGCCAGCATAATCTGTTGTAAATTCATTCTCTTAGATCTTCCATTTGCACTTTGGAGGTCTTGCTTTTAATTTGGTTACATCTGCTGACCACACTCTCACGAGACCTGAACCAACCTTGGATCCCCTTACTTCATGTACATCCCAAAGGGAACTGAGAACAGTGAGAGCCCCAGCTTTGGATTGAGGATGGAGAGGATGGAGAATGAATATGGCACTGCCAAACCTTTGACAACTTGGGGAAGGTGTTCTTAGAGGGAGAGACAGCTACATTGTGCCCTCTGGTGGCCTAAACATACTTCATCTTTTGCTGCATTGGGCTTACAGCTCCAGAACTAAGAAGGAGGAAAACAAGCATTTATTAAGCGTCTCGGTGCTAAGAACTGTGCCGAGTGTATTACAAATATTTGATCTTCATAACAATCTCAGAGGCAGGTGTTATTATTAACCCAGTTTTATAGTGGAGGAAACTGAAGCAGACAGAGGCTAAATGACTTGCCCAGGGTCACATAGCTAGTAAATGTCTGAGGTTAGATTTGAACTCAAGTATTCCTAACTCCAAGCCCAACACTCTATCCACTGTGCCACCTAGCTACCTCTAGATCAGTGGTTCTCAACCTTCCTACTGCCATGACCCTTTAATACTCATATGTGGGTGTATCTGCATGTGGGCAGACCCACCTAGAGATGGACAGAGGAGCGGTGTCTTGGTTCCTAAGACCATCAGAAATATGTGTTTTCCAATGGTCTTAAGTGACCCCTGTGACCCCTGTGAAAGGGTCGTTCGACCCCTAAAGGGGTCGCGACCCACAGGTTGAGAACCGCTGTTCTAGATGGACTGAAGGGGATTTCAAAGCAGCCTGACCCAGGCCTTGTCATTTTAAAGCTAAGGAAACTGACATCCAGAGAAGTTAATTGATTTACCAAAGGTCATTTTGTTGGTAACCATCAGAAGCAATATTTTCCTCTAACTCCAGAACCAGTAGCTTTTTCCATCCTAGTAGTTATTAACTAGAAATTATGTGCCATTCTGGTCTAACAGTTAATACAACTTTAGCACTTTAGATTTTACAAAGTGTTTCCTTCACAATTCTGTGAGGTTGGTGGTATAAACAACCTTACCCCCATCTTACAGATAAAGAAACTAAGACTCAGAGAGGTAGAAGTGAATTTGCAGGCATGCCAGCTAGCATTTTCGACAAGGTCACACAACTCATAGCCAAGTCTCTTGATTTCAAGGAACAACATCTCTTCTGTATCACATCACCTTATCTATCCAAGATGCCCGGTACTCACATAAGCTCTTACCTCAGCACATGTGCAACCCAGGGTTTCTGGAGTTTGCAACTAAAACTGTAAGAGCCCATGTCATCACCCTTTACCACACATCCATTATACATGTCACACATATATGGGAGCCATCACAAGTCACTCTGACCTAAGCCTTGTCACTGAACCTCAATGACTCTGGAGGAGAGGGAAAGGGTGATAACTTTGCACAGCTCTGCCTCACTTAAATTCAACTCACTTGCAGGTCAAGACATCACTGATTCTTTCCAAGAATGAAGGATCAACAACAACACACACGTATACTGTACATATAACTTAAGACATACATAATATCGGCTAGTAGATATGTGTTTTTGTGAGTAATTGCAGTGTTTCTTTAATCTGTATTTCATCATTTTTTGTGATTTTCAAACTTCTGGGCATCTTACATATAAATCATAACATTTATTGACTTGATTCATTCACATACTGTTTGTTGAAATACTGAAATTTCTGGAGCACTTTAGCTTAAATGGGAGCAGAATTATATTTGATAAAAGGACTGTCCCCGTTTAAGCTGCTATACTTATGCTGACCCCTGACTGCCTCGAATCTCTGGCTTGTCCACATCTTCCCTCCCTAAGAAGTCAATAATGAAAGGGATCCCAGAGGTCATTAGGTGAGTTCATAACTAAATGAGAATTCCTCTTACAACATGCTCTACAAGTGGATGCCCAGTCTCTGCTTGAAGACTTCTAATGAAAGGAACCCAGCTCCTTTCAACAGAGTCAACCCATTTTATTTTTAGATAGTTCTGGTTGCTAAGTTCTTCCTTACAAATGTCATTTTGTAACTTCTACCTATTCTTCCTTATTTGGCCTTTGGAAGCCAAGCAGAACATGCCTACTTTCCCTTTCATGTGACAGACCTTCAAATACTTCAAGAAAACCTTCATGAGGAAAAACATGCCCATTTCCATCTGCTTGTCTTCATCATGGCACGCCCTATCAAGGCCCTTTACTATCCAGACGACCTTTATCTGAATGTTTTTCAGTTTACGGTATCCTTTAGCAGCTAGGTGATACCAGAGATAGAACATTGGACCTGGAAAGAGAAAGACCTGAGCTCATAACCAACTTCAGACACTTAACTAACTGTGTGACCTTAAGTGGTTTATCCTCAATTTGTCTCAATTGTCTCATCCATAGAATGGGGATGATAATAATAGCACCTATCTTTCAGGGTTGCTGTGAGGATCAAGCGAGGTATTATTGATAAGTAAGGCATATGTTGGTAAGTTAATTTTAGACTGCAAAGGCATGTTCTCCTTTAGATCATAAGCTTGTTAGGAGTAGGAATTGTTTCATTTGCTCTATTTATACCCCTTGCACAATGATGGAAATATAGTAAGCCCTTGATAAATACTCCTTGATTGACTGCTCCTATGCGGTCTAAAATCAAATTATCTGTTTGGCTGCTGATGAGTAATCTGGCCAAACTCTTTCAAAGAAATTGTATTCTATCCAAGTCTCCCCCCTCTTATTCTTGTGAAGTATTCAGCCCCTCCACTATCAAAATCTCTCTCCCAAATCTTAATTAAGTTCTGGCTAGCTATTCCATACCAAAAACATTAATGATTGAGAGCAACTTCATGTGTTACCCTCTCTAGGAAGTATTTACATTTTAATAGGGCACAATGCCAGTGACTCTAAGAAATTAATCTCTACTGGTAGAATTCTAGGAAACAGTGAGTGAAAGTTTTAAGGGGTGGGAAAGAGAGAAGTCTTACAGATGCCCTAGAAATTATACCACTGGAAGCTCCCCGTTACACCTACATGGTAGCCTTTGGTAACAGTGGGTGAAATTCTAGAGTATTGTATATTATCATTTCTCAAGTCTTCCTGACCTTGCTCATGCCTTCCCTTGAATTATGGGATAAACAGGATTCATTCAACATATACTTACTTAGGGTGGTAACGTAAGGATAACGGATAAAGGCTAGACCTATGATTTCATTGGTGTAGGAAATTCCTCCTACCAATTCAGGTCCAAACCTTCTCTAAACTTTTAGTCTTAGAGATTGACCTAGAGCACTGGGATCTTAGGTGACTCACCCAGGAGTACACAGCCAATATGTTGTCAGAGATATGTTTTCCTAACTTCCAGGCCAGCTCTCTATCCACTACCCCCTCCCCCCAACACTAACCTTCATCACAATAAAACTGTGATAAATAAAGGTGAATAATACGTAGTCTCTGCTCTTAAAAAACATATAACTGAGGAAATAAGACATTCGTACATAAATATAATGTATACTATAAAGTAGAGCCTGAAATTGGTTTAGGAGAGGTAATGTATGAATTCAGGTAAGAATTCAGAGGAGAGATCCCCTTTGACTAGGAGGATCAGGGAAGGCTTCATTGAAGCATTTGAGTCTGGGCCCTGAATGACAACTAGGATTTTAAGAGGCGGAGATGAGATACATTCTAGGTTTATGGAGAAGCCTGAGTCTATGATTCTGATGTTTGATGTATGAGTTTGATGTAATCAGACTCAGAAATCTCAGAAGTCACCTAGTACAAATTAAAGCTTAGCAAGAATCTACTATACAGCCCTACCCCACCCCCTACCCCCAAGTGGTAATCCATTCTTTGCTTCAAGACTTTCAGTGATGGGAAACCCACTGCCTCCAGAGAGAACTCATTCCACTTTTGTACATTTTCAATTGTTATTTGGTCCCTTCCCTTACCTCAACCCCAACCATGTACCATGTCATAGGTAAACCCATCTCTGTGGAACCTACTTCTCATCTCTCCTGGCTCTGTCCTCTGAGACCAAATAGAATAATTAGTTCTTCAACAAGCATTTGTTAAGTACCTACTGTGTGCTAGGCACTAGGGCGATGTAAAGATAAAAATAAAATCATCCCTCTCAAGGAGCATACATTCTAAACAAATATGATTCCCTCTTCCACAGCCTGTCATGCACTTCCCATGTAATCTCTTTTCCCTAATAAACATCCCAAATCTCTGAATGATATGCTCTCCAGTGCTCTTACCATCTAGCCAAGAGGACTAAAAACCATTACCATCCTCCCTAGTTAATTCCAAACACATGGAGAGTTAGATATATCAAGAAGATAGTGATATTTCTCAGTATAGTACACAGAAAAATAGCACCAGCTCTGGGTTCAAATCCTCTGACATATATGATGACCTCTGTGACCAGGGGTATGTCACTTGCTTTCTACAAGTCTCACTTCCACTCCTGTAAAGTGAAAGGGTGGGACTAGATATCCTCAGAGATGCCTATTCTCTCTAAATCTCTAATCTCATGAAGAATTTTTGTTTTGGATTCCCAGGAGATAAGCAGCATTTACCCATGGACCTTCAGTTCTGGAGTTCCATCCATCAGGACAGATCAAAACCCATCTATGGTGGTTAATATGGACATATGTTTTGTATGACTTCATATGTATAATGGATATAGTATTTCATGCCTTCTCAGTGGGAAGGGGTGGAAGAAGGAAGAGAATTTGGAATTGAAAATAAATTTAAAAACATCTGTGTCCATCCTGGGTAACTCTTGCCCATGTTCTCCTAGAAGTTCACCAGAGAGGGTTGACCCAAACTCATTTAGCAAGCCATACGTGTTAAGTATATAGCGTGTGCTGAACTGGACATTTTGTAGGATGTCAAAGATACAGAAGTGTTAGTAGGGTCCATTTGAAAGTCATATGAAGTCCAATTTGAGTGACAGTTTGAGTGCAGTGTTTTGGGACTTTTATCAATTATTAGCTCATATACAAGCAAGAGTCTATGGCCAATTAGCCCAGTTCATTTGAAGTATAGTATTAATGAAGTCATGTGCTTCCCATCCCCAGTCTAGCATTAATCTGTTCTCTGTAACCAAGTCAAACTACCCTGCTCTCTGTTCTTCACATATCACACTCTATCTCTATACCTTTTTACTGGCCATCCCACATACCTGAAATTACCATCCCCTCTTACCTCTACCTCATAGAATTCTTTCCTTCCTTTAAGACCCAGTGCAATGCAACACTAGCTCCCCCCCCCCACTACCTTACGTTTAACTACTTTGTATACATTTAGATTTGTTCATTTTATATTTATTAGATAGCAGAGAGACTTACATGTTTTCTCATCTATTAGAATGTATGCTTCTTGTAAGCAGGAACTGTTTCATTTTTCTTTGTATCTCAAGACCTAGCAGAGTGCCTAGGACATAATAAATGGTTGCTTTTCAATGCTTACTAATGGATTTATTCAATTCCATAGCCATAGTCCACATGCCTAAACTTACTGGGTCACATGAGTCAGTGAAAATCTATCATCTCAATTGTAAAACAATTCAAGGCGTATTGACTGGTCAGTCCAATTGCATTTTTCCAAGGAAGTGTCTGTACAATGCAAATAAAATGATTGTCAAAGCAGTCTTCTGTAAATAAAGGAGCCCCATGAGACTGAATTTAATCAGAGAAGGTTTTCTCTGGAGTAGTTATTGTATCATGTAAATGACCTGAAGGTGAATAGTCTCTGAATATGTATTTGACATACACAGATGTTCTCATTTGGGACAGACGGGTGGGACTTAATGGAATGGGAATGTTTCATGTACTAGGAGAATTGTTGGAGCTTCTTAGTGGGAGGATACTGAAAGGAAGGCCTCATAATTTTAAGGTTAGATAAACTTTCCAATTATTTCACAGTCTTTGTTCTTGGTGAATATGCAATATTGTCCAGAGTATTGTCATAGCCCCTCATATCTCCTTCCCTTAAAGTAGTGTGTTGGGGGGAAGGGAAGTTGAGTGTTGAGAGTGTAGTGAATCAATTAGAGTATTTCCTCAGCAGCAAAGCGAGCCAAAAATCAATTGTTTCCAAGTACTCACCCTCCTTTGTGTTGTTAGTGCAAGAAGAATTAATATGCCCATTTTTATCTCTGTCCTTGGATAGAGAGGGGGGGAAACCCAAGGGAAAACCCTGGAAGCAGACTCAGCAAGATCATGAAACACTACAGATGGTCTAGAGCAGATTCCAGTATTTTTACTAAACATTGATCTTGACTCTCTAGGACAAATGAAATTTCTCAGTGAATGCATGTGACTACAGAATTTCATGTCTCTTATAGGGCACTTTGTACAGAAAAGAGAATATAAGTAAAATTATGCTCAATGTTTGTTTTCAAATGATGCCTGTGGGTAGAAGATATATGGTGCTTTAGAAATTGCTGGGAACTTTTCCCAAGGAGCCTATCACAAAATAATTAGCTAGCTTAGCTCAACCCAATGTCCCTGAACTTCTTAGTATAGGCTCTAAATAATGTTTGAATATAACATGCTGTAATAAAGAGACTTTAAACAATCTAAATAGGGGATCAGATACATACCAGAGTACTAATAGTGCAGTAGGGTACAGAACTCATAATAAATCATGGAACCTCACAATTAAAGTTGAGAAACCAAGAGAAATGGAAATATCTAGGTCAAAGTTTGAGGCCAAGAAGGTAGAGTAAGTGACCAATCTTTATGAATTCTAAGGCAGTCGGAGCTCAAGCTGTAAGCTTCCTGGAATAAAAATGGGTTAGAGACATAGCCCTGTGAATTTTGTTATAGGTTGGGTAAATATAATCTTGAAGAGATTACTAAACCTACTTAATATGTTGCCATTTGTACTTCAAAGCTAACTAGCAAAAATTGGATGAAGAGAAGTGAGCCAACATTTATTGAATGGCCCACTATAGGCCTTTTGAAGAGTATATTGCATCTTACTATAAAATGGGCATTTTCATGCATGTCTCCTTTTATAGTTTATAAACCGGAGAGTAGAGATGGGAAATAGGAGTCATTGCTGGAATCCGAGATTAGCAGTTCTATTGGTCTTTGGGTATCCAGTATTTTCAGGAGTGATATCCATTGAATTTCCACATAAAAGAGAGAAAACATAAGAGAGGTATCACAACATAGAGAAGAGAGTGAAAGAGTCAGAAAGACCTGGGTCCAAATTTCACCTCTGCCACTAACTGTGTGGTCATGTAGTTCTTAGTTCTCAGAGCCTTGGGCAAACAAGTCTTATATCAAGTTATACTGTAGATAGCTCCAATCTGTGTCAATGAATTTCCACACCAATGAAATCCCACAAGAAAAATATCCCTGACCTGTTGAAATATAATAAAAAGAAGCATTCATTCATTAGACAATACAGAAGACAACATCCCTTTTGAACAATTTCCCCAAATGTGTTGGCCATATCTATCTGTTTTATGTGCTTCTAACTGGCTTTAGAAATAGAAAGGAAAACAAGAGTTTGAAACAGCTTGTTTTCTTCTAACTAACTTAATAACTCTGTTTTTTGAGTTTCAAATAAAATTAGACTGACCTACTCATGCTAGCAACATGGGAATTAGAAAGAATTAACACATTTGGTTTCTATTGTGTGTGTTGTGTGTTTTTTTCCAGAAAGAGAAGAAAAGCGGACTGTTGAAACTTCTAGCAGGAGCATCTACCAAAAAGAAGTCCCGCTCACCCCCATCTGTGTCCCCAACTCATGACCCCCAGGTGGCAGCAGCTGAGGGAACTCTCCAGGGTGCTATGGGACCTGAAGTGTCATTGCTGTCTAGCCATGGAAGGGCTGGCTCCTGCCCAATTGAGAGTGAGATGCAAGGGGCCATGGGGATGGAACCACTGCACCGGAAAACTGGATCCTTGGATCTGAACTTCTCCATCTCATCCCCAGTCAGGCAGCCTCCTCCTTCCATGGCAGCCATCCGTCCAGAACCCAAGCCATTGCCCCGAGAAAGGTAACAAGGATAAGGGAAATAGGCATTGTGTCCTTCCCTGTCATATTAATAAATACTGTTATAATAACAATATTATTGGGGTGGCTATGTGGCACAGTGAATAGAACACTGGCCCTGGAGTCAGGAAGACCTGAGTTCAAGTCTGGCCTCAGACACTTAACACTTACTAGCTATATGACCTCGGGCAAGTCACTTAATCCCAATTGCCCTCCAAAAAAAAGCAAAAAAACAAAATGAAGGGGGTATGTTAGATGACATTTAAGGCCTTTAAATCTATTTTCCTATATAGGCCACTTTCAATGAGGATGACAACTTATTAGAAACAAGCTAGCAACCTTGAGATGGGTACCATAGACTGGAATGTCTGCCTCCATCAGGAACTGATTGAATCCCTTATCTTGAGCCTAAGCCTTCCCTGGTATCATGAGAAGCACCAGGTGTACTGTAACAAAATCAGAGGTTATTCTCTCCATTTGTTCAGTTAGTCTGTGCATAGACTCTGCTTTTGACTTTCCTGGTCATGTAGTTTTTAAGATTCTTATATATCTCCTAAGGAGATTCCATAGTTTCTGTCAGAAAGCCTTTCCCATTTTTTATTGTTGGAAAGTTCTGTATATCTCACAGAAACTTCTAATGCTGCAATTTAAATCTACCTCGTTAAATGTCAACTTTCTCCTGTAAAGAGCAATCAAGACCTTACACATTTCCTGAGTCAGGAGGTAGCGATAAAAGATCTGGCTGTCCTGTTTAAGGTCCAGTCCAGAGATATATCTTTAATTCTCCGAGCCATATGTATTAGATGAAGTTGAAATTCTGGGCCACCAAGGAGAAAGTTCAGAAAAGGCCGTCTTCCACAACAATCAAGGTAGAGAATTAGAACTCTCATCATGACTAATTGTAGAATCATAGTTCTAGACCTAAAAGGAACCTCATAGGTCATTGAGTCCAATTCTCTCTTCTTTCCAGATAAAGAAACTTAAAGTCCAGGGACTTTTTGATCCTCTGGGTGGAGTCATACCAGGGATGGTGGGGCATTTGCCCCAGTAACCCATGAGGAAGATTAGAAAGAAGGGGAGCAGTTAGCTCTGCCCTGGGATTTGGGGAATTTCCCCAACATGCTTAGTGATGCTCATGGGAGAAAGTGGAACATGGTAGAAAAAACACTGAGGGGCAGCTAGGTGGCACAGTGAATAGAGCACCAGCCCTGGAATTAAGAGGACCCGGGTTCAAATCCAGCCTCAGACACTTGACACACTCACTAGCTATGTGACCTAGGGCAAGTCACTTAACCCCAATTGCCTTGTCCTCCCCTCTCAAAAAAAAAAAAAAAAAAGAACATTGAACAGGGATTTAGGCCTGGTCCTACAGCTAACTCAGCCTTCATAAGACCCCTATTCTCCTGCCTGAGCCTTAGTTCTTCACTCATATGCAAAATGAAGGCTTAAACTACTGCTAATAATAGCAATAGCTGGTTTTTAGGGTCACAGAGCATGTTACCTACCTGTTGTGTTCTACACACATCTACAGACATCATTAGTACCATCTGATAGAGGAGAAGTCTACGTATAATGACTTGTCCAGAGTCCCATAGGTAGTAAATGTTGTAATCAGTATTCAAACCTAGTTCTTCCTGACTATGAATTCAGGTTTTATTCCATTTTGATCACTCTGCCTTAGATTATCTCTAAGCATCCTTTTCATGTGATCTCAAAATACTTCAAAACATTAATCTGACCCTATTTGTCAACTATCTCTTTCAACCATTTGATAAATGTTGAAGGAGCACCTGCTGAGTTTGGGGGAACTTTTTTTTATGGTTAGAGAGTTGGGAAACATGGCTAAAAAGGGAAAATTAAGACTAGCAGCTGTATGTATGTACTATATATACATACATACTCTAGGGAGGGAGGTGGGGGGAGTGGAGGGCTTCCATTAAAGTCCCAATTGGAATACCACTTGCATCCTCACTCAGAGGTCAGCATGTTGCCTGGATCATTTCATTTTACAGCATTCACTTAAGTATCTATCTGTTGTCTCACCTTCATTGTCTGTGTCATGCACAGACTCTCCTAAGGTTTCAAATCTAGTGACATCCTTAAGAAGGAGAAAGTAAGAAATGTCCTCCCCGTCCACCCTTCCACACAGCTGCAAGCAAGGGAATGGAGTGGGTAAACCCAGTGCCATTCAAACCCATCATCATTAGATGAGTCCATTTTGAACTCATTATTGCAGGAAGGATTAGATGGTCGCCATGATACAAATAAAACTAATTGCAATATTCTGTGATAAAGATTTATTTTGATTTTCACCATTTTTATTTTTGAAGTCCTGAGTCTGAAAATAAGCTGTAATTGAGATAACCTTAATTAAACACAGCAGGACAGAGTCTCTAATTGATTTATGATTTAACTTGCATTGCACTGGTGTAGCCACAGTCCTTAACTGATCTTGTGGCTCTCCGTGCCCATAATGGGGAATATTAATTACCTTCATACAACAGAAAGAATAGTGCATGGTCTTAGAATAATCTGAACTGAAACGTTAAACACTCGCCTTTTCTAAATTCTTCCCACATCCATCTGTGCTCATTAAATCACTGAATTGCTCAGAAGCACCAAATTACTTTTTTTCTAACAAATTACATTTTGGAAACTGCTTGTTTGTGTCACATCTGGCAGCTGAGGCAAAAGCCAGAACTGAGCTGCTTGGTTGCTGAGAAATCTCATCTTTTGCATTTTTCCCCTTAAGAATGGGGGAGTAGAGAGAGTAGGTGGACAAAGGGTTGAAGCAGATATAATAGAAACAATTTGTCCATTCTTTTCTCCCCTCTAGTTGCTTCTCTGTGCTGTGGTAGTTTAACACATACACAATCCAGACACAGCTTCGTATACCAGTGGAAATGTCCAGAGAGTGTGAGCATGTGCAAAAGGAGGGAGAGGAAAGGGAGGAAAGAACACACGTCTGTGCATTCTGCATTGTAGCCTGGGCTGCTCCTTACCTCCCAGCAGCAATCTGTTCACATTTGGGCTGCCCCGAACAGAGCAATCCCAGGGACTGCTTGTTCTTCCTGGCATTCCTGAAGAGACTCAAGCAGATGTCAGAGCAAACAGGGCCACCATGCCAGGAGTTTGGCTTACCATCTTTATGACCAATGTGTGCGTGTGTGTGTGTGTGTGTGTGTGTGTGTGTGTGTGTGTTGGAAACCTGGATTAAATTGCCATTTCCAGGAATGTTAACCCTTCACTGACATAGCAACATAGATCTACATACAAATGTGTGCAGAGAAGAGACCTTTAACTTGCTTTTTGCGATTGCACAGAAACCAATTTCCCTTCCCAGAACAGTGGTCTCTTTCTTCTGACACCTTCGACCTCCTTTCACCCCTGACAGGGAAAGTGTTTCCCACACAAGAAAGCAAGGTAGTATGAATAGGAGATTTTTTGTTTTCCTAGTTCAATGTTTTCCACCAGGCTTTCCAGTATTTGATTGAATTTTCTGACTGCTTCCAAATAATCCCAGGTTTCTGGAGGCTGTGGGGATAATAGATCAACTCCGGCTGTATTTGCCCCAGAAGCTTCCACAGGACAGCTGACTTTGGGAAACCCTACTGCAGAAATCTCTATCTTTGCCTCTTAGGCCCACTTGCCTTGCTAGGACTCTTTTAGGAAATAAGGAGCAAAGTTTTGCCTCTTAGAAGCATGCAACACAGACATTGGAGGGAAGGGGAAGACAGATGCCAAAATTGCTGCTTCCCACTACTAGAGATTTGGAAGACTCTGAAGGAGGACCAGCCAAGAGTGGACAGCCCCTTGGTTGGCTTTCTGTATCAGACTGATGCAAAAGCTTTACTCAGAATGTCTGTCCTCAGGACAGCTGTGTTTTTACTTCAGGAATCTGCCTTTTGGTCTCTTGAAGTCTGTTCCCCCAACTTCAGGAAGAAGATCTTTTTTTTTTCGGAAGGGAGAAAGCAAGGCAATTGGGGTTAAGTGACTTGCCCAAAGTCACACAGCTAGTAAGTGTCAAGTGGCTGTAGGTCCTCCTAACTCCAGGGCCAGTGCTCTATTCACTGGGTCACCTAGCTGCCCCAGAAGATCTTGATCTAGATCTGGAGAAGACTTCAAGGACTAAGCCCCTCAGTTTACAGATGAAAAAACTGAGGCTCATGGAAGTTAGGTCACAAAGGTAGTAAATGGCAGAGGCAGAATTTGAACCCAGCTCCTCTTGCCTGGATAGCCAATGAACTGCTTCACCTCCCAACAAAGTGATAAAGGAACCACTGAGAGGTGTAATGGATAGGGAGGGTGGAAAAGGGAGCAATTGACAACAGCTTTTCCCTTTTTGGAAGGCATCTGTGATTTCATTGGCATAGGGGAATTTCCTTTGAAAAAATGCCCACTACCAAAACAAACTGGCACCTGCTCTGTAATTTTAATTTCTAGAACTGGTAGTTCTTAACCTTTTTTTATTCATAAACCCCTTTAGCAGCCTGATAAAACCTATAGACCCCTTCTCAGAATAATGTTTTTAAAAGCATAAAATAAAATACTTAGCATTACAAAGAAAACCAATTATATTGAAATATTGTTACCAAAATGTTTTTTTAAAAACAAGTTCATATAATGTAGAAATGTTTAATATGATTGTACATATATAGCCTATATCAGATTGCATGCCATCTTGGGGAGGGGCAAAGGGAGGGAAGGGGAAAAATTTAGAACTCAAAATCTTACAAAAGTAAACGTTGAAAACTAAAAGTTAATTAATTTTTTAAAACTTCATAGACCCAAAGGTTAAGATCTCCAGTCTTAGAAATATGCTTGCATCATTGAAAGGTAAATGATTTGCCAAAGGTCACAAAATCAGTATGTATCAAAGGCTGGACTTGAATTCAGAACTCCCTGATGCCAAGGGCAGCTTTATATCAGATATGCTGCATTTCCTCTTTTTGACAAGAATATAATTAAGTAATATTGAAGGGGGTGGAAAGGATTCTGATGCCACATTGAAATTTCAGGCTGTGGCTCAAAGACCTGGACCCTTGATGAAGCTAATCACTAGAGCCCTTGCATTCCAAATTAATTCATTTGGATTAATTAATTCAAATTAATCATATGGTATCTCCCCCCCTCCCCCAAATAGATTCACCAGCAATAACAGCCCAGAGACACCAAGGTCAGGCCTGGTGTTTGGCAATGACTTATGCAAACATGGTTACAGCCTGATCTCATTCATCACCTCAGAAGACATCTGACTTGAGAAGTATCTGCATTCCCATTTCCACTCTGCCTATAATTGGGGTATCCTTATGCCAAAAGCAGAGTGAGGCCACAAGGTAACAGTATATGACAGACTATTTCCTCCTCCTCGGCTAGCCAAGCACATTTCAACTCCTATTATTTGCCTTTGCACATGGAAAGGGAGTGACAGCCAGACTTACTATCCAAGGAAAAAAGATGACCAATTGATTTTTGTGGATTTGGAGCACCAGTGTGTATGCCAGGGCCACTGGATCTTG
The DNA here is from genome assembly GCA_028627135.1 of Pseudochirops cupreus. Lineage (NCBI taxonomy): Eukaryota > Metazoa > Chordata > Mammalia > Diprotodontia > Pseudocheiridae > Pseudochirops > Pseudochirops cupreus. The sequence goes on along the minus strand of CM053580.1, from coordinate 143,154,595 downwards.
AGAAACAACTGTTAATTAGAAGGTTAATGGCAGAGATGCTGAATTCAGTGGAACCCCCTCCCAAAGGGGTAGGAGCTTTGACCACACGAGGCCCTCTGTGTCCCTTGTCCAGGTGAAGCTTCATCTTCCCCAGCTGGCACAGAAGACGGGCCTGCACAAAGATGTTCACAGCCGTCCCTGCCTCCCACAAGATGTGGTTGGTTTCTTCCCCCATCAGCAGCAATCAGCTCTGCTGATTCAAGACAATGCTAGAAATTAAGGTCCTCGAGCATGAGCTTAATTGTCAGTCTGGAGAGATGATGATTTTAAGCAAATACTAGATTATCCCCAAAACATTAACTGAGGTGCAGCAGTTGTTTAACTACATCAGTTCCATTCCTCCAAAATACAGCTCACAGAATCAGTGGGACACGGTTCAGCTGTCTCCAGTCCAGGGATCTGCATAGAGGAAGACAGCTATTGGTCTTCAATAATCCACTAGCCAGCTACTAAATCCTCACACCTGCTAAGGCTTCAGACTACACACCAGAGGTGCCCCGGGTTACCTTATACAGGTAACAGCGTGGTTGCAGCTCTTCTAGTGCAGGCATTTTTTGTTTGTTTTTTCAGCTGTGTCTGACCTTTCATGACCCCATTTGGGTTGTCTTGGCAGAGATACTGGAATGGTTTTCCATTTCCTTCTTCAGCTCATTTTATGGAAACTGAGGTAAACAGGGTTAAGTGACTTGCCCAGGGTCACACAGCTAGTAAGTATCTGAGGCTAGATTTGAACTCAGGAAGAGGAGTCTTCATGACTCCAGGTCCAGTGCTTTCTCCACTGTACCACCTAGCTGCCCAGTGCTTCTAATAGAAACGTCCTAATACTGCTATTAATTCACTTAGGACTCTCTAAAATTCTAGGTGACAAGCAGGTTACTATAGCAGCCCTGAATGACTCTGGAAGAGGGAATGAGGATGACAACTTTGTGCAACTCACTTAAATCCAATTCATAAACAAATCAAGATATCACCCTGTGATGTCATTGGCTCCTGGAACTGGGCACCATGATAGGTGTAAATGAAGATGAAGGACAAATAACAACAATTGACTTAAGTAGGGTCCAGAGTCCAGGAAAGTTAGCTATCAGGGTTTTAGGTCAATAGGCAAAAGAACACAGACAGAGGGTATGAGGTAATGAGAGCAAGACGGTAAGAACAGAGCTTGATCCTAAGTCAATAGGATTGATTGAGGAGTTCTCCCTGTACAGGGGATCCCAAAAGCCTTATCTTTAAGCTGTTGTGACTTGAAAAGTATAAATGCTAAAACAACAACAACAAAACATGTGAAAGGCTAATCAATGAAAATTTTAAAATATCAATATTTTCTTATTAAAATTTATTAAATTCTTATTAAAATTTAACATAACCTGGTGGTTAAAACACTCTAGTTGATTTCAGAACTTTGTAAAAACTTTTAGATTTTGGAACTTTGTAAAAACCAGCAGATGTTCAGTGATAAAATCCTCGCCTTTATATCATCCAAAGGATGCATACATGAGAGTTTTGATGTGACCCTCCCCCTGTTTCATTGCATCCCTTACCTTCTTCAAGATTTAACTCAAGTACCACTTCATACACAAAATTATTCTTGACTCTCTCCACCTCGTATTTATTTTTTAATTTGCTCTTTACATACATACATGTTGACTTCTAGAAAGTTAGCTTCTTAGATGAGACCCTTTTTCACATTTGTTTTTGTATCAATAGCATTTAACACAGGATCTGGCATACTGCCAACATTAATAAAGGCTTATGGATTAACCGATTGACCTTCTATGTCCTATGAGTCAACTTGGGGTTCTAAAGGTCAGATATCTACTGAACTCCAACTTTTTATTCATTTACTATTCATTTACACCTATCCAGTTCCAGGAGCCAATTCCTTTATTTCCCTTCTAGTCTCTTTTTCAATCAGTAGATTGAAATCAATCAGTAGACATTTATTAAGTGCCTATTACTATATGCTAGGCACTAGGGCAGTGGTTCTCAACCTTCCTAATGCTGCGACCTCTTAATATTCGTATGTGGGTGTATCTGCATGTGGGCGGACCAACTGAAGACCAATAGAGAGCGATGTCTCAGTTCCTAAGACCATCGGAAATATGTGTTTTCCGATGGTCTTAGGTGACCCCTGTGAAAGGGTCGTTTGACCCCCAAAGGGGTCGTGATCCACAGGTTGAGAACTGCTGCACTAGGGACACAAAAAGAGGCAAAAGACATTCTTTGACCTCAAAACACAATCTAATAGGGGAGACAACAAATGTATACAAAACAAGCTATATACAGGATAGATAGGAAATAATTAACAGGGGGAAGCATTGGAATTAAGAGGGCTTAGGAAAGTCTTCCTGTAGAAGGTAGAATTTTTTAGTTGGGATTTCAAAGAAACCAGGGAAGTCAATAGCTGGACCACAAAAGAGGTTATTTTATAGGATTTGTTTATACAAGAGAAGACAATGTACAAATTCAGAAATGACACAACAGGTTGAGGTCATTGGAAGTTAACATAACATATATATATATATATACACACATAGGTGTCTATATACACCTATGTGTGTATGTATATGTGTGTATATATACGTATGTGTGTACACACACATATACATACTCTCTCTCTCTCTCTCTCTCTCTCTCTCTCTCTCTCTCATTCTCAAGCTAGGTAAACTTTCATAACTAAGCCCTAACTAAAGTTTCTCTGGCCTTCTTTGGTTAATATTGATTCTTTTAAGTCCAAAACATCTTGCCTTTCAAGGCCATTCAGACCAACTGGAAAGAGCTTTTGCCTAAAACTTCCATCAGGCCAGTCTGAAGGCTCATATCCCCACCCCACCCCCTCCTTCACCTGGGGCATTAATCTGGTTGATTGAAAGGCAAATCTCCACAACTCCACTCATATTACTCAGAAGAGGCAACCTGGAATAAGGGACCAAGATTTGGACTTCAATCAATGAGCATTTATTAAATTCTTGTTAAGTACCAAACAACTAGGTGGTATAGTGGATAGAACACCAGACCTGGAATCAGGAAGATCTTTGTTCAAATTTGGCCTCAGATACTTACTAGCTGTGTGACCCTGAGCACGCCACTTAACCCCTATTTGCCTCAGCTCCTCATCTGTAAGATGGGGACATACTGGAGAAGAAATGGCAAACCATTCCAGTATCTTTGCCAAGAAAACCACATGGACTTTCCATGGGGTCATGTATAGTCAGACATAACCGAATGACTGAACAACAACAAACGCTAGGCATGGTGTTATGTCCTGGGGACACAAAGAAAAGCAGAATGAACAAGGCCCTGCCCTTAAAAAGTTTCCATTCTAATGGGGGTGACAACTTCGAACTAGTTAAATACAAAATAAATGACAAATAATATGAAAGGAAGGAAATGCCTATGAAAGAAGGTTACTTTTGAGCCGAGTCTTCAAAGAAGCCAGGAAAACCAAGAGGCAGAGGGGATGGGAGCATTCCAGATTTTAGGGAGATCCAGTGCAAAGTTACAGAGATGGAAAACGGAACATTGTGTTTGAAAAACTGCAGTGGGTAGTGCACTAGACCTGAAGTCATCTTCCTGAGTTCAAATCTAGCCTTCAACATCTCCTAGCTGATTGACCCTGAGCAAGTCACTTAACCCTATTTGCCTCAGTTTCTTTAGCTGTAAAGTGAGGGGGAGAAGGAAACTCCAAATGAGGTCACAAAGAGTCAGACATGACAGAAACAACTGAAGAACAGTAATATCTTAGTAGTTGCATAGAGTGTGTGCAGGGGAGTAAGTTGTCAGAAGATTAGAAAAATGGGAAGAAGCTGAGTTATGAAGATTTTAAATTGCTAACAGACAAGTTTATATTTGGTCCTGGAGGTCATAGGGAGTCACTAGATTCCATTGAACAATGAATGGAATGGTCTACACTTGAAAATTCACCTAGGGATTTGTTCTGTGAAGTTTGGATTCAATCAAAGGGCCACACTTGAGGACCTAAAGGGCCACATATGGCCTCAAGGCCACAGGTTCCCCACCCCTGATCTAGTCCAACCAAGTCTCCAATCCTGTCATTAACATCTTTGTTGATATGAAAAACAATCATCTGATCTCTCTTTGAAACTTCCACTGATGGGAAACCTCCTACCTACTGAGGCTTCCCAGTCCATTTTTTGATAGCTTTGTCTTCTTGTAACTTCCATCCACTGGACTTGGTAGGGCAAAGAAAAAGTCTAATCCCTCATCAACATGACAACCATTCAAATGTTTTGGAATAGTGATCATGCCCCACCTAAATATTCTCTTCTCCAGACTAATATCCTCAGATGCATGGTTTGGGGTCTTTTGGTCATCCTGGCTGCTCATCAGTTTACCAATGAACCTCTTAACATGTGTCCTTTTGAATTGGATAAACAGTAGTACTTCAAATGTGGTCAGAACAAGGTAGAGTACAATGGGACCTATCACCTGTCCAGCACTGGATTTCTACTATACAAATGATGTTTTTTTAAATGGTCACTAGACCATAAATTTAGATTTAGAGCTTCAGAGGAGCTCAGTGATCATCTAATGGAGCCCTCATTTCACAAATGTTGAAACTGAGGCTGAGGGAGGTGAGATAATTTTTTCCAGGATCAATAGGTAATAAGTGGCAAAGCCAGGTTTCATACCCAAGTCTTCTGCTGTGAAATTTATTACCTCTTCCATTTTAATCATGGTGCTTTTTTCACTTTCTTAATAATACTGACCCTTTGAGAACACTCTTGTCAATGATGAGGTCCGTGTTGGTTGTCTTTTTGTATCCCTACACCCAGATCACTGATGTTTTATTCTGATGTTTTTTTTCCAAGGTACCGAGTTGTGGTCTCCTACCCTCCTCAGAGTGAGGCTGAGATTGAGCTGAAAGAAGGAGACATTGTATTCGTGCACAAGAAGAGAGAGGACGGCTGGTACAAAGGCACACTGCAGAGGAATGGGAGGACAGGCCTCTTCCCTGGAAGCTTTGTTGAAAGTTTCTGATGAGGACTGGCTGGCTTTCTTCCCCTAGCATCCACCACCATTCTCCAAACCAAAAGACCTTCCAGAGAAAATTTCCATAGCACAAGAAAACAAAGGGAGGTTTCACTGTTCTCCACTGTCACCATCCCTTCCAAAGACACTCCCAGGTCTTTCGGCTCTGAAAGCCTGGGGCTGTGCTGCTGTGTTTCTATAACCAGGGGATGCCTTGGACCAGGGGGTGGGAAAGGGACCTGGGCTAGACACTAACCGAGAGAACACAGCTTTGGATTGTATTTCAACTTAAATGCCAACTCCCTTTGTGTAAATTATAGAGAGAAAATATCTTTTAAAAAGAAAATAAGAAGAAAGTTGATTTATTGCTGTAACTTATTTTGTGGGAGCTGCAGTGCTCTTGGTTCCTGCCTATGCAAGATAGATTTGAGAGGTCCAGGAGGGCTGCTAGGAAGCATTGAAAACAAGCCACATTGGTTTGATGCTTCTTTTGGGAGGAAGTAATGTAGATGGAGAAACATTTAGGGAGAATCCCCATTCTGACATTACCCTGGAGGATCCAGTGGGGAATCCACGTTGTTAATGTCACCCTTTCTATATACCTCAGTAATCTGCTGCCTAATCATTTCAGCAAGGGTGCTCAGAGAAGAGGAGGTGTTTTTCATCTGGAGGGGAAAAGGGGATGGGTTGCAGAACTGCCCTGCACAGGGCCTCCCCAAAGGTAGAAATCCCCCATGTGGCTTTGGGTTGTTTTGGGAGGGGTGGGACGGGGTTGGGGAATCCTTTTCTGTGTGTCTCCTCTCGGTAGTTTATGCAGCAACTTTTGATTTTACCCTCCAGTATCACCTTTTTTTCTTATGGCATACCTTTTTATGTAAAAGCTATTAGACTTTATATATTTCTAATAGGTCATACATTTCCTATTTTTTCATACATCTGGTGCTGCCTTTTGGTAAAACTATGAATGACTTGGTTTTGCATAAAAGAGAGAATGTCAGTGGAGAGAGAGAGAAAAAGAGAGAAAGAGAGAGACATCAAACATGTAGACGTTTTTATATTTACCATATGAACTTTGGAGCATACCAACAAATCCATGTATGGGAGATCAAAACCTTGGCTAATGTTTCATGGAGCAAGTGAGAGAATCCATTTGGGTGGTAGGGGGAGAGGACTTGAAAAAAGCCAATTTCCTTAAACCCTTACTAAAACCCCATGCTCTGTCTAGACAGTGACAATTATTCAAGAATTGGGAGCATTTCCAGGAGAAGGGAACCATTTTAACTGACTTTTACATGGCAATAAAAAGAATACTGCAGGTCCACACTGGCCCAAGATGGTGGAATTTTCCTCTCATTCCATCAGAGGGAAACGTCAGTGACTGTAATTAGCAATCTCAAAATGTGAATTCATACTGTTAAAAATGTACAGTTTTCAACCATTGTGCAGACTCACAGCTTGGTTAAGATTTCATCAAAAATGAACAATATCATTCTCTATCAGGTGGTGTCCATCTACGAGGGACTAAAAGGTGCAATAAAGGCAAGCAGGTAGATTCAATTTTGTGTCACAAACATGGAAAAGAAAACCTAATAGTATTGCTCTGTTGGACTCTGGGGCAGGGATTGGGGGAAGGGATGGAAGAAGAGCAAGATGACAAGAGGCTTTGATTGCACTGGGTCCTAAAACAAGTGGTTTTAAGAGAATAATATCTATTAAAAAATTTTGCTTTTCTGTATATCGCAAAACTGCTGATTATAGATCAGCCATTTGAGACCACCTGAGTAATTACATCTTGAAGGTGGTCTTGCTCTAAAGAGACTTGTTTCCTCAAATAATATGTTTTCATCTATAGAAAGATAAAAATCCATATGCTCCCCATCCTTAAAAACAAACACTCTGACTTAGGTTGAACTACATAAATTTGTCCTTAGGAACATAGGGTTTCCTTGGCTTTCATGGATATGACAAACAAATTCCAGACAGTCAGCCTCCCGCCAGACATGGTGCCTTTGAAATACTGAGCTGTTATTTTCAGATCTCATATTTTTGGATGGTTCAGTGGCTATTTATTACTGTTGGGTGGTAACCAACACCAAAAGGATCCTGTTATTGTCAGGAGGAAAAGGACTTCTTTCCCTCTTTCCAGCTGATAGCAGACTTCAGAAATTTTTTCCTTTAAAAAAAAAGGGGGGGGGAAGTGGTCTAAAAATAGAGAGCACTGTCTGTGGAATTGATCAAAACCAGCACATCTCCATCAGGGATGATAAATTAGTTGACTAGCAAGCAAAAACTGCCAAAAAGGCATATGTGTATATATAAAAATCATATCACTATACAAAATGTATATTGATTGATAGAGATACCTAAATGATAAACACAGGCAAGTCTCCTCTCTAGTGAAAGCTCAGATAATCGATACCTTCAGATAATTCAAAAACTTTCACCCTTCTCAAATATTCTATGAGGAGAGCAGCTAACAAGTAAAAGAAGAATCTGGTGTGAATTTCATTTTCTCTCTCTGCCCCTGCCCACATGATGCTAAAAGGCAGAAATATGGCCATGAAACTCCAAGCCAGAAAGGAAACCTGGATGATTTACACAATGGATACTCAATTAGCCCATGAAATAACAATTAAGAGAGTTGGTTATTCTCAACACCAACAAATGGGATATTTTATTGGCTGAGAGGGAGAGAGGAGAATGACAGTTGCTGTCTTCATTAAAAAAAAAAAAAGGAAAGAAGACAATTTGGGCCCTTGTAGACCACTCCAAGGATCCCAGACTGCAAACTTTAGAAGGCTCTTAATCTCATAGGACCAAAATCAGAGCATTTAGGGAAAGAGGAAACACACAACCAGCATCGGTGTTTTGCAATCAGTGTTTTGAGCACATTTGTGAGAGTTAATAAAAACTTAAACCATAAGAACAACAACAACAAAAAACAAAACAGGAGCAAAATGTCACCTTTTGGGAGGGTGGGGGGTAGGGGTTCCCTTGCCTTGAAGAATCTGTAATGGTATGTCTTGGTGTTTGATATATTGAAACCATACACCTTATTTGCAGCCCCTGTTTCTGGTTTGACTGAATGGTTCATTTGTTTTAATTGTTGAGTAATTTTTCATTGTTATTGCTGTTGTTGGCCAAACTGATACCATTTGAGCAGCAGCACAGTCTGGAATGTATAACCAACCAGCAAATGATGTAGGTGGAGTCCTGGGCTGCCAAGGACATCCTGCACCTCCAGCAGGGATGAGCTGCAGCCTGGGCCCATTGACTAAAGTGAAGGCAAAGAGAAGATGTACAAAGTAGAGAATGTGCATGCACTTCCTACCTTCAAAGCAAAAAGCATTCTTCTGGCAAACATCAACGTCATTTTATAAAATGCCAAGTTTGCGCTACTCAGAATGGTCTCGGCTAACTGACGCTGAACAATTCTTTTGTACTTTGCACAGCTCAGAGAACGTTTTTTTGTTATACCCGAGTGTCAGCGTGTGATTTAAGAAACATTGACAGTGATGGTTACAAATGAACTATGATGACTGTGTTCTGAGTCTTTAAATAAAAATGAATATGGAAAAATCTCGAGTCAAGTGGACTTCTTTACTGCAATAAGCCCTGAAGAAAATGAGCATGCCACAGGTGTAAGACTTTTTCGGCTCTGTCTTTTACTAACCATATGAAATCACTTAACCTACCTGTGCTTCAGTTTCTACATCTGAAAAATGGGTACATAACCTCCATATTTTTTTACCTCCAATTTTTAATAATATCCAAAATAATATTCACAAAGTACTCAGAGAACCATAAAGTGTCATGTAAACAGAAGCTAATATTACATTAAGAACATCTATTTAAAGAGGATGGGGGGGCAGAGAAGAGCACCAGTCACCAGGGCAAATAGAGCATTGTTCTCTCAGAGAGGAAGGAACTCTATGAAAGTTACTGCAAACTTGTTTTCATCCTTTTTTCACTTTAATGAAGAAAGGTTTCCTTGGCTTTCCTGCCAACTCTAATTGGCCCCAACATGTGTGTGGGAGAGTTTGTGTTTCTGTCAGCAGAAATGTGTTGTGCAGAAGCTTCACAAAGTCACGGAATTAAAACAAGGCGAGCAGGTGATGTCAAACTGCCTTCCTGAGCATTCCCAGAGAGAAGTTATAAAAGTTGAGTGCCTGGCCAAGGATTTTTTTTTTTAATTCACAACTTAATGGAAAGAGCACTAGTTTGAGAGTCAGGCGATCTATGTTCACACAGGTTCCTTCTTCCACTTTTACTACCTAGGAGAGACTTGGTAAGACAATTTCTCTGGGCCTCAGTATCCCCATCTGCAAATGAAGGTTTTCAACACTAGATGGTTCCTTCCTACTTGAAGTTCTATGACTCCTTGGAGTGTTCTCTTGTATTTGGTGGAAGGGAAAAAGAGGGAATGCATGACTCCTAACTTGATAGAAAGTGGGGAAGGGAAGGAGAGGAAGGAAGAATATGTCTTATCCTGGTCTGTGCCATCTCCTTGGGGGAGGCATTGGCAGTACAAAAAGGATGTCAGAGGGCTTCCCTGCCAAGCTGGACCTAAGGGGTGGCTCCTAATTTGGTAGTGTAAGGCATCAAGATTCCCTGGAACAGTTTGGAAAATTATGTGCTCCAGTGAGCTCCTCCAGCAAAGTCAAGTCTTTGCAATATTTTGTGCCTTGAAATTCTTGGGAAAAGTGCTATGTTAACATAACAATAAGTCCAAGTGCTGACAACATAGTGAAAGCAAAGCACATTTTTTGTCTATAGAAACCTAAGGATGACATACACTCCTATCAACATTTGTCTCAGGACAACATATTCCACGTATCTCTGCCCTTTCGCCCTCCTTCCTGTCCTCTCCCCCCTTCCAATCAGCTTTGTGTATCCATGTCACTGACCCTGGAATTTGAAAATGTTGATTGCTATCCTCAAGGGCAGGTATGATTGAAAAACCAGAGCAAGCTAAGTCCTACCCCCACAGCTAACAAGTGAAGGTTCACTTTTGGTCTTCTTGTCTGTAAGTATTATTTACTGAATTATTTGCGACTCTTTCTCCCCTTTCTAGTATTCTTTCCAAAGAGTTTTTTCCCACCTTCCTCTGGGTAAAAACAAACAACTGTAGGGAAGAAAACACTATGTGTTCTAGGATTTAATTATGAGCCTTTGGATTTTGTGCTTTCCTGATGCATACAATGGATTAACATGGTTTGCCTTGGCTTTACCTCCTTATTCTCCTTTCCTCCAAAGGAATAAAGGGAAAAGTCAAACTCAGCATGTGTAAAATTAGGCATATTATTGTATCTCATCTCTATCCCTTCCTAATGGTAACCCCCTACAAAGCTTACTGTTTGCATAAGAATCTATTCAAATCACAGTTCATGAGCCCCCATCTAATGTTTCCCTTATGTCAAACTAGAATAAGAGTTCTTAACTTGAGGTCCATGAATCATGGATACATTTCAGGGGATCTATTAACTTTCATGGGAAAAAGATGATATCTTAATTTCCATTAATTTCTAACTGAAATTTAGCATTTTCTTTAACTATTTAAAAATATTATTCTGAGAAAAGGTCCATGGACATCATCAGACACCAAAGAGGCCCATCACAGGGGAGGGTGGGGGTAGGGCTGGGGGAGTTTAGAGCCCTTGGACTAGAACACACATTGATTCAAAGCAAAGGATTTAATTAAATAGAAGAGCCTGGTAAATAGCAAGGGAAAAACATTTGTCCAATTCATAGGGGTACATTCCCCCACATATGATCACACCAGTAGCCGGAGATAAAACATTCATATCCCAGATAATTCGTATTCCAGCTCAAAAACCTCTCTGTCTTAGAAGCTCATCACTCCGGGCTTCTCTGAATAGCTGCTGATGTCATCTGCTGCTATACTGCTTGCTCTACTGGGCTTTCATATGCTGCTTCTCCACTGAACTACTACTGCCATCTGCTGCTTCCCTGCTGAATTACTACTAGGCTACTTTTTCACTCAGGTACAAAACCTCTTCTAGGACACCACATATTACTCTGGAGGCTCAGGTAACTGAAGACTTGAAGGGGGTGGGGGTAGGAAAAGATGGAACTGCCAACCTTTGGCCTGCATTCCTCCAGCTGTGCTCAAGTCACTATTCTTTTTCTTTCCTTCTGTCTTTTTCCATTCTTCCCTCTCCCTCTCTCTCTCTCTCTCTCACTCACTCTCTTTCCCTTTCTTTCTTCTTAAAGACTAAACCTTAAACCCATCTCACTCTGGAGCTCAGAGATTGGACCGCAAGAGGTTCCTGCCCAAGCTCCTCTTAATGGCTATATTTTGGGCCCTCCTGGCTCAATAAATGTCAATAGTAACTGTTTCTCTTTTGACTAGCAACCCAGAGGGTCTTCCCTTCCCAGTTTTATTTTTATTTTTTTACTTAAAGTGGCCATCCCTTAACTTGCTTCTTAAAGAATGGGTGTTACCTCACTCAAAGTGAGAACTTGAAAAGGCCTTAGCCTAAAAGGGCCAAGTTCTCCCACTGCATCCTGGCCATCTCTAATGATGAATATCTGGCCACTGGACCAAGATTGCTCTGGAGGAGAAAGTGAGACTGGTGACCTTGCACAGCCCTTCCTCACTCAAATCAAAGTCATCAAATCATGTCATCATTTCCCTGATGTCATGGCCCTCTTCAAGAACGAAGGACAAATACAATCCAGCTGTGCTCAAATCACTATTCATTCTGCACTGGCAAATGCTAGAGTTGTTGAAATAGTGAAATGAAATTACTTTCAAGCAATACATTTTGTGAGCTAGTATCAGGGCCCTTCTTTTGCATGCAGAAGGCGAACTAAACATGAGTTATTGACCTGCCTCTACCACTTACTAGCTCCATGACCTTGGACAAATCACCTCAATGTTTTTGAGCTTCATTTTCATCAACTATGAAATGGGGATGATAAATGAGTCCTGCCTATTTTTCAGGGTTCTCGTGAAGTTGGCATGAAAAAAAAAATGTGAGAATGACTTTGAAAGCTCTGAACTATACTCTGAAACATTTCTCCTAGTCCTGTCACTCTCTGGGTTACCTGGAGCAGATTGTTTTGTCCAGACCTCAGTTCCTTTATATGTGAAATGATAGGTTTGGTCTAGATAATCTCTGAAGACATTTCCAGTCCTAAAGCCTATGACCAGTTTGCAACTTGACTGACAGATGAAATGACAGCCAAGAGAGTTGGACCTATGAGGATTACGGATTTTCATAAGACTTAGAGATGAAAGGGACCTAAGAGATTATCTAGTTCAACTACATCTTTTCTGGCAGAGACAAGAAGATGCCAGGTGAGAATGACCATGGAGAAAATGATTCTTAACATGTCCAGAATGAAACTCATTTATCGTCCCTCCTAAATTCTCATCTCTACCAAACTTCTCTATTTCTTTTGAAGTCCCACCATTCTTCCTGTCTTCTAAATTCCCCTATGTTCTTTTTCACTGGGCATCCCCCATGCCTGTAATGCACTCCCTTCTCACCTTTGCCTCCCATGTTTTTTTCCTGCATGCTCAAGCAGTTCCTTCTGCAGGATGCTTTTCCTGAACCTCTCAACTGCTAGTGCCTAAATACCTGGTATGCATTCTCTACTTACTCTGGATATGCTTATATATGTGCATGTATTCCCTGAAAGAATTTAAGCTAGTTGAAAGCAGAAGTCATTCTCCTGCTCCTCCTCTTTCTCTTTCTCCCCCTCTTCCTTCTCCTTCTTTTCCTCCTCCTCCTCTTCCTTGATCTTCTTTATCTTCTTCATCTTTATAGTTCCAGCACCTAGCCCAGTGTCTGGCACATGGCAAGTGTTTAATATGTTTCTTAATTGATTGCAGGAAGCAAGCAGCCAGGTGTGAATCACGGTGGGGAAGGATCATAGATGGCCCCATACTGTCCTCTTGCTGAAAGACATTTCTTATCAGAAGCCATCTCCCCTCACTTTCACAGGGATGGGGAAAGCGGTTGTCTGCATTGTGTAACAAGACATATATTGTCAGATTTTTTCCACATATTGATTGATTTTGCCTATTTCTTTTTCTCTCTTTCCTCATTTTCTTTAAAAAATTCTTTGTTTAAAAAGATAGATCTCTGAGAGAGGTGGAGAGAGGCATAGAGTTCAGAAATCCAGGTGATATAAAAACTAAAGATAAAAATAAAAATCTATTTTTTAAAAAAGGATAACATCTCTACCAAGCTTCTTTCCATACTAGCAGAGTTCAGGAAGCCCACAAAGGGAAGTCAAGGCTAATTTGTTCTTATCTCAGTGAGAGTAACCATCTTACTCCCAAGGAGTTTCATTCCTTCTCTCCAGGAAGAGCAGAAGCCCTTAGACTCCATCTAGAATAATCTTCTGGTGCTTTCAGCTCTCCATAATCCCTTCTCAAGCTGGTGAATCTGGCACCAATGTAGAATAAGCAAAAGCCAAACCAAACTGATGAGTAGTACCCGGGTGAATGGGGAATTGGGGCGTGCAGAGAGAGCCAGAGTGGGAAAGGCTCTGTCCATGTGTCCCAGACTCGCATGCCCCCAAAATAACTCTTGCAGATTTGACACATTTATTCCCAATTATAAAATTGTAAAGGAAAATGATGAGGGAGGCAGTAGAAATAGAAAACCAGCTGCTCCTGGTTTTCAGCCTTCAGCAGCCCCTTCCAACCCAAGTGTGTCTCTCAGACCTCATTCCAGAACAATGAATTGTTTAGTGCTGATGGAGTACTGCCCAGCCCATTAGGCTGTCCACTGAGCATACATTAGATTAGACCATCTGAAACACTCCATGCTAACAAGAGGCCTCATCCTTAGGCAGGGAATGTGGGAGCGTGGGCTCTTAGAGCTAAAGGAAGTGTTAAAGGCAAAATTTCTACTCCCTCATTTAAAACATAAATAAAATGAGGCCTAGACAGATAAAATTACCTGCCTGGGGGCTATTATAGTTAGTAAATAACACAGCTGGGAGTTGAAGCCAGATCGTCTAACTCCAAAAACCAGACCTTTTTTCCATTATACCGTGTTATCTAGTCGCTAATCTATGTTTCTTGATTGATTGACTGATCACGGAAGAAGCAGGTAGCTAGGTGGGAGTCAAGGCAGGAAAGGATCCTACCTGGTCCCATACTGAAAGATAACATCTCTCATCAGAATGTGTGTCCCCCCCCTCCCATTCCTCTGCAGATATTGGGTGCAATGATGCATATATTGTCCAATTTTTTTTCAATATATTGATTGGAAAAGTGGAAAACATACAAGTTTGGGTCAGGAAACCTAGGTTTTAATGCAATCTTTAATTATTGTGGGACAAGTCACTTTTTTCCTCTGGTCTCATTTTCCTTATTTGAAAAATGAAGGGAATGAACTTGACCCTCTAAAAGTCCTAGACTGAACTAAGGGAAGCAACTTAGATTGGAATATGCCCTTTTACAAAGTGTGGCTATTGCTTTTTTTTTTTTTGCCTTTTTCTTCCTTTCCTCCGCTTGGCTTCCAAACCCTCCCCCCCCCACATATTTTTAGGAGACATCTCAAGTAGGGAGGAGAGTCCAACAAGCCCAGATTTGAGAGAGTTTAGAGGAGACAGAAAAGATTCTTTGACAACACCAGAAGAAGGGAGAAAAAAGGAAAAGTTGGTGATACATCCCAGGAAGTTCTTTCTTGATTCCTCTAGCTGATAATAATTCCCTACCCAAAGTAATTTTATATTTATTACTTTGTAATTAAATTATACTTGTTAATAAATATTATTATAATATATTAATAATATTAATTGATATAATAATTAATTATATTAATAATTGTTTCCTCACCTGAGATAACTTTGCCTTTATTTTAAACCCATTTTGTATTTATTCTTAATATCTTTTCCCTTGTATCGTAGGGATAGGTGAGGTATATAGAGAACCAGCCCCAAAGTCAGGAAAAATTTGGTCCCAAGTCCGGACTCCTACATATTCTGACTGTGTGACCTAAGCAAATTGCTTAACCTCTCAATAATACCCCAGATAAAGCTATGTGCAGGCACGGTGCACATCATGTGCTTTCCTATCATTATTCAGTTTGATCCTCACAACAACTTGGGGAGGCAGGTGGTAATAATAAGTATGAATATAATGACAATGACTCTTCCAGGTCTGCACAGACCTCCTCTCCCACCGAAGAACAATTATAATCTGCACGTAGTATAACAATTGTTCCCAGATCCTGAAGTGTTCCTATATCACAAAATTTTAGAGCTGGGAGGATCTCAGGAGGCAGCTTCATGGTACAGTGGTAGAGAGTGCTGGGCCTAGAGTCAGGAAGACCTGAATTCAAATTCCACCGCAGGTACTTACTAGCTGTGTGACCCTAGACAAGTCACAACCCCTCTGCCTCAGTTTCCTCAACTATAAAACAGAGACAATATTAGCACCTACCTCACAGGGTTGTTGTAAGTCTCAAGATAGTCATTGTAAAGCACTTAGCACAGTGCCATTGTTAATGTTTACAAATATTTTTATTACCACGGTGCTGTGAAATATAGTATTATTATCCTCGGGATATGGATGAGAACGCAGAGGGAGTAACTTGCCAAATCTATAAGTAAAATGTTTTGTAAACTTTAAATTTCTATAAAAATGTGAGTCGTTATGGTTACTCTACCGCAGGGATGAGGACAATGGAGCCACAGCATAGGGTCACAGCTGCCGGCCTAGAACAAGCAGCCTCAGAATCCATTTGTGTAAGACCCCCTCTAGAGTCCATATAGGTCCTCAGTCCTTCCTTCCCAGCCCCCACCCCTGCCGCTGCCTAAATGGCTGGAGACCTTACTTCTCTTGAAATGTGGTTTTAGACAAAAACACCTTTAAAAGAATTCATTTCCCCATGTTCCTGTCAGAGGACATCAGGCTCCATTTCTGTCTCCTCTATACATGTGCTTTGGCTGGCTTTGAGATTCATTTAAAATTATAACTCTGCTCCAATTTTCCTCAGGCCAGATTCCTATCTTATGTAACTCCCTGGGAATTCCCATGTGTTGGACTGGCTGTTCCTAGAATCTTGTTATGATTCATAACTTGGTAATCAGAGGCTAAGCCTCTGTTGAGCTCTGGGCTATTCAATATGGCTTCAGACTCCAAATAGACAAGGTAGAAATACCACCTTGAGTGGAGGGCAGGTCCATCAATCCACTTCTCCCTCAGTCTCTGGCCTTCTTGCCCAGCATCCTCACCTCATATAACCTAAGATTCCAGCCTAGAGCCTTCTGACCTGTTTGATTCTCCTTGGGCCAGAGGTGCTCAACAAACCCAAAGCATAGTTATCACTGGATTAAAAACCAATATCTATTGGTGTGTTTCCAAATGGTGTTTTAAGGAGCAATCAGTACACTGGTCAGTCAAGCTTGGTGTTGGTCATTGCTATGTGTGAGGAGCTGGGGCCTAAATGCCTTGTTTCTTGGAGGGAAAATATTTCTCCTTCTTAACTCTCTAATGATCCAGGGGTGGGGAACCCCTGGCCACATGTGACCTTCTAGGTCCTGTTTGACTGAGTTCAAGTTTACCAGAACAAATCTTTTTATTAAGGGGATTTGTTCTGTGACGTTTGGATTCAGGCAATGGGCCTCACTTAAGGACCCAGAGGGTCACATGTGGCCTTGAAGCTGCAGGTTCCTCACTCCTGCTGGGACCTAGGGTTAATGCATTGACGTGCACAGGTTTCCCTAACCAGGGCTTAGAAGTTGCAGCCTGCCTGTGTAAGCAATGCACCAGGAATGCACCGGCCCATGCTTTCCTGGCCATTCCTCTGGAGACCATCCAGGCCAGGATGCTATTTTTCTACCCAATTTTCCACTCTCCAAGGCAGTGTGATTGATTGGCTTCTGGAACTCTTTTTGTTCTATCTTTCAACTTTATTGTATCGAGTGAAGTAGACAGCAAGACTTCCTTAGGGAAGATGGGGGGGGAGAAAGGCAGCTTGAGCAGTTTGCCTCAATTTCATTCACACCATACATGTTCCAAGTTAGTCAGACTCTCTTGCTTCCAAATGCTCCCTTTTTCATGTTCTTTCTCTTGCTCCATCTCTCTCTCTCCTCCCTTGTGTTGCTCTGATGTGCTGTTTCTCTGTCACCCACACACTCCTCCTTACACACAAACATTCTTCCCCGTGTACTTGGCTTAAATTGGCTAAAAACTCTCGGGACCAGAAGGCAATGCAATTGTTAACATTTTTCCATTCCAAGGCTGGCCCTCCCTAGGCAGGGGAGGAGGGAGTAGAAGGGGAAATCTGCTGTTTCTTACTTTAACTCTCAGATAGCATCCCACCATGTAATTCTTTCTGCCACACAATGAAGAGTGATTGGCCTATTCTTGGCCGAGATCCAACCCCAACCGCTTTGTTAAGTATGGTGGACTTAGAGGATGAAGATTTTTTACTTTGATTAAGTGTCTAGGACTCACCTGGATAACTCATAGAATCTTTTATAATTTTTTTCATTAGCACCTATGTTTTTAGGCAGCTAGGTGAAACAATGGATAGCATGCAGAGACAGGAAGACCTAAGTTTGAATCCTAGGCAACTCATTTAATTTCACTAACCTCAGTTTACTTAACTGTAACATAGGGAGAAGAGTAAAACTTTCAGGGTTGTTGTAAGGATCAAAAAAGACACTTTATGGGACAGCTAGGTGGCACAGTAGATAGACTATTGGCCCTGGAGTCAGAAGGAGCTGAATTCGAATCTGGCCTCAGACATTTGCTAGCTATGTGACTCTGGGCAAGTCACTTAACCCTGTTTGCTTCAGTTTTCTCATCTGTAAAATGAGCTGGAGAAGGAGATGACAAAACACTCCAGTATCTCTGCCAAGAAAACCTCAAATGGAGCCCTGGAGAGACCAAAACAATTCAACAGCAACAACGAATATGCTATGTCAGTGTGAGTGGTCACAGTCATCACAGTCATTACCGCCGTAAACATTATCCCAGCATAAGAAGAGTCCTAGCGATTAGAGCCGACCCAGGATGGAGGGGGCTTTCTTCGGGAGGGGGTGAGCTCCCTCTCCCTGCAATTCTTCAGCAGCTGGGTAACCAACTTTAACAGACAGGAGTCTTTTTCTTATGCTAAGGTGATGGTTACAATGATCCTAGTGACAACTCACATTTATAAAACACTTTAAATTTGGTGAAATGCATTACATTAATTACCTCATTTGATTCCCACAACAACCTGATGAGGTGCTATTCTTATCCTCAGCTTGTATACAGACAGGGAAACTGAGGCTTCTATGACTTGCCCAATGTCACACAATGAAATGTGTCTATGTAAGCTCTTCTCCTTTGTCTTCCCCTCCCCCCACTGACCTTAGCTTTTCCTTAAGAATCTAGACAGAGTATAGCGTCTCTCTTTTCTACCTGACAGCTCTTCCAATACTTCCAAAGAGCTTGCTGGCAGGTATATTCCAAGTCTTCTCTTCTTCATGTTAAGCATCTCCAGTCCCTCCACCAGTCTTTAATCACCCTAGTCACTCTTTCCTGAGTTCATTCCAGTTTCTCAATGTCCTTCCAAAAATGTGGCACCCAGAACTGAACACAATATGGCAGCTATGCTCTGACAAGGACAGAATACAAGGTTTTCATTTCCCCTACCCTGGACACTGCCTCTATAAAGATCTAAGATTTTTGCCCAGGAAGGAAATTGACACAGTGGCACTAATCTGACAGTCATATCTGCCAAGTGTCTGATTTGAAACCACAGGCTTTGAACTATCTAAATGTAAATGAAGGAGAGTTTGGAGGCAGCAAGGAGACTAGAGTTTCTGCAAAAGTGATAGAACAATGAATGCAGTTAGAGGAAGGGAAGAGCATATTTTTCACTTCCCAGAGGCTCAAAAAAGCCACTACTTACCAAGACTGGGGGGCTCAGTCTTCCACAAGCACTTTAATGCACTAGAGACCTGCCCAGCTTGGCTTGGCTTTTTAACCAGTCATAAGATAATACATCTCCTGCCCCCATTTGGAGTTGAGTTATTCCCTGGTAGGCAGCAGCAATTGGAAAATGACACAGCTGTCACTTGGTTTATCCTCCACCCAACAAGTCCCATTCCCTCCTCTCAGAATTCATCTCCAGGTTGGGGAGTAAGAAAAGTATAGCTCCTTGTGGGGTCATAAGTTAGATCAGCAAGGATTGGAAGGGAGGAGAAGGGTGTCAAGTATGAGACATATGTGGCAGCCCTTGTTCCCTCCATCATCAGTTACAGGGTCCCCTTTTCTTAAAGTCCTTGTAACTTAGCCTAATTACCCAAATGAGGGCCATCTCCAGTCATCCCGATCTATATCTTGCCACTGGATCCAGATGCCTGTGGAAGAGAAGGTGAGGCTGGTGACCTTGCACAGCCTTCCCTCACTTAAATCCAATTCACTTGCAAGTCATGGCATCATCTTCCTGATGTCATGGTCCTCTTCAAGAACAAAGGACCAACAACAACCTCTGTGATTAGAAAGAGAAGCTGCCCCACTGGGAACCCAACACAGCCCCTTTCTTTTCTCTCCTCTTCTCTTCTTTGTCCACATAAAATATCATACCCTTACCTTTGGGAGCTCTGCCCAAAAGAATGTCCATTTTAATCTCTGAAACTTTTTTTTTTGTTAAGGATCACACCTTGAACCCAAATCACTCTGGCTCTCATTGATTGGCCTATAATAGGCCCCAGGCCAAGCATCTCTTGGTCACTGTTTGGACCCTGGTAGACTCAGAGTAAATTAAAATAGTATTTTTTTCTATTTTGGCCAGAAACCCTGAGGGTGCTCCCCTCCCAGATTGATTTTTTCTTTTCTTTTTCTTTTTTGGACTAGGTAAAGAGGCCATTCTCTGCCGCATTTTTTGTCTAGCCCAAATCACTGAATCAGCCTTGCCTTAGTAGGACAGAGACCTGTTAAAGACCTTAGCTTAAAACAACCAAGGTCTCCCACTACATCCACAGCCATCTCCAGTCATCCAGATCTATATCTCATCACTGGACCCAGATGATTCTGCAAGAGAAAATGAGGCTGGTTATTTTGCATAGCCCTCCCTCACTTAAATAGAATTCACTTGCATGTTATGGCATCACCTCCCTAATGTCATGGTCTTCTTCAAGAATGAAGGACAAACTACAACCACAATAACATTACCCAAATAACACTCAGCAATTACCCTTGGTCTCAAGATTACTAACTGAATGGGATACACACACTTTGGTTAATCTCTCCTTGTGCCAAGGAACACTGAACCATATGGCCTGTAGCCTGGACAAATCAAAACCAAATCCAAACCTCCTTAGAAGGCCCTTTGCCCTGACGTATTCTGACATGTGATGTCCACTCTGCTCCAACCTCATCTGTTTCCTGTGCAACAATCCCTTCAAAGGGAAGGTAAAGTCTAAGGAAATTTAACATCCACTGCAATTTCAGGGGCTGATCATTGAGGGACCACAACAGTTTTATCAAGGGACAGCAAAAGCATAGTTGATGATTTGATCATGAGATTTACTTTCACTTAAGGCCTCTCAAGTTCATAATTGTCTTATAGTTTGAGATCTTGACTATATTCAATGCAACACTTTCATATGCCTTAAGTAGATTATAGAAATCCTTTATTTAAAGCTGCATGGCTTTTTTACATTTACTCCAGCCCTTTCATTTAATAGATAAGGAAACTGAGTCTCTTGACAACAGGAATTATATAATTGGCCAGTTCCATTGACAGGTAGCATGGTAGGACACTGGCCTAATAGCCAGAAAGATCTGGGTTTGCATCTTACACAAACACATACTTCCTAGCTATGTGATACAGGTAAAATCATTTAATTTCTGTGACTCACTTTCCTCATATGTGAAATAAAGGAATTGGATTGGATGGCTTCCAATATCTCTTCCAGGGGCAGCTAGATGGTGCCGTGGACAGAGCACCAAGGCTGGAGTCAGGAAGACTCACCTGCTGAAGTTCAAATCTGGCCTCAGACACCAGCTGTCTAGACCTGGGGCAAGTCACTTAATCCCATATGCCTCAGTTTCCTCATTGGTAAAGTAATCTGGAGAAGGAAATGGCAAATCACTCCAGTATCTCTGTCAAGAAAACCCCAAGTAGGGTCATGAAGAGTTAAATACAACTAAAACTACCCAACACCAATAATAAAGTCTCTTCTAGTCCTAAATCTATGGTTCTATGACTGTCATGTATTCCTGTCTTTCATTTTGGTTTCCAGCTTAAGTTTCTGTTTCACAAGAATTAGCATCTCTCAGTTCCTAGAGCCCCTTCCCAGAGACAGAAATAGTCTCAAGTTTCTCCAGGCCTGTCTCCTTCTCTCAAAGTCCTTCACATAAGACTTCCCTCATTAGTGGAGTTTGATTATTCAATGTTCCCTACCTGTGTGAGGGAAGTCACAGAATCTTTCTGTCACTCAAGGACCTCAGTGTGACTATGTCTTGTTTCTCAAAGCTGCAAGCCTGAGGACCAGGATCTCTCTTCTCTCAAGTTCTTGCCAATGCTGCCTATCACACAGGTGTGGGGCATGAATAATCAATCTCCACCAATGAAGAATCTTATACAACTATTTACATAAGACTTCAAGCCAAAGGTCATAGAAGGAATCTTTTACAAAGCTGTATAAAGAAACGATAGTGAGGTAAGAGAGGAATATATTGGGAGAAGGAGAAAAGGAGAGATAGAATAGGGTAAATTATCTCACATAAAAGAGGTGAGAGAAAGCTGTTACAATGGAGGTGAAGTGAAGGGAGGTGAATGGGAATGAGTCAACTTTACTCTCACTGGATTTGGCTTAAGGAGGGAATAATATACACACT
Organism: Pseudochirops cupreus; assembly: GCA_028627135.1. Classification (NCBI taxonomy): domain Eukaryota; kingdom Metazoa; phylum Chordata; class Mammalia; order Diprotodontia; family Pseudocheiridae; genus Pseudochirops; species Pseudochirops cupreus. The sequence goes on along the minus strand of CM053580.1, from coordinate 143,132,736 downwards.
CAATTGGGTATCTTACCCTACAGGAAAGTAGGGGGAAAGGGGATAAGAGGGGGGGATGATAGAATGGAGGGCAAATTGGGAAAAGAGTAGTCAGAAGCAAACACTTGAAAAGGGATAGCGTCAAAGGAGAAAATACAATAAATGGGAGGGTGGGGTAGGATGGAGGGAACAATAGTCTTTCACAACATGATTACTATGGAAATGTTTTGCATAACTACACATGTATAACTTATATTGAACTGCTTGTCTTCCCAGTGGGGGTGGATGAGGAGGGATGAAGGGAGAGAATCTGGAAGTTTTAAAAATAAATGTTAAAAAATTGTTGTTACATGCAACCTGGAAACAAGATATAAAGGCAAGGGGGTATAGAAACCATCTTGCGCTACAAGAAAGTAAAGGGAAAGTGGTAAAGGGAGGGATAGGGAGGTATATTTGAGAGTGCAGACTTGGGGAAGGAGTAATCAGTATGCTTTCCATCTTGGGGTGGGATAGAGGAGAAAATTTGGGACTCAAAATCTTGTGGAAATGAATGTTGAAAACTAAAAATAAATTCTGAAAAATTGAAAAGAAAAAAAAATAACAATCAGGATTCCTGCTAGTATTTTTCTATTCAGCCCTTTCTGAAACAAAAACAAACAAACAAAAAAAAAACCTTTAGCTTCAGCGAAGGGTGGGTTGATTCAGCACTGGGCCAATAGGTGATAACTTGATTATTGTCCTGTACATTTGATTAGTAGGGCCCAAAGTCCCTCAATAGTCCAAACCCTTCACAGATGAGGAAATTGAGTCCTAGGGAAGTTAAGTGATTTTAATGTTAATTAATTCATATTTAATATTAATAATTTAACAATTACTACCTCTACCAAGAAGGGAATAAGGTACGTTCTCATGTCTCTTCTTTGGGACCAATTTTATCATAATTTCACAATATTCAGTTGCTCTGGATGCTCTTCCTTTTATATGTCTTTTGTAGTTAATTGGGGGATTTATAATAGTCAAAACTGCTGCCGCCTTTGTAACCTGGGGCAGATCGCTTAATATCTCTAGGATTCAGTGTCCTCACAGGACCAAACAACAACAAATGTTTCACCCAGGAAGATATTTCAGTGTAGGATTTACAGAGGGCAATTACACAAATTTTATAACTATTTTGTTAACTCACCAATACACAGAGGGGCTCAAAGAAGAGCTAAAACCCTAACACCTTTTAACCTTTTTTTCACTTGAAAGTGGTATTTGCCTTTTTTATTATATTAATTAAAATTCATTCACAAGAATGATCTTATGTGAAACAGTTTGGTGAATTGCAAATTTTACTCAATTCAAATGGATCTGTAATCTTGTAGATAAAAATAACTCCCCTTAACAAAGCACATCTTATCTCATCAGTGTCTCTCAATTCTATCACTCTTGTCTGTGTCATCTCCTAAGGTATACACAGAAGATCCACCCTATGTGCTAAATTTGCCTGAAATCTTAAAGATTCCAATGAAATTCTAACCATGTGACTCACCATTTTATTTCTTCAATTATAGGGTCTCTTGGTGATATCCTTTGTGCTGCTCCTACTTAGTAACTCCTTTTTGTACTGTGTAACAGCCCCTCATGTGGGTTTTCATTGCCCTTTGGTTCCTCCACAACTTTAAGTCTTTGGAGACTGTAGTTAGTTGGCCATGTAACTTGAGACACAAGTCATAGCATACTCACCACAGCACTTGAGTATACATGACTGGGAGAATATTAATATTGAAAAGGTGAGCCTCTGTTTCAGGCACACCCTTGAGGTTATCAAAAGATATTTGCAATCTCCCACAGCAATCTAGCTCTCTCTCCTCCTGCTGCTAAACTCTAGATCAGGGAAATCTGCAGCCTTAAGGCCGCATGTGGCCCTCTAGGTCCTCAAGTACAGTCCTTTGACTGAATCCAAACTTCACAGAACAAATCCCCTTATTAAAAGGATTTGTTCTGTAAAACTTGGACTCAGTCAGAAGGTTGCACCTAAGGTTCCTCAGCTTTGCTCTCAAACCAAATCATTGTTTATTTACAGCATCTATCCAAGACATGTATACTTGTAGACAAATTCTATGAGTTGTCTGTCCAACTGTGTATCATAGTCTACACAATAGACATTCTTCATCCACTTTCTTTTCCCTATGTAGATAAGTAGATCAAACTTCAAACTATTGTAGGATAGAAATTGAATGTTGATATGACCCAAATATGACATTTTATAATTGATGAAATTAAAATTTCTATCATAATTGGATGATTACTGTTGATAAAGTTAAGAATTTAAGTATTTTTATTTTATAATAATAATTTATAATATAAATTTTAAGTATTTAAGAATAGTTCACATTGAATTTTTTATTTTCTGTGGTGAAATTGTAGATGCATCTGCCATGGACTGGGGATTTTGGAGGAAATGTAGAAACATCATGTGAATAATTTGGGTAGCAGTATTGAAATTGCCATGGAATTTTGAAAATAAATGATGGAAGAAATTGTATATGTTTTAGACGGATATTTAATTTTGTTTTTTTTTTTAATTCTTAAACCCCATGTAGAGGGGTGAGCAAGACTGGAATACATATATATCTAATCAATAAAAAGAGTAACCTAGAAGAGATTTATCATAAACAAAAACACAACAAAGTAACAAAAGTTTATTTTGCCAGACAAGTTACAAATAGTAATTTTTAAATGTTATTTGTAATGAGACCCCTTTCATGGAATAGTAAACACCTTCTTTAGAAAAAAAGTATTTGAATATAATTGAGATGTTGATTTTAATTTGTGATCTTAAAGTTTCCAAATTAATTTAAGGAGTCTTTGGCTTCCTTATGAAATCTCTGAGAAAAAGAACTTTTGAGTATGATATGCCAAGGTTCATTATTACTAAAACCAAAAGAATCCAAGTTCATGTAACTCTTGGAAGAGATGTAAGGGAGACATTATGTATTTCCATAAACCGTACCAGTCAAATTATGAGTCATGTATGTTTTTTCAACCTCCATAGACAAGGCAATGGAATTATATTCTGGACCATATTTGACACAGTTTTCGGTTTGTCAGGGCATCCATGCAATATTTGTGGGTAAAATAAGAAGGAACTATGAATACTAGATTTGCAACATTTTTGAAATGTGCTGCTAGAATTATGGGAGTGCTCACAACTACTGTGAAGTTATACGCTGACACTAGATATTCTGAGATATTTGGTCTTGGGATCTCTGGTGTAAATAAAACAGAGCTAAGATTTGAAAGTGTTATCATAGCTTGTCTCTGATGAATATACTAGAAGATTTTAAAGTTCTGGTTTTATAGAATCCCACAATAGCTAGCCATCCCCACAGTTTTGTGTCTACATCTTCCCCTCTGGCTTTTTGAAGTTTATTTTAAACTAAACTATTTTCACTTCACATCTAGCAACTTGGCAAAGATGACAAAAGATGGAAATTGTCAAATTTGGATAGGCATGTATGCAGTAATGCAGAGACACTGACACAGTACTGGTGGGTACAATTGGTCCTACTATTGTGGGACCGGGGAATGAAATTACATGGGGAAAAATTGACTAAAACGTCTATAACCCAAGGAGTTGAAAGAAAGAAAATTCCTATATATACACAAAAATATTCATAGCAACACTTTTTGTAGTAACAAAGGACAACAGGAAATGGAATAGTTGTTGAGCAAATAAAGTAGAATGGCTGGGTATGCCACATCAAATCCATACAATGTGCTAGAACCTTGTCCCTATTGTGACTGTGATCTTGTACTGACTGTAGATTTCTAGCTTCCTTAATTAGCATTGTAGTCAAGGTTTTCCTCTCCACCCTACCCCTTACCCTTATCCTTGAAGACTTTAGGGTGTTTTTTTTTAATAAATTCTCATTGATAACTTTCTGTTTTATATATTTCTTATAGTTCTCAGTGTCGTCTCCCCCTCCCGGAAATCTATCTCTTATAACAAAAAACAAAACAGTTCAGCAAAACTATCATGTGGAACAAGCCTGACATTATCTGTACTGTTCCACACCCACTGTTCTCTACCTCTACCAGGAAGGGAGTGATGTACATTCTCATATCTCTTCTTTGGGGCCAAGTATAATCATAATTTCACAGCATTCAGTTTCTCTGGATGCAGATCGCGTCTTCCTTTGTAAGCCCCTTGTAGTTAATTTGGGTGTTTGTGACAGCCAAAATGACTTATTTCCTCAGAGTTGTCCTTAATACAATATTGTTATCACTGTATACTGGTCTCTTGGTTCGGCTCATTTTGGTCTTCCTTTCATGCAAGTCTCTCCGTGTTTTTCTAAGACATCAAGCGCATCATTTCTCACTGCACAGTAACATTCCATCACGATCACATACCACAGTTTGTTTCAATTGTTCTAGTGTTCTTTCCATTTCTATTTTTGTCATCGCATGTACTGTTTGCCTGGTTCTGCTTCCTTTACTTTGTATCATTTAATATGTCTTCCTATATTTCTCTGTATTCATCATAAAAATTGTTTTTCGTAACATATTATTATTCCATTACATTCTTGTACCATAACCATTCCTCAATCAATGGTCCTCTATTTCGCTTCCAGTCCTTTACTCCTACAAAAAAGTGTTTTTATAAATGCTCAGAGGATTTGGGACTTTTCTTTCCGTCACTGATCTTCTAATAGCTTAGGAGCGGAGGAATAGACATTTTTATCACTTTCTTCAAATTGCTTTCCAAATGGTTGGACCAATTCACAACTCTACCAACAATTAGTGTACCTATCTTTCCACAATCCCTCCATTATTGACAATGTTCCTCTTTTATCATTACTGCCAATCTGCTAGGTGTGAGGCAAAACCTTAGAGTTGTTTAATATGCATTTATCATGTTATTTATGATTTGGAGCATTGTTTGAGAAGGTTGTTAGTATTCTTTATTAATATCCTTTGAACACATCTATTGGGGGATGGTTTTTGGTCTTCTATATTTCTGTTTGTTGCCAATATATCTTTAGAAAGATTTCATGTGTTATTTCATTTTTCCCATTTGACCATTTCCCTTCTTGTCCTAGTTGCATTGATTTTGTTTGTGGAATATACAAATTAGGACAATATCAACCAGTTAACAAAACTTTACTTTCTTATGACTGAAATTTTATGTTTATTTTTGGAAACTACCTCTGTCCCTTGTTTGGTTCAATCACTCCCCAGCCATAGAGTTCTGTTGTAATTTTTTTTTATGGTATGACCTTTAATAATGAGGTTATGCAAAGTACTTTAATATTCTTGCTGATGACTCCTCTAATGCTCCAGCCATAAATTTAACATCTTCAATTCCATCAACCTCTTCTTCAAGCCCAATTCATCCCTGCATTATTAGCATGGTAGTATCTCATATGTCACCACATCACAAAATGGTACCAAGTCCAAGAACCTGAACTCTGAAATTCTACTCTCTGACTACAGCTTCCTGTGCTATCATACCTCCCACTAATTCTGCTACTGACCCTTATCATTATATCTTATCTTTGACCCTTCCTTATTCTTCCAGTCTATCTCCCCTACTTTGATTTCACTCTTAGCCCTAAATCCATAGTGCCACTAACCACGCTCCCATCTAGAATATTTCACCTTCACCTGTAATACCCACATATCTTTCATCATGCCCAACCTGCTCATCCCTCCAACTGGAGACCTACCATCTGATTTTTCCACTCTTCCTTCTGGGCTGCTGAGTATCACTAGGAAGAGTACAAATCAAGTTGACTTTATCTACTTTAAGTGCATGGTGACTAAACTCACATGGGCCCTAACTTGTTATTCATTTTTCAGTCATATCTGACTCTTCGTGGCCCTGTTTGGGGCTTCCCTGTGGTTTGGAGTGGTTTGTCGTTTCTTTCTCCAATTCACTTTACAGATGAAGAAACTGAGGCAAACAGGGTTAGGTGACTTGTCCAAGGTCACACAGAGAGTAAATGTCTAAGGCTAGCTTTGAACTTGTATCTTCCTGATTCCAGGGGTCAGATGCTATCCATATCACCACCTAACTACCCCCATCTCATTTTATAGATATGGAATCTGAAGTCTAAGGAGATTAGGTGATTTGCCCAAGATTCCACAGGTAGTAATTAGAAGTCAAAGTGGAGTGGTCAGAAGTGGAAGAGGGAGGATTTGAACCAAAATCCTCTGACCAGTGAGTACCAACCTGCCTGTCCTGCTAACTTTAATGTTAGTATACCTCTATTTGCCTAATCTTGTCTTCCTGGAGGGTGGATGTTATCTTTGCCCCATTTTTCATATTTAAGCAGTTATCAAAGTCAATCTCAAGTCTACTTTCACAATATTTCCTGCATCCTTCCTCTCCCCCTCTATTCATTCTGTCACCACTCGCATGCCAGCCCTCACTACCATCTGCCTGAACTCTCCTCTCCTACCTTGAAGTCACCCTTTACATATGTCCCAGATTTCTCTTCCTTATGCAAGGGTCTAGTTTCATTTCTTTGCTCAAAACCCTTCAACAATTCAGATTGCCCACAGGAAACTCCACGCTCCCCAGCTTGGCAGTTTCTCTAGAGTAAGCATGAAAGACAAGGCTGTATCAGAAGAGATGCCATGAGGTCATATGGATGGAAGAAAGCCTTTAGACTTGAGAGAAGTTGTTCAGTTAAGCCCTTTGAAGGTAGGGAAAGAATAGGCAATCCCACATATGCTTACATATGGCAGCCTTTTACTCCTAGCCATCCCTCCCTTCCTCTGTGATCTTCCATGCTCTTGTAGAGGAATTGTTACTCATATAAACAGTAACAAACTCTGGCCAGCCAAGCATCTCTCCCTCCTCCACATCCTTCCCCAAACTACAGTTCCTGAGGACTATCTAATATAGCTAAATTTACCTTCCTTCTGTTGTGTGTGTGTGTACGTGTGTGTATGTACACCTATCTGTACACATAAACCAGATTGCTACATACATTATATTTATTTACATGTTATTTCCTCCAATGGAATGCAAGCTCCTTGAGGACAGGTATTATTTTTGCATTTTTGCCTTGCTTTGTATCACTACTGCTTAGCATGATGCCTTAGTAAGTGCTGAATAAATGCTAATTGATTAATTGATGTGGCACCAGTCTACTTTTATTGCCTTACTTATTCCTACTCCCATGTCCTGTGTTCCAGCCAGAGTACTAATTGCTATAGTCAGTCCAAACCCTGAACTTCCTTTTCTTGAATTCCGTTCTTCACCAAGTCCACCTGGAATGCCTATCCCACCCCTCTAACTATGTAATTCTTACTGATCTTTCAAAGCCCAACTCAAACATTACCTTTTTCAGAAAGCTTTTTCTGACCTCCCCAGGTCTAGTACCCTAGACTTCACACAGTGTTTTGTTCCTACCTCTCTTGTGATATTATTATTTTGTAGCATAAGGTGAATGTCATATCTCTCTACTTAACTGATTGCCATAGGATAATAGATTTAGAGTGGAAGTGAAGAAGTTTGCCACAAAGAGGATTTAGGGTGCCTGAGACCCCAAAATACCAACATGCCGGGTCCTGCAGAAAGACTTCCACTCAAGTCTTCTCGGCCAAAGAAAAGTAAAGTTTATTGAAAGTTCATTAAAAGTTCGCCTTATTGGGTAGACTCTTAAGGAGCCAGTCTATGCTATGGCGCTTTCACAACATGGAGGGGAGATGGGATTCTATAGACAGAAAGGTCGTGGGAGGAATCTAGGGGTGGTCTAGAGGAGGAGTTTGGGGAGGGTCTTCAGGAGGAGTCAGATGAGGTCAGACTCCAGTATTAAATTTAGGGAGGGTCTTCAGGAGTCAAGATGAGGTCATCATTAAGGGTGGGAAGTTGCTGGAGGCTACCTGGAGACCACAGACAATGGAGGGCCAGGCCAGTTCAAGGGTGGGAACAGGAGCATTAAGGGTGGGAAACTATAGGAACAAAGAAGGGCTAAAGACTTGGGCAGAGACACAACTTAAGGCCCATAACCTTAGGCAAATGCCTTCCCTAGAGTAGATTCAAGGAGAGCTCAAGGGGGCTCCCAGAGCCTGTACGTCAAAGATTCAAAGACAGATGAAGGGGGTTCCCAGAGCCTACACCTCATCAGAAGGAACTTGGGTTCACTTCCCTTATGTTACAGATAAGGAAACTGAGGTCCAGGGAGGTTAAGTCAATCACCAATGGTCACATAGGTAATAATCAGGAGAATCAAAATTAAAACCTAGATTCTCTGACTCCAAATGGAGTGATCTTTCCCCTACACCATGCTGACTTTTCTTGACAGTGGCCCTTGAGGGCAGAGATTATGTCTTTTCCATTGTAATCCTTCCTCTAAATCCAACCATTGCAGGTATTTAATAAATGCTTGGGTTTAATTGGATTGAGTTGAGGACTAAGGGAAGCAGATTCCTGAAAGGATCCTTAGCCTATGAATCCAAATAACAGGATCATAGGACAAAAGATTTAGAATTGGTCCAAGACCCTCACTTTATAGATGGAGGACTGAGGTCAGAGAGATTATGTGAATTGTCCAGTGTCACATAGGTGGTAAGAGCCAGTATTGGAACCATACTTTGACTAAAAATCCAACATTCTTCCCCTGCATGATTCTGACATTTAACCCATGCAAATCCAGCTAATTAACTAAAAAAGATCTCATCAAAGTAGGGAGGCAAAAGAAAGAGAAACAAAGAAAGAGCTAAAACTATATTTCCTCTAATGCAGTTTAGAAGATGGAGATCGACTGAAAATGCTACCTGCGGAACAATATTTCTTAGGACCTTGCCATGTGGATTGGGAAAGCTTTTCTTAGTGTCCTACTCCACACAGGCTAGAGCAGTTTTTTCTTTAAAAGGTATTGAAAGCATCCTAGAGATTTATTTGTTCCAGGGGTCTCAGGCTTGAGTCATTGACCCAGCTTCCCTAAGGGCATAAAAGCCTGTATGGAGTCAGTATTCCTGAGATTTTATGCATATCTTTCTGCCATGGCAGTCCCTAATAGCTCTGAGCACACATTTCTCTGTGGAGACAGAGAGTGTCTTCCTGAGTCAGTATTGTATCCTTTCCCTTCTATGGCTAAGGAAACCTCATTTTAAAACGTTTGATCTAGTCTGAGTGTCTCATTTCATTCTACCATCAAAACTGAGCTACCAGGCTGGTTTGAGTCAGGCCTGGCCCGTGACACCTCTGTAACAGCTTATGACTTTCATCATTCATTTGATATTATCTTCCTATATGATTCCCTGTAGTGCTTAAAAATAAATCTCTTAAAACACCTAAAAGGAAAGGGTTTGTGTTGTTATCAGTTACTGGCAAAGGAATATGTCTGTGTTCTCTCCTATAAGCAAGCTAAGGTGACCCAGGCTAGAGAAGAAAAATTATGGTAAGCGAGCTAGAAAAGTAAGGAGAGGGCATTCATTCATTTATTTGACAAACATTTATTACAAACACCTACCTTGTGCACATGAGGGATAATTTATAATGAAGTTTCCCCATTCTGAAAAATCAAATCTAGAATGGCTTCAGTATTCACTAGGCCTAGGGTTAGGTCACCTGACTTTCAAGCAATCTGGGGCTTAGAGCAATGGAGACCCTCCCCCAGAGCCAACTCAGCAGAAGATATGCCAAATAAGGTTAAGACTGCTTTCACTGGACACCCAC
>CM053580.1:143107322-143122578 GCA_028627135.1 Pseudochirops cupreus | reverse complement strand
CAGAGACATTGATTGTAAATATTCTTTCCCAATTTCCCACTTCCCTCTTAATCTTGGTTACATTGGCTTTGTTTGTACAGAAACTTTTCAATTTAATGTACTCAAGGTTATCCATTTTGCATTTTATAATGCTCCAAGAGAGCCATTTGTGCAATGAAGACTTATTTTTGTAGGCCTAGTGCAAAGGGTGACCTCTGACCCACTCTATCCTGAATCCACTAAATCCTCCGTAATAGCCAGGAGTTGTCTTTACTTCTCTTAATAAGGTTGTTAGTGGGCCTGCCTTTCTAAAGGACCACCACTCAGAAAGCTTCCTATCCATCAGGGACCTGCCCAGTTAGATGATATCTGGGCTTATCTTGTGACTTCCTAAACTAAAACATCACTGCTGACTTGTGATATTTCCCCCTATTAGAAGGCAATCTCTTTGAGGACAGGGAATTTCTTCCTTTAGTACTTGAATCACTAGGTCTTAACTCAGTGTCTGACCTTTCCAGTTATGCTTGACTCTTCTTGACCCCATTTAGGGTTTTTTTTGGCAAAGATACTGGAGTGGTTTGCCAGTTCCTTCTCTGGCTCATTTTAGAGATGAGGAAACTGAGGTGAACTGGGTTAAATTAATTGTCCAGGGTCACACACCTTTTAAGTGTCTGAAGCCAGATTTGAACTTAGGTCTTCCTGACTCTAGGCAGGGTGCTCTATCCACTGTACCCCCTAGCTGCCCTCTTGGCACACAGAAAATACTTAATAAATGATTTTAAATTAATTCATTCATGTCTTAATTAATTATTAAGCATTAACTATGTGCCAGGAACTGTGCTAAGCAGTGGAGATAGAGCAAAGAAAGGCAAAAAATGTCCCTGCCCTTTGAATGGGGGAGACAATATTTATTCACTGATTCTTTCTTTAATTCATTCAGAAATCTCTCCCACTTCTAAGTCCTAATATCCCTTGATAGATATCTATACCACATCACTTAAGATTTTCCTTCAGGTTAATGTTAGTCTGACCTTGTCACCTTCATTGTCAGGGAAAAATAAAGACTGTGCTGTCAAAATACCTCCAGGCTTTTAAGAGCATTCTAAAGTTTTCTAATTCAATAGAAGTCATTGCACAGAATTAGTTTCAAAAAGATAAATCAGTAAGGCTTCAGATTAACAGATGAAAATCATTCAACAAACTGAATCACATTTATTAGACCATGATGGATTTTGAAGTGCTATATTAAACAGACGAGTTCAGAGTAACAGATTGGATTTGCCATCATTTTAATAACTCAGATATGCCCCTGGCTCTGTGCCTGCCCTCAATATAGAAGTACATAGTGTTAGTTATCTGCCATCAGAGTGGGAAAAGACATACAGAGGAGAGCCTTTTCTGACCACATTTCTGCTGTTTCAAAGAGCACATGCCCAAGGCTGAAAAGGCCAAACCTCAATCAAGAAGCCAATCTAAGACAGAGGCAATTGTTCTTACAGGAGAAACTGAGTTTCAAATGGCTGATTTGAACATTAAAAAAAAAGACCTATGTTAATGATATACATGTCTCAGCTCTGGGACCACACAGCATCATGAAATCACAGAATCTGAGTCAGTCCTAGTGAGCATTTAGTCCAACCCAAAAATTCCTGCCATAATGTACAAAGCAAGTGGTCATCCATCCTCTGTTTGAAGGAAGGGAGAGGCCATTAACTCTCAAGGCAGCTCATCCCATTTTTCGACAGATATAATTGTTAGGATTTTCCAGTATCAGTATATACCTGATGAGAACTGGACTATGAGGAAAGCTGAGTGCCGCAGAATTGGTACTTTAGGATTGTGGTGCTGGAGAAGACTTTTAAGAGTCCCTTGGACAGCAGTGAGATCAAACCAGTCAATAACAAAGAAATTAATTCCAGCTTTTCATTGGAAGGTTAAATTCTGAAGCTGAAGTTTACATACTTTGACCACATAATATAAAGATGAGACTCATTGAAGAAGCCCCCAAGTTGGGAAAGATTGAAAGGAAAAGGGGATGGAAGAGGATTAACAATGAACATGCACTTGGACAGGCTTTGAGAGATAGTGGAAGACTCAAAGGCCTGGCATGCTATGGTCTATAAAGTCATAAAGAGTCAGACTCAACTGATCAGCTAAACAACAAAAAATTGTTAGAAAGTTAGGAAGAACAGCAAGTCTCATTACAATCTCCATCTACAACTTCTAGTTCCAATCTCTGGGGCCAAACAAAGTGTGTCTTATCTCTCCTCCAATGACAAGCCTTCAAATATTTGAAGGCAGATATTTATGCACCTCCTAGACCATCTCTAACTTGGGCTGAACATCTCCAGTGTCTTCAGCCAGACCTTGCATGACATGGCCAAGTCAAAACAACTTTTGATTCTAGCATCGGTTGTGTTTTTCTGTGAGCCTGTGGAGTTGTTTCAGTGTGTAATGGGAGAGTGAGTAAGCCTATGTACACATTCATTGGAGATTATTTGAGGAAGGTGTATTGATGAGTGTGTGCAGAGGAATATTGGGGTATGAGAAGCTAGGCCATTGGAGAATCAGTTCATACTGGCTCTAAATGAGAACTGATTGTTAAGTTTTCATCATGAGCATTTACATCTCAGGAACTGGAAAATACTATAAGGCAGGGTTCAGATTATTGGTTTGTTGATTGTATAGGCTTAAGTGAAGGAGACTACAACTTTTAGCTAAATTTGTGGAGACAGATTGTGTGTGCATGTTTGGAATGCATGAAGAAGGCTAATGGGAAAGTATGTATGTGGAGGGCTGTGGGTATAAATGTGTAAGAAAAGGGGTTTTGAGGTAGGTTTGGGAACTTGTGGATGAGTGTGAAGTGGGATAGGGAGTGGGTGAGGGTGAGTGTGTGTGGGTGTGTCTGTGCACATGTGCGTGTACAAATGAGTGTGCTTGTGCTCTTATAAGTATAAGGTTATGCAGGGATGGGAGAGGGTGAGGGGCTATCGATGAGTATCAGTGTGTATATGAGGGGTGGACATGGGTAGGCATACATGTAGAAATGGTGAGTACGAGGACATGTGTATATGTGGAAGGTTTGTGTCTGGGTAAGTGGGCTATTTTAACATGGAGAAAGGAAACCTATGACTCCCAATATGGGAGACAGACAATGACAGATGAAGTCTCGGTGTGAAAAGTGTGCAGAAGTATCTAATCAGGGCAGAGACATAATGAAACTAAATTCTTTACTAACTGTACCCCATTTTTCTGCTGCGCCTTTTCAGAGCTCATTCTTAACTTCAGTGGCTTAGTTCTTAATTGAAAATAAGTCCCCTGTAGGGATGTGGGCAGCATGTGGCAGGTTTGTATTGCCCAAGCCCTCAGAAGCCTGAGCTACCACTGAATGGGGTCTTGTAAAAGACTTTGGTTTTTCTGGGATTGAGGGGACAGTCACATGTTGTGCATTTTGTTGTCTCCTGCACACTCAGCTGCCGAGTGCAGCTCATTTCAGAGGCTGTTAATGCTGAGGATTCTGATTAAGGAGAAACAACTTCAGCATGAGAACCTGCAGTGGCAGCAGAAAAGAAATGATCCTTCCATCTGCTTTGGAGGGCAAGCTGGAGAAAAGAGACCTCCAAATAATTACCCAGAATTGGAGAGTCAAAAAAAATAACCCTAATTCCCCAAATGATGCTTTTATCTGCCTGGCCGTTCACTTGAAGGGCACAAAACTGTGAGACTGATGAAGAGGAAAAGCCCCGTATATTTTAGAAATGGAGTCAGTTTTATGTAGTGGGATAAACCTAATGACCAAATAAATCACCGTAATTCTTTTCACTCTTTTTATGACTAATGAGTTCTGGGCATAGTGTCCTTCACTGCATGGCTCAGGTGACCAAGGAATTGTTGACTCCCCACCCCTTCCAAAACCTTTAGAATGTTGGAGGAGACAAAGAAAAGTCCTTTAGCATTAACTTTGGGGTAGTAGAAAGGCATTTAGATGGTGCAGTAGATAGAGCACCAGTCCTGGAGTCAGGAGGACACAAGTTCAAATCCAGCCTCAGATGCTTACAAGTTGTGTGACCTTGGGCGAGTCACTTAAGCCTGTTTGCCTCAGTTTCCTCATCTATAAAATGAGCTGGAGAAAGAAATTGCAAACCACTCCAGTATGTTTCCCAAGAAATCCCCAATGGAATCACAAAGAGTTGGACACAACTGAAATGGTTAAACAACAACAACGAAGTGGCAGAAAACTAGAAACCACAAGGATGCCCATCAATGGTGGAATGACTGAAAAAGTTGTGGTGCATGATTGTGATGGACTACTACTATTTTATAAGAACTGATGAGGTCAATGATCTTAGAAAAACATGGAAAAATTTGCATGAAATAAGGAAGAGAAAAGTGAACAGAAGCAAGAGAACATGGTGCACATAGGAATATTGTTTTTAGAACTACTTAGAATGAATAAGTCATTTTGATTATTATAAATATCCAAATTAACTAATAAAGGACATAGGAGGAAAGATACTATCTGTATCCAGAGAAAGAACTGATAAATAGAAGTATGTATAGAATATTTTTACACATATATGCACATATACACACATGTATATGCCCATGTACATACATATATACACATACATGTATACCTATACACACATCTATTTGTGTTTAATGGTAGCCATTTCTAAGGAGGGGCAGGGGAGGGGAAAATGAAAAAAATTTACATGATAACTTTGTTATATATTTTAAAAGGCAAGTTGTACATAGTAGATTTGCAGGGTCATGTGCAATCATATTTTTTATTATACTATGTTATGGAAATGCTTGTTTTATTTCATGAATTAAAAATAAAATAAATTTTTTTAAAAAAGAAAGGAGGTAGGACCAAGAGTCTGGGTTTTAGTCTCAGCTCTACTACTTACTAACCATGTGACCTTGTGTAAGTCACAATTACCTCCTAGGTTCTTAGTTTCTTCCTTTATAAAATAAGTAGGTTGGTCTAGTTGTGATGTTTGAGTTTCCCTGTATCTCAACTTTCGTCCTCCTCATCTCTGCCTTTTGCGATCTCAGCCTCCATCTAAGTTTCAGCTAAAGTATTACTTCTCTAGGGAGGTCTTTCTTAGTCTACCTCACCTCTCCTCCCCTCTCCTAACCCCCTTATCTCTCTTCTCCATCGCTCTCTATGTCCCTATCATCGTTGGAGGAATAACTTCATGCTTACTTTGCACACATTTATCTATGTGTACACTGTTTTCCCCCAGTAGAGTGTAAGCTTCTTGCAGGTAAGGACTGTTTTCATTTTTATCCTTGCATCCCCAGAACCCAGCACAGTGCCTGGTGTGTGATAGGTGCTTAAAAAATATTTGGCCCTAGAGAAAAGATATGAGAATGCACTTTATTTGTATTAGTGGGAAAATATGGGAGTGTAACACTGCATTTATTGTCAGATTCAACTGATGTACCAATTGCTTTTTATGTGGCCCTTTATTTTTGGTTATTTGGGCTCTCTGGGGAAAGGAACAAGGCAGGATATATTTGAAAATGATGGCAATGTAAAAGAAAGATATGACTTTTTTTTTTAAAGAATACTTGTTGATTGAATCAGACTTTCTTTCAGTCACTTTCTTTAAGACTCTATTTAAACCCAGCCTTCTCTAAGTAAACCCATAGCACTTGGCCCGGTGCCCATCACAGAGTAAATGTTTAATATAACCTTATTGACTAACTGGCCTCAGCAGTACTGAGCTGACTTCCACCTGCTCATACTATGCTTTTCAATAATGATAGCCCTCATTTCTTCAGTGCTTCAAGAGTGATTTCCTCACAGCAGCTCTGTGAGGTAGGTAGTGAAAAATATCATTATTCCCAGGTAATGAGGATGAGGAAACATCCTCAGAGAGATTAAGGGACTTCCAGAGTAAATAATACAGTCATGATCTGAGGCCAGGCATCTTGAGCCAAATCAAGCATCCTACCTCATTACCTTTTTTTTTTTAAAAATAATCATCTAGGGGCAGCTAGGTGGTACAGTGCATAGAGCACTAGCCATGGAGTCAAGAGGACCTGAGTTCAAATCCGACCTCAGACTCTTGACGCTTAACTAGCCATGTGACTTTGGGCAAGTCACTTAGCCCCAGTTGCCCTGCCTTCCCCCCTCCAAACAAACAAAAAATCATCTGGTTGATTCACATGGGTACATTTTTGTCTGTTATACTAGAAAATAAACTCCAAAGGGTTAGGACCTTGTTTTCTATCTATTTTGTTTAAACCTAAGCACAATGAATTTAACATCCAATCTGTTAGTGAGCAATCAAGAGTTTATCCCTTTTTTTGGTCAGGGGGAGGCTGACCATTTGACTCCTAAGGAGCAAATACTCTTTGGGTGTGGATCTAAGCAGGGGTGTGCTGGTAAACATTTAGCATCTGTCTGTGTGTAAAGGTACATAACACAGGTAGGTTTAATCTGTATTTTTGGAGGGGAAGGCAATCAGGGTTAAGTGACTTGGCCAGAGTCACACAGCTAATAAGTTTCTGAGGTCAGATCTGAACTCAGTTCCTCTATCCACTGAGCCACCTAGCTGCCCCTTAATCTGCATTATTGACATTTTCTTTATCACTTTAAGTCTAGACAATCAGCAAAACAATAAAACAACTTCAAGCCCTGATTTGTAGTTTGCCAATTTCTGAGGCATAAATACTCACATTGAAAATTTAATAACTGGCTCTGAATTTGAGTCCAGCATACCTCTGGACTCAGGCAGACTTCTCTAGCAAGAGTCTTTCTCTTTTGGCCACTTCATCAACTACCCTCAGTTCACAACAATGGTTTTTTGCAGTGAAAAGACTACACAATGAAACGGAAAGACAGGAGTGCTTGGTCCTAGTCCCAGATTTGTTATTAGTTGCATGGTTGTGGACAAGTCCCTTCCTATTTCTGAGCCTAAGTTATCTCATCCAAAAAATGAGAGGCTTGACTAAGAAGATCTGAAGTCCTTTTGAACTCTACTGTTCTTTAATAATAGAACATGAAGGTACAGTCCCCCATTCCTCACCAAAAAAGACTTATAGTTTTTGTCATATTTGTCTTTGTTGTTTTTTTATTCAGCTACGTAGTGCAGTAGATAGAGTAAATGGACCAAAAGTCAGGAAGACTCCTCTTCCTGAATTCAAATCTAGCCTCAGAAATTTACTAGTTGTGTGACTCTAGACAAGTCATATAACTGTTTACCTCAGTTTCCTCATCTGTAAAATGAGTTGGAAAAGGAAATGGCAAAGCTGAGAAAACCCCAAAAGGGGACATGAAGAGTTGGACATGACTGAAACAACTGAAAAACAATAACAAATGTTCGAATGTATAGTATCTAGTTCAATTTCTTGCTGCTGTGAGGTTCCAGTTGGGCTCAAGTGAAGTCAAGTCAATAAGCATATATTAACACCTACTATGTGCCAGGAACTGTGTGCTAAGTGATAGGGATTCAGAGAAAGGCAAAAGATAGTCCCTCGAGGAGCTCACAGTCTAACAGGGGAGCTGACAAGCAAAAAACTAGGTAAAATCAAGGTATACAGAGGATAATTTGTAAATAATCAACAGGAGAAAGACGCTTGTGTTAAGGGTCAATCAAAAAATGCTTCTTGCAAAATATGTGAGTTTAGCTGAGACTATGGAAGACAGGAAGCTAGGAGGCAGAGCTAAGGGGGACGACTGAATTGGGAGATAAAGCTTCAGGTCACAGAGCTGCATCTGTTTGCTGGGAACATTAATGTGCAGAATCCTGGATAAAGTAAATTAGATGTTCTCTCTTCTAGGCTGGCAACTTGCATTTACCCAAGGTAAACACAGCATAAAAGCCAAGGTCCCAGATCAAACTCACCTCCAGTGAGTACTACAGTGGTGCTAAATGATGATCCACCATAATTTGTTGACCCTGAAACTAGTAATCAAGGGGTATATGGGAATTGCAAGGTGTTTTTTCACTTTGATCTAGACTTGTAGTGGGTTTTGTTGCCCCTAAGAGGAATGAATCCTGAAGAGGAGTGAAGTGGTCAAAGAGAGAAACTTGACTTAAGGGTTTTTCCTACCCCTCTGAGTTGTGGCTAAGGATCTGACTCACAGAACTAAAATAGCCCAAGGGCATGGACTGTTTCCCCAAAGACCAGCATACCCTCAATAGAAATAGGAGAAGCAGCAGATGGCAGCTGTTCAGTGGAGAAGCAGCAGGTGGCAGAAGCAGCCTGATGGAGAAGATGACATTAGCACATCTGTAAGGAAGTACCAGAAGTAGAGAGGTATTCTAGTGGGGATGCAAGGCTAAGGCTATTCCCTTTCTGACCAGTGGAGTAAGAATCTGGGGAAGGTTATGTCCCTCAATGGGACATTTCTTCTTGTTGGCTACCTTGCTTCTCTGGTTAAGCAGCCATTGTGTTGACCTTACTGATGTATGCCTGTGAAACCTGGACACTACTAGTACAAGCCAGGAACCCAAACTGCTTCCATGTGAATTGTTTTAGGGAGATTCTGAAGATCACCTGGCAGACACTGAGGTCCTTACTTGAACTAAACTGCCAAGCATTCAAACTCCACTGCAGAGAGCACAACTCCAATGGGCTGGCTGCATTGTTCGAATGTAAAATGTATGCTTGCCAAAAAAACTGTTTTATGGAGAACTCACACAAGGCAAGCATACATATGGTGGTCAGAAGAAGTGATACAAGGACACTCTCAAGGCCTCTCAAGAAATTTGGAATTGATTGTGTGACATGAGAAACACTGGCACAGGACCGCTCAGCATGGTGTGCCCACATCAGAGAAGGTGCTGTGCTCTATGGGCAAAGCAGAATTGAAACAGCTCAAAGGAACTGCAGGATGCACAGATTTAGAGTATCTATCCCAAGCGTTCACACTGACTATTTGTGCCGACCTGTGGTAGAACATTCCAAGCTTGTATTGTCTGATCAGCCTCAGTTGGACACATTGAAACTTGGCTCTAACATAGTAATGTCATTTTAGTCCTCTTCGAGAATGAAGGACAACCAACCAACCAACCAACTGTTTAATTAAATGCATTTCCTTTGAATTAATGTAGAAGCTGGATGGATCTGGTAAAAAGGAATAACACATAAGAGTTTGTGAATAATAGATTTGAATAGCTACTGACCCAAAGAGGAATTTGAACTTACCTGTAGTTTTCAGGAGGCCTGAGGTGCACGCTCTTTAAATAATCGCTGAGAAATATCTATAGGCATTGCAAGGAGGTTAAAACACAGTGGAGAAGTTCTCCATATTCATATTTGAAAGGTCCTCTGGTGAGAGAAGAGATTTGCCTTAGACAGACATAGTCCTAAGAGGCTTTCCCAGAGAAATGGGAAGCTGGGATCATAATCTCTAAATTCATTAATGACAATAAGCATGCAGCTCAGAGGTCATGGGTTCTCAGTGATCCCTGCTGGGTTTTGTCTCCAGAAGGAATTGAATGTGTATAGAAAAGGGTAAGTTAGACATTTCTGAGAACTAGAATGGAGCTCCAGGTAAGTTACAGAAATCAGCAGGTGATGGTCACAGGTTAAGACCTGGGAAACATGCTGCTTTTTTCTTCAATTAGTGGCTGATTTATCCCAAATCATTATATTATAACTATGAGGAGCTATTTAAAAAAAATTATAGGAAAGACTCCCAGGACATTAGTGGGTTTTTCTGTGGAGGATTTGTGTGGAAAAGTCATAAATAAGAGTCATCCTGAGTGATTGCTAATAGTCCCTAAATGACAGGCACACCCCAAGTCACTCCTAACTTCCCCCATATGCTATGGGGAGAAGGAAGCAGGGTTAGATTAGATTAGATTGGATAAGGCTTTTATTAAAGGCATACTCTGTGCCAGGCACTGTGCTAAATGCTGGGAATACAAATTCAAGCAAATAGAGTTCCCTGTTCTCAGGGAGCTTACATTTTAATGAGGAAGACTTCATAGCAAAGTGTGTGTATTAGGGGGACAGTGGAGGAGGAGAGGAGAAGCAGAGAAGTAATATAGTCAGGAGCTGAGAGGATTTAGGAGTGAGCTTGGCTAGTGTGGGTACTTTCTCAAACAGATGTTCTAAAGAGAAACTCTCTAATCAGAGAGGACCAAAGGAAATACATATGGCAGGGTATGCAAGTGAAACAACATACTTTTCCATTTAGGCCTATGAATGAATATGTGAAGGGGTGAGAATATGTGAAGGGATTCTAGGATCCTATAGTTAGTTCAAAACTCCTCATTTTATAGATGAGGACATTGAGGCTGAGAGGTTCAGTGAATGATTTGCCAAGGTCACACTGGTATCCAAGGCAGGATTTGAACCCAGGTCCTTTGTCTCCAAAGCTAACACTCTTAGAGAAGAGAGCCTCCATACCAATGATTTATCCAGCATCAAAGTAAAGGGGCTATGGGGCTATGTGAGGATTATCCTTGTGAATAACCATGCTCTCCCTTGCTTCCTCAGCATGACTTTGGCCTTCTAAAATGGTGTAAACTATTGCTTAGATCAGCATTTCTCAACCTGTGGGTCATGACCCCTTTGGGCATCAAACGATCCTTTCACAGGGGTCACCTAAGACCATCAGAAAACACATATTTTCAGTGGTTTTAGGGACCCAGCCCTGGCTCCTCTATCCATCTACAGGCGAGTCCGCCCACATGCAGATACGCCCACATACGAGTATTAAAGGGTCCCAGCATTAGGAAGGTTGAGAACCATTGGCTTAGATGGTGTGATTAGCGGGGTGGGAGAAGGCTCTCAGTTTCAAAGGTAACTCATTTCATTATTAACTTCCAGTGGATGAGTTTTTCAAGTCACTTTCCTTCAGGGCTTAAGGGTCCACTCCTATCAAAGTAAGGCATTAAGATTCTTTTTGGTTCTAGACCTAGGATCCTGGGATCCAGAGAGAGCCAGTGGACAGGACAGGGGGTCAGTGCCAAAAGCAGAGGAAGTGGGCCAAAGGTGGCTCCAAAAACAAATTCAGAATTTACCAAGGGTAGGCCCTAGACCATAACTTTTGCAGAAAAGTGCTTCTATAAACTGAATCAGGGAGAAGTCAGCTTTCTATGAAAATAACATACACAATGCCTAAAACAATGTAAACAGATAGAATAATAAAACAAAATTAAAATAATATTTTTGTAATTAATAATTAATTGTAATCAAGTGCATTAATTGCAATTAATCATATTAAATGTAATTAATTAGAAGAATCTATCTTGGACTTGAGATAAGATGAGAAAGGACACCTCTCTTCTTGCACTAGAGAAGTGAAGGACTATGGGAATGGAATGCTACATATGATGTTTGGCTAGGGCAATGGGTCTGTTGGTTTGCTGGACAGTTAAAAAGTATCTTTGTTACAAGGAAAGGAGAGGTAGCCTTGGTATAGTAAAGTACTGGTGTTGGAGGGAGGAATACCTGGGTTCAAATCCTGTCTTTGACACATTCTGGCTTGTTTAACTCTCGGCAAGTCATTTAACCTTTCAATAAGTTAGTCAGTCAACAAGCATTTATTAAGCTCCTATTATATTCTGGTTACTATGCTAAGCAAGGAGGATAAAAATAAAGGTGAATGACAATCCTAAGGAAGCAGCTTCTCAAGGAACTCACAGTCTAATAGTGGAAGACAATATGCCATCTTCATACATGTAAAATATATGTATAGGGTAAGTTGGATAATCTCAGAAGGAAGGGACTACCTTTGGGAAAAGTTTCTTATAGAAGGAAGAATTTTAGCTGAGACTTGAAAGAAGTCAAGGAAGTTTGGAGGCAGAGATGAGGAAGGAGTGATTTCAGAGTCAGGAGATGGAGTGTCTAGTCTGAAGAAGAGTAAGAGGCCAGTGTCACTGGATCACAGACTGTTATTGTAATGGCATCACAGAAGTAGTTCACACCTTGTTTCAGCTTTTAAATTAACACCTTGTTTCAGTTCAAGTTTCTTTTGAGGCTTGTGTCAAGTCTGTTAAGAAACAGAATGTGTAAACCCCACAACTTGTGAACCCTAGAACTCATGAACTCCTGCAACAGGAGGAGGAGGAACTAATGACCATAGGTAAGGAGAATTTCCAGGCTAGAGACAGCAGAACTGAGAAGAGGACTCTTGTGGTAGCAGAGTCAAGAAGGAAAAAACTTGTGGTATCATGGCACTCTGTTTGTCTGCTCTTTCTGTGTTGATGTTTGTGATACTTTGTACACAAGCCCTGGGACCTTCTTGGAAGCCCTGAAAGAGGATTTTCTGGTTGTATGTTTACAGATGTCCTGGAGGAGGGTTTTGGAGGTCCTGGAGCTTTACTGATGATTTGTGCCGACCTCTTAGACCTGTGTTGATTTCTATGTTGATGATTGGTGGGTCTGAGTTGATTTCACAGGCAGATAGTGAATTCATGATGGTGGTGGCAACGTGCATGAATATTATTGTGGCTCTGTCAAGTTTTGTCTTTCCAGAAACAAGAACTGTGAAGGACTTGAGGTGGACTGGACGTTGTAAACTTCAATATGGAATGGGAACTGGATGAAGAACTGGACAAGGAGCTGGACAGGGAAGTGGGAGCTTCCTGCCTTTGAACCCAGGTGACAGTTGGAGCTGGGACCATGGAAGAGGGACCATGGACGCTGAGAGCCAGCCTTGAGTCAAGCTAAAAGAAGACTTTACTTGGATACTGTGTATTGACTGAGAAGAATATGATTTACTGTGACCTAGGGGTGGAGAACTTTGACTTTTGTACTTTGTGATTGAATTAAGGATTTTGTGATTGACTAAATGATTATACTTTGTTGAAAACTATGTGACCACTTTGGTGAAAACTATGTGGCCATTTCAGTGATAAGTTGTTGAGTTGTAACATTGTGAATGCTGCACCTTGATTTTCTGTGAATGTTTTGCTCTGATTTGTTATTGAATAAATAGAGAGCCCACTATACTATGTAATTAGATTCTTGAAAGTTGTTCACAGTAGCAGTCCTCTGGAAATCTGTTCATGCTTGGCTTTACAGTTATGGGATATAAATTATAAGAACTCTGGAAAGATAGAAAGGGACCACTGAAATGGAGTGCTTTAAAAACCAAACAGGATTTTATATTTGATCCTGGAGGTAATAGGGAGCCATGGTAGTTAGGTAGGGAAATGACATAGTCACACCCATATTTTAGGAAGATTAGTTTGAAATCTCAGTGGAGGATGGTGGGGCATGGGGAATAGATTTAAGACAGGGAAACCTCATCAGCAAATTATTGCAGTAGTCTTGGAGTAAGGTGATGAGGACTTGGACCAGGGTGGTAGCAGCGTCAGAGGAGAGTGGAACTGACAGGACATGGTGGCTGATTGAATATGGGATTGGCTGTATCAAATTGTCTGTCATCTTAGGGAGGTGGAGAAAAGGTGGCAGAGGGAAATAATTTGGAACTCAAAATAAAAAACATGTTAAAATTATTTTTTACATGTAACAGGAAAAAATAAAATATTATTAAAAATTTTAAAAAATAAGTATATAGGGTTGGGGAGAGATACTGAGGACTCAAGGATAACACAGATTTTGAGCTCAAGGCTCTGAGCAATTCATTAGGTCTATAAATTGTAAAGAACATGCTGATCTGCATTGTCAGAGGGAGCTTCTTCATTCAGAAGTTTTCTAGAGCAGTATTTCCTAAAGTGTGACCCTTGCAGGTGGTGCATGAAGTAAACAATATTTTCATCATCATAATAAGACCTATTAATTTCTAATATGGTAAATACTGATAGATACAATCCATGTAAACAAAAGGTCTTTGATATTAAATAGAAGCAGAATCCAGCTGGTAAAAACCAATACATTTTAGTGAATAATGTGATATTTAGCAATGGTGTCCTTTGGTAAGGCACTCTTATCTTGGGAGGAAGAAGCTTCCAGTCATAAGCCACTTTTTTCCTTCCATTTTGAGGAGAGAGCCTAGGATAGAAAGGAAATTCTTCCCAGAATAGTTCCCACTGTCCCAGGCAGCAGGCCTTACTACACTCCTTGTCCACTACTCCACCCTCAGCTTTCTCACATTGTGAGTGTCCGTGTTGCTCCAATATTTCTCTTCTGAGAAATCTGGAACAACCCCACGCTTCTGTTGTAGTATATTTGGCTGTAGAGTACATCATTTGTCAATAAACACAAGCTGAAGCACTTTAAAAAAAAAAGCTCTTTGAAAAGGGACCTTGAGACCAAAATGTTTGAGAATCCCTGCTCTTGAGCAAAGAATTCACAGACCCGGTCCCTATTCTTATCCTATAAGACAAAGCTGGCTGACAGTGGAGGTATGGAATATATTCAGAAATGGCTAATCTAAAAACAAAGAGCATGAATACAGCTTTTTTAAAAAAGTGATTTCCCACCTCTGAATAGTAGCCACAAGCAAATGAGAATATGTGCATGTTGTCTGGTACAATTGACACTAGTAAGCAGCCATCTACCATTGCTAGAAGCGTCATCTTACCTCCAAGCACTGTATTTATTTCTCTTACTCTCTTCTTCCTTTCCGTCCTTTGGCGCTCTAAATAATAACAAAGATAATAATAACATTTCCACGGCACTTTAAAGTTAGGGCAACGCCTAATTTATTCACAGGCCGCATTATAAGCTTATGTAACACGACCCAATCACGCCTTTCAGAGCCCTAGGTATTTTGTCTGTAAAATAGGGACAGTTACACCTGCCGCACCAACCCTGCAGAACTGCCCTGTTTGAAATGCTCTAGAGATGTGAGCTACTTATATGTTTAGGTGCATCTGACTCTTTGTGACTATTTTTTAGAGTTTTCTTGGCAGAGATGCTGGAGTGGTTTTCCATTTCTTTCTCCAGCTCATTTTACAGATGAGGAAACTGAACTAAAGAGGGTTAAGTGACTTGCCCAGGGTCACTAAGTATTTGAAGTTGGATTTTAACTCAGGAAGATGAGTCTTCCTGATTCTGGCCACAAATTCTACTTTTTCTGCCATCCAGCTGCCTGCTACTTCTATTACACTGTCTACAGCAGCCGAAAGATTGGGTAGTGGAAAAGAAGGACCCTATGGATAGGGATAGAATACAGCTACTTTGGGTGAGTGTGTGTAGGAGAAGAGGAGGAGGTCAGTAGTACTCAGCTTTAACAGTGAACATGCCTGGAGAAGGAGGGTGGACACTGTATCAGCAATGCAGTATTCACAATGCCTACAGTAACTATAAATATGCTGATATAGTTATTAATCACAAAATGGAACAGGCTCTCTACATAAGAAATATAGATAGTGCATTCATTTAAATACCAGAA
>CM053580.1:143084093-143106822 GCA_028627135.1 Pseudochirops cupreus | reverse complement strand
TATATATATATATATATATATGCAATTATTATTATTATTATTGACTACATCCAACTGGAACTTGAGATACACAGGCACTGCAGTTGGGAGATCCATCCTGCCCTACCAAAAAGTGACATAGGAGAGAATAGACTGGGGGAGAGGGGACACACTGGGATGGCTGTTTAGGGGCGGTGGGTGTGGGAAAGACGGGGAGAAAATATGTAACTCAAAATCTTGTGGAAATGAATGATGCCAACTATAATAAAATTAAAAAAAAAAGAAATGATGAGCTCAATGACTTTAGAAAAACATAGAAAGATGAACAAAATAATGAAAAGTAAAATGAATAGAACCATTAGAACATTGTATACAGTAATAGCAATATTATTTTAAGAATGACTTTGACTAAGTTTTTTTTTTTTTTTTTTTTTTTTTGCTTTTTGGAGAGGGGAAGGCAGGGCAGTTGGGGTTAAGGGACTTGCCCAAGGTCACACAGGTAGTAAGTGTTAACTGTTTGAGGTCAGATTTCAACTTGGGTCCTCCTGACTCCAGGGCCAGTACTCTATTCACTATACCACCTATCTGCCCCTGACTAAATTATTTTTTATTATTGTAAATACCCAAATTGAGTATAAAGGACATATGAAGAAAGACACTATCTACATCCAGAGAAAGAACTAATAAATAGACAAATGTGTAGAATAATTATATATACATATACCTATTTGTGTCTAATAGTAGCCATCTCTAGAGTTAAGTGAGGGAAAGAAGAAAAAAAAAGAAATTTGCAAGGTTTTGTTGTATATTTGAAAGGAATAGCAAGTTATATATAGCAAATCTATAGTTTTGTATACAATCATTTTTTTATTATACTACATTATGGAAAAACTTGGTTTTTTTCCCCATAAATTTTTTTTAAAAGACCACTTCAGACAGCCATAGCTGAAATCAAATTCAGAATATCAAATTACAGTCCCAAGAGATTTTACCTCAAATGGCAAAATTTCAATAATCACAGTTTAGGGCAAGGATATCATTGTAATAATGGCTAACAATTCACATACATAAAGGCATTTCATTTGTCCTTCATATATAAAAATTAAGAATAATCACATTCTAAACACATATAGTAAATAGATAGTTGACTCAAAACCTCAGAAAAATTCTGATTATTGTAAATCTCCAGAGCAACAGATATTTACATATTGCCTATTAACCTCAAAGGCCAAATGAAATATTTCAGTCAAAAGTCTATTGTTACAAAGATGGTATTTCAATACAAAGTATTTTTATTAACATGTACAGTTTCATAATTTTCATAATCAAATAATCTATCAGATAAAGTTTACTCTTTACTATTAGAGAATCTAGTAAAATTTCCTCCTCGGACTGGGAGTGGTCCTAGCTTTTCAAACACCTACAGGAGGTCAATAGAGCTGATAAGATCTTAGGGTTCTGCCCCAGCAGAAAGCCCCAAGGAATCCAAGGATAAGGATAATAGAAAGAGGACTTAGTACTTTTTTCTCTCAACAGTAAGTTATTATTGTCCATTTTAAAACAAAATATAGCTAATTAAATATTTGATGGTTTTGAAATATTTTGATCACGTTCTTTTAACAGCTCAGTTTATAATCTAAAAACATCTAGATTTAAAAGGAAGTTACTTCTCTAACAGCATTTCCAATACAGAAGAGTACCAAGTTTCATAATATATTTTAGAAATACAATAATAACATATATGTATTTAAAACATGAAGCTAAACCTAAAATGGGTCAGTTAACATCAATTCAGTCGAATGCATTTCCAATTTATCTTACACAGAAAATCATTCATCCAATCGCTTTTGGTATTTTGTACTAATCACATCTAAAATTCAGTATAGAGTAATCTCCCGTGTGGAGCAATTACATCCAATCAAACAAATAAGTAAAAATAACGTTAATGACAATAGTTAACATTTATATAGTGCTTGTTCCAAAGCAGGCACTTTGTTAAATATTCACAATTATGTGAACCTCACAACAACCTGGGGGGGGCGGCGCTGTTGTTATGATTCCCCTTAGAAATTAGGGAACTGAAGTAAGCAGAGGTAAAGTACCTTGCTGTAAGGTCACGTGGTTAATATGCTTCTGAGACTGGATTTTAACTCAGGTTTTCTGATCTATGTATTTTCCAGCTTAATGCCTTAATGTCAGATAGAAAATATGATTTGCATTAAGTTCTGATTTACTACAATTACTCTAATAGGAGACCATATCTCATTGTGAGACCACATTATGATTTAGTTTCAGAATGAATTTTGACCAAATCAGATCTGGATTTATAGCCACTAATGGTAACATTTAAAAATCTCAGTTTTCCCAAGGGCCCATTTTTTCCAGTTAGCTCAGATCAAAAATTTTCATGGTGGCACTTTTTTCCTTTTCCTTTTCCTTTAAAATCACTTACAGAGCCAAATCAATTATTTTTGTTTCCTCAACCCAACCCCACCCAGATACCTTAAAGGGCTGGATAAAGGTCACCTTTCTTTAACCTCAGAGGCTTTTCACTTGTAACCCTGGGAAGGTAGAAGAAGACAGGTCACGCGTACGCACACACACACACACACACACACACACACACACACACACACACACATACACACACACACACACACACACACACAAGACGCTTAAATTTTTTTTTTTTACAAAGGCCACTAGTGTAACTAGTTACACCAGACCAAAGAAAACAATATCTTCTTTACTAGTCATTTAGTTCATGAGGACCTGTTAAGCTCTTACTGAGTATCTTGGGAAGCTTGGTGGCACAGTGGAGTCAGGAAGACTCATCTTCCTCAGTTCAAATCTGGCCTCAGACACTTATTCTGGCCCTGGGCAAGTTATTTAATCCTGCTTGCCTCAGTTTCCTCACCTAAAATGAGATGGAGAAGGAAACGAAAAGCCCCTCTAGTATCTTTGCCAAGAAAACCGCAAATGTGGTTGAGTGGGTTATACTCTCTGTACCCTCTATGAAGACTCCTCAGAATGAGAAGGGAGAGAAACTATCTGGAAACCAGAGATAGACTTTTGTAAGACTGGACAGACCTGTTTACACAACCCAGGACCCTTCCCTTCTTCCCTAGCTGTCATCAGCATTAGGCTCCTTTCAGGAGTTTTAGACCTCCACCCTTGCTTGTGACCTTTTTCTCTCCCTTGTTTTGGTTTTTCTCAAATAAGCACATGAATAATGCCTTGGCTCCCTGTCCCACCTCCCAGCCAACAGAGATAGTGGCAGGCTTCTTTGCTATCCACCACTGGATTAGATTTCATGCTAAGACTGAGAACCTGCCTCCCAGCCAATGGGAGAAGGGACAGCCAGGGGGAGGGGGCTCGACTGTGTTAGGGTATAAATTCTTGTTCTGTCTTTTGTAACACACGTCCTCTCCTTGATCCCCACCATGGAGAGGACTGCCCTCTTTCTACAGGGGAAGAGAATAAAAACTTCCTGTTCCTTCTTCAAGATATCATTTTTGGGGTCACGTACCCCACACAAGGTTATGAAGGGTCAGATATGACTGAACAACAAGAAATCTCACATCAGATATGATAAAGAGAAGGCATGAGTTCTTGGATCCATTCAAAGTCCTAGGAGCTTTCTTTTGTAATCTTAAACTGATGGGGAGAAGGGAGATATTGAAGAAGATATTCAGTGCTTACCAAAGAGGCAGTTCTAAAAATTTAGTCAACCTTTCTCAAACCTTTCTCCCAATTCCAAATTCTTCCCTTCATGTTAACCGCAACTCATACAACTCTACCTTTCTTTCATATTCTACCTATTGTCATCCTTCTTTGTTTAAACTTTTGTTTTGGAAAATATAAGTTGAATTTATTGTACACTTAGAAGGAAAAGCAAACAGTATTCACAAATTCATGTATATTTCACTTTTTCTCTTTTTTCATTACATATGGAAATGTAATTTTTTTTCATGTTTGCCAAGTTCAGAATAATACAATTAATTCTCTTAAATGATGAATGTAATATACAAGCATGGAAAGATATATGAGCTGATATAAAGTGAAATAAGCAAGACCAGGAAAACAATATACACAATGATTATGATATTGTAAATAGAAAGAACAACAGTCATAAAACAATCAAAACTGGGAAATATAATGACCAATCTTAGCTCCAAAGAAGAGAGGTGAAGAGTGCACCTGCAACAACTTCTTTGCAAAAGTCTTGGGAGATTATGAATATTAGAACACACTGCATATGGCAGAATTTTTCATCATACTGCTTAGTTTTGCTGAATTTTTCCCCCTCTTTTTTATTTTTATAAGAGGTGACTCTGGAAAGTGGAGGAGGAGAGGACACTTTGGGAAATATAGGTGATGTAAAAATAAAAGGTAGCCATAAAGATTTTTTTTAGCAGTTTTTCCTTTTATTTTATTTTTAAACTTTTTTTCTTTTCCTCATATATAAAGTCCTTTGAAATCACCTCTCCTAGAATCATTTCTTCCATATTCTGAACCCTTTGCTTCTCTGACTTTCTTTTACCTCCCAAATTCCTTTAGCCCTCATTCCCTTAGTTCTCACTATGTCCGACTACACCCTTCTCACTTATGGTGATCTTTCAACTTAGGTGGCCTGTATTTCATAGCTCTGTTGCCATGTGGGTATAGGCAAGCAATATACAACTACAATTTCAGTTCGATGTCATAAATATTTGTAGGAGAGTTCTAAGTTCATGAGAATTTTAAATCTCTCATATATTTTTTCCTTCCTGATTTATCCACAGAGGTCTCACTCTTTAAAACTCAATTTTATAGAGTGGTGCTTTGCTTAGTAACACTCTTTTCCTTGGGCTGAGAAAGCCACGGAGAAAGGTTAGCAAAAAGAAAAATAAATATGTTAAGATAGAGATGAACTTGCTGGCAAGGTTTTCTCACTTATAAATGCATACAATTTTCTGAAAGACTGAAGACAAGAGAGAAATTTTTTTTGAAAAAGTTGTTCACTGTATTCAGGCCACAGAAAAAAGAAGTTAGTTTAATTTATCAGGATACACTAAAACACAGATGATGCTTGCTTGCCAGTAGACTAACTGGTTGATTTTAAATTAGACAGACAAGACAGGTGGAAGTGTTTTGTGACAGTTCTCCAACATGAGGTAATCCCTCCTGGAAGACACATTGACACTTGCTTTTTATGACTGGGTTCACAGATCATACTCCCCCAGCGTAGATGTGACTGTCAATAGGTTAAATCCTTTATGTCTAAGGAAAAGCCTGTGGGCTAACCAGAGATGTCAGGGAAAATAACCCTGTGATATTTTACAGACAGACTTTGCACAGAAATAGTCTCTGAGATTGTTCTGTGGCTCAAAAAGCAGAACTAACTGCTCTTGCTGTCCTGCAGTTGAACAAAAAGAACTCACTGTAAAAGTGAGACTTAGAGATCTTATCTAAATTTCTAATTTTACTTCAAGATTTCTGTCATATGGTTTGACTGAGCCCCTTGGTTCCCCCTTTACACTGGAGCTCAGTCAAGCTGGCCACGTCAGGACGAGGTTGTTGGCTTGTGGATATAAATGAAACCAAGGCAGACTTTAACTGGGAATCCCTCCTAGTGGTCCATGGTGTTCCAATGAATTGAGACTGCTATCACAGTGCTTTGCTCAAGATAATCTCAGGGTGGCTGCTACTAATTGTAGTACTGGCACAGGTGCCCAGTTTATGAACAAGAATGTTGGTATAAGGGCAAGCTCAGAGACTGATAAGCTGAAACTGAATACAGAGTAGATAGACATACAAACACTTCCTAACGCCAAGACACAAAACATACACTGAAGCACTTGCTGACAAAATCTTCCTCCTTAGCCCTGAAATGGTCAGATTGATTTTGTGGTTTTTTTAATTGATCCCATTTACAATTAATTTAATTTTGTCCTCTTACTACCTAAGTGATGGTTCTTTGTCTCTGAACTTAGTTCATAAATTCAGCTGGCCTGTAATGAGTTAAATTTGGAAATCAAGTTCTACTGCTAATCACTGTTCTATTCTTGCCTCAAGGAAATCTGTTATCCTTGAGGGATGCAGATGGACACCAGGAGTCTGGTCTAGTATCTTTATACCACCAAGGTTTCCTTCAAGCATGTCTGGTTTGTTATCTAAAAAAATCTGATCCACCATCTCTGTCCTTGCAGATGCAAATAGATTCAAACAATGAATATTTCTTAGTAAGAGGAGGGAAGGAGGGAGTTGTTGCTAGCTGTCATTCACAAATTTCTATCCAATCATATTTTCTTCCATCTATGATGCTGATCCTTCTATTTTCTGTACTCCCTAAGACTAAAAAAGAAAGTTGTTTCCCTAATTTAGGGCATTCAAGATTTTTACAAGTTCAAATAGCTGTTGAGGATAATATTGCCTTCTAATCATGGGATGTATGAGGAAAAAAAGAGAGCCACTGTGCAAACATCTCTTGATAGCTTCATTAAAAACAAAACAAAACAAAACAAAAACAAAACTGCATCCAATTTCTAGTGATAAAGGCTAAATCAGTGGTTCTCAACCTTCTTAATGCCTTGACCCTTTAATACTCATATGTGGGTGTATCTGCATGTGGGCGGACCCACCTGGAGAAGGATAGAGGAGACCTAAGACCATCAGAAATATGTGTTTTCTGATGGTTTTAGGCGACCCCGTCTGACCCCCAAAGGGGTTGCAATCCACAGGTTGAGAACTGCTGGGCTAGATGCAGTAGGTGGGGGAAAGGCAACATACTGCACATTTATGTTAACTTTACTGCACAGTATTGTACATACTTTATCATTAACTTTACCTTTCATTTTGTAATTCTCTTTGTTTTGGTTAGAGTGTGTAATATGCCTGCATTTTAGTAGGTTTTATGACTTGAGGAAAGATATCATTTTGTGTAGGCCTTTGTCACATAGGCTAAGTGAAATGAGTGGGGAGGGACAAATTCACATTAGGTAAAAGTCATTTGATGTTGAACTGTTTGTACTATAGGGATGTTATCTTTGATTTTTATAATAGCCCTAGGCATAGTACTGAATGCCAGAAGAAGGTGCTAAGTAAATATTTGTGGGCATTAAGATACCTGAATGTGTAAAGAGATGTAAAGATGGAAAAAGGACCTGAAAAATAATTTAATCCAGTACCTTCATTTTACAGATGAGAAAACTAAGTCCCAAAGAGTTGGTGATTGTGCAAGGGTACATCAATAGTAAGTAGCAGGGCTAGAATTCATATCCAGTTCTTATCAGGCACATCTTCCATGAATGACTGCTTTCTCTCCAAGTCACATAATGCTTCATTAACAGGAATGTGAGAATTGAGTTTAAATCTTTTTTCCCCACTTAATAGTATTTCATTTTTTTCCAATTACATGTAAAAATAGCTTTCAACATTCATTTTGGTAAGATTTTGACTTTCAAATTTTTTTCTTGCTCCTTTCTTACCCTCCACCTTCCCCAGGATGGCGAGCAATCTGATATAGGCTATACATGAACAATAATATCAAACATATTTTCACCTTAGTTATGTTGTCAAAGAAGAATCAGAACAAAAGGGAAAAACCATGAGAAAGAAAAAACAAAAAAATGAAAATAGTATGCTTTCATCTGCATTCAGACTCCATAGTTCTTTCTCTGGATGTGGATAGCATTTTCCATTGAGTCTTTTGGAATTGTCCTAAATCATTATATTATTGAAAAGAGTTAAATCTATCATAGTTGATGTATCAACAATGCAATATTTACAATGCCTACAGTAACTATAAATATGCTGATATGGTTATTAATCACAAAATATAACAGGCTCTCTACATGGGAAATATAGCTAGAACATTTATTCAAATATCAGAAAACTGAGTCCCCAAACGAGAAAGTCAAAGCCATCACAGTAGTTACGAAGTTGGCACATGTGGTTAATGTAGTAAACACCCACAGTCTCAAGCCTTCAAAACAGGACAGGCTACCTCAGGCAAAGATCCTCCTTTCCTCACTCATGGCAAGTGCTCTATGTCCACACAGCTTTCTCCCAGCACCTCTGGCCTCCCCACAGTTCTGGTCCCTGGCAGTCCTCAGCAGGAGTCCTTAGCAGAGATTCTGGCTGGCTCAAAAAAAAAGGAGTTTGTACCACAGCCACTGCTGCTGCTTCCAGTCACCACTGCTCTGACTCTAGCTTGGGTCTGGCTTCCTCTTGCCCCACCCCTTCCTGCTATGTCAGCAAGTTCAAGGGGCATGGAAGATCTTCAAATTCCATAACCGTTACAGTTGACCACTGCACAATGTTGCTGTTACTATGTACAATGTTCTCCTGGTTCTTCTCACTTAACTCAGTATCAGTTCATGTAAATCTTTCCAGTTTTTTCTAAAATCCCGATTTGAGCTCATCATTTCTTATAGAACAATAGTATTCTATTACATTCGTATCCACAACTTGTTCAGCCATTCCCCAAATGATGGGCAATCTCTCAGTTTCCAATTCTTTGCCACCATGAAAAGGGCTGCTATAAATATTTTCATACATGTGGGTCCTTTTCCCTTTTTTCATGATCTCTTTGGTGGTATTACTGGATCAAAGGGCATGCTCAGTTTTATAGCCCTTGGGGCATAGTTCCAAATTGCTTTCCAGAATGGTTGGATGAGTTCACAATGAGTTTGAATCTTGCTTCTGACACCAGTTCTGTGACCCTGGTCACTTAACCCTTTTGAGCCTTAGTTTCCTCATCTTTAAAGTGGAGATGATAATAGTACCTACCTTCCTGGGTTGTTGTATCTTGAGATTATACCTTTATCTATGGATGGTGATCTCTTTTTCTATAGAGACAGATCTCTATCTCTAGATAGACTTAGAGATAGTACCTGTAGACTTATAATAGTACCTACTTCACTGGGTATGTCTATGTAACTATATATCTCTATGTAGAGATACATCTATTTCTATAGATAGATATAGATATAGTTTTGCAAATCTTAAAGCAGTTTACAAATGCTACCCATCAATACTAACCTTAATCAAAATTTGATACTAAATTTTTAGAGACTATAACAAAAACATAGAGCCAGTAGTTCAAATACAAAGGATTTAGGAATGGCTCAGTATGCATTTGCATTAAAACATGTTAACCATCAACAATGGTTCCCTCAAAAAACTAAAAGAAAGGGGCAGCTAGGTGGTGCAGAGAATAGAGCACCAGCCCTGAGATCAGGAGGACCTGAGTTCAAATATGGCCTCAGACACTTGACACGCTTACTAGCTGTGTGACCTTGGGCAAGTCACTTAACACCAATTGCCCCCTCCAAAAACCCCCCAAAAAACAAAACTAGAAGGAGAACCTGACAGAATGGAAGAATAGGAAAAGTTGTTCTGAGTCACTCTTAACTCTCTTCTCTGCCCCACTACGTACTCCAGCACAGACACTTTGATGAAGGGAGAACAGAACTTAAACCGTTTTTTCCTCCCCTGACATAGCTGTTTTGCTGCCAGAAAGAATAGTTTTATGGAACTAGAGTTATTTTTGTGAAAGTCCATCCCCACTCAGAATGCCTCTGGTGGGGCTATTGGGAGAAGTTGGGTGCAAAAGGAGGAGACTCTTCTATCAACTCAAGTACCAGGTGTTCTTCTCCTTTTGTGGTTCAAAGAATTTTACATTTCAGACAGCTTGCTAAATCACAAAGAATAATGTTAGTGCCTAAGTACTTGCTGAGAGAACACATGGGTTCCAGTAATTTAAAAAAATGAATTAGAGTATTTTGAGAAAGGGATTTGGGTGAAGGTAAGGTTGGGTAGGAAAAAAAAGAAGCTGCAAAGTATATTACAGTGAAAAGAGAACTGGTTCTAGCATCAAGGGATTTGGGCTCAATTTCCATCTCTTGTACTCATTACCTGGGTGACCTTGGGCAAGTGTCTGGACCTCAGATTCAACATCTGTAATAGAAAAAAAGGTGTTGCACTAGAAGGCTTCTGAGGTTCCTTCTAGCTCTAGACTTATAATCCTATGAGTATTTTAGCAACATGTATAGTTTTATTTGATGAAAAAAATAAATTTTCACAATAAAGAATCAGGAGGAGGGAAGGGAAATGGTGTGTTTGCTATTTTAAATGGTTTTGAAGGAAGATCTTAACTTACATTGCATCAAAAAGGAAATTGTAATTTTGATGAACATAAACTTCTTGAGGGTGGATACTGTCAGAGATCTTTCAATATATATGTATGACCAATGATGTTCATTCATAAATATGGTTCAAAAGACGCTGTGTGAAAATAATTCAGTTTGGAGTCAGATGACATGGGTTCAAGTCTTAGCTCTCCTATTTACTTCCTGGCTAAATTTTTAAAAATACTACTTTATTTTTTTCTAATTACATGTAAAAATAAATTTTAACTTTCATTTTTTAAAATTTCAAGTTCTAAATTCTCTCCCTCCCTTTTTTTCCTTTCCCTGCTTGAGATAGTAAGCAATTTGATGTGTTATACATGCAATCATACAAAACATATTTCCATTTTAGTCATGTTGTAAAAGAAAACTCAGACCAAAAATAACCACACATGCATGTGAAATAAAGAAAGGAAAAATAGTACGCTTGAATCTGCATTCAGATTCCATCAGTACTTTTTAAAAAGAATTCTCTCTAAAATTTGTTTATTTATTTTTAGTTTATAACATTTAGTTCCACCAGCTTTTCTCCCCTTCCCTCCCTCTCTCCTCCCCAAGATGGCATGCAATCTGATATAGACACTGTATATACATTCATATTAAACATATTTTCATATTAGTCATGTTGCAAAGAAGAATTAAAACCAATGGAATGAACCACCAAAAAGAAAAAACAAAACAAAAAAGAGAGAGAGCAAATAGTATGCTTCAATCTGTATTCAGGCTCCATACTTTTTTCCCTGGATATGGATATTGCTGTATCTGTGAACAATGTTCTCCTAGTTCTGCTCACTTCACTTTGCATCAGTGTATTGGTGATGGAATTTGGAGATGCCCCTGTATTGGCTTGGTTTTTGGGCTGAGTGTTAAAACCCAGAGCTTATGAATCCCACTTGTGGGATGGACTTGTTGACATAAAGAGAGAGGGCTGAACTGGGAGGAGCCATGAATTGGGAGAGAGGCCCAAGCCTAGAGAAGGCCAGAAGGACTTTGGGAGAGCAGTATCCAGTATCCAGTATCCTGGAGCCTGAGATGCTGAGAGAAAGACTGCTGAAAGCCCATTGGAACTGCCCAGGACTTTTGAGAACTGCCACCTGGAACTGCCAAGGACTGAGGAGGCATGGCTGTGATGCCGGTATTTTGTCTGTCTGTTTTGATGTTGTTTTGCCAGATTCACCTGATGGTGAAGGACAGTGCTGCTGTTGTAGAGGTCCTGGAACCTGGCTGTTGGTTCAGAAGCCCTGAAGGAGGATTTTCTTGTGGTACCTGCACAGAAATCCTGGAAGCGGGCCTTGCTGATGTTTTCAGGGGTTCTGGGACTGTTCTGCAGGCAGAGAGTGACTTGATGAGGACACTGGCTATGTTGAGCCTTGTCTCCCCAGGAACTGAGATTGCTGAGGGCTTGCCTGGAGTGAAGATGAAAGCAGGACCTTTCCTTGGGTATTCAATGCTGAGTTTAACCTTGTAACTTAAGGGTGGGTGGTCTTTTGTGTTCTCCTGTCCCTTTTGAGATTCTGGGGTGGGAAGCCTTTGAGTGAGTGACCAAATAAATGTACTTTGTTTATGGTTGGAGACTAATCTCCATTTGAGAAGAGACTTTTGACTGACTAAATGAATGTACTGTCTAGGGGTGGAGTAGTACCTGGATTGAATTGAGAACTTACTTGCTAAAGGAACAAGTTACACTGTATTTTGACTTTCTCTCTCTGTGAATGTTTGCAGAATAAATGGGGTTTACTATGCTGGTAGTCCGAACCTTGGAAGTTGCCTTTACTTGACATTACAATCAGTTCCTGTAAATCTTTCCAGGTTTTTTTTTCTAATATCCTGCTCATTTCTAATAGCGTAATAATATTCCATCTTAATCATATACCACAACTGGTTTAGCTATTCCCCAATTGATGGACATCCCCTCAATTTCCAATTCTTTGCTTCCTGGCCAAATTTGCATGTCACTTTACCTCCAGGGGTCTCAATTTCTTTATCTATTAAATGAAAGACTTGGATTACATTATCTCTAAAGTATCTTCCAACTTTAAATCCTTTAAAGTAAAGCCTTAAAGGAAATGAAACAAATGGCCTAATTCCCCTTTCGTGATTTCTTTCCTTTATATATTCTCTCATTCTTAAAGGGGTTTAGAATACACTGCCCACAGTTTCGAATTCAGCATCATACCAGATCTGTAAGAATTCCATTTGGCATAACAGAACAGTTGTTGGCAGTGTCCACATTTGCAGGGTCTACCCTGCAAAATAATATTCACCATCTTTAGTGTTCTTCCATACCAAAAGAAAACATAGGAGCGTGTTTATAGCAGTCATATTCCAAATTCCCTTAAACATACAGAATAACCCCAAAATGAAAGAGGAGCTAAGATGTGGGCAGCTCTTTTAATTTCTTCAAACTAGAATTATCATGAGCATCAGGGCTGCTGTAGGCTTAGGAGGTAGCAGCTGTTGACACTTTCACTAATACCAGCACGGGTCTCTCCTGCTCTGCTCCCCAACCTCTCCCCGACACAGCTTACCAAAACAGTTAACTCTGGTCTTTTCCTAAACTGGTCCTTTTTATTGTTCCAGTAGAGCTGAATATATTGACACAAGGTGAAGCAAGAGAACCAAGAAACTAAGAAAGTACAGGAAGATATTTGGATATTGGCAAGAAGGAGAAACAAGGTGAGTTTTGCTTCATTTATTTATTTTTGAGAGTTGGCTCAATTTTGGGGGGGCGTGGCAGATTTTAAATGCATGAAAAAATAAATCCATTTTAAAATAAATTCATTAAAACAAACAAAAACAAGATATTGTGGAGCTCCAAAATGGAGTATTTGCGGTATTCTTTGTTACAACCGTTATCAGCTCCTGCATCATTAGTAGGACTTGAAAAGAGACTCCACCTCCATTGAAGATCTGCTTATTTTGCAGTTGACAAAAGATAATTTTTTGCCAATCCTGATACTCTTGCAGATGGTCACAGAGTTTAAATTCATGCCACTAGTGACACTCTATCATGGTTAATGCAAAGCAAGCTCTGACAGACTGAGAGGAGCTAAGCTGAAATGGAGACTTTAACTCCAAATTTCTTTGCTAATATGAATTTAATTCAGTGCCTTAATGGTATTTTAAAATGGCTTTTGTATTTAATTATAGATAACATAGGTAAGTATAGGCAAGTGATTACTTAAAGCCAGGCAGACACAGGAAATGCAAGAACACTAATAGGTTTTTAATGACCAGTTATTTATTGTATTCCAAGTTTAATTACATTGCCTCTTTCAAATGCAGCTCGATTACTGATTAATAAAAATATGTTCTCCATTTATGTGATGTGAATAGTTACGAAACAATTGTACCTTAAAGGTTGGGAAGACAATGAAATGTGAGTGAAAATTATTTTTAGCATTTTTTAGTAGATTA
This sequence comes from Pseudochirops cupreus, assembly GCA_028627135.1. Taxonomy (NCBI): domain Eukaryota; kingdom Metazoa; phylum Chordata; class Mammalia; order Diprotodontia; family Pseudocheiridae; genus Pseudochirops; species Pseudochirops cupreus. The sequence goes on along the minus strand of CM053580.1, from coordinate 143,093,254 downwards.
GAAATGATTTTGTCATAACTTAGTGGTTTTGAAAGGACATTGAGTCAGTTTTCTTTTTTCCCCAAGACACCAATATTGGAATGGAGCTTACATTTTCAATGGTCTTGATGCTCTTAGATGATATAATAAGATGTAGATAATCTTTCTTAGTCGTGGTCTACAAGTGCAGAATGTGGCATATGCTATCAATAGTGGTCACTGTGTCAGTTTTGCTTAACTTTAGTTGTTGCAGGGAGAGACTCATTTGGTGATGGTAGGTATATATCTGGAAATTAAAGTCAAAACAAAAGACATAAATAGAACTTATATATTTTTTAAAAAAATATTATACCATGGGAAATACCGGAACTATCACAAAATGTGACCCGTAAGCTAGGTAGACTCCTTTGAATACATTTTCAGTTCCAGCTTAGCAGTCAATCAACAATTTACCTCTTTTTTAAAAAAAAAATTAAATTTTTATTTGACAAAAATTTATGGAATAAAACAAGGATTTTCATAACATAGTATAATAAAAAAGATGATTGCACATGAAACTGCTTATGTGTTTATGCCCCAAATTGGTGAGTAGGGCCTTTCCATTGCATATCATCATGCTTTTCTAGAAACAGGCTTCCCAGACTCTTTTACATAGTCTGGTAATAGGCAAGAACATGTTGTATATGCTCTGAGGATAGAGTTTCATTAACCAGGCCCCATTACATTAAAAAAAATTTAACTGTCCATTTAGTTTAAAAAAAAAGAGAAAATCTCAAATTACCAAAATTAGAAATACCAATAAATTTGTGAAAATAATCACCATAAAAAATAAAACATTTCTTTGGAAAAACAGGAAATAGATAACCTAATAGATTAATCTCAGAAGGGAAAATCAGATAGTCCACTAATAGGCTGCCATCCAAAAAGACATTGGGACCAGATGAATTTATGTGACTTCTAAGTCTTCAAAGAATAATTAATTCCTGTATTTTTCTAAAAATAGGAAAGATTATTTAGGGCAAATATTGTTTTGATCCCTAAACATGGCAAAGACAACAAGCCTGAAATAGAATGGAAAATATTGAATATTAGCAATAGAACAAAGCCATACATATACTTATATAGATATATAGCTATATATCTTTTAAAGAATTTGTTACAGCTAAGAAGGATCTATATCAGGAATTTTCCCTCTGCACCCTCTTCCCTTTTTTTTTTTTTTTAAAACTCTCATCTTCATTGAGGCTGCTACTGAAATGGATATGACCTTCCCTTGCTTTTTCTTTAAGCTTCTTTTCTGTGTCTTCAACCTTCTTTAAGGTAGATGTTTCCCATGAGATTCTTCTATCAAGAATCATTCAGCAAACATGTATTAAGCATCTACTGTGTTCTGGCTGCTACGTTTAAGTCCCAATTAAAATCCCGTCTTCTACAGGAAATCTTCCCTAACCACTCTTAATTCCAGTGCCGTCCTTCTTTTAATTATTTCCTATTTGTCCTATATATGGCCTGCTTTGTTCATATTTGTTTGTATGCTGTCTCTCCCATTAGATTGTAAGCTCCTTGAGTGCAGGGGCTATTTTTTTGCCTCTTTTTGCTTACCTAGCACTTAAAACAGTGCCTGGCACACAGTAGGCACTTAATGTTTGATTGATTGGAGATACAAGTACAAAGACTGAAACTATCTCTGTCTGCAAGGATAAATTGTAAAGGGGAAAGACAACAAGAAGATGAATACTTACATACAGAACAGATATAAAGAAAATCAATGCAAAGTAGTTCAATACAAGGCAGCTTGAGAGGGAGGGCACTAACACTCGAGGCATCAGGAACAGCTTCCTGTAGAAGAGGCTGTTTGATTTGTATCTTGAAGAGAAAGAGGGATTCTATTAGGAGGAAGTGGGGAGGAAGAGCATTTCAGGCATGGGGGCCATCTGTGCAAGCAAGGTATGGAGGCAGGAGAGAGTGCAATGTTCAAAGAACAGAGAGAAAGCCAGGTGCGCTGGCTCTCAGAGTGCAGGAGGGGGAATAATCTCAAATAAGACTAGAAATATGGTGTGAAAGGTTTTAAAGGTGAAACAGAGGAGTTGGAGCAGGTGTTACATTTGGTGCATCTTGATAAACTACGCCAATTTTATTGACTGCCACAGTTTTAAAAACCACCATACCTGAAATGCCCTCTCTCTGTCCTCTGGTTTAATCTTTTAAAAACCAATTTTGTAAAGAATGTTAATAGAAAATGTATGATAGATGTATGATTGCATGATGAAAGCAGGGGATGACCAATGGAAAAACCTGCTTGATCAGTTGATAAAATTTTGAGTATAAGAAAAAAATGTGTAAGGCCTCCAGAATATTGGGCAGATCCCTTGTGGTGGACTTGTGGGACACTGACAAGAATCACAAAGGACAGGCAAGCATGGATAGGCCGGAATCTAGAAAATGCAGTCATCAATTTGATGTCAGAACAACTATAGTATTGGGAGTATATTAAATGTAATAGAATATTATTGGATTATAGAAAATGACAAATATGAAGACTACAAAGAAATGTGGAAAGACTACAGTGATACAAAGAAAACAGAATTAGGAAAAACACATTGACTATGGTAAAATAATAACTAAACTTTTTAAAATTCAATTTTATTTATTTTCAGTTTCAGATTTTTCTCTCTCCTTCCTCTTCTACCCACTGAGAAGGCAAAAAAAACCCAAACAAACCCCCAAAGTCCATTACAAATATATATAGTCAAGCAAAGCAAATTTCCCAAATTGGCCGTGTCCAAGAAAAAAGAAAAGGAAAGGGAAAAAGGTTTAATTTACATTCTGAGTCTATTACTTGTCTAGCTAGAGGTAGATAGCATGTTTCATCATGTGTCTTTTAGAGCTGTCATTGGTCATTGTGTTGATCAGAGTTCCTTAGTCTTTCAAAATTGATTATTTGTACATTATTGTTGTTACTGAATAAACTGTCCTCCCAGATCTGATCACTTCTTCCCAGGTGTTTCTTTTTTAAACTACCCTTTTCATCCTTTCTTATAGAACAATAATGTCCTATCACATTTGCATAACTTGGTCAATTCTTTCCCCAGCTGATGGGCATCCCTTCAGTTTCAAACATTTTGGTACCTCAAAAAGAGTTGTGATAAATGTTTGTACATATGGATCCTTTTCTTTCTTTGATCTCTTTGGGATATAGACCTAGAAGTGTAACAAAGAGTATGCACATTTTAATGACTTTAGCAATAAACTTTTCTAAGTACACAGAGAGAAAAGAGACAAAAAGGGGAAGAGCAAATGAATTACTATTAGTTTCTTTTTTATTTTATCAAAATGTAAATAAGTTGAATTTTCAAAGCTTTAGTTGGGATCGTATTGTTTATTTTGCTTATCTAGTTGTTGATATTTTAAAACAAAATTTATTTTAAAAAGTCACTAGAATTATATTAGCTATGGTCATTTTGAGGCATCACCTCTTTTCTTTTTCTTTCTTTTTTTTTCAATTTCCAAAATAATTTTTATTGTCAGGATTCTATACTTTTAGTTCTCCTTCTCTTGTACCCTGTATCCTGTACTCTTGGTACCCTGGAGTCAACCAGTATGCCGGGCAGCGACGAGACTGACCTTTTGTCCAGCTGGGGTGTCTCTGATTGGTGGATGGTTTTCCAATTTTTGGTGATTACCTCCTCTGAAGGGATGTTCCACAGTGACTTGGGTGTGTATGTGTTTCAGGAACCCCAATAACCAGAGTTCCTTGGTGGGCAGTCTAGAATGAATTCACAGGCTCAAGCATTCTTTAAGTCAGGATAATTTAAGTTTTTTGTTATGCTTTACAGAGGGCAAGAATTCTTAGGGAACCTGTAACCTTAAAGGGGTAGAATTAAAGTTTTTATGGGATAAGCTTTAGTAAAACCTGTGCCAATTATGCTAACTAGGTGAGTAAGGGTGGAATTAGGGAGGAATTAAGGAGTAGTCAGTGCTTAAAGGAACATGCACTTTGAATATCTACTGTGCAGGCATATTGCCCATAATTCACTGGGAAATAGCCCAAGGTGGGGCTTCATGGAGGTGTGGTTTTAGGCTTGAAACATCAATAAGTCAGTTGGTGGTCAGGGCTGATCAAGCTGCCACCCATCAATGTCATGTTTGACAAAATGAATGTTGGGAGTATACATATGTCCCAAGCTAACGAGGGATCCAGGATGTGTATAATGAATGGGCTAGGGCATTACTTATAGATAGTTCTAGTGAAGGATTCATAGGTGCAGCTGGTTATTATACTAAGGGGAGATAAACAGTTCATGAATTGTTGCTAGGCAGAGTACTGGCAGGGTGAAGGGGCAGAGAATAATGCTCTGAGGCTGGGAAGATTTGAGGCTAGGGAGAAATGTGATTTTGCAAACTGATTTTATAAACTGATGTTCAAGCACAGGCACCCAAGCACCCCATCAACAGGATTCATGACCATACCCTGGATACAAGGCCAGCAGTTTCTCTCAGCCTTTGTATTTGTGGTAGGCACGACCTGCCTTAAGGATGGGTTTATCAATATGGCCTTCTCAGCAACAACACCAATCACAGCTCTGTTAGCAGAGGAGATCACTTTCTTAGAGCCTGAAGGAGCTTCCCCCCTGTGTTTTCTTGGTTTCAGGATTGTGGGAAATCACTGTAGCACAATTTCCAGATGCATGGGCAAGCTTACCCTGGTCTCCAGGCTTTTCTTCAAGACAACACACTATGATCCCTTCAGGCATAGTGCCAATTGGGAGGACATTGCCAATGTTGAGCTGAGCTTTCTTATCACAGTACACAAACTGGCCAGTATGGATGCCTTCATAAGCAATGAACAACTCTGTCCTCTTTTTAAATTGGTAAGGATCCTGGAAAGCTACTCTTCCAAGAGGAGCCCTTTGGCCTGGATCATGGATTATGTCCTTTACAATGTCCTTAATGTAGCTATGCCTCTTGGCGAAGTTGACAGGCCAGAGCTTGGCAGCTCCTTTCCTGTGCTTCATGTGAGCACAGAAGACAGAGCCGACATCCTTCTTCTGACCACGGATCACTCACCCCATCTTGCGTGGTTTGCCTCTGGACTTGCTAAAAAGAGCGAGGCATCACCTCTTAAAATCATTCAGTGATTCAAGAATCATTTCTTAACTACATATTGTGTACAAATAAAGAGACTGATAAAGGGGAGCATGCGTGGCTCAGAAAACATGTGACTCTTGCCCTCACAGCACTTACAATCTAATGCATGAGAGTATATCCAGAGGAGAGTAACCAGGATGGTGAGAGGTCTTGGGACCTTATACCTGGTAAAGAACACTGGGAATGTTTAGTATAGAAAATGAAAGCCATAGGAAAGATGGGATGGCTGTCTGTAAGAATCTGAAGAACTGAGATTACACCTATTCTGGGTAACCTCAGAAGACAAAACGAGGCTGTGTTAGCAACAGAAAAGCAGATTTCAACTTAACATACAGTTTTGTTTTTTTTTTTTTTTACTAATCAGGATTGTCATTGATTTAGAGCCATTTAGTACAATAACATTTTATAAGTAAGGAAAACTGAGGTGAAGTGACTTTTCGTTTAAGTAACAGAAGAGGGATTTGAACTCAGGTCTTCTGGCTTCAGATCCAGTGCTTTTTCCATTGCCTTTGAAGCCATACAAAAATAGAATGGGCTGCTTTGTTTGGTTGTAGGTTCCTCTCTGCTGGAAATGTTCAGACAGAAGTTGGATGGCCACACGTTAGAGATAGTTTAGAAGATATATTCCTTTCCATGGAATCTTGGGCTAGAGGCACTTTCAATTGTGTCTAAGATTAGTGGATTAATTCAACATTGCCATCTGTGTGAAACTTTTCGGGGATATTGTCTCTTCCAGTTAGATAAGACTGAGGTTTGCCTTTTCTGGAACTGACATTGGTAGCTTTGGAGTTACATAAGAAACACACCCTGTAGAGAGACCTCTAGGTCAGATATGGATCCTCTCAGGCATATCTGAAGACAGAGCATAACCTTGTCAGCCATGACATGTGCAGATATGGAGAAGAATGTTATACAACAAGGTACAGAGGAAAGAGTCCTGGTCTAAGAATCAGATGACCTGTGATTCAGCTTTGGCTAAATCACCAGGTAGATGACCTTGACCTTAGACCAGACTTGATCACTCTGAACGTCTTCATTTATAAAGTGGAAATAACAATACTTGCACAACCTACTTCACAGTAATTTTGAGGAAAATTGCCTATTTTAGATCTCAAAAATCTACTTAATTACGAGTTATCATTATATACAAACCATAAAATTATATGATCCAAGAAGGCTTACTGATTAGAAACAACTTGGAAAGAAAATAATTCTTGACACATTCTCAGTTCTAGCTTTAACTCTGAAATAAATATCCTATTTTTCCTCAAAGGGCTTCATTACTCTATCCTGAGACTCATTATTTTACTTATATCTTGCATGATCTATTCCACATATTCTTAGGAATACATCAATATTATTTATAATTGACTACTTTTCCTCAGATGATTTCGAATCTCTTACTGCCAAAATAGAAGTTCAGATATTAAATATTAGTCAACTGAATGTTATCATTTGATTATTCTAGTGGCTTTCTTACATTTAATTCATATTCATTTTGACTGCGTTGGCTTTTTTTTTCCAAACAAAGGCTGTCTTCATTATATTAAATTTCACTAGCCATGTGGAGGCTTTAACTTTCATAAGTGACCAAATAAAATTGCCTTAAGAGCTTAAAAATGAAATTAAGTGAAAATAAATTTTGATGTATCTCCATAATGAAGGAAAGCATTTATTATAAATGTGGAGTATTTCAAGAGATCCTTGATCTTACTGATGTAGTCTTTTTCTTCAGAAGTCGCCTGTTGGAATTCTTGTATATACCTCTTGGAGTCTGATTTTGGAAAGTATTTTGCTAAATTATCTTTTAATATTGAAACATGACAGATCACCAAAACTAATCACAATTGGCACAAAATTAATTGCAGTGTGTGTGTGTGTGTGTGTGTGTGTGTATATATATACACACACATATGCACATGCAAAAACTGTATAAATAGACATATAAATGTTAGGATCACATGTATTTATATTTATATAAATGCACTGTATACATGTATTAATGTGCAGCGTATATAGATACATATGTGTATTAATGTTCATGCGTGTATATTAATGTTAGTGTATTTTGTGACATTGTACAGATACTTTTTTGTAGATAATTATTCTTCAATTTCTTTCATCTCTGCAGTAATTTTGAAAAAGTATATATAAATGCATAAACATATGCAAATGTACATATATATATACATATATATATATATATATGTATAACATCAGACCACATCTATGGAGCAACTTGGCCTGTAAGACCATTTAATACATTCAAATTCAATAAACATTTGTTAAGTATTATGTGCAAGGTCGAGAGACAGTATGAAAAAGCGAGCCGGCTCCCACTCGTGAAGGAAGGACTGGGTTCGATCTTTCCTCTGACACCTACCAGACGTGGGACTCTGGATAAGTCAAAACCTCCCAATGGCCTCAGGAAACTTCATTCCTGAAGAGGAATCCCCTATACCAATGAAATCACAAATCTCCCTCCTCCCTCTACCCTTCCTGCCTCCAAATACACAGAGATGAAAACTGACACAGCCCTTGCCTTCAAGATGCTCAATGAAAGAGAAATCCTGGGAGGAAAAGCCACGCCCTTTCACACTTTCTCCTTTAAGCCATTGCAGTAACTTTTTTTTTCAAGTTCTTCATTAAATTCTCTCTTGTTATTAAGATGATTGTTTACATACTTTCCCATTTATGTGTTATATCTTCCTCATAGAATGAAGCTTCTTGAGGGCAGATTTGAGATTCATTTTTGTGCCCCAGCATCAAGCAGTGCCTTGTGTGTATATATACATATATGCATATATGTACATATGTTCACAGGTGTGTGTGATGTATACATGTGCACCCACATTAATGTAGATTCACATGCATATACAATAACTATAAAATATGTTTGCATATAAATAATACATGCATATATTTATGCAAAATATATATGCATGTAACACACACAATTTATGCATATATACAGACACACAATATTCACATTTCACATGACCATGTTTATATGTATATACATATATGTGTATATATGTATCACATATTTAGTCTTTTCAGACTAGAGACCCTGGGGGCCATCTTTGACACTTTCTTCTCTCTCTTACCATATCTCCAATTAGTTGCCAAGTCTACAAGAAATATTAGTCTTAGTCTTGGTTGTGTGTCCTTTTCTTTAAATTCCTGGTTGCTCATTGTGCAATGATCAACTATGATTGACTTAGCTCTTGTTAGCAATACAATGATCCAAGAAAATTTCAAAAGACTCGTGATAGAAAATGCTACACACCTCCAGAGAAAGAACTGATGGAGTCTGAATGCAGATTGAAGCATGCAATTTCCACTTTTATTTTTTTCATGTTTTTTTTTTGGTCTGTTTCTTCTTTTACATCATGACTAATACAGAATTATGTTTTACATGATTGCACATATGTAATCTATATCAGATTGCTTATCATAGTCTTAGGGAGAAGGGAGGGAGAAAATTTGGAAGTCAAAATTGTATAGAAATGAATGTTAAAAATTGTCTTTACATGTAATTGCAAAAAATAAAATACTATTTAAAAGAAAAAAAATGAATTCCCTGTTGCCTCTACTCTTCGTCACTTGTGATTAGATTATTGTAACCAGCTCCTAATTGACATGTTAACCTCATATTATCATCCAACTTTAATCCATTTTGCATGTAGCAGGAATCTTAGTCTTCCCAAAGCAATTCTACATTAGTAATAACTCATATTCCTCACAACAACCTGTGAGTTAGGGCAAGTGATGTCCCCCCTCCATCTATGAGGAAAGTGAGGCTGAGAAGACCAAGGTGACTAGCAAAATGCTGCATTGCTAGTCAACGTCAGAGCCAGAGCTAGAATTCAAGTCCAGTGTTCGTTCTTCCACACCATATTCCTCTTCTGTCAAGATTAATAGCAACTTTCAATGGCTCCCTGCTATCTGCAGGATCACGTTCAAATGACTCATCCTACCTTCCAGGCCCTTCGTAGTCTGCCTCTCCCTGCTTGCTTCTTTTATCTCTTCCA
>CM053580.1:143049783-143083593 GCA_028627135.1 Pseudochirops cupreus | reverse complement strand
AGCTCATCATTTCTTATAACACAGTGGTATTCCATCAGAATCATATGCTACAACTTCTTCAGTCATTCCCCAACTGATAGGCATTCCTGCAATTTCTAGTTCTTTGCCACTACAAAGACAGCTGCTATAAACATTTTGGAACATATAGATTCTTTTCCTTATTCCCTAGTTATCTGTGGAAACAGACCAAATAGTAGTATTGCTGGATGAAAGGATATGTGTAGTTTAATAATTCTTTTGGGCATACTTCCAGATTGCTCTCCAAAATGGTTGGATCAATCAGTTCACAATTCCATCAACAATGAATTAGTGTCCCAATTTTTCCCCATCCCCTCCAACATTTGTCACTTTTCTCTTTCTATCATTTTATCCAATCTGGTAGGTATAAAATGATATCTCAAGGTTGTTTTAATTTGCACTTCTCTAATCAATAATAATTTAAAGCATTTTTTCATAAGACTATAAATTGTTCTTAGAGGTCCCCTGGCACAGCTGTGGGGGTGGTGGGCTCAGGTTGCTTGTGCCTGCTCCCACAAGGGGAGAGCTACCTGAGTTGCCTTCTGCAATACAGGCTATTGGCCTACAGTAGCCTTGAGTTTTATCTGTTCACTTTTTCCAGCCCCAAGCTGGGTTGTGCCATGCAGCTGCTGTACCAGCAGGGTATCCGCATCCACATGGTCACCAACTGTGACTTCATGGCCATGTAATGGTAATGGGAATTTGAAGATCTTCCATGCCCCTTACTAAGCCTAAGGGAATTTGAAGATCTTCCCTGCTTTGAAGATTTTCCCTGCCTCCTAATAGGCTGAATGTAATCACATGGAGCCTGTGGTCGGAGGAATTTGCTGAAGGGTGGAGCAGAACCCACAGGAAACTGAGAGTCAGCGCAGTTAGACAAAATTGGGAGGAGAGGATACTTCCAAGGGAGACAGGTTTGTGAATAAATATTAGGCTTGTGTTGGTTTGTGGGAAGGCTAAAGGATACTGTGGCTCTCTGTGCTGTTGTGGCATATTAACTTCTTTGCTGCTATAATGGAATCGGTTTACTGGTTTGGGCATTTGGTTTTCTGGTGTCTGAATATATGTTTTCCTTCTGTCTTCTATATGGAGAGTCTGTTATATTTTGCAATTGAGCGCTATGCAGGTATATTTTTAGTGATCACTGGCATTGTAAATGTTGCATTGGTGCTACAGGCCCTCAGTAACTCCCAGATCCACTGCCTCTACAAGGCAGGTATCCAAGTATGTCATAATCAAGGTGCTGGCTACCTGTATCACAAATTTGCTATTGTAGATAAGAAGGTACTTATTACTGACTCTCTCAACTAGACCACATAAGCCATGTTTTAATTGTGGCAGGTTACGAGTACATGAGACATCTTAGAAGAATCTGAACATATTTGGGAGCAGTTCATCCCTGTAAAGTATACTTTTTTCCCTCAGAAAAAGTCAAGCAAAGTAAGCCAAAGCCCTACTTTGATGTTTTCCTCAGGGTTATAGATAAAAACAACTTAACAAGGCAGTCCATCAGACAATTTCGACAATTTGTCTAAAGTTCTATTAAACAAATAAACCACCATTCAAGGGACATTCTCTGTACTGTAGTCTGTGAACTGCTACAGGTGGATATCTTTCTCTGGGGAAGGTTGAGGAGATAACCTTGACCTTGGTAAAGGTAGGATCCTCTTTACTGTTTCCCTATTATGTTATGTTCTTTCTAAACAGGACATTTTCACACCTGGTTAATTCTGAACCTGGCTGTGATACCCTGTGAACAAATATGGAACTTTGCTACATGATTGACTATTAAATATAACTCATGCCTAGGAATCAAATAGAACCAAGGAATTTTTTCCTTGTTATGGCTTATGTCAAGTCAGTCTGTGCCCCTGAGGCTTGACATCATCATAACTATGTCCCTCCTTTTTTCTTTCATAGCAAATTTCTATGCTCAAGGCAGGTAACCCATAGCACCCTATTTTATTAGTATTAAATCTATTAATATATCAATTAAAGTTGAAATATCTGAGTATTATAAATTCTTCTGCTTGTCATATACCTGCTAGGGTTATTATTGATCCCCTTGGTAAAGCACTCTTTTCTCTTCATGCCAAAATCTCCTGTTATTTTACCACTCTTTATCCCTGGAGACTCCTGAGGACTCCATTTCCCTTGTCTACAATGCCTTTGAACTCTGGGAACTTCTGCAGGTAGTCCACTCCTTCCCCAGCATTTCTATCACCAGGTAACTCCTATTAAGTATTTAACTAACATACCTTCCAAACTATTGCCTCTGATGGTTGTTCTTTGGCTTACACATCACTAATTGGCACTATATTTATCTCACTGTGTTTGATAATATAGGGATAATTTCCTCCTAAGGGGAAAATCATTGCCCTTAAAATTAGTTAGCCATTTGGGATAAACTTTTATCAAGTACTGAACACAAATGCATCTGAGTTACTGCAGGCTCATATTAAAAACACTAAGATGCCCGTAGGTAATATCAATCCCAACCAACTAAATAAAAGTGATTGTTTTTTTCTTTGAGCTGGTTTTGAAAAATCTCATTCTTTCAAACTGCTATAGTGATAATATCCTCCTAAGGGGAGTAGGAAGGAGGGACGTGGGGGGCAGGAATTAGATTTATATAAGGAGGTAAGATAAAGAAATCATGTAAAATCTTCAAAATTTAATGGAGTGGAAGATTCATCTTTAAATCTTAATTTAAAGAGTTTCAGAACCTTGTCTTCTGTGATAGTTTAAAATGTTTAGTTTTTTTAATTTCCAAGCAGCGTAATAATCTGATAACATATCACAGGGCAATTATAAGTGGTAAAACTGAAGGTTTTCCTTTTATGTACCCTAGCTTACATGTCTACTCTGATAAATATTGATTTTTACCCAGAAGGGTTCATCTTCCATGTCAGGTTCTAATGGATCTCTTTTAAAGATTCTCTGTTTAGCTTGTTGACAGCAATGTCCTTATGAAGTACAACGTTCACATAACAGCAGGTGAGATGTCGCAGTGTTAATGATACTTGCAGCTGCTGTGGAGGTCTAAGACCAATAACACCAGTACGCAGAAGGGCTGCTAGCATAGGTTCTTTCATCTGCTTTTCTAAAGGAAAGACATCTTCAAAGAGGTTAATAATCTCACTTCAATTAAACAACGAGAAAGAATAATAAGTTGAAAGGAGTGAGTGTCCAAGACAGACAAGACTCCAACTGTCTAAATAGAGTAATAGATACATAATCTCCAGACCAGGAAGCACCAACTTCTGGGTTCACAAAGCCAGGGCCCCTTAACAACAGCTACCCAGAGTCTCATCTGGTCAAATCACAAAGAAACTTTCTTCCCATGAGTGAGCCCCAAAGTAAAATACCAACCTCCAAGTAAAATACCGACTAATATATAGTTTTCAACTAATCAGCTCTGAGCCAGAATGCAACACAACTCACATGACTCAGTGCCTAATTGGCTCAGTACCAAAATGTATGAAAGCCTTCCAACAAGCAAACTTTCCACTAAGCAAGCTTCCCTTAGGCAAGTTCCTCCTGCCTCAGGATGTGTCACAGCTGTGAACTGGGCAAGAGCTCAAAGCAGCAAGACATCTGTCATAGAAATACTTGTGTATCTTTGGACCTGAGAACATGGCTCCTGTTCCAAAGAAAAAAGGGGACATGTGGTCACATAGGCCTATTAATGGATGGGGAAGATCTTATATTACATTAACCCTGCAGATGTAAAACCTTGAATTCTCTAAAGCTTTGGGTAAATTACGGCTTCCTGATGCTTGAGCTGGTTATTGGAAAACCAAATTTAGGAAGGTGTACTAAATTGTATTGAGGTCTATTTTGCAAAAGATTGTAGCCAAAACATCTAAGAATCTCTGCAAGTAACCTGAACCAGAGAAGTAGATCTTTTAGGAGAAACCCCTCATTTCAGAGCTGCTCTGAGTACAGGGCTATTCCAGAATGTCTAAGAGGAATTGTTTTCAGAAAACAGATGACTGCATGAGTTATCTGAGCCTAAGACATGATGTGTTGATGAAATGAACACTGGGAATGGGTTACTGGGAAGAAGAATTAATATTAATTTTATATTATATATATGATATATAATATATAATACATTATATATAATATTAATTAATATTCACCCTTCCCTTTCCTTCATTCCCCATGTGCTGCTGCCTCTATGAGGCCCACTTACTGAAGCAGACTACCCCTTGGCAGAATTCATCAATGTGTCAGTCATGGATGGTCTCAGTAACCAACAGGTGAGTTGGTATAAATTTAAGCCTGATGGTTTGGGGGCCATCCCCTCTCACATTAGTTCCATTAAAGTAGAATATCTGGAATGAAATTTCTTTAGTCTCTTCCCATATATTGGGGTTACAGCATTAGTACAAGCCGAGATACTAGCCCAAACTACATGTGAGTTCTTCAAGGAGTCTGCCATGTCATACAGCTCTCCTAGCTCTACACCTCATAATTGTCTTTTGGTTTTGACAAGTTGATTCCTAAGAAACTCATGATGGTTGGTGACAGTTCAAATTTCTTATTCACAACATTTTTGCTCCTATAATCATGACTTCATTATGAAGTGTTATATATGATTTTTACTATACTTTGATTTGTAACTTTGATCAGGTTAAATGACTCAGGGGAGGTGTGGCCTCCCAAGAACCAACTGGGAGAATGATGAAATTGAAAATTTATTTTTAATTCTAGTTTGTTAAAATTTAAAATTCCCTCTCATTGTTCCTTACCCTTGCAAGTCTTCTCAGGTAACTTCAGGTCACTTCAGGTCACATGATTCTCCTCCCAGTCTTGTAACTTGTACCACCACAGTTGTAACTTCACCTGCTACCCACATTTCAGAGAAAACTTTACCCTAAGGTCAATCAAAGCTATTGAGTTGTTCTTCAGTAGTTTCCAGATGTGTCTGACTCTCTGAGACCCCATTTTGGGGTTTTCTTGGCAAAAAATATGGCAATGATTTAACATTTCCTTCCCCAGCCCATTTTACAAATGAAGAGGCTAAGGCAAACAGGGTTAAGTGACTTGCTCAGGGTTACAATTTGAATCAGGAAGATGAGTCCACTTAGCTACCAAAGCTATTGTAGCTACTCCCATTCCCCAAATCACATGTCTTGCTTAGGGTTAAGGGGCTTTTTAGAAAGGGATATCCAAATGATTCAATGTTGAGCTGATGTCAGAGGCTTTTACTTTCTAGACAATAAGAAGAAGGCATACCTATATTACTGGAGATTTGGCTCTGTCATCCTGTTAATCACTATAAAAGACCCTGTTGGCCCTCAGTTTGGGGTCTTTGGCCACTGAGAAGTCACTGACCCCATTTATTGGCAATTACTAGCTTTGCTAATGAATGGATCATGCTCAGAATTTTCTCTCTCATAATTTCTCTCTCAACATGATGATTTCCATAGGAGTCTCTAGAAATAACTTCCAGGGGAATATTGAGAGTCACCCAAGGGCACCACAATCCAATATGAAGTTTTAGATATAGCTATGGCAGTAATAGAGATATCTGCCAGGTTAGACAATAACTCATTGATATTTGCCAAGCAGAGTGATATTGATCCTGAGACAGATGTCCTCCAAGGAGCATTAAGCTCCAAGTCTGATGTTTTACAAGACAGCATTCTTTCAAGGTTTCACAAAACAGGCAATAACCCAACCATTCAGCAATAAGTGCTGGCTCTTTATTAATTTTAATAACAGCAGCAGCAGCATCCATAGCATTTTTCTCATATAAAGCTTTGCATTTTCAAAGTTCTGCCTATCTCATCTCATTCAATTCTTATGGGTTTACATACAAAAAGTATTTATAGATTATCAATATTTATAATTCTCCTGTCACCAAATGAAAACCAAAACAGAATGCCCACAGACCTTACATATCAATTTCTTGTAAACTCAATAATCTCAAATTCCTATTGTTTTTCATTTACCTGTTTCATTCTCCTTCTTTCCTCAATGCCTTCTAAGTAGTTCATTTTTATATACTTCAGTATCTCTGCTAATCTATAAAGTCTTTTATCTCAAATATTGTAGTTTTTCACCATCTCCGCACCATACCTTCATACATATCACACCTCATCCTTCTTCATACTTTGCTTCTCCTTTCTCACCTTCTCATCATGTGTTGTTTTCCCCCACTAAAAATCTAAGCTATTTGAAAGCCAGGACTATATTCCCTGTTTGTATCTTTATCCCCAGCACTTAGCACAGTGCTTGACACATAATAAAAGCTTAAAAATGCTCTATCTACCTATCTATCTATCATCTATGTTTTCTGCCACACTATCCTGCCTAGATGATTCCAAAAGCCTTTTACCGTGGTTCATTCAAAGTCAAACCTTTTCTATCTCTTACCCTACATCCTTCTGTAGGGTAAATCCTATCCCTACCCTTTCATGACTTGATATGGATTTTAAAGAGCAGTTTGTTGTTTAAGATGGCCCATATAACATCCCTGCTTCATATTCATTTGATTTCCCAGAGCCTCTTAAAATTATTTTCTTGTGTCTCCATCCTTGAGTATTATCAATTTCTATTTTATAAGTATAGATCTTCCTTGATATTTCTTTGTGTAATACTCTCCTGAGCTTCTTTTTCGGGTCCTTGATCCTCACACACACACACACACACACACACACACACACACACACACACCCCATCACACCATCACACCATCACACCATCACACCATACTGCTATCTTCTTTACTGCAGCCTTTTGGTCAATTGACTTTTTCTGTTGTTTAAAAAAACCAAACAACAACAACAAAATCCCACAGCATTTTAAGTGGATCTCCCCACTAGGAAGTATTGACTCTGTAAACCTACTATAGGTTAAAGCCTATCCATGAAGTTTGCCTTAGCAATCCTATTGTACTGGCTTCTTAGTTCTACTCATCCAATGTCACCACCTCAGGGGGCAAGTAGTACATTCACACTAATCTAACAATCCAATCCAATAAACATTTATAAAAAGCATGTTATTGAGTGCTATGTCTAGTATGAGAGACAGTATAGTATAATTGAAAGTATACCATAGTTAGAAGAGTTGGGTTCAAATCCTGGCTCTGTCACTTCCTACTTGTGGCACCTTGGGCAAGGTATTTAACCTCTTTAGGTCTGTTTCTACAATGGTAAAATGACAATGGTGGACCAGATGACCTCTGATGTCCCTTCCAGCTCTGAATCTGTGATCCTAAGGGGCATATATAAAAGCCAGAATGGTGTAGTGGACTTACTAAGTACCTGTATCTCAGGCAACGTGCTAAGTGTAAAGATACAAAGAGAGGCCAAAAACAGCACTGCCCTTAAGGAGAAGAAGGTCTAGTGGTGGAGTTGTTTTAATATTATCTCTCTCATTAGACCCCAATCTCCACGCTTTTGCACTGATTGACCCCATACCTGGAATTCATTCCTTCACCTCCGTCTCAGAAAACCTTTTTTAATGAGTCTTGAAGAATCAGCTCAAACGCCACATTATACATGAAGCACTTTCTGACAACCCCAAGTGCCAGTGCTTTCCCTCCCCAACTACTTTATATTAATTATGTGTCTATTCTGTATATATGGGAACACATGTTGTTTCCCCCAATTGAAAGTAATCTCCTTCAGATTAGAGATCATTTGATTTTTTTGACTCTATAGCCCCACTACCTAGTATAGCTATAGTATGGTTTAATAAATGCTTATTGATTCATTCTATTCTTTTTCACTTACTCCATGTTTTAGCCAAATAGGATGAAGCTCTGCCACCTGAAAGTGTCCTAAGCTTCCCACCTCCATGCCTTTGCTCACACAGTTCACTAGACCCGCACTGTCTTCGATACCTTTCTCTGCCTGATAAATTCCTACTCCCTTTAAAGACGAACTCAAGTACAATTATCTCCATGAGGACTTCCTTTATTTCCTCAGTGATAATTTTCACCCTTAGGACTCACATAGCACTAGGTTTTATACATCTCCAATGTAATATGTATCATTGCTATATGTCTTTATGTCTTATCCCTCTACTAGACTGTAATGTTAAGTCTTTGAGGGGAGGCATGGGGCCTTCTCTAAACTCCTCCATTCCAGTATCTTTGCACAGTTTTCTATACCATGAAATGAAAAGTTTGTCTTATTCTGTCTTCTTAAAGTTGGGACACAAAAATATTAGAGAGAGAATGTAGCTAGGCTAGAAAATGGAGTCAGGAATACCTGGGTGTAAATCCTATCTCCAACATTAGCTGTGTGACCATGGACAAGTCATTTCACCTCCTTGTGACTTAGTTTCCTCATCTGTAAAATGAATAGGCTGTAAAATGACCTGTATCTAAGGTCTTTTCCAGCACTAAAATCTATGATCCTTGAATCAGTGGATTATACTGATCGTGACTAGTCCTTCCTCTAGACTCTAGGGTCTAGAGGCAGATATGAAAGTACCATATAATGAAGTTTTCCCTGTTCTTGCATAGATATAAAGAAGGTCATACATGAATATAAACAAGCTCTCTACCAACAATTAGGACTATATACCTAGTTGAAGGAGAGATACCTAACATGTCAGAAAATTGGCAAAAAAAAAACCCCAAACAACAATAAAAAAAACCTGATGAAAGACTTTGTTCTATTCACTTAATTGCTAGATCTAATGGATTTTTTTCTCCATACTCATCATTGTCTTCTCTGCATCCTTTGACAGTGTTGATCATCCCAAGCCCTTCCCTGTCCCTAACTTTTTTATTACTGTTGAGGGTACTGCCATCTTTCCAGTCACCTGGGATTTGTAACCTAGGTATCATCTATCATTCTCTCTCCCCCCACCCAATCCATTCAGTGAGATGTCTGCCTCCGTAGCATCTCTTAAATCCATCCCCTTTTCTCCTCTAACACCGCCACTCACAAGTGGTACCTAACTTCTTGCAAATAGCCCACTGGCTTGTTTCCCTGACTCAAGCTTCTTTCAGCTCTAATCTATCCTCCGTTATCTGTCAAATTAATTTTCCTAATGGGCATAGCACTCAAGTAATAACAACAATAATGATAATAGCCAACATTTATATAGTCCCACTATGTGCCAGGAACTTGGCTAAGCACTTACACTGGGAGGTAGGTGCTAGAATTATACCCATCTTACAGATGAGGAAACTGAGGCAAATCGTGGTTAAGTGACTTACCTAGGGTTTTGTTGGTGGTGGTCAGTCATTTCAGTCATGTTCAACTCCTTGTGACCCCATTTGGGGTTTTCTTGGCAAAGACGCTGGAGTGATTTGCCATGTCCTTCTCCAGCTCATTTTATAGATAAGGAAACTGAGGCAAACAGAGTTAAGTAACTTGCAAGTGTCTGAGAGCAGATGTGAACTCAGATCTTCCTGAGTCCAGCCCTGGTGCTCTACCCACCGTTCCACCTAGCTACCTATTCAACGAACTATCCCCCTATTCATTAAACTCCAGTGGTTCCCTAACGCTCCCAGGATCAAACATAATCACTGTTTAGCTTTTAAAGTCCTTCATAACTTGGTCCTTGCCTACTTTTCCCGTCTTCCTAAAACTTGCTCTCCTCAGGGTGCCCAGGTGGCCCAGTGAATAGAGCACCGGCCCTGGAGTTAGGGGGAACCTGAGTACAAATCCAGCTTCAGACACTTAACGTTTACTAGCCATGTGACCTCGGGCAAGTCACTTAACCCCAATTGCCCTGCCTTCTCCCTCCAAAAAGCAAAAAAAAAAAAAAAAAACAACTTACTCTCCTCCAAGTACTCTTAAATACAGTGATACTGGCTTCTTTGTGCCCAGCTTAGAGCATTTTCACTGGCTAGCTCCTGTGCCTGGAACCCTCAGCCTCTTCACCTCACCCTCCTAGTTTCTATGGTTTCCTTCCAGTCTCAGCCAAAGTTAGACCCTTTGCAAGAAACCTTAACCCAGTCCTTCCTAACCTTGGTGCCTTTCCTCTGACTATCCCCAATTTATCCTGTGTCTGTCTTATTTGCACATAGGTGTTAGTATGTTGTCTTCCCTATTAGACTGGGAGCTCCTTGAGAACAGAGACTGTTTTTTTGCCTTCTTTTGTGTCCCCAGTACTTAACACAGTGCCTGGCACATAGCAAGCTCATAATGAATTCTAACTGACTGGTTGATTCTCTAATAACTTCTGACTTCCATACATATTTCCTCTTTTCCACTGCCTTTATTTTCGCCCCCCCCCCCCCACGTATTTTTGCAACCCTTTCCTTTATAAAAGTATTGGCCAAGAATTCCCACAGGCTGTTTGCCCACTTTCCATCTTCAATAGTATTGTATTTCTCTTATCTGCCATGTTTATGGCTTCCCATTTTCTTTGTTGACTCTTGCCCTAGCTTCTCTGACATAATGACTACATTAAGTGCTCACACCTCTTCTCCCGTTGCCAGAATGATGTCATTGGGATAAGACATAACTGGACTCAGCTTGTATATCACTGGCTCAGTTTTATCTTTACACTCTACTTCCCTGGATTTTGATTAGTCTTTTTTGATGAGAAGCAGCAATGTACCAGAAAGATCACTGGCCTTGGCCCAACAGGCCTAGATTGGAATCCTGACCCTGCTATCTGCTAGCTCTTTGGCCCTGGGTTAAATCATTTCACTGATGTGATCCTCAGATCACAATGGAGATAGGAAAAAAAAAAGATGTATTATCTATATGACAGGGTCAAGGTGGGGAAAGTGCTTTGGAAACCTTAAAGCATTGGAGAAATGTAAGAAATAATCAGTATTAGGAGAATGTCAATAGACCACACACATGGGCAGCCTTGCTTCACTTCCTTTGTCAGTTCAATTTCTCTCTCTCTCTCTCCAACTGAGGACTCTGGTTATATTAACAGCTTCACATATTCCTTTGCGTGGTTTAAAAAAGTCATCATTCTTTGCATATACATTCAGACTCAGTTGATATGCTAGTTTTAGCTTTGCAGAATTGTACCATTCTATTCTTTTAAAAAAATTATTTGTTAGAGGAGATGGTTCACTGAGTAGCTGAAGGAGAAAGGGTAGGTTCAGAATTGAAGGTGACATAAAAACAAAGGATATCAGTAAAAATTTAAAGATGATAATAACTAACATATAGTCCTTTAAGGTTGGTGAAGCACTTTACATATATTATCTTATAACAACCCTATATAAAGGAAGAGGCTGTTATTATCCCTTTTTAAAAGAGGAGGTTCTTTTTTCAAAAAAGCAGACTGCAAGGGCGGGCAAGTCAGCCTAGCAAAAGCAGTAAGGTGTCTAGAGGGATAGAAAGGAGACAGCATGTATGAGGTCAGTCAAACCATGGGCACCATCACCTTGAACACTCTCTCCCTTCAGACTCTGATGGAGACACAACACAACAGTCTTGGGATGGCACTGCCTCCCAAACCACCAGACCTACTTAGAGTCCAGCCCCCATGACCCCCCACAGCAATTAGCAATGGTACTGGAGCAGCTACATAGGGCAGTAGATAGAGCACAGGGTCTGGACTTAGGAAGACTCATCTTTCTGAGTACAAATCTGGCTTCAAACACTTACTAGCTGGATGACCCTGGGCAAGCCATATAACCCTGTTTGCCTTTATTTCCTTATCTGTAAAAATAAGCTGGAGACGGGAAGAGCAAACTATTCCAATATCTTTGCCAAGAAAACTTCAAATGGGATCACAAAGAGTTAGTCACAACTGAAATGACTAAACAACAACAACACAGTAGTGTGAATATAAATCTCCTGAAATGGTCACATTATTTGAATTTGCATTGCATATTTCCATTGGGCTGGAACCAATTATATTTTACATTAAAACTACATATTTATAAAAATGTAATTAAAAATACATATTTTACATAATTATAACTTGAAATAGTATACATTCAAATATATGTGGCCACTTGAGAGGATTCCATATTTGCACTAATGCTACCTAGCTGTATGGAGGGGAGAAATCATTGTGGAAAGCAGTCCCACCTTCCTCATCACTACCATCAGCAACAACTGCTAACTAACTGAGAAAGGGTCCTTAGGAGGCAGCAGGACTACTAGTCCTTCTTCCAGTCCAGCCCCCAAAGCCATCATCCAGGAAAACAATGCCTTTAGAAAAAGGAGCTAGCCATCCCCACCAACTGTCAACCAAATGCAAGCTAGCCGAAGCTGTAAGGCTTCAAGGGACAGACAGGAGGTAGAGCATATACCTAGTAAGTCCCCATATAAGACCTTGATGGAGACAGGCCAGAATCTGAATCTAAGAACCCTTGGAATAGCAATCCTTCCAGTCCAGTGCCCTCAAACATCATCCTGGGAAGCAACCCTCTTGAAGATGCAATATGGCAACTTCTCCTGTTGGTGCTATAACTACAGCCATTATAAAAGTATAACTACCCAGAAAAGAAATGCTCACCACCAAAGTCTTTGGCAATGTCAAATAGTTCAACACCAGAAAATGATACGACTTTATCAGTGAAGATGGCATTTAAAAAGAAGCATTGCCATCTGCTTTGCAGCAAAACCCCTAAGGATCATGAAACTTTCCAATCTGACTTTCAACTGGCACCTTCCATATGTATTATCTTGACCTCATTAGGATGTTAGCTCCTCAAGAGCAGAGATTGCCTTGCTCTTCTCTTTGTATTCCCATTAATTGGCATAACACTTTGCCTATAGTAAGTGCTTAATAAATATTTTATTTACCCATCCATTCATTCATTCAAGAGGAAACTGAGGCTGAGAAAGGTTATATGACTTACCCAGAGTCACACACCTAGTAAATGTCAGGGAGAAGATTCAAATTTAGGTCTTCTTGATTCCAAGTCTCACACCCTATCTACCATGCCACCATGCCACCCTGCCACCATGCCACCTTGCCTCTAAAAAGTTATTGATCATCTGATCAAAAGTTTCTTCCCCTTAATCTGAATATAACAAGCATCCTTTCCACCTCTGTCATTGATATCTTCCATGATTTCTCTTATGTTCATCAAAAAAATGAGTGAATTCCCATCCTTTGCTTTCCAACACAAACCACTGCCCTTCTGAATCATGCCCTCAGCCATTCTTAACAGATTTGGAGTCGTACTCCTGGTGTGTTTGGCCCCTTTAGTGGTCCCCAGTTTCTCCTATCACCCCTCTCACTGTTTACATGCTATTGTTACTAATCCTCATTTCATTACACTCTTATTTCACCCTTCTTCCTCCTGTCATTGAAAACAACAGCCAGAGATCAGTCCCAGTGGTCATCAAAAAGTTTGTAGACCACAATAAGGAAGCCAGCAAGCCTGGGAGTCTCCTCTTCAACAAGTAGATTGCATCGCCCATTTCTTGAGCTATTTGTCACATGTTTCTTTACCTTTTGGTTGTTCCCCAGCAACCCAACTCTAGTTTATATCATTGTCCCCTTTCATCCCTCTTCTTGCTCTTAAAAGAGCTCCACAGTGAACTCCTCAGCCACAATTTCTCTCTTCATGCCATCTTAATCTCTTTTCTCTATTCAGCTCACCACTATCCTTTCTTCTCTTCTTTATACAAATTTAAAGGGTCTGTATGTAGTGCCTTTATTTTCATTTGGCCTTTTCTTGATCTTCACTCTCTTTATACAAACTTTTCTCATTTCTCCTTTGATTTTTACTTCTTTCTAAGTCTCTTTACCTTTATGTTTGCTATCTATGGTATGAGCTCCATTAAATGCCTTTCTACTCCTTAAAATAGCTATTTTTGTCTTCTAAGTCTCTTTCCTTTAATTCCTATTGAGATATGAGGGAAAGAGAGTCGGTGGCTTTTATTTTTTATTTTATTTATTTTATCCTGAACTTAAGAAATGCATTTCCACAACATAGTGGAATAGAAAAAAGATGATTGTAGATGAAACTATAAATCCATTATGTACAACTTGCTATTCCTTTTAAAATATGATAAAGTTATCATGTAACTCTTTTCTTTTTTTTCTTCCCTCCCCTCGATTCTAGAGATGTCTACCATTAGACACAAGTGTGTGTGTGTGTGTGTGTGTGTGTGTGTGTGTGTGTGTGTGTAAGACCATTCTATATATATTTCTACTTATCAGTTCTTTCTTTCTCTGGATGCAAATAGTATCTTCCCTCATATGACTTTTATGGTTAATTTGGGTATTTATAATAGTCAAAATAACTTAGTCACTCAAAGTTGATCTTAAAACAATATTGTTACTATATACAACATTCTCTTGGTTCTGCTCATTTCGCTCTGCGTTGTTTCATGCAAGTTTATCCATATTTTTCTAAGATCATCAAGCTCATCATTTTTTATAGCACAGTAGCATTGGTTGCTTTTAAATACAAGCAATAAAATACAGACAGATGATGGATGGGGGAGCAATGTGGCATAGTGGCTAGGCTGATGCACTTAGAATGAGGAAGGTTTGGGTTCCAATTCCACCTCTGAAACTCTTTAGCTAGAGTTCATAGGTCTCACTTAACCTGTAAAATTATCATGTAGCTTTCTAAGACTGTCTAATAAGCCATAGATGGATGTAGTCTTTCTTAGTCCACTGACAAAATCACAGTTTCTTCATGTACTGAATTATTTTTAAGCTTGGCCATTACCAGTGATATACGTTGGTAAATATTTAACAAATGACTCTCTATGGGGGAAATGTATACACAGTGCACATTAAGTTTAATATAAATTAACTCTTTCTCCATCACCTCCCTAAGTGTAGATAATCAACAAGGATAAAATGAAACCTTGATTTGCAACATTTGCCAATTTCCAAAGCATGGCACTTCTTAGCCCATATTAGCTAGATCCAGGACAACCCTACCTAATACCAATCTGATATCTTGAAAGAGAATAGCAGATTGAGGATCAGAGGATCCTAAATTTAAACCTGGAAGGGACCTTAGATTCTCTTTTAGTCCAGCTCTCTAATTTAACAGATGAGGAAACTGAGGTCACTTACTTGCCCAAGAACACACAGGTAGCAAGTAGCAGAGCTGGGATTTGAATATGGATTCTCTGACTCCAAATCCAGTGCTATTTCTATTGTGCTAAGCCAACTCACATCCCTGGTTATTTTTTTTTATTGTTTTAAATTTTCTATTCCAGAAGGAACTTGCTCATCTTCCACAAACCTCTGCCAACTCAAACAGATTTTGAGAAATTAATGTAGGCTATCACTACAGCTTAATCCAAAAAAATAGCATCTTGCACCACAGATTTCATAACTTCTTGTATTTCTTTTGTACATCTGACCAATTTTACTGTCGTGCCGTAGTCTCTATTTTAGGGAAGTAGATAGAAATGTCAGTGTAACAGAGCATGGCACATTGTAGGGCACAAAGGAGGACAATTACCTAGGGAGACAGGGCCTCCTTAGGAGGCAGGTAGACAATGATGAAAGCCGTGGCCAGTTCCATCCTCAAGCTGCCTGTCTGAATTGTAATAGCTGAGTTTAATCCAGAGTTCTGGTTCTCAAAGAATAGGACCTGATGGCAGACATTGGACATGTGTATCACAAAATAAATACTCCTGTGTTTTTGCTTTTGCAATGGATTCTAAATATGGTTTCATGGGCCACTTTTTGTTTAACATCCAGACATCTCCTTTTCCCAAATGCAAAATAAGTCTACTGTACCATCTTATATCCAGGAAAAGAGTTCAATTTCAACACTTTGAGGATCTATGATTTCATCCATGTGGGTCTCCCTTCACTGCTATAGATCACAACCCCATGTATGACTTAGTATATGATTGGCCACAAATTACTTTGGACAAAAGAATACAATCAACTAGTGACCAAAACTCGGATAACCAGCCTCTCTGAACCTTAGGCTGGTCTTTGAAGGAAAGATATACAAGTCATTACAAGAGCCATATTCAGACCCTTTGATCTTGCTAGGACTTGAAGCCAGGGTCACCTCCACTCCATGATGACCAGGACTTTAGGGGAGCCATAGCCTTAAACAATTTTTCCTTCCCACATTCCTTTTAAGGGATAGAAGCTTCTACAATAGCAAAGTTGATCTTTTCTCATCCATTGTCTACAACCATCATCTTACATCCTCCAACTCGGAATTCGTATATCTTTCAAACATCTGCATTCTGTTTTAAACATAGATCTTGTACCTATATCACTTTCTTCCTCTGCTGATCAATGTGAAAAATTCCCCAAACCAGTGTTTACACTTGCAATAAAATTCCTTCCATGTTTTCAACCTCTTTTTAACCTCTACTAGATCCTATCAAAACGGAGCAGCTTGGAGTATAGGCCTTTTTATTAGAGACTATGTGCATGTTGATGGAAGACCTGCCTATCTAAGTTCAGAGGGGCTCGGTCATCAGATAGTTAAGCATAAAGTGATTTTTTTTTAATCTTAACGACTTACCAAATCACTTAACTAAGCTATGGAGAGATGGTGATACAAGAGAGAATACCTAACCAAGCATTTGTTTCTAGAAAACTCTGTGCCAGGCACTATACCAGCCACTGAAGATGCAGATGCAAAAGGGATAACAGGTCTTACCTTCAAGGAGTTTGCATTCTATTAATAGGATAGAACACACACCAGGAACTGGAGATCAATAAACATTTATTAAGTAACTGCTATGTGTCATGCATTGTGCTAGGTGCTGATCAAAATTTCCCTCAGGGAACTTACTTTCTATCTAGGCAATCGTAGGATTAGTGATTGAAGTCATAGGGCAATAGAGTGTCACATTCTTTCCAGGAGCAGTAATAATACTGGCTTGACTATTGTTCCCTGAGTAAGAAGTGTGCAAGATCTGGAATGCACAGAATTGCCTCAGTATGATGCTAATACACAGAGAGGCTAAGGAACCTGCTCCAAGGACAGTTGTAATGATATATAATGGAAGTATGCATAGACATCCTGCTATGGTTCCACTCTGCTAACCGGACATTTAGGGTTCAATTGAATATTATTGATCTAGTCTCTTTATATCTTTTCTCTTTAGCTGTGCACTTAGTGGGTCTTTTGGATTCCTTCCCTTCCCTAACAACATCTGGTAAGGGGCAATACTATGATGGAAGAAGTCTTGGTCCATCATGTGGCCCTCTGTATACAGGATTAGTTTCTTTACTTACATTAACTTTTGTTTTTTCACGTTAGGCAAAGGGAGAATGGGCATCCCCGTGCCCCAGCATCCATGGTTTATAGCCAGTTTGCTATCAATGACTCAAGGAACAAGAAGTGATTTTTGATAATGACCTTAAAGACCCATCTGGCAATCATGCTACTTCTGCACAAGAACTTGGAGGGACCAATTTGTGTAGGAATTACACTCCCAAGAAATAAATATGTGATAGAGGAGAATGTTTCTGGAGATAGGAATGATGGTGGTAGGAATGTCTGTACTTTATCTATTGCTGTATGTTCCCAGTTTCTCTTTATAAAAACTTTTTGATTATCATTGGTTAAATGGAACCGGAGCCCTTCTCAATGGTACCTAACAGCAAGAGAACACAGTTATGGGAACTTGAGATGATAGGATTAGAAAAGAAACATACCTTACTCCTGACCTTATTAGAGTCCTCCTAGGACTCTGGGAATAAATGGAAATGTAGCCTGCTCAAGTCTAGGAAAGTAAGCCAGAGCAGACTCACTACAGGTAGAAAGCTGCCTGCAGAGCAAGATGCACCTTGTTGACAGTCACCCTAGTGTGGTAAATGGCCAGACAGGATGAAAAATGGTCTGGTGCTGGGTACATATAGAGGGGCTGAGGTGAGGATGGACTCATTCACACTTGGACCCAGCAGCTGCAGGGAAATACCAAAGCTAAGTGGATTAACTTTCCCAATGTTATGATATCCAAGGTACCATGATGATGAAATCATGGATCTCTGATTTAAGAAAAATCAGCTTTGTTTCTTGTACTAAAATTATGCTTTCTTCTTGGTACCTCCAGAGGCCTGTAGATATCTTTGGCCTTCTCTGTTCTTATGACATTTAGGTAAGGGTATATAGCAGGAAGAGTTATACAACTTTTACATATTCCCCTTTCCTTAAGCTCTATGTTCCTCTCACCACCACATCCATACCTAAATATATTCTTTTTCTAATTATTTTGGTAAGCAATATGGTAAAAACAAAGAAACAAAGGAACAAAAAACCTCTAGATCTAATATTAGAAAGAACTTGATTTCTCTGGGCAAGTCACTTAACCCTGATTGCCTAAAAAACAAACAAACAAAAAAAACCAACCAAGATTCAAGTTCTGACTCTGTCATTTACTCAGTGTGTGACCTTAGGTAAGTTACTTAATGTTTTTGAGTTTCAGTGTCTTCAGGAGTAAAATGAGAATAATAATGTTCTCCCTACCTCACATTGTCATTATAAGGATCAAATGAGATTTGTGGACGTAAAATGCTAGTTACTATCCAAACAATCATCCCCTTTCTCTCTCTCTTCAATCTTTCCATTTTTACTGGCTTCTTCCCAGGTACCTAAAAAATGCCCAAGTCTCCCACATCCTCAAAAGTTGCTATCAGTTGTGTCTGACTCTTCATGACTCCATTTAGGGTTTTCTTGGCAAAGACACTTCCCCAGCTCATTTAAAAATGAGGAATTGAGGCAAACAGAGTTAAGTGACTTATCCAGAGTCACACTGCTAGTAAGTGTCTAAGGGCAGATTTGAACTCCAACTAGGTTGCATCCAGCAACCTAATTTGGTCCTTATCACCCACTTCTTACCAGAATTGGCTTCCCTGCCTCCAATTGACCCATTCCATTCTATTCTCCACATAGATCCCAAAATTATTTTCCTAAAGTTCTTACCATGCTGATCTCCTGACCAGTAAACTCTAGTGGTTTCCTATTAACTCTTGGATCAAATATAATCTGCTCTGTCTGTCACAACCTGATTCCAACCTGCTTTGCTAGTCCCTCTACACGCACTACAATCCAGCAAAACTGGCCTTCTTACTGTTCCTTACATAAGATACTCCATATCCCATCCCCAGGTCTTTGCACCGGTTGCACCTGATGCCTGAAATGCACTCATTTTTTACTATCATCTCTCAAAATCACTAATTCACTTCAAGGCTCAGTTTCTATATGATGTTGCTAGTACCTCTCCCTCGCCAACTCACCTCATATCTACTTTGCACGTGCCCATATGTGTATATCTTATATCCCCCAGGGAGATTATAAACTATTTGAAGACAGATACTGTTTCACCTTAGTCTTTGTATCCTCAGCACCTACAACATTGCCTGGCAAATGGTAGCTGCTTAGAAATGCTTGTTGATTGATTGATTGTAACTGTCAAGTGCTATACAGTTTTATTACTTTCCAGTGCATTATACACAACTGTTGTTCAGTCATGTCCAACTCTTCATAATCCCATACAGGTTTTCAAGGCAAGGATACTGGAGTGATTTGCCATTTCCTTCTCCAGAGAACTACAGCAAACAGGCTTATTAACTTACTCAGGGACAGACACACACACACACACACACACACACACACACACACACACACACACACACACACACAAATTTGAACTCAGGTCTTTCTTCCTGATTCCAACTCCAACCCACAGACTCACCTAGCTGCCTCCAATATGCAAAATTACACAACATTGTTCCGTTGTTTTAGTAGTATCTGATTCTTCATGATGCCATTTCTTGGCAAAGATACTAGACTGGTTTGCTATTTCCTTCTCCAGTTCTCGATGAGGAAACTGAGGCAAATAGGGCTAAGTGATTTGCCCAGGGTCACACAACATGTAAATGTCTAGATTTGAACTCAGGTCTTCTTGACTCTAGCCCCAGCACTCTATCCACTACACCACCTAGCTGTCCCCAATTACTATAAATGATAGGCACCTAATAAATATTTGTCAAATTGAAATTCCTTTTGTCTTTTTCTCCACTAATGACTCTAGATGCACATTTCTTTCCCCTTCCCTTTCACGTCTTATAAGTTTCAGACAAAGTTATTTCTTCTCATATGTATTCTCTGTTTCATTCCCTCTGTAAGAATGTTTTATTTTCTGGTTGTATCTCTTGTCCATCACTAACTACTTTATTTCCTTCTTCACTCCCCCCAAAACCTGAAATCCACCTTATTATGTTCTCTCATCTCTTTCAGAAACCCCCCTTGTTGCCTTCTCTTTTTTCTTGTGGAAGCGGGAGCCTCCCTGCCTTCATTTGGCTGGAAGTTACTGGCTCAGTTCTTCCCTTTCCCCTTTTATTCTGGGTCCTTTTCATCGAAACCAAAGGTTGTACATAGTAACAATCTTTTTCTAGCAGTCACTGCTGTGCCCTTGTTCTCTATGCCTTAAACACTTTCCCTGACTGAACATTATATTCAGATGATTTTCTAAGCCAAATCTAGAGCATGCCTTTGACTTTCTCTTGCACCAGCTATAACCTTTCTGTCTCTGAATGAAATGCATTCAGCAAGTAGTTAACCCCATTCACCTCTTGTCTCAGTTCTATTTCATACTCATATTTCCCAGTTGGCGAAGGGGAAACAGAGTCATAAAGGTTTTCCTCATATGAAGTGTCTTTCATGTATGTCCAACAAAATCTGGGAAGATTGGAGCGGCTAGGTGGTGCAGTGAATAGAGCACCCGCCCTGGAGTCAGGAGGACCTGACTTTAAATCCAGCCTCAGACACTTAACAGTTAGTAACTGTGTGGCTTTGGACAAGTCACTTAACCCAAAGGTCCTGTCCTCCCCCCTCCAAAAAGCAAAAAAAAAAAAATCTAGTAAGATGTTTTTCTCTATTGAGTATGTTGGGACTGCCCACTCTCCCTTGGACTTCTATCAATTAGGTGGAGGAGAATTCTCTCCTTTAACCTCTCCCTCGCAGCAGACACACTTGTTGTATATATCAATTAGTACATGTGCTTGCTTATGGCTTGATCTCAAGCCCCCATTTGTCTCCTTTGCTTTTTGTCTCCTTTCCTGAGCAGAGATTACCAAACAGTAGTCGTGACAGAGATGTTTCCAACCTTTATGGCTACAGCCTGAACTCATGCGGTTGGGAGTCATTAATAGGTACAGGTACTTCCTACAACTACACCTCTTCTCAGTAATGAAGATGACTGACCACTGACAGTAGAATGAGTCATTCATTGCTGCTTGGCCAAAATATATGGACCTTGAATGAGTGGCTCAGACAGTACAGCTCTGAATCACAGATGAAATACCTATTACGCAGTACCACAAAGCATTTCATGTTTTAAGTATCAACCTCCCGGGAGAGTATATTATAAGTGATGGGTTACTGTTGCATATTTTAAGTATGTTTCAATGTGCACTTATAAGTCTTCTGTGTTTTAAACTTTTCTTTGTAATGGAGGAAATAACTATCCTATTTTTAAAAATCCTTTAAGACTCCCATGACAGTGATTACAGAGATCACCTTATTCATACAATCCAGTGGAAAGTCAGAGGAAACAAGGAGTTAAGCAGAGGTAGTTGTTAATCAAAAATGAGCCATTGTCATAGAAGACATAAGATTCAAATAAAATAAGGATTTTTTATTGATGGTGAGATTCCTCAAATGTTCTTTTTTTTTGCAAATGATAATGAACTAATTACATTGAACCCAAAATACTACAAAGCTAAAGTAATATGAAAGATTGGTTTGACTACTATGGGGGGAAAGAAAATGAATGGGAAAAATGACTTTGTCCAGATCATGGCATACAATTATAATAACCTGGATAAGTACTATAGATAAATGATGAACTGGGCCTATAAACGTTGTCATACAACAGGAGACATCTCATCAAGTGAGTTCAAAAGGAAGTCATTCCAGAAATTCAAGAAAGCGTGGTATTATAGCTAACCCCCCTGAGAAAGAACCATTCAGAGTAGAGGAGGGGCTGTAGTTCTAGTTTCTCTCCCCTCTTTGGCCAGAGGAGGACCTTGAGAGCTTTGAAAAGTTAGGAGAATGTTGCACCTCACATCTTCCTTGTCCTAGCCATTTCCCTGGATAAGTTGGTGGCATGTCTGCATGACTAGCCAAGGGCAGACTAGAAATAGATTCAGAACTCCACAAAAGAGCCCAGTAAAGAAACCATATCATGCTTAAGGAGAATTTCTTCAGTTCCCCATAAATGAGAGCCAAGAGGTGTGATTTCTTCTTTGCTACACGTACTCTCTCTTGAGTCCACTATACCTTAGACTCTGGAAATCCTTTGTGAGAGAATATTTCACAGACTCTTGTGGAAATATTTTGTAACAACTTTCTTACTGTACCATCTTAGTAAATATCCCTTTCTAAAAACTACTTAAGGCTGGCTAACTAAAGTGATTCTCAATTGATAATCAATGAGGAAGCACACTGGTAGGGGTTTAAGTCAGTGGCCTTAGAGAATCGCTGCAATGCCTCAGAATCCTGAAGAGGAGATATACAGGCATACCTTGGAGAAATTGTAGGTTTAATTCCAGACCATTGCAATAAACAAATAGCACAATAAAGTGAGTCACATGATTTTTTGGTTTTCCAGTGTGTATAAAAGTTATTTTTACTGTATGTAAAAGTTATGCATACAGTAATCTATTAAGTGTGCAAGAGAATTACGTCTAAAAAAATGAACATACCTTAATTCAAAAATACTTTATTGTTAAAAGAAAAAATGCTAACCATCATCTGAGCCTTGAGCAAGTCGTAATCTTTTTGCTAGTAAAGAGTCTTGCCTCGATGTTGATAACTGCTGACTGATCAGGGAGATAGTGACTGAAGGCTGTGGCAATTTTTGTTGAAATAAGACAAAAACGAAGTTTGCCCCTTCTTGACTCTTCCTTTCACTTGAATACTTGGAGGCCATTGTAGGGTTATTAATTGCCCTAATTTCAATGTTGTTGTGTCTCAGGGAATAGGGAGGCCTGAGGAGAGGGAGGGAGAGGGGGAGAGAGAGGGGAACAGAGAGAAAGAGTGTGTGTGTATGTGCATTTGTGAGAGAGAGAGAGAGAGAGACAGAGAGAGAGATTGATGGGGAAACTGATGATTGGTAGAGCAGTCAGAACACACACATGTACTAAGTTTGGATGTGGTTCGTGCTGTCCCAAAATAATTACAACAGTAACATCAAAGATCACTAATTACAGATCACCATCATAGATATAATAATAGAGAAAAGGTTTGAAATTTTGTGAGAATTATCAAAATGTAACACAGAGACACAGTGTGAGCACATGCTGTTAGAAAAATGGCACCCATGGACTCAGTCAATGCAGGGTTGCCACAAGCCTTCAATTTACAAAAAATACAAAGACAAAAACAAAACAAGTTATCTGTGAAGTGCAATAAAATGAAGAACAATAAAATGAGGTATGCCCGTAATCTTTTCCCACATACTGAGACCAATCTGTGAGAGCAGGAGTTGGCTTGAGGCTCCTCAGAGCTTATGTGGGTTACAATATAAATGTGGCCAGACTTCCTGCTGCAAGCATCAGTTAGGAAAATTAGTAGATCGTGAAATCCAAAAGAGCTATACAAAATTTATATATATGTGTATATATATACATATATATGTGTGTGTGTGTATATATATATGTATATGTATATGTATATATAAGTTGTATAGATATGTATATGTGTACTTATATATTTTATGTGTATATATATAAATTGTGTATATATGTATATGTACATATGTATTTATATATTTTATATGTGTGTATACACATATGTGTGTATACCCTACTTCAGGGAGTGGGTCATACCAGCTTACTCCCTAAAAATGTAGTTTATTTTAAAAGACGACATTCAAGAAATTATTTTCAACTAAGCAAATGCTAATGCATCCTTTATCTGATAAAGAATTCAGAGCTTTGGGCTGAGCAACCTGGCATCAGTACTGATTTAATGGAGTAAAGGCAAGTCTTTTCAGGTGGGTTTGGCAGTGAAAATAGCAAAAAGGTGAGTGATAGATCAAGTGTTAGACTCACAGCTTCTGATTCTCAGGTCATATTAACCAGAATAACAAAGGTTCCTCCACCCTAGATTTTCTCTCCTTGCCAGACGCATTAGAACCTCCCCAGTAATTGTCTGTTGGTTTGCATCATTAATGATAGACACCCCAATCTATAATGTACTGAATAAAAGTGCGGCCCTTTGACTGAATCCAAATTTCACAGAGCAAATCCCCTTAAAAAAAGGATTTGTTCTGTAAGACTTGGAGTCAGTCAAAAGGCCACACCCGAGGACCTAGAAGGCCACATGTGGCCGCAAGGCCTCAATTTCCCCATCCTCAGACTTTAAACTATTTATTATAACTATAGCATACTTTAGATTCTAAAGATTAACTCAGGACAATTGTGTTAAATTAAAAATTCAAACTAAATTTAAAAATTCAGATGAATTTGAGCCCCTTTTTTCCTTTGTTTTGCCATGCCACCAACTACGAATTCATAACCACCTTGAGGAAAAAATGAACTTCTGGGCTCTGAGAAAGTTTCCATTAAAATGTAATTGAAATTAGCGGTTGTTTCTGCCTTTCTTTGTATACCCATTGCTTAGCACAGTGCCTGACCATAGTGGGTGCTTAAAAAATTATTACTGACTGAAAAACTGAATGAAGAATAGGCTCTTATCCTCAGGAGAAAAAGTGAAAAGTACAAACTCATCCATGGGGGTGAGTTAGACTCCTTCCTCTTTCTTTTCTTCCTTCTCTGCTTCCTTGACAAATTACAATAATCAAAGATACCAAAATATAGATCTATCTAGAAATGGAATTAATCAACAGTGTGCTGGTAAATATTTAGCAACCATTTCTCCTAAAGACAGGACAGATTTCTAATCTGCAATTTAGCACAAATAAATGTAGAGGGTTAAACTTGAATTAAAAGGTCAATTTCACAAGTTAATGGGTAGGGGGAAGCATGTGGCTAGAGACAAGTTGGTCTGAAAAGTATCTGAGGGTTTTAGGAGACTGCAAGATCAATATGAGTGAATAGTATTATGTCACAGCCAAGAAAGCTATTATAATCTTAGACTGCATTAAGGGAAATGTAGGACTGGGAGGAGGAAGAGTGAGAATTCCAGCTGTCTTCTGTGCTGGTCAGACCACATCTGTATTATCGTATTCATTATAGGATATCACATTTTAGGGAAAGACAGTGATAATCTGGAAAGCATCTAGAGGAGAGCAACCAGATTTCACTTGATGTAAAGAAAGAACAGGTAAAATCCCACAGAACAACCAAGACAGTGATATGCCTCTATGTCATGCCATATGAGAACTGGTTGGGGGGGAAAAAAACTAGATATTTAGCCTGGAAAAAAGAAGATTTGATGGTGGGAGCAGGGTTGGGTAGTGTCTTAAAAGTATCTGAAGTCTTGTCATGTGAAACAGGAAATCTGACTTGTTCAATTTGGTCCTGGATGAATGGAAGAATGAAGAATGATAAAAAAGCTGAAGTTGCAGGGAGACATATTTAATTTAATATTTAATATAAGGGGAAAACATTCAAACAATAAGAGCTCTCCAAAAATAGTATGAGTTGTCTTGGACATAATGGGTACTTTGTCACTGAGGTCTCTAAGTAAGGACTAGATGGTCACTTTTTAGGTTTGGGTTGGACCATATTACCTGCGAGGTCCCTTCCACCTCAGATATTCTGAGATCCTGAAAATGTAGTCAGGGATGGTGGTAGAAAGGAGACATTTGAATAATTAAATTTATGCCACTACTTCTTATTATTCTAGGAAGCTCTCAAAATCCTGAATGGTGGCAGCCTTGAACGTATTTTCTTAACAACCCACCATTCCTAACCGCTACCTTTTCCCAGTACTATCATTTACTACCAATGTAAGTTTTTTCACCTCCCAAAAAGAGGGGGGATGGACCACATGATCTGTAAGCCGCCTTCAAATCTAAATACTATAATCCTATAACGCAATGTTCAATGACTACCCTCTACGTTAGAGTTGCAAAATCTTTTAAAAATAGAAAACATGGGGAAAGAGAAACTAGGTAGGTCAATTAATAAACAGCCATTAAACATCTATTAAGCACCTATTATGTGTGAGGCAATGTGTTAAGCACTGGAGATTTGGAGAAAGACACAAGATAATCCTCACTCTCAAGAACCTCAGAGACTAATGTAGGAGACAACATGTAAACAGCTATATATGACTAAGCTATATACAGGATAGATTAAAAATAATCAACAGGGGGTGGCTAGGTGGCACAGTGAATAGAGCACCAGCCCTGGAGTCAGGAGGGCCTGAGTTCAAATGCGGCCTCAGACACTTGACACAAAAACTAGCAGTGTAACCTTGGGCAAGTCGCTTAACCCCAATTGCCCTTAAAAAAAAAGGCAAAAAAAAAAAAGAAAGAAAGAAAAGAATCGACAAAGGGAAGGTGCTAGAATCAAGGGGGATCCAAAAAAGGTTCCCGGCAGAAGATGGGACTTTGACTATAACTTTAAAAAAAAACTAGAGAAGACAGAGATGGGGAAGGAGAACATTCCAGGCATGGGAGAGAGCCAGTGAAAATAAGAAGGATACCAGTGTCACTGAATTGAAGAGTGAGTACATGGTAGGGTATAAGGTGTGATAAGACTAGAAATGTGGAGGAAGGGAGTGGGTTATGAAGTCTTTTGAGTACCAGAGGATTTTTTATTTGTTCCTGGAGACGTAGGAAGTCACTAGAATCTATTAAGCACAATAACTGCTTGGACCCGTGCTTTAGAAAAAATCACTTTGGCCATTGAGTGGAGGATAGATTAGAACAGTAAGAGTCTGCAGGTGGACCCACCAGCAGGCTAATGAAATAGGTGATAAAGGTCCATACCAAAGTTGTGGCAGTGTCAGAGGTGAGAAGGAGGAATATGTATAAAAATATTACAAAAGTAAAATCAGATTGGATGTGAGAGGTCAAGGATGACACCTTAGGTCATGAACCTGAGTGATTGGAAGGATGGTAGTACCCTCAACAGTAATAGGGAAGATAGGAAGAGGGAATAGCATGGGAAGAAAGACAATAAGTTCCATTTTGGACATGCTGAGTTTAAGAGGTCTATTGTACATCCAGTTTGAGATGTCCAATAGGTAGCTGGAAATACAAAACTGGAAATCAGGACAGAGGTTAGGGCTGGATAAATAGATTTGAGAATCAATAGCACAGAGATGACAACTGAATCTATGGGAGTTGATGAGATGACTAAGTGAAATAAGTGGAGAGGGAGAAAAGAAAAGGAACCATTATAGAGTCTTGTGGTTTGTTCGTGTGACTTGAATGAAGATCTAACAAAGGAGAATGAGAAGAAGCAGTCAAATATAAAGAAAAACAGAAGAGAGTAGTGTCATAAAAAATCTAAAGAGGAGGGAGTGTTAAGGTTTAGAAGATGATCAACACTGCCAAAGGAAGCAGAGAGTTTAAGAAGGATAAGGATTAAGAAAAGGTCATTAGATATGGTAGTAACTTTGGAAAGACTAGTTTTTATTGAATGATGAACTCAGAAGCCAGTCTGTGTAGAGTTAATAATGAGAAAAGGAAAATGGGGGCATGTATTGTAGATGACCTCCTCAAGGATTTCAGGCGCAAAAAAGAGTGAAGACAGCGGACAATACTTAGTGGGGAAAGGAAAGGATCAAGTGAGGGTTTTTTTAGGATGGGGAAGATATGGGTGTGTTTGTAGGCAGTAGGAAAGCCACCAGTACAGAGAGAGAAATTGAAAATAAGTCTAAGAGTGGGGATGATAGAGCAGACAAATTGCTAGAAGAGATTGGGTGGAATGGGATCACTTGTATATATAGAGATCTGCCTTGTGAGGAGACAAAGGAGATAGTGGAAGAAGGATCCTAGGGGATGTAAGGTAAAGAGGGAGAAGAGAGAACTCTTGGTGAACAGCCTCAATTTTGTTCAATAAAATATGAGACTATATTCTCAGCTGAGAGGGTGAAGAAAGGGGGAGCCATAGGAGGTCAGAAGAGGGATGAAAGGATTTGGAAAAGCCTGTGGGTAGTGGGATAATTAGTTAATTAGGTTAATGTAAAGGGATTGCCTTGTAGCAATAAGGGACCAGTTGAGATTTTATAATATGTATTTATAATGGACTCAGCACAGTTTCAGGATTTTCTCCAGTTCTATCCAGGAGCATATGTGTAGGAGCAAAAGTAGAGGGTGGTAGGAGTGATCCAAGGCTGAGGCTTGGCAAGGCTGCAGCAGTATAACAAAGGGACTAAAGACTCAAAAAAAACTGCAAAGTTGAACTTTTTCACCTCAAGGGGTCCAAATGAGGAAGATAGAAGAATGTGGTTAGTGTAAGGGTGATGACCTGGGGTGATAACCTTATATAAAGGGCCGAGGGATTTTACATCATAGTGTAGACATTGGAAGACGTGGGTATAGGGTTACAAAACAGAGAGAGAGACAGAACTACAACTGATTGTGATTAGATAAGGGAATTTTAAAATTCATGAACATGGAAGTAGTCTTATGGGTGATTACAAGATCAAAGATATGACCAGT
The DNA here is from genome assembly GCA_028627135.1 of Pseudochirops cupreus. Classification (NCBI taxonomy): domain Eukaryota; kingdom Metazoa; phylum Chordata; class Mammalia; order Diprotodontia; family Pseudocheiridae; genus Pseudochirops; species Pseudochirops cupreus. Next base: position 143,055,133 of record CM053580.1, on the reverse strand, counting down.
TTTCTGTGTGACTGAGAGAGGGTAGAAAAGTAGGTCATATGAAGCTTACTGTTTTTCACATGAGCAACAGCTCTGACCTCTTGTTTACTTGAACAGTGATTTACTTCATGGCTGCTACAAAGAACTATTTGGGATAGAGTGCTGGACTTGAAATCACAAAAACTTAAGTACAAATCCTAGAATTCTACTTCTGACACTTACTAGCTGTATGACCCTGAGAGAAGTCACCTAACCTCTCTAAGCCTCAGTCTCTTCATGTGTTAAATGAGAGAGTCTATTGACCTCTAAGACCTTACAACTGTAATCCTATGTAATCTGTGTAAAGTTGGTAGCAATTGGCTGAGGAGGAGAGGGAAAGAGCATCTCTTCTCCCTCTCTCCATCACTGATGATTAAATCCCTTTAGTTCTTCTAACTTCCAAAATCCTTACCCTCCACTATTAGAGTAGACATCCCCATTCTGTATTTTTCCCCTCTTTCTCAAGAAACCCAGTATTCTAAATGAGTTTGACCAGCATCAACTTTAGGTTTAAGGAAAAAGGTTGTGTTTGGTTTAAATTTTTCTGTATCTTAGGCTTGGGAATCAGCAAGGATGAAGATTGAAAAGGGCAAACAAAGAAAAAAGCAGTATGATAACAATACGGGCTTCATTAGAGCAATAAAACCTGGCCACCTCAAGTCATAGCATCTATCACAGATTTAGAGTTGGAAGCAAGGTGTTGTGAGGCTTAAAGAGACAGTAGATTTGAAGACTTTACAAACCTTAAAGTGCCATATAGATACCTATCATTATCACTGTTGTTCTTAATTATCTTCTAGTAACCAGGCCTCTGATGACTTTATTCCCTGAACTGTGCTCCTGCTAAGTTCAAGCAATGTTTACAGAGCAATATAATGGTGTGCAGATAAATGTTTAACAACCAGACTCTCAGGGGGAGGGGTATATGTAAATGTAATCTGTATTATTAATATTTTCCATCTAGAAATCAACAAAACAATAAATCAAGCCCTGATCTGTAGAGACTGCCAATTTATATAGTGTAAATGTTGTAAATAGTTTAAATCTGATGCAGCAAGAATGGTGTAGCATCATTTTCTCCCACTGCCTGTGGGCTCATATGTTCCACACAGTAATAAGAGTCCTGGAGTCATTCCCTAGCTGTACAGCTCAGATCTGAAAGATGAATGCCCTATGTAGCCCTGGACCACTTAAAGGAAAAGATCAGTGCCATGTAGGAGCATGAAGTGACCACAATACCAACCAGGTTTTGACCAGTTACTCTAGTCTGCCTTACTTCTTTCTAAGAACACCACAGAAGCAGCTATACACAAAAGCACGAATCTTCCACGCAAGGACTCCAAAAAGCTTCATGTAGCTTCTGTCTACTTTTGTGTCTTCCGTGGATTTATAGGTATTACAGGACACAGGTTTCTGTGTGGCAAATCAAAAAAGATCACTGAGCAGCCCTCTTGTTCTTGCCTTGACACTGACTTGCTGTGTGGCTTTTGGATAAGTCTTAACCTCTGTGGTTCTCTGTTTCCTCACTTGAACAATGAGGGGTTTGAACTAGATCATAGCTTCCCAACCCAGAGCATATGGATGCCCAGGGAGTGTGCAAAGCTTGTCAAGGAGGAACAGGGAACATAGGATAAATAACCATATTATCTTATTGAATTATTCCAGAAACTCCAAATTGCTTTCCAATCAATGAAGTTATAAAATTGGGGGTATACCCCTGAAGAAGAAAAATTAATCTATTTAATTTCTTATATGCATATGCATGGTAAACTCTGGCATTTTCTTCATGCTGAAAAGAGAGGCTTAATGAAAAAACTGAGAGGTACCAGAAACCAAAATATGAAGGGACAATAAATTAGATGATCTCAAAGGTCCCCTTTCAGATCTTAAGATTCCATGGTTCATTTGCTCTCAGAAGGGTGACAAACTAAGGCACTCTGCCACGGAAACCTGGTCCTTTTCTTCCCAGCACTAATAACAGCCTCTCCATATAATTTAACAATTTTCTTGAAGTGTGAATAAGATTACTTAAATAAATTCCATATGCTCCTTACTTACTGAAAGACTAGCTCTTTAAAATTGGAGTGTTTTGCAGTGGGAAGATGGAACATGAATTTTTAAAGGCTACTCATGGTGCCTCCCTAAATGTTGGCTGTAAGAAGATGCACTCTAACACAGAAGAGAAAAAGTTTTGTTACTTTTTTTTTGAAATGCCACAAAATATACTTGATGGATGTCCGGTCTGGCACTAGATATCAGTAATATGGGCTGAAACTCTCAGAATATTATCTGAAGTCTTGGACCTATGACTACATCCAAGTAGGGTACCCTCAGTGAGAAAACTCCTTCCTCTAATGCATATGTTGATGACTGTTCTGCAACCTGTGGTCATTGAGAGTTGCCTATCAGAATAGTAAGTGGAAAATTATGAAAAGAAGCAAAAATTTCATTGATACCTTCTTACTTCTTTTTCTAATCCCTTTCCTGCTTCTTACTCTGGGGGTTCAGTGACCTCATGCTGAACTTTGGCTGCCTGAACCGCCCCCCCCCCCATTATTACATCCCACACAGGCCTGCCTTCTCTTCAGTGTCCCAAAATTCTCTCTCCTGTTACCACATCCCTCTCCCATCAAAACTTTTATTTTCTAGGCCTAATGTTAAAAAGAAGAGCCAAAACGAAGTCATACTCAAAAGTAAAGGTCTCACAGCCACCTTAACTTTCTAGAGATATTTGCATTTCAAAGAGGACACTAGTTAACCAAACAGTATGAAATTAAAGAATTATTAAGTGGTAGAAGGGGAGCAGTTTCCCCTTATATTCACACTGAATACTGAAGCCCTGGAATTCACAACCCCTAAGTATCCTCAGTCCCTGTGACCCTTCCCTTTCATTGGATGGCTCCTTCTGGAAACTTCATTTAAGGAGGGCATTCTCAGGCCAGTCATTTCTCCATTCTCACTAGGATGCAAACTAGGCTTCTCCATCGTGCCCCTCCAAGTACCTTCATTCCCTAACCCCCTTCAGCTTCCTTCTATGTGTTGTCTTCCTCTATTAGAAAAGAAGTTGCTGGAGGGCAGAGACCTTTTTCCTTTTTGCTTGTATCTGTATTCCTGGTGCTTATCATAGTACATGGCACAGAGTGCTTAAAAATGATCATTGATCGACTTGTTGAATGACATATTGGCAACAGTCTACTCTGGCTAATCAGTGCTTTGAGACAACAAGATTGAGAAGGAAATTGCTAACGGGATAAAGTGCTGGATTTGGAATTAAATGACCTGAATTTGAATCTTAACTTTGACACTTACCTGTGTGCCCTTGGATAGCCACCGAACGTCTCTCTGATTAATAAGGGGGGTGTTGTTGTTCAGTCCCGTCCAATTCTTCCTGACCCCATTTGGGGTTTTCTTGGAAAAGATATTGGAGTGGTTTGCTATTTCCTTTTCTAGCTCCTTCTACAGACAAGCAAACTGGAACAAATAGCGTTAAGTGATATGCCCAGGATCACACAGCTGGTAAGTGTCTGAGGCCAGATTTGAAATGAGGAAGATGAGTCTTCTTGACCCCACACCCAACACTCTATCCACTTCACCACCTACTTGCTCTAATAAGAGGGATAGACAAGGTGATCTCCTGGATCCCTTCTCATTCCACATCCTATGATCCTGTAAACCTGTTTGCCTTTATTCCATGCAAACTTCTATTTCAGGTTGAGAAAAAAAATATTTCCTGTTCCTGACTTTCCTAGTATCCAAGGGATAAAGCTATACTGTGCCTTTTGGAATGAAGACCAGGGTAACAGTTGGTTAGCCAGCTGGTTCCACTCACCCCTTTGATGTTCTGAATTATAAGGCAAATGCCTTTAGGTTTGTTTGCTACAGGGAGTGTGTATGCCTCACCACTGATGCAGAATAGACTTCCTTCAGCAGTGCCTCTAATGTTTTCATGAATGATGAATGAAGATTTATGTTGGCGATTTCTGCTCTAAGAGGTACATGTTTGCCAGGGTTACAGTCTGATGCGTTCCACAACAATGTGGCCTTTGATGTTTCGCTCATAAGAAGAATTCAGGCATGTTGCAAGACTTTCTGTGTCCAGATCAAGACATCTGGTAGCCTTACACTCAGAGTGACGTGTAATGACGACTAAGATTCGAGGGCCGTGATTTACATTCTCTTCTTTATTAGTTTCCTAATTACTTTTTCAGCGTAGTTCTACTCTCAGATGTGTTGTTGCAGATGTAAGATTTATCAGTATAAATTTCAGTATGTTTTCTGATATGTAATGTTTGAAGAAGGAATTCTCGTCCCCTCCTCTCCCAATCACTTAAGGAAGTTTTATCTTTTGGTAGGAAGCTATGGTCCAAGAAAGGCAGTGTGGGACAATTACTGGCTTTGGAGTCAGAAGTCTTAGGTTCAAATCTGGCCTTTGTCACTACCTGCATGATCTTTGGCAATTATTTTAACCTCTATAGGCTTCAGTTTTCTGGTCTTTTTTTTTTGAAGGCAGAAGGCAGGGCAATTGGGGTTAAGTGACTTGCCCAAGGTCATACAGCTAGTGAGTGTTATGTGTCTGAGGCTGGATTTGAACTCAGGTCCTCCTGACTCCAGGGCTGGTGCTCTACTCACTGCACCACATAGCTGCTCCCCTGGCCTCAGTTTTCTTATCTGTAAAATGAGGGGGATGGGGGTGCTCTATGATTTCTAAGATCCCTACAATCCTCATTGTTGTTCAGTCACGTCCAACTTTTTGGGGGGTTTCCTTGGCAAGGATACTGGAGTGGCTTGACATTTCTTTCTCCAACTCATTTGATAGATGAGGAAACTGAGGTAAACAGGCTAAGTGACTTGCCCAGGGTCACACAGCTCCTAAGTGTCTGAGGTATCAGGAAGACTCATCTACCCGATTCCAGGCCAGAAACCCTATCCACTGCGCCACCTAGTGCTGCAGTATGTAATAGAGCCTAGAGAGACTACAGTTTATTTTTTTTTTACTTTTTTTTATTTACTCATTTACTTTTAATTTACAAGATTCAGTTCCACAATCACTTGAGTTTCAGATTTTCTCCCCTCCCTTCCTCCCCCCCCCCATGGTGGCGTGCAATCATGTATAGGATCTGCAAATACTTTCACTTTGTACAATAGTTTGGTCATATAGAAGGGTTGTAACCAATGAGTGATCACTGGGAAAAGAAAAAAAAAAAGCACAACCAGACATGAAAGAGAACGATAGCGTGTTTTGCTTCAGTCTCCATTTAAACTATAGTCTTTCTATATCTTTCTCTGAGTTTAGGTATCTCCTTCCATCCTGAGGCTTGTAGAGTTGTCTTTA